>CM060906.1:338531698-339781698 GCA_030737815.1 Allium fistulosum
ATTGGTTTGAATGATAAAGTAACTTAACGAATATTGAATGAAATCGATAAATGAGTTTAAATTAATTTGAATGTTAAATAAAATTTATTTAAAAGATTTGGAATGAAACTTATTTACGAACTTGAATCAATATTTGAATTGATTTAAATAGAAAATCAAAATTGAATTATAAGATTTTGAAATGGTAATTTGAAAGTTTTGAAACATAAAATTATGGAAATTGGTTTTGAAAGACAAATGAAATGTTGATTTACGAATTGAAATTGAAATTGAAATTGATTTGGTTTTGAAATAAATAAACGACCAATCGGTGAAATAATTACGAAAGTTATTAAAGAGACCGGGATCGGTAATGGATATACTCTCTATCTAAACCGAAACCACTTTAATAACTATGCGCGGAGTGATGATCCAGAATGAAGTGGTTGGAATGATGTACGTGATGACTGAAGAAAGAGAACGATGATGGATAGCCTTGACACTTGTGTCAAATTGGAAATGACTAAAACAGGAGCTGTGCCGGGCCAATGGAGGATTAGCTACCTCAAGTGGACACACTTCTTCGAACTACTTATACTTGTTGTCGATTGGTGCACCCTTGATTTTGGGAGTGTTGTTTCACGGTGTTGCGGGCGCTGCGGCGTTGCGTTCTCACCAGTCCGGATCAGGCGAACGGTAGTATCACTACCTTGGGTATTGCCTCATGTGCCTTGTCATACTTGTATTCCATTTATGAGCGACCACTACGATTTTGATTTGTACCTTTAGTATATGGATTGCCCTCTGGTGACTTCCGGTTTTGGGGAAACTACGGTCTTGTATATGCTTTTGGGAATAAAAATGTGTTAAGGGTGGAATGGGCCATGACTTAACGCTATTTTGATATCTTTATATTACTGATAGACATTATCTACTTATCGTACACTACTGCATAGTAGATAGTTTAATGGATCCTTAAAGGATGGTTATTCCAAACATCCTTTGAGTTACTTGTATTTCAATTGCTATTTCACTTGAGTTGGATTTATTAATATAAGAATGTTAATCCTGACTCGAGTGTCTTGTGTTTTTGCTTTACGCTCGGGTCAAACTGAGTGGTTCAGCTTTCGAGACTCACCTTTGGAGTTGGAGCTTTGCTTGAAGATCCAGCCATCTATTCTGCTTTCAGTATTCGATGTTTCCAGTGATGTATTCTGATTTGTATCTGATGTATCGTATTACTCTTCTGTTGTAAACTCTGATGTATTTTATATATTCATATAGTAGCTTCATGAACTACTATCTCTTTATTTCCGCTGCATTTATTACTCTGTGTCTGTGATCTGTGATTATTTTATTTACTGTATATGTTCAGTTTTGCCAAATTTAAATTAACAACGCCGTATTTTGAGCAATTCAATTCCGGCATGAGTGTCTACCTATACACTTATAATGGATGCAAATGGTCCAAAATTCCGGGTCGTTACAATGCATTTGGTTTGTAGTTTGGTTTGTATATAGTTTCAACAGTACTCCATATATGTATCTTATTCTTCTAGCTTCGTTGATTATCATTCTTGTTTGAATTTCGAGGATGAAATGTTCTAAGTGGGGGAGAATGTAGCAACCCGTAAATTTGAACACTTCATCTTTGAATATCGAAGCATTTTGAAATATAGTCAAGTGTTATAAATATGATTTTATAACCTTTTTAAAAATCTTTAATTAATGAATAATGATGAGAAATATGTTTTTGAAATTTTTTTACAAAAATATATTCTTCGAAGAAATATCGATAATGTGGTCGAAAATCGATTTATCGATAAACAACTTTTTAATCGATATAAGTTGTTCGAACTCTTTTATACCGAGCTAACGAAAATATGAACACATTAGGAACTAATTAACACACTTATCTTCATAGAGTAATTGGAACATTCTAGAAGCTTCTAATGGATAAGAGATATTTGTGTGTAAGGGTAGTTTAGTCATTTGCTAATAATAAGAGGTTTAAAGGAGATGTGATGGTCATGTGGATAGGTAAGCCTTTCATGGCATGATGTATGGTGAAGGAAAGGGTAGGCAACACCCATATGAAGCCTACATAAGTGGGTGCACACCACTTTGAAATACTTTTACTAACTTACAAAAGAAATCAAACTCTCTTCATATCCTTCTCTACTAAATTTCCTGAAAGAAAATAAATTCAAAACAACTCCAAATTAACTCAAACTTGGACTAGAGCCTTAGGACAACATTACAACACCTTCCATCAAGTTAGATATTGATGAACCAAAGCAAATATCTCCCTGCTCCAAGAGGTCGTGAGCAAAAGGAGGCTTAATCTAGCCTAGAACAAGTAAGGAGAAGGTAGGAAGTAAGTGTTTTCAAGGATGAGGTAGGAAGTGGTTCCTAGAACTTGCTCATTTACTCGCTTAAGGGTGAGCTAACTCACCACCTTGAATGGAAAATATATTGTGTATATGTGCTTGTGATTGATTTTTTCTTTGTGATTGAGTGGATATTGATATATGTTGTAATATTGATATATGATTGTAATATCGATTCGATTCTTACTTTAAAAGCAAATGGCATATGTAATCCATACGTATGAAGTTAAATGGACTTGTATGACTTGTAGCATAACTTTGGAAAAAAGCATATAGGTTGTAGTTGAACATAGGTTTTAATTGGACTTGGATTTGGAAGTGCTCTTATAGCGATAGTCGCTATGGATGCACTTAGAAATTGTCTTGTGTTCGGCAATTTCTGTGGAACTTTGTGCAGATATCTTTAGGGGTTTCTAACCATATTTGTAATTTTTATCATGTATTATTGCTTCCGTAGAAATTTTGGATGTTAAAATGTTAAGTAACATATCAAAAAGTGGCCAAAATTACGCTTGTTTAAAACTGCCCCGTTTTTGCCTTTGTTTTGAACTTTAAAGGTTTGAAAGTATATTTAAATTGAAGTATTTTGTTTTATTCTTTTTATTAGTGTTTGCTAACTTTTATTAGAGTATTTTAAAAGTGTTTGATATTTTTATGAATTTTTAAGAATTAGTTATAAATTTTTAAAGAAGAGGATTTATTTTTAAATACATAGATAACATGGTTGTTCCAAGCTTTTAAATATTTTATAAACTTGTTATTTTAAAGTAATATTTTGGATAAATATTTTAGTATCTATTTTAAGTATTTTAAAGTATGTTAAAAGCATTTTGAAGTTTTTATAGTTTTTAGAAAAGTAGTTAAATATTTTATTGATATCTTTTGAAAATATCTTATCTTTTAATTTTTTTATTAAATTTCTATTTTTATAATTAAATTATTATACATGTGTTTGTATATATATATATATCATTTCAAAAAGTGTTTTAAAACTGTAAAACAAATGATTTCAAAATGGGTTAAGAATTGCTTTGTGGCTAAATCATGTTTTGTTTACTTACTTATTTTAAAAGCAATTAACTATGATTAACACTAAAAGCCAAGCGAGGTAGACTTCTCTCATTGTGAGAGTTAAGATTGATGTTCGAGTAGGGATAAAAGCAACAGTGCTCTAACCTACCTACTTGCCTCTTGATTGAGGAATAGTTAAGTTGAAATGTCAGAAACGTGTTAATCGTGTTGATTACTTACTCATTTATGGAAAGTCGTTAATACTATACTTAACACTAAAAGCCGACGTGGTAGACTTGTCTATTTGTGAGAGTCAAGAATGAAGTGTCCAAGCAAGGATTTGATATGGAACCAGTGCTTGAACTTACTTAGTTTCACTCTTGACCAAGGAATAGTATAAGTTGGAATGTCGAAAACGAGTTAAGTACAAATCTTGATTTCTATAAACGATCATTTTTATTTGCATAGTCAATTAGTCGACTATTGAACTTGCACAAATATAACTTAAGAACTATCTAAAATCTTTGCGGCTTCATACCTTTTGAGAACCCTCGGGGAGTTGATATATAACGTCTCTAGCTTTAAGAACTTATATATACGAGATCCCTCGAGGAAGACTCCTGTTTATATGGTTCGCTTACTTGCAAAAGAACAAGAATTAAGTTTACCGAAAATTCATCAAATTAGTTTTGAAGAGACCGGGATTGGTAAGAGTTTTACTTACCAAATACCACTTCAAAACTAGTATATGAGTTTAGGTTTTGGAAGTTCTGAAGTGGAATGTTATAGAGTTGAACTGTCTATCCTATGGTTAAGTCCAAGGGAGATGTCAGCGTTAGAATTTGTCAAATCGACTTATATGGGAATCTAAGGAGTGATTCATGTTCTGTTCGAGGTATGAAGACCTTTGTTAGAGATGCCTTACGTGACCTTGACATCATAAATGACGTAAAACATAGTAAGCCTCAAAGCCTAGGGTTTAGCTATGCTAATATAGGATATGTCAACTCCAAAACTCAAGTATGCTTATCGATGTTGGTACCAGAGTTGACGATATGTGGGATCATGTGCTAGGGCATTGACCAGCTATGTTTCTCCTAATTGGTATATTTTATCTAGAGATATACAACGCTCAGAGGTAGTTACAGACCCTTGTGTGGGAGATTGGATTTGGCTTGGTTGGAGACATCTCCGTGTAAAATCCATATGCAAGCGTACCTTAGCGGTTTTGATTGTACTCTCAATATTGTTATTGTGTGATCAATGTAAGCATCATAGATATTTGATATAATTTATATTCTACACCCTAGACATTATCTGTTATATCATTATATTAAATTTAATGAATGGTTGGTTTCTTTTGAGGGGAAAACCGTTATGGTAATCCATACGGTCTCGACAGTTACTATTGCATGTTGCATGTATCTTGAGTTTTCTCATACCAAACTTATGTCTAACACATGTTTTTTTTGAATAAATACCTTGCATACTCTCTCTAGTAGGCTGAGTAAAGTGGGTTTTACTTTAGACGCTCTAGAATTCAGGAGACGAACTGGAGACTTCCATTATCTTTCTATTTCAGTTGCACTATATTATGTATGCATGTACCAGGATTGTGACGACAGGCAGTTATAACTGTCCAGGCTGATGATAGTCTTAAATTTTGTAACTCTGAAATTTTCATATTCAGAGTAACACTTTTTACTGTTCCTTTGATATTATATATTATCGTTTCGTTGTGAGATTCTGATGTTACGTTCTTTCTGTCTTGTTCAATTGTTTTTTATTTTACCCTGACTATTTGCCTTTCTGGTACTTGAGTGCTCAACACACGAATACCATAAATGTATTTAGTGTCAACATTCGAGGGTCGAAAAGTTGGGTCGTTATAGTATACCATGATTTTAGATGTGTGTGACACTTGAATCACGAGATTGTTTCTCAAGAAATACATTATTACTAAAAGTCGATATCACTCATGAACATTAATATATTAAAGATTGTGAATCTCTAATATATATACATAAGTTGTCCTCTTTCATTTATAGATTAATAGAATACTGACATGCTCTATAGTTGTTGATCTTTCTCAAGTTAGAGGTGTTAAGTATAGTTTTATTAGTATATCGACTAGATGTGGTAAGATACATGCATGTATTTTTTATCTTCCTCAAGGTACGTGTATTATAATTAGGTCATTACGTAATAGTAGATATGCGTGAGTAGTCTTCTTTGGTTTTTTATCTTCCTCAAGGTCAAAATTGGATCAAAAAAAGGCCACGGGTTAATAGTTATATACAATCTATAAGGTATTATCCATCGCATGTGAGCCTATGATTTGTTGATCTTCCTCAAGGTCAGAGTCCGAAGCATGTGAGTCCTAACACCCACTGATGAAATTGAAAGATTTCTATGTTTTTTCTTCGGGTTTTGATAAACATATAAGTCTAATGGGTGCCTTATTAGAAAAATGAAATGGTAACATTTAAACTTTCAAATATCGTAAGAACATTTTCTATAAAGATTTATAATAATCTATATCCATAAATTTGTGCAACTAATAAAATTAATAAAATGTTTATTAGTTAGGATATACAAATGAACTAAATTAAAGATTGTCAAAGAAATATAAAATACATTTACTTTAATTATTTTGGCATGTTATCGCTTCAAGACTCATGCAAGAGGCTAACAATACAATACTAAATACATTCGATACTTGGTTGCTTAAGTCCTTATTTGTCTGAGAATGTGTATTATCTTTTGTGAGTTTGGAACTCTAATAGAAATACAGGAATATAAGTATTGATCTATATTCAATCATGAATAATTGTTATATGATGAACGGTCGAGGTTCGTAATACACGAAACTTCAATGAAATTAGTATATTGGAAAGGGTTCCAAAAGTATCTAAAAACAAATAAGATTTAATCTCAATATTCACTCCTCCTATGGTACATAATGATATACCAAAAAGTAGTAATCAGACTTTGTTGGACAAAGTACGATTAATGATGATTGAAGTTGATTTAATTTCATTCAGTAAGGATGTGTACCAAAGAGTAAGTATATAAGGTTAAATTCAATTTCATCCAAAAAAGGCCTATAGATTCATACAAGATAAGAGTTTATAAGAAACCCTTACATATCCTAGGTTAAGGAGTTTACAGCTTGTGTGAATCTAGAGACCACATGTAGCACTTGTTTATGAGGGATCTTGTGTGGACCACCTCTAAATGAGTTTGGGACCAATCAATTTTTATTAATCGGTTTATATGACGAAAATAAGTTTCGTAAACTAAAAACTAAATCAGTTTTATACTTATATAAAGGTAGCTTATTTAAATGTTTATAAATACCTATTTTGGTGCATTGAGGAAAAAATGTTGTTTTAAGAACAACAACTTCGTGATGGTGGAATTCCTTTTTGAAATTATTGGTAGTAAAATGGATTTAAACATGATCCAAAGATTAAACTGATTACAAGAATGAAATGAAGTTAACCAAGCCCAGACGAACACAACTAATTAGAATGTCTAAGAAGAACTCACGCAAGAGAAACTATGATTTTCTTATCGATGTTAAGAAAGAAAATTTCCTCACTTGTCAATAAGCGATAAAGAGTATTGACTCTACCATACGGCATGACGCACAAATCTGGAATGGATTCCAAGTACATTATCAAAATATGATTTAGATGGTTGTACCCGAAAGGATATGGTCCATCGGCCACAAAAGTGTCTACGAGAAGAAGGCAAATGCAATTGCAATATTGTAACTACATTAATAAAATAACATCATAAATTTCAATTATTGAAATTAACGTAATATATTTGTCATTCAATGTACTTAAGATAATTCAGATTCTACCCATAAATTATCGCTTGATATGATTTTGAGTTTGGTATATGTTGCTGAAAAGGAAATTCTAATAATGGTTTAAATTATGCTAATTGCGCCTAATAATCAAAGTGTCTCAAAGTCAGCAAGAACAATTTAGAGTTTGTAGGTTATTATATATGACCCAAGAAGTGATACAAAAGTAATATTCGATAAGCATCAGAGTCAAACAAGTATTTTGATAGAGAAATCAAATTGTTTGATTTTCAGTCAAAATGAAGAGGAAGCTTATGTCTGTAATAAAAAATATATTAACAGGTGCTAAAATATTTCTAAATTATAAGTAAATGACAAATTATGATTGTTAATGATATACTAACATTAAAATCATTTTAGTCTGGTTGTTTAATCTCGATATAGGATTTGAAAAGATATTTTTTCTAAAAAGTATAAAAGGATGTAGGGAATGTCCCAACGATATACATAGACACCATATAAAATATTTAATATGGAGCATGTAAGATGGATTGTTTATGCACCTACAGTAGGAATTATCGTATATGCCATATTGTCCATAATATCACACTTTGCTTACGTATTTGATACATAGAGCAAGTATCAAATTCGAATTAAGATTACTATATGATAATTGAGAGTGTTATCAAGTATTTACAAAATTATATGGAATAGTTTATAGAAAAAATGAACTCCTTATGAAGGAGTGTGCATACTCAAACTTCATAAGTGATATCGAGTAAGTATGTCAATTCTAAATTCATGTTCAATCTTGAGTTAACAACTTTAAGTTAGAAATGTTCTGAACAAATAAATAGTGTCTGATTTAACCAAAAGCTAAGTACATCACCTTGAATAAGCACTGCGATAAAAGAAGTATAAATAAAAGTGCGAATTTATAACTAAGATAGGGATAATTCCAAATGTTGAGAATCTCGTGACATTGTTATATGTTGCGATACAGTTTTTAAAAGGACCTAGAGCTCACCAAAAGTCGAGAGACATACTCTAAATAGTTCCATATGATAAAGGCAGTTTATCTGCGTCGGAGAGATTTTATCGGTATTGAGCAAATAAGTACCGACAGAGTAGATAATTAAAACAAAATAAAGTACCCATTCGCTAAGGGACTAACCTAATTATTTTTTGAGAAAATCATTCGAAGATGTTAGAATAAGATTTCATAATTGACCTCAAGTGCCAGCGAGAGATTGATAGAGTTAAGGCTATTCCATAGGGCAATTATGTAATTTGTTATATATATCTAACATCGATAACCAATCTTGTTCGTAAATAAAAGGTGTTTTCTTTCTATTATATATTTGTTTTATTGTGATATGAATAACTAGGTTACTAAATAGATGATATGTTATGTGCTGTAATCATGAGAAATTTACCATATTAAAATAACATGTTATTTTAAATATTCGTAGTCAAGTTGTTTCGAGATAGGATATCGATAGATCTGTCGAGATTAGATGCTCAACGCTATCCAAATGTTGGGCACTACATTACTCATACTGTTTGGGTACCAAGTGGCTATATACTGGTAGTTATTAGATAACTATAAAATGACTCACTTGAGAGTTTTTTGTTGTTTAATATAATTAAGGTCAAACAGAGAATATCAAATTGACGATGTTTTACAGTTCCCTCAATTTTAGAATACCGTGGAACTTCAATGTAGACATTCCACTTTGATTATAGTTAAATCATGGCATGACATTCATTGAATGACTATGGTGGGGTCTAAGTTTGTAACAACCTAGAATTTTGGTCATCTGATTTTGAATATTTAGTTAATTTTAAATATTTAAAATAATTGGATTTTGGAATTTAATAACTTATAATTCAAATATCGTAATCATTTAAATATTTGAATCATAAATTAAATATTAATTAAATGGATTTAATAATTTTATTTAACTTCTTTAATTAATAAATAATATTGGTGAATTCAATTTGGAATATTTATTTACAAAAATAAATAGGTCAGATAAATATCTATAATTGGATCGAAAATATAAAAGGATATTTAAATCTGTGAAAATAGCATCCCGAGGCACTGTCTCAGATTTTGAAGAAACCAGTGCCATTAGATTTGGAATAATAAACTATTGTACGCCATCAGGTTTCGTAACGATCAAACATACTGTATGGTCGTGCGAGCTCGAAACATTTAGCGATTAATTTTAAATATAATTTGATTTAAAAAGCTAACTTCCGTATACTTTAGAACTAGGTCTTGAAACTAGTTCCATTAAGTTCAGAATAGGGGTATTTAGTATAGAATGCAAGTTTGCACGCGTCAATAGGAGTTCAAAATTTTTGGGCATGAACGGTGCCGGGTATTATAGAATAAAATAATACATACCCTATTATATACCAATAATCAGCCCATACCCCATCATGTCATACCTTTACCACCCACATATGACCCATACCCCCTCTCCCTTTATATTCTTCACTGTAAACACAAATTAGCTTCCTTTTGGTGATTGAAAACTTCTAAAATAAAAATCTTGGAATATAAGCAATGAAAAATCATGATTCTTGGTTCGTTGAACTCGTACAGTGATTAGCTTCTCAAATATAGTCTTAGAGGAGGGTGTGTGACTGGAATGGGGGTTGTCGAATAGGGCAGGTAGGCTAGGGTTGGTGATTTTAGGGTGCATATTTGACGATTCGACGAACGAAGCTTGGATTTGGATTCAGGAAGGAGTTTAGCACCTCTGGTGAAATTTTGAAGGCGGCCGAATCTCCAATCTAGAACGCGACATGTTTGGTGCTGCTAGGGGACCCATCGGGTCAGAATACGGTGAGGAGGTGCAGCCTCAAATCGTGGTGTCGGGTAGGACAAGGTCAAGAAGAGAAAGTTGTCGGTGAAAATGGTTCGTCAAACGGAGGTCTAATGCTCTCGGTGGAAAAACGTGCACGTTGGAGTGGGTTTGGTGTTTGTTGTGCACATTTTGTTATTGGGAGGAAGAAGATGATTAGAGGATAAGGATTTTAGTTAGGTGGGGATCTGTTTATTTAATTAAGTAATTAGCGATTAAATTTGATTAGTTAAATCCGAAAACTGATAATTTGATTATAAAATTGGTTCATCTTTATATTTAATTAATCATTATTGCTAATGATGTTTTATACTTAATTAATCATTTTAACTAATGATTATTTGAGTTTAATTAATTATTTTAATTAGTGATAATGGATTTTAATTAATCATTTTAATTAATGATACTTGAAATTAATAATCATTTTAATTAATGATGTTTAAAAGCAATTAATCATTTTAAATAATGATATTTGAATTTAGTTAATCATTTTTATTAATGATGTTTGAAATTAATTAATCCTTTTGATTACTGAGATTTGAATTTAAAAGAATTTAAAATAGATCATTTTAATTAATGATACTAAACTTTAATTAATCACTGTTTAAATTTAATTAATTGTTTTCACTAATAGTGCTTTGAAATTTTGTTAATCATCTTAATTAATGTTGTTTGAATTTAACTAAATCATTTTAATTAACGATATTTGAAATATTATAAATCATTTAACTAATGATTATTTGAATTTAATTAATTATTTTGATTAATAGGTGTTTAAAATTTATTAATCAATTTATTTAATTATATTTGAAATTAATTATTCATTTTAATTAATGATTATTTGAATTTAATAAATCTTTTTTAATTAATGATATTTAAAGTAAATTAATTTAATAAAAGTGATTAAAGTAAATTGACTAATTTAATGAAAGTGTTTTAAAGTTAATAAATTAATTTAATAAAGGTTTTAAAGTTAATTTACTGATGTTATAAAAGTGTTTGGAAATAATTAACTATTTATTAAAGATCATGGATTTGTTTATTTAAAAGAGATTATAAATGTAATTGTTTCGGGATAATTAATATTGCTTTAAAATTTATAAAGGTATTTAAATTGTTTTATTTTCTTTTAGGATACTAAATATTATTTTAAATTTACTAATGATGGTTTTAAATGAGAAAATCCTTTAAAAGGAATTATAAATAAAGCTAAGTGTAAATTGTTTGGGTTATAGTAAACAAAATTTTGTCTTATAAAAGAACATTTTTAAAAAGTGTTCCCAAAGTGTTTTTACCAATATTTGTAATATGGAAATCAAGCACAAGTTTAGTTTTAAAAAGTAAAGTTTGATTTGATTATGGAAAACTAATTCCATAAATGATACCGCTTATATTGAAAGGATATAGTCATACTTTTAACATTGAATGTTGAGGCTTGGACTCGTTTCTATTTCAAAGGTTAAAAACGCCGTCAAGGCGATGCCTAGAGTTAGCTCTATCTCAACTTGCCCGGTTTCATCTTTAACCGAGATATAACACTTGTTTGGAATCGACTAGTAGTGGTAAATATATGAAATTTAATTTCCATATACGATCATTTTAATTATCCCCGATATTTGATTTATTAATTATCGAATTCAGCTTTCTTCATGGTGTATCGTCACCTTAATAATGATTTGCTGCTCTTTGAGCTTTATTATCCTTTTTCGAAAATGACTAAATCCAAAGCGAGAAAGGAAGCCAAGCTACGTGAGGTTGCTCCCATTAGGATACTTTCATATCTCATCTAGATTGGATTCGGTAGCGCTATTAGATATGAAATATTCAGATATTTGGTAAGGTTTGGCAGGGTCCGGCTTGGTGTTTTCCGAGAAGTGTCACAGAGTATACGAGCTTCTCAAAAGTATATTACTAGAGGTATACTTCAAGGGTGGTGCACATAGTCATTTGTTGGAAATTTTCCTTTCCTTATTTGATTCGAACCTTTGAACCTGTTTTTCTTTAATAGCAATGGGAAGAGTCAACTATTCTTCGCCGGGTTTAATTATTGGTTTTGTCCATTCTATCAAGTTTGGACTGTTATCCTTTATTAACCATTCTGTCTAGTTTGGATTTCCATTCAGATTATTTCCATTCTTTCAAGTCTGGTTTTTTATACCATTTATGCTCATTCTTTTCCTGTATGGATGTTATTCTTGTGAGGTAAAAACCCATTCCGTGTTAGCAGCGTGGTCCCAAAGAACTTTTATATATTCCCCATTATTTGAGCTTTCTCAAGCTAGTATTTCTAGACTGATTCAGGTGTTATTTTATTATAATGCTCGGGTTAGACCGACTATTTTCCCAAGTAGGCTTTGGTATTATGGAGATCTTGGAGAGGAGCTGGAGTTTCACCTATCATAGTGTTTTATTCTCCGCTGTATTATATAGTATCCATACCAGTAATTGTAAGGTCAGGATTTTATAACTGTCCAGCTGATAAGGTTTTTTTTCAACTCTAGTATACTCTGTTATATGTTGTCGATTCCGCCGTGAGATTCTAATTTTATATATTCTTTGTTCTTTCATTTTATTTATCCTAACAATCTACCCTTTTGTCGATTGGATGTTCGACATTTGAACACAGTGGTAGTATTTAGTGTCGACTTTCGATGGTCAAAAAGGCGGGTCGTTACAACTTGGTATTGGAGCGCAAGGTTAAGCGAGAACCTTGGCTTTGGTAGGGTCTGGCTCATTAGAGATAGGGTAAGAGACACCCTAGAATGAGTTTGAGAGTATTATATATTTAAGAGTGTATTTTTTAATGTTATAAAAACGTATTATGTTAATTGGTCTATTGAGTTTATGAACTCTGGTCTAGACATGGGACACTACGGTGTCGATAGGGGTTTCTAAACACTTGAACAAGGCCAACGGACATGGTATTGAATTTTTGAAAATTTGGCGAATGAAATATTTTTCCTAGGATTATATTATATATATATATATAGTGGAATAATTTCAAAATTTATATAGTTAAAGAGTGTGTTTGTTTGGTTGTGATAATATTTAATTATTATCACTATTGAATGTTCAGTCATGCTTAATTAAATTAGGAGCATTGATCTTCATTTAGGAAAAAGAAAAATCTATTTGACCAAAAAAATGGTATCGTCTATTTCTTATTCCAATTACTCTTCTTCCCTATACTCTCATGTTTCCTTGCTTTTGTATCCTCCCAATCCTTATTCGCATCTGAATCAAGTTTCCTCTGATAATCGATCATACGCGCAAGTGGTCAAAGACTCTATTTTTTCACATTCATTTCCTATAAATCATAAACCGAAAATTAGAAATTGGATTGAATCAAGAAGAAATAGGAGTGTTTGCTATCGTTGTGGTGGTCGAAATCACATGGCAAAGGAATGTAGAGATCCTGCCTGACGTTTTAAATGTGGAAACTTTGGTGACAAGAAAATCAGTTGTTCATCGAATTCCACCGATGTCTATGATAGAAACCATTTGATATCGGATCATGGTTTTCTTTTTGTCTTTAAATGCATGAAATTAAAGAGGGTTCTGCTTGATCAATTATGGATAAAGATGAATGAGGGAATTGGTTTTTTAGAAGATTTGTTTGTTCATTTCGACGTGATTAATTCTGTAAATATTGGTAAAGGTTATATAGAAAATTTTGGTGATCCTGTAGATTTCTTTGTTGAGTCTGATTTTCCTTTTAATGGGGATGGAGAAGCTGTCGATAATAAGGAAATTTGTCATGTGGATACTGGTAAAGTGTGCAATGCTAATGATGTCGATGAAGTATATGGTATCGGTGTCTCTGATATAGGAGAAGAATATTCCAATGTTTTTGATCCTTTCCATTTGGATCCTGCTTTGTTCTATAGAATCTAACTATCTGAAATCTAATAATGCGGTTTTGGATAGTAAACTTGCTGATGTCTCTATGGGTGCTTCTGATCTCGATGCTTTTTCCAGAAAATTGAACAAAGAATTCACTCCTATGCATAATAAAAAATCTAGAGTAAAATCTACCGTGTAGAGGAATTTCTTGATATCCACTGAGAACAGTTTTGATTGTCTTGCAACTTTCGATGATGGTTGTTCAAAAGATGATGTTAGCAGCTTTGAAACTCAATCTCAGGTAGCATTCATTCTGTTGTTGATCAGATGGAAGATAAAGTAGTGAAAATTGTTGATATGGAGATTGAGAATGGATGTAACAACCCACATATTTCACGATTATATATTTAAATGTTTTATTTAAATATAGCATCGTTAATCGAATTAAAGCCCTAAATGTTACTTTTTGTAAACAGTCGAATTGGGACTCAAGACCACTTCCATTGAGTCCAAAATGGCGTTTACAACTTTTTTGAGTATGAACATCGATATTTTTGGAGTTGATTAGAATTTTGATGTTTTCATTTGTGACTTTGGGTTTGGGTTTCAGCCCACTAACCCAATAAGAGAACCCAACTCCTTTATCAAACACTCTAATTCAACTCCTCTTCATTCATTTCATTCCTCATTTCCTAACACTCAAGCTCAAGAGAAAAATGGGGGAAAAGATTGGAAATTAAAATTCCTAATCCCTAGTTCACTTAGGAAATTCAAGTTTTTGCTCTAAAATCAAAGAGAAGCTTAGGTAAGCATCCTCTTCTTATTCTCCATCTCAATCTCTCTTCAATTCTCAGAAATTCCTAACCCTAACTTAGGAAAAACTTCACCTTTGATAATAGATTGAAGATTCTAGAGGTGTATTGAAGAGGAATTGGTCTTGCTTTGTTTTAAAGCCTCTCATTTGTTGTCTTTGAGTTTTAAAGGTGAGTTTTTGAACTCACATCTACGTCTATAACTGTCATTGTTGTTAGGTATGAATTCCTAACATTTATTCATGTTCATTTGCTTTTGAGTTGAATTGATTTGGTGAATTTTCCAATTTTTGGTTTTGAAGTCCAATTTTATGAAAATCCTACTATGGATGTTTGGACATGATATATGGGGTGTATCGAAGAGCCTATAAGGCTGGGTTGTTGCTTGGCATAAATGCCTAGTCATCGTTTCTCGTCCGATCGCTCCCGATTCGTTTTGGCCATCATGGCCTAGGGAAACTGTTGCCCAGGCCAGGTGACCAGACATCTGGGTATCAAGTCCAGACGTCTGGTTTAGACCTAGAGGAAAAAATATGCACGCAAGAAAATAAAATGGCAGAGATCAATTCCAGACGTCTGATTTATAAGTTCAGACGTCTGGTTAGGTCTCAGACGTCTGCCTTGAAATTTCAGACGTCTGGGAGTTTTCTGAATTAATTCCAGAACCTAAATCCAGACGTCTGGATTCTAAACCAGACGTCTGGATTCTAAACCAGACGTTTGGAACTGCCAATTTTGGGCTGTTTTTGATTGGATTTCCAATTTTAATCGATTTTTGTCGATCCGGTTAGTTGTTTTCACTTATTATCGACTTTGATGACTTCTTTCTTTGGATTTTTGGGAATATCCATTTGATGGATTTGATATCGATTTCTATGGTTTTGATTCACGTTGTCGAATATGAATTTTTGGTTGATCGATTGTTTCTACAATCGTTTTCTGTGATTTGTCACTTTTAAATATACAAAGGTTTCTATACTAGTAGTAACTATTCTAACGCTTTCACAAAGATGATTTCAATACCATTTTATATACAAAACTCATTTTTAAATCCGTTTTCCAATCTATTAGTATATACAAACCTTTACCTCATTCGTATGAGAAATCTAATTAAACGGCTTAGCAAAACAAGTGGTATGAAACGCTTGCGTTTACTTCGTCGGTTAATTCTTGGACTTGTTCGATTGGACTCTTGTGACAATATTCGAGTGGAAATCTACAATTTGTTTGTAAATATTTAAGTTAAGCTAGTGGTTATGGGACATGAAGCTAAACCCATTTATTTACTAGCTTAGTGTAATTGACACTTCTTATGGATCAATGATGATCATTTTATGGTTTAGACTAGCGATTTGCGATGTCTCTTTGTCCGCGTGGGGGACTATACCCCGTTCTATTGAGCTTCGTCTCATTTTTACAGGCTAGCGACTTACGGGCTTTATGGAATTCGGTTCATCGGGCATACCGTTATTGCACTACGTCGTTGTTCTGAATTATTTGAGTTTCGAGTTCATCGGGCATACCGTTATTGCACTACGTCCTTGTTCTGAAATATTTCAGTTTTAGGTTCATCGGGCGTACCATTATTGCACTACGTCGTTGATCCAACTCATTTGAGTTTCAGGTTCCTCGGGCGTACAGTTATTGCACTACGCCGTTGCACCGGCTCTATGGTTAGCGACCATGGAATAGCGTTCCGTTTGTGACACACGTGTTGGGGAGTTTTCATTTTCCCATTTGTGATAGGCCTTCCCCATTTTTTGATTTCTGGATTTCTAGTTGATGACTTCTAGAGTTTCTGTTTCACCAATTTTGATGATATGGATTGATAAGCTTTATCAATATTTGTGTTTTGGTGAATAATTTAAAGAATATGACATTCTTTTTAGTGTTTGAGATGATTTGAGATATTGTATGATTTTTGTTGTTACCTTATGTATACTTGTCACAGTATGGCATATTTGTTATCATACGTTTTTGTCATATCTCTTATCCTGTCTCATTTTATATGATATTTATAGCTAGACTGATCCGTTTATTATTTTCTTCTTAAATAATACTCGGGTCAAATCGAGGTATTTCAGGTGCTTCTGCTTGACTTCTTATTTGGGACCATCATCTGATTTTTGGCTAACTACTTTAGATTAGTTATTTTTGCTTTTATACATTTGAGTTAGAGACTCCTTGATGTATACTTATTATTTTGGCTAACACTTGTATCTATTTTTTTGTGATGTAGTGGATCTAGTTTGACCACTACTTTGATGTACACTTATATGTGTTATATTCATATCTGTTTCCGCCTTTGTGATATGAATATCTGTGACTGATTTGTGTTATGCTTATTTCTATATTTGTTTCCGAAGCCTACATAGCCACTGTGTAGTAGCTTTGAGTTTGTATTTGATATGTCGGATTTCCTCTTGAAACGAAATGTAAGTCATATTATCTGACATATCGGTACTCGCACAAAGCAATTACATAGATGGTCGCTCCTCAACAGCCTTATTCTTCGCGCTAGTCGACGGCATTACCTCGTAGTGTCCTTGGCCAGTGTCAGTATAGAGGTGGGGCGTCACAGCTTGGTATCAGAGCCAAACTTCGAAACAATGTAGAATAATCTAGCAAGGATCATTGTCCTAAGTCTTTCTTAGGAGTCGTGCCTTAGGATTTAATTCGAGTCTTAGGACCTGTTCTATCCTATTTTCTTTTGTGATGCCTTGTTTTATCAATCAAATGTGTTTGATATTCATTTTGAGAATAATGTTTTTCCTCTTCTTTCTTTCTTTCTTTCTTAAAGAAGAGAAATAGTTAGATCTGGCAGTCCTAGCGCTGGTCAATCCAGTAGTCCTTCTCTGGATGGCGTATTCATGTCTGCCCAACAACTTTTGGATCTGGTAAAGAATCAAAGGTTTATCTGTGCTTTGAGTAAGAACCCCAAAAAGGTTTTACCTCTGAAACTAGAAGTGCCTTTCGATCAGCTTGTAGATATCGCTCTTCGACTTGAAGAGGCCGATAAAGAAAGTGATGTTGAAGTTGTGGATGCCAAACAAAACTTCAACGTCAACAAGAAGAGGCATATTAAGTTTAAAAGCCCTAATCCCAACAAGAAAGGGTAGCAGGCAACTTTGGTAGCAAAGTGTATCAACCCGCATATTTTACGATTGTATGTTTAAATGTTTTATTTAAATCTAGCATCGTTAATCGGATTAAAGTCCGAAATGTTACTTTTTTGTAAACAGTCGAATTGGGACTATAGACCACTTCCATTGAGTCCAAAATGGCGTTTACAACTTTTTTGAGTATAAACATCGATATGTTTGGAGTTGAGTAGAATTTGCTATTTTTCTACTTGGGCTTTGGGTTTGGGTTTCAGCCCACTAACCCATCATAATACCCTAACTCCATCCCCTCTCCTCTTCATTCATTCTCATTTCCTAATACATTCAAGCTTAAGTAAAAATGAGGAGAGGAATGGGAAATTAGAAATTCCAAGACCTAGTTTGATTTGGAAACACAAGTTCTTGCTCCAAAATCAAAGAGAAGCTTAGGTAAGCATCCTCTTCATCTTCTCCATCTCTATCTCTCTTCAATCCTCAGAAATTCCTAACCCTAATTTAGGAAATATTTTCTTATTAGCTTAGATTGGAGCTTCTAGAGGTGTATTGAAGAGGAATTGGCCTTTCCTTTGTTTTAAAGCTTCTCATTCGTGTTTTTGGGTTTAAAGGTGAGTTCTTTAACTCACATCTACGTCTATAGCTATCATTGTTGTTAGGTATGAATTCCTAACATTTGTGCATATTCATTTGCTTTTGATTTGAATTGATTTGGTGAATTTTCCAAATTTTAGTGTTTTGGTCCAATTTTATGAAAATCCTACTATGGATGTTTGGACGTGTTGTTTGGGCGTATTGAAGAGCTTATAGGGCTGGGTTGTCGCTTGGCGTAAATCCTTCGTCGTCGTTGCTCGTCCGATCGCTCTCGATACGTTTTGGCCACTTTGGCCTAGGCAAATTGTTGCCCAGATCAGGTGACCAGACGTCTGGTGACCAAGTCCAGACGTCTGGTTTGGACCTGGAGCAAAAAAAAATATGCACGCAGAATTTAAAAAAAAGACAGAAACTAATTTCAAACGTCTAAATTATAATTTCAGACGTCTGAAAGTGTTTCAGACGTCTGGATTGCCAAACCAGACGTCTGGAAGGTTTTTTCTGGGATTTCCAGAAACTAAATCCAGACGTCTGGATTGACCCCCAGACGTCTGGAACTGTGTGTTTTTGCCTGTTTAGGCTTTTCTTGATTGAATTTCCATTGTTTATCGATTTTAGTTGCTCCGATTAGTTGTTATCACTTTTATCGACCTTGATGACTTATTTTTCGGGATTTTTGAGAATATCCATTTTGATGGATTTGGTATCGATTTCTTTGGATTTAATAAACATCTTCGTATGTGAATTTTTGGTGATTGATTGTTTCTACAATCATTTCTATGGTTTCTCACTTTAAAATGCAAAGGTTTCTATACTAGTAGTAAATATTCAAACTCTTTCATCAAAATGATTTCAACATTTACTTTCAATATCAAACTTGCTTTTAAAACCGTTTTCCTATCTATTAGTATATACAAACCTTTATCTCATTCGTATGAGAAATCTAATTAAACGGCTTAGTAAAACAAATGGTATGAAACGCTTGCGTTTACTTCGTCGGTTAATTTTTGGACTTGTTCGATTGAACTCCTGTGACAATTTTCGAGTGGAAATCTACAATTTGTTCGTAAATATTTAAGTTAAGCCAGTGGTTATGGGACATGAAGCTAAACTCATTTATTTACTAGCTTAGTGTAATTAACACTTCTTGATGATCGATGATGATCATTTTATGGTTTAGACTAGCGATGTGCGATGTCTCTTTGTCCGCGTAGGGGACTATACCCAGTTCTATTGAGCTCCGTCTCATTTTTATGGGCTAGCGACCCATGGTCTTTGGACCGTTCATGGAGCATTCGGCTCGATAAGTCGGTGCATGGGATGTATCTTTTTAGGTGCATCGATGTTCGACTAGGCATGGGGTGTATCTTTTTAGGTGCATCGATGTCCGACTATACATGGGGCATATCTTTTTAGGTGCGTCGATGTTAGTTTATACATGGGGCGTATCTTTTCAGGTGCGTCGATGTTCGACTGTGCATGGGGCGTATCTTTTTAGGTGCATCGATGTTCGGTTCGTGGGATAGCTTCTCATTTGTGATACACGTGTTGGTGAGTTTTCATGCTCCCGTTTGTGATAGGCCTTTCCCCTTTTGTGATTTCTGGATTTCTGGTTGTGATTTCTAGAATTTGTATTTCACCAATTTTCGTGGTTTGCATTGATAAGCTCTATCAATATTTGTGTTTTGGTGAATAATTTAAAGAATGTGATTCTTTTGGTGTTTGAGAATATTTGAGATATCGTATTATTTTTGGTTGTTATTTAATGTATACTTGACACAATATGGCCTTTTTGTTATCATACGTTTTTGGTCATATCTCTTATCCTATCTCATTTTACCTGATATCTATAGCTAGACTGATCCATTTATTATTTTCTTCTTAAATAATACTCGGGTCAGACCGAGGTATTTCAGGTGCTTCTGCTTGACTTCTTATCAGGACCCGTCACCTGTCTTTTGGCTAAATACTTTAGCTTAGTAGTTTTTGTTAGTATACATTTGAGATAGAGACTCCTTGATGTATACTTTTTCTTTTGTCTAGCACTTGTATCTATTCTTTTGTGATGTAGTGGATCTAGTTTGACCACTACTTTGATGTACACTTTTATGTGTAATATTCATATCTGTTTCCGCCTTTGTGATATGAATATCTGTGACTGATTTGTGTTATGTTTATTTCTATATTTGTTTCCATAGTCCGTATAGCCACTGTGTGGTAGCTTTGAGTTTGTATTTGATATGTCGAATTTCTTCTTGAAATGAAATGTAAGTTATATTATCTGACATATCGGTACTCGCACAAAGCAATTACATAGATGGTCGCTCCTCAACAGCCTTATTCTTCGTGCTAGTCAACGGCATTACCCCGTAGTGTCCTTGGCTTGTGTGAGTATAGAGGTGGGGCGTCATAGCTTGGTATCAGCTCCAAACTTCAGAACAATGTAGAATAATCTAGCAAGGAGTCTTCGTACCGTTCTATCCTATTTCTTTTTATGATGCATTGTTTTATCAATCAAGTTTGTTTGATATTCATTCTGTGAATAACCTTTTTCCCCTTCTTTCTTTCTTAAAGAAGATAAATGGTTAGACCAGGCCATCCCAACGCTGGTCAATCCAGTGCTACTCCTCAGGATGGAGTATTTATGTCAGCTAAACAACTTTTAGATTTTGTGAACAATGCCCAAGCTACCGGACCCGTTCCAACGCCTACTCACCCTAAATCCGGGTTTGCACGCTTATGTGGAGATTATACCGCTTTGGGTGGAAGGCCATTCAAGGGTTTCGAAAACGTTATAGAAATCCAAGCTTGGCTTAGATCATGCGATCGCATCTTTTCTCGCATGTATCTTGTGGATCTACATCGAGTCCAAGTGGCTTCTAGCATGCTCCAAGAAAGAGCATTAGATTGGTATGAGCTTTTGATTTCGGAAATTATTGAAGCGGATCTTACTTGGGAGCAATTCCGGGAAAGGTTCGAATTAAAGTTTGTGCCGAAAGCTGAAAAAGTAACTTTAGCTCGGCGCTTTATTGACCTTGTTCAAGGTGAATCTTCTGTGACGGATTACGTTGCATCTTTTGAATCTCTCTCTAAATATGGGGTCGAATATATTAATACCCCATTGAAGAAAAATCAGAGATTTGTCTATGGGTTGAATAAGAACCTCAAAAAGCCTTTACTTCTGAAACTAGAAGTTTCTTTCGATTAGCTTATAGATATCGCTCTTCGACTTGAAGAGGCCGATAAAGAAAGTGATGTTGAAGTTGTGGGTGCCAAACAGAACTTCAACAATAACATGAAGAGGCCTATTAAGTTCAAAGGTGCCAATCCCAACAAGAAAAGGAAGGAAGAAACTTCAGTAGCAAAGACTCCTACCACTAGTCATGGACGATGCTACAATTGTGGTTCTATGGACCACTAAGCAAATGAGTGTTCGAAACTCCTTTATTGTCGCTATTGCAAAAGTTTGAGTCATCATATATCTACGTGTCCCACACTTCAAAGCAAGAAGGAGGGAAAACTAAATGTTTTGCAAGCCCCTAGTAACACTTCTCTTGGTCAGGGTATTTTTTTTTCATTCAATCCTTGATGGCATTATTTTATTTCGTGATCTTCCTATTTGATTTCTTTTAATACGAGTGCATCCCGCTCTTTTATATCAAAAGAACTTGTTGATTCTTTCTCTTTAAATATTATGGGCTTGATGACTTTGCTGAGAATTGCGAATCCGGTTGGTGGATCCGCAACACTCAGTTTACTTTGTGAAAATGTTGAGATTATTTTATGAGATTATTCTTTTCGAGCCGTTTTGCATGTTATGCGTTACTTAGGCTTCGAAATTGATTTTTTGGGAAAGGATTGGCCTGATCTTTATGATGCCCACATCCAATGTCCTGAGCGGACTATATATCTTCGACATCCTCAATCTGTTAAGCAGATTTCTTCTTTTCTTAATGATTTCGATTTCCAATTCGGTGACATCATTTTATTCTTTAAACTCACTTGATGAGGTAAGTGTTATTTCTCTCATTCAAGTAGTTTGTGAATTTTCCGGTATATTTGAGCTTGTCTTAGGATTACCACCTAAGCAATCTATTCAGTGGTGCTAAGGTCTTTTCAGCTCAACCTTGCCACCAGTTTTCATCAGCTACGAGTTGCGGAGGGTAGCATTCCACTTACCACATTCCGCACTCGTTATGATTCTTATGTGTGGTTCGTTATGTCATTCGATTTGACAAACCTTCCAACTTATTTCATCCATCTTATGAATCGAGTATTCTGCGAATATCTCGATGAGACCATCCTTGTATTTATTGATTATCGATGAAAACAAAAATTTAAAATTTGCAAATCTTTTTAATAAGATATTTATAAGTATGATTGGGTTTTGTTCTTAAAATGAGCAAAGAATATTTGTAAATTTTGTAAGAGGCATGTTTATCATATAGAAGATGATTTTGTGTTATTTTTCCCATTGAGTGCTTTAAGAATTCTAGTCGATGCGCTTGATCAATGTTATCGATAGGAATCTCCTAAACGCTATGATGAGACAGTCAGACACAATAAATTGACTTGTAAAAAGTAAATTTTTCTAAAAAGATGATTACACAAAGTTAATTATAATTTTGAAAGTCTTAGCTTTTCGAAAAAGAGAATCATTTAAAAGATCTCTTTTCCGATGTTTTTATTCTTGCGATTCCCGAAGGGAACCAAGACTTTATTGTTTGTACCAATGCTGGTCGTATTGGTTTGGGTATCATTCTCTTGCAAAGGGAATGTGTTATCACATATGCTTCTTGACAATTAAAGCTTGTCGAGACTAGATATGCCATTCATGATCTGGTGCTCACGGCTATTGTTTACGCCCTTAGAATTTGTCGTCATTATCTTTTGGGAGAGAAATTTGTTCTCTACAACGATCATAAATCTTTGAAGTATTTATTTTCTCAAAATAAACTTAATTTGCGTCAACAATGTTGGCTCGAGTTCCTTGCATCTTATGATATTGATATTCTTTATGCTCCGAAAAAGGGTAATTGTGTTGCCGATGCCCTTAGCCGAAAGCAACAAGCAGTTGTTTCAAGGATGATATCTGAATGGAATGATCTCGAGACTTTATCCACTTGTGAGATTCGAGATCGTGAATCATATTTGTGTTCATCTCTTGTTTAGTGTAGCCTTGAGGCTCATCCTCATTTTGGACCGTACCTCTTTTGGCTAAACTCTATGTCAAAGGAATTGTTAAATTGCATGGAGTTCCTACTTCTATTGTTAGCAATCGTGATCCATTATTTTACTAGTGGATTTTGGTAAGGTCTTCAAAAGCTTTGGGAAAAAAGCTTAATTTTAGCACCGCTTATCATCCTCCGTCCGATGGACAAACAGAGCGGGTGAATCCAACTTTTGAAGTTCTTCTTCGTGCATGTGTTCTTGATTTTTGGTGGAAGTTGGGAAGCTCATATTTCTCTTGTTGAGTCTTCTTATAATAATAACTTCCAATCTAGTATTGGTATGGAAACTTTCGAGGCACTCTACGGAAGGCTGTGCCAATCTCCTTCGTGTTGGCTTAAAGCCAGTGAGAAGCTGGTTTTAGGTTCAGATTTTATTGGTGTTCATTTTTGTTTCACCTATGATGGGTGTTGTGCCTTTCAGTCGATCGGGAAAGTTAGCACCTCGATATGTTGGTCCCTTTCCCATCACCGAACGTATTGGTTCCATGGCTTATCGCCTTTTATTACCGACTTAGTTTTTTGCTATTCATGACGTATTCCACGTCTCTCAACTACGGAAATACCTTAGGGATTCCGATTTTATTCTTGAGCCCGGTGTAATTGAAGAAATTGAAGTATCACCAAATTTGACTTATGAGCAACATTCTATTCGTATCATTGCTTCGGAGGTTAAACGCCTTCGAAATAAAGATGTTCTTCATGTGAAAGTTCAATGGTCCTCAAATCCTAAGAATTGCTCTTGGGAATCTGGAGAATTCATCGAGCAAACACATCCGGACTTACTCTCTCGTGCTCTTTATGGTGAACTTCTCATTTCAAAATTTCTTCTTCTGTGTCGATATGCTTTTATGGTTGTTACTCTTTATTTTCCTCTTAATTATTGCAAGGACGCAATTTATTTAAGGAGGGGAGTCTGTAACAACCCGCATATTTTACGATTGTATATTTAAATGTTTTATTTAAATATAGCATCGTTAATCGGATAAAGTCCGAAATGTTACTTTTTTGTAAACAGTCGAATTGGGACTCGAGACCACTTCCATTGAGTCCAAAATGGCATTTACAACTTTTTTGAGTATAAACATCGATATGTTTGGAGTTGAGTAGAATTTGCTATTTTTCTACTTGGGCTTTGGGTTTGGGTTTCAGCCCACTAACCCATCATAATACCCTAACTCCATCCCCTCTCCTCTTCATTCATTCTCATTTCCTAATACATTCAAGCTTAAGTAAAAATAGGGAGAGGAATGGGAAATTAGAAATTCCAAGCCCTAGTTTGATTTGGAAACACAAGTTCTTGCTCCAAAATCAAAGAGAAGCTTAGGTAAGCATCCTCTTCATCTTCTCCATCTCTATCTCTCTTCAATCCTCAGAAATTCCTAACCCTAATTTAGGAAATATTTTCTTATTAGCTTAGATTGGAGCTTCTAGAGGTGTATTGAAGAGGAATTGGCCTTTCCTTTGTTTTAAAGCTTCTCATTCGTGTTTTTGGGTTTAAAGGTGAGTTCTTTAACTCACATCTACGTCTATAGCTATCATTGTTGTTAGGTATGAATTCCTAACATTTATGCATATTCATTTGCTTTTGATTTGAATTGATTTGGTGAATTTTCCAAATTTTGGTGTTTTGGTCCAATTTTATGAAAATCCTACTATGGATGTTTGGACGTGCTGTTTGGGGCATATCGAAGAGCTTATAGGGCTGGGTTGTCACTTGGCATGAATCCTTAGTCATCGTTGCTCGTCCGATCGCTCCCGCTACGTTTTGGCCATTTGGCCTAGGCAAATTGTTGCCCAGACCAGGTGACCAGATGTCTGGTGACCAAGTCCAGACGTCTGGTTTGGACCTGGAGCAAAAAAAACTATGCACGCGGAATTTAAAAAAAAGACATAAACTAATTTCAGACGTCTAAATTATAATTTTAGACGTCTTAAAGGGTTTCACATGTCTGGATTGCCGAACCAGACGTCTGGAAGGTTTTTTCTGGAATTTCCAGAAATTAAATCCAGACGTCTGGACTGACCCCCAGACGTCTGGAACTGTGTGTTTTTGCTTGTTTAGGCTTTTCTTGATTGAATTTCCATTGTTTATCGATTTTAGTTACGCCGATTAGTTATTATCACTTTTATCGACCTTGATGACTTCTTTTTCGAGATTTTTGGGAATATCCATTTTGATGGATTTGGTATCGTTTTCTTTGGATTTAATTCACGTCTTCGTATGTGAATTTTTGGTGATTGATTGTTTCTACAATCATTTCTATGGTTTGTCACTTTAAAATGCAAAGGTTTCTATACTAGTAGTAAATATTCAAACTCTTTCATCAAAACGATTTCAACATTTACTTTCAATATCAAACTTGCTTTTAAAACCGTTTTCCAATCTATTAGTATATACAAACCTTTATCTCATTCGTATGAGAAATCTAATTAAACGGCTTAGTAAAACAAGTGGTATGAAACGCTTGTGTTTACTTCGTCGGTTAATTCTTGGACTTGTTCGATTGAACTCCTGTGACAATTTTCGAGTGGAAATCTACAATTTGTTCGTAAATATTTAAGTTAAGCCAGTGGTTATGGGACATGAAGCTAAACTCATTTATTTACTAGCTTAGTGTAAATGACACTTCTTGATGATCGATGATGATCATTTTATGGTTTAGACTAGCGATGCTCGATGTCTCTTTGTCCGCGTGGGGGACTGTACCCAGTTCTATTGAGCTCCGTCTCATTTTTATGGGCTAGCGACCCATGGTCTTTGGACCGTTCGTGGAGCATTCGGCTCGATAAGTCGGTGCATGGGATGTATCTTTTTAGGTGTATCGATGTTCGACTAGGCATGGGGTGTATCTTTTTAGGTGCATCGATGTCCGACTATACATGGGGCGTATCTTTTTAGGTGCGTCGATGTTAGTTGATACATGGGGCGTATCTTTTCAGGTGCGTCGATGTTCGACTGTGCATGAGGCGTATTTTTTAGGTGCATCAATGTTCAGTTCGTGGGATAGCGTCTCATTTGTGATACACATGTTGGTGAGTTTTCATGCTCCCGTTTGTGATAGGCCTTCCCCCTTTTGTGATTTCTGGATTTTTGGTTGTGATTTCTAGAATTTGTGTTTCACCAATTTTTGTGGTTTGCATTGATAAGCTCTATCAATATTTGTGTTTTGGTGAATAATTTAAAGAATGCGATTCTTTTGGTGTTTGAGAATATTTGAGATATTGTATGATTTTTGGTTGTTATTTGATGTATACTTGACACAGTATGGCATTTTTGTTATCATACGTTTTTGGTCATATCTCTTACCCTATCTCATTTTACCTGATATCTATAGCTAGACTGATCCGTTTATTATTTTCTTCTTAAATAATACTCGGGTCACACCGAGGTATTTCAGGTGTTTCTGCTTGACTTCTTATCAGGGCCCGTCACCTATCTTTTGGCTAACTACTTTAGCTTAGTAGTTTTTGTTAGTATACATTTGAGATAGAGACTCCTTGGTATACTTATTCTTTTGTCTAGCACTTGTATCTATTCTTTTGTGATGTAGTGGATCTAGTTTGACCACTACTTTGATGTACACTTTTTTTGTAATATTCATATCTGTTTCCGCCTTTGTGATATGAATATCTGTGACTGATTTGTGTTATGTTTATTTCTATATTTGTTTCCGAAGTCCGTATAGCCACTGTGTGGTAGCTTTGAGTTTGTATTTGATTTGTCGGATTTCCTCTGGAAATGAAATGTAAGTTATATTATTTGACATATCGGTACTCGCACAAAGCAATTACATAGATGGTCGCTCCTCAACAGCCTTATTCTTCGTGCTAATCGACGGCATTACCCCGTAGTGTCCTTGGCTAGTGTGAGTATAGAGGTGGGTCGTCACACAAAGACTCCTACCCCTAGTCATGGAAAATGCTACAATTGTAGTTCTAAGGACCACTATGCAAATAAGTGTCCGAAACCTCTTACTTGTCGCTATTGCAATGGTTTGGGTCATCTTTTATCTTCATGTCCCAAACTTCAAAGTAAGGGAGAGGGAAGGCTGAATGTTGTGCAAGCCCCTAGTAAGACTTCTCTTGGTCAAGGTATTTCTTATTCAGTCCTTGATGGAATTATTTTATTTCGTGATTATCCTATTCGAATTCTTTGATACAGGTGCATCTCATTCTTTTTATCAAAAGAACTTGTTGATACTTTTTCTTTAATATTATGGGTTTGATGACTTCACTGAGAATTGCGAATCTGGTTGGTGGATCCGCAACACTCAGTTTGCTTTGTAAAGATGTCGAGATTATTTTATGTGATTATTCTTTTCGAGCCGATTTGCATGTTATGCGTTACTTAGGCTTCGAAATTGAATTTTGGGAAAGGATTGGCTTAATCATTATGAAGCCCACATCCTATGTCCCAAGAGGACTATCCATCTTCGACCTTCTCAATCTATTAAGCAGATTTTTAATTTTTCTTAATGATTTCGATTTACAATTCGGTGGCATCATTTTATTCTTTAAACCCACATGGTAAGGAAAATGTTATTTCTCTCATGCAAGTAGTTTGTGAATTTTCTAGTATTTTTGAGCTTGTTTTAGGATTACCACCTAAGCGATCTATTGAGTGATGCTAAGGTCTTTTCAGCTCGACCTTGCCACCTGTTTTCATTAGCCACGAGTTGCGGGTGGGGGGGGAGGGGTAGCGTCCCATTTACCGCATTCTGCACTCGTTATGATTCTTATGAGTGACTCGTGATGTCATTCGATTTGTTCAGCTTATTTCATCCATCTTATGAATCGAGTATTCTGCGAATATCTCGATGAGACCATCCTTGTATTCATTGATTATGGATGAAAACAACAATTTAAAATTTGCAAATCTTTTTAATAAGATATTTATAAGTATGATTGGATTTTGTTCTTAAAACGAGCAAAGAATATTTGTAAATTTTAAAAGAGGCATGTTTATCATATAGAAGATGATTTTGTGTTGATTTGCTCATTGAGTGCTTTAAGAATTATGGTTGATGCGCTTGATCAACGTTATCGATAGGAATCTCCTAAACGCTATGATGAGACAGTCAGACACAATAAATTGACTTGTAAAAAGTAAATTTTCCTAAAAAGAGGATTACATAAAGTTCATTATAATTTTGAATGTCTTAGATTTTCGGGAAAGAGGATCATTTAAAAGAACTCCTTTCCGAAGCTCCTATTCTTGTGATTCCCGAAGGGAACCAAGACTTTATTGTTTGTACTGATGCTAATCGTATTGGTTTGGGTGCCATTCTCTTGCAAATGGAATGTGTTATCACATATGCTTCTTAACAATTAAAGCCTGCCGAGACTAGATATGCCACTCATGTTCTAGAGCTCGTGGCTATTGTTTTCGCCCTTATAATTTGGCGTTATTATCTTTTGGGAGGGAAATTTATTCTCTACACCGACCATAAATCTTTGAAGTATTTATTTTCTCAAAAGGAACTTAATTTGCGTCAACAACGTTGGCTCGAGTTTCTTGCATCTTATGATCTTGATATTCTTTATACTCCCGAAAATGGAGATCGTGGTGCCGATGCCCTTAGCCAAAAGCAACAAGCGGTTGTTTCCATGATGATATACGAATGGAATGATCTCGAGACTTTATCCACTTGTGAGATTCGAGATCGCGAATCCGATTCATGTTCATCTCTTGTTTTATGTAGCCTTGAGGCTCATCCTTCTCTTTTAGACCGCATTCTTGAAGCTCAAAGGCATGATCCCGAATTGGCTCTTCTTAGCCAAAGTTGTAGGGATAAAGTTGATATTGAAGGTTTGAAAGACTTTGATATTAATGCTTGTGGCGGCATTCGAAAGTTTGGTAGACTTATTGTGCCAAACATTTGTGATCTTCGTAAAGACATTTTAGAAGATTCTCATCGTTCTAAATTTACCATTCATCCCGATAAAAGTAAAATGTACGCAGATATGAAGCGACTTATTTATTGGGATGGAATGAAATCTGATATTGCTAACTTTATTAAGCGTTGCATGACTTGTCAACTCGTAAAGGCCGAACATCAAAGGCCCGGTGGGTTATTGCAACCTTTGGACATTCCAATTTGGAAGTGGGATCAAATTTTCATGGACTTTATTGACGGGCTTCCCCGTTCTCGTTCGGGTCATGACAGTTTATGGGTGATTGTCGATAGACTTACAAAATCCGCCTATTTTATTCCCGTTCGGTCCAATCGGACCGTCCCTCTTTTGGCTAAACTCTATGTCAAAGAAATTGTTAAATTGCATGGAGTTCCTACTTCTATTGTTAGCGATCGTGATCCATTATTTAATAGTGGATTTTGGAAAGGTCTTCAAAAAGCTTTGGGAACAAATCTTAATTTTAGCACCGCTTATCATCCTTAGTCCGACGAAAAATTAGAGCGTGTGAATCAACTCTTGAAGATCTCCTTCGTGCATGTGTTCTTGATTTTGGTGGAAGTTGGGAAGATCATATTTCTCATGTTGAGTTTTCCTGTAATAATAGCTTCCAATCTAGTATTGGTATGGCACTTTTCGAGGCACTCTACGGAAGGCCGTGCCGATCTCCTTCGTGTTGGCTTGAAGCCGGTGAGAAGATGGTTTTAGGTCCAGATTTTATTCGTGTTTCACCTATGAAGGGTGTTGTGCGTTTCAGTCAATCGGGAAAGTTAGCACCTCGATATATTGGTCCATTTCCCATCACCGAAAACATTTGTTCCGTGGCTTATCGCCTTTTATTACCGGCTCAATTTTCTGCTATTCATGACGTATTCCACGTCTCTCAACTATGGAAATGCCTTAGGGATTCCGATTCTATTCTTGAGCCCGGTATTATTGAAGAAATTGAAGTTTCACCTAATTTGACTTATGAGCAACATCCTATTCGCATCATTGCTACGGAGGTTAAACGCCTTCGTAATAAAGATGTTCTGTTTGTTAAAGTTCAATGGTCCTCAAATCCTAAGGATTTCTCTTGGGAATCCAAAGAATTCATCGAGCGAACACATCCGGACTTACTCTCTCGTGCTCCTTAAGGTGAACTTCTCATTTCAAAATTTCTTCTTTTGTGTGGTTATGCCTTAGTATGGTTGTTACTTTTTATTTTCTTCTTAAGTATTACAAGGACGCAATTTATTTAAGGAGGGGAGTCTGTAACAACCCACATATTTCACGATTATATATTTAAATGTTTTATTTAAATATAGCATCGTTAATCGAATTAAAGCCCGAAATGTTACTTTTTGTAAACAGTCGAATTGGGACTCGAGACCACTTCCATTGAGTCCAAAATGGCGTTTACAACTTTTTTGAGTATAAACATAGATATGTTTGGAGTTGATTAGAATTTTGATGTTTTCATTTGGGACTTTGGGTTTGGGTTTCAGCCCACTGACCCAATAAGAGAACCCAACTCCTTTATCAAACACTCTAATTCAACTCCTCTTCATTCATCTCATTCCTCATTTCCTAACACTCAAGCTCAAGAGAAAAATGGGGGAAAAGATTGAAAATTAAAATTCCTAAGCCCTAGTTCACTTAGGAAATTCATGTTTTTGCTCTAAAATCAAAGAGAAGCTTAGTTAAGCATCCTCTTCTTATTCTCCATCTCAATCTCTCTTCAATTCTCAGAAATTCCTAACCCTAACTTAGGAAAAACTTCACCTTTGATAATAGATTGAAGATTCTAGAGGTGTATTGAAGAGGAATTGGTCTTGCTTTGTTTTAAAGCCTCTCATTTGTTGTCTTTGAGTTGTAAAGGTGAGTTTTTGAACTCACATCTACGTCTATAACTCTCATTGTTGTTAGGTATGAATTCCTAACATTTATTCATGGTCATTTGCTTTTGAGTTGAATTAATTTGGTGAATTTTCCAATTTTTGGTTTTGAAGTCCAATTTTATGAAAATCCTACTATGGATGTTTGGACATGATATTTGGGGTGTATCAAAGAGCCTATAAGGCTGGGTTGTCGCTTGGCATAAATCCCTAGTCGTCGTTGCTCGTTCGATCGCTCCCGATTCGTTTTGGCCATCATGGCATAGGGAAACAGTTGCCCAGGCTAGGTGACTAGACGTTTGGGTATCAAGTCCAGACGTCTGGTTATAGACATGGAGGAAAAAAATATGCACGTAGAAAATAAAATGGCAGAGATCAATTCCAGACGCCTGATTTATAAGTTTAGACGTCTGGTTAGGTCTCAGACGTCTACCTTGAAATTTCAGATGTCTGGGGGTTTTCTGAATTAATTTCAGAACCTAAATCCAGACATTTGGATTCTAAACCAAACGTCTGGAACTGCCAATTTTGCCTATTTTGGGCTGTTTTTGATTGGATTTCCAATTTTAATCGATTTTTGTCGATCCGGTTAGTTGTTATCACTTATTATCGACTTTGATGACTTCTTTCTTTGGATTTTTGGGAATATCCATTTGATGGATTTGATATCGATTTCTATGGTTTTGATTCACGTTATCGAATATAGGCTAGCGACCTACGGGCTATTGAGCTTCGTCTCATTTTTATAGGCTAGCGACCTACGGGCTTTATGAAATTCGGTTCATCGGTCGTACCGTTATTGCACTACGTCGTTGTTCTGAATTATTTGAGTTTCGGGTTCATCGGGCGTACCGTTATTGCACTACGTCGTTATTCCAAAATATTTGAGTTTTAGGTTCATCGGGCGTACCGTTTAACACTATGTCGTTGATCCAACTCATTTGAGTTTTAGGTTCCTCGGGCATACCGTTATTGCACTACGCCGTTGCACCGGCTCTATGGTTAGCGACCATGGAATAACGTTCCGTTTGTGACACACGTTATGGGGAGTTTTCATGCTCCCGTTTGTGATAGGACTTCCCCATTTTGTGATTTCTGGATTTCTAGTTGATGATTTCTAGATTTTGTGTTTCACTAATTTTGATGATATGCATTGATAAGCTCTATCAATATTTGTGTTTTGGTGAATAATTTAAAGAATATGGCATTCTTTTTAGTGTTTGAGATGATTTGAGATATTGTATGATTTTTGTTGTTACCTTATGTATACTTGTCACAGTATGGCATTTTTGTCATCATACGTTTTTGTCATATCTCTTATCCTATCTCATTTTATATGATATTTATAGCTAGACTGATCTGTTTATTATTTTCTTCTTGAATAATACTCGGGTCAGACCGAGGTATTTCAGGTGCTTCTGCTTGACTTCTTATCTGGGACCATCATCTGATTTTTGGCTAACTACTTTAGATTAGTAGTTTTTGCTTTTATACATTTGAGTTAGAGACTCCTTGATGTATACTTATTCTTTTGTCTAACACTTGTATCTATTCTTTTGTGATGTAGTGGATCTAGTTTGAACACTAATTTGATGTACACTTATATGTGTTATATTCATATCTGTTTCCACCTTTCTGATATGAATATATGTGACTGATTTGTGTTACACTTATTTCTATATTTGTTTTCGAAGCCCACATAGCCACTGTGTAGTAGCTTTGAGTTTGTATTTGATATGTCGGATTTCCTCTTGAAACGAAATGTAAGTCATATTATCTGACATATCGGTACTCGCACAAAGCAATTACATAGATGGTCGCTCTTCAACAGCCTTATTCTTCGCGCTAGTCGACGGCATTACCTCGTAGTGTACTTGGCCAGTGTCAGTATAGAGGTGGGGCGTCACAATGGAGAATGTCTTGTGGATAGTAATATTGTTTTTTATGTCGGTGTAGATGGTAATGTGGATATTGGCAAGGATCATGATATTACTGCTTCTCCTGTAGATGCTTCCATATCTTGTGAGGCCAGTGTGTATGTAGGCAGTGCACATGAGAATGGTGCTGCTACATTTGATGAATAATACAAAGATAATGAAAATCTATCGAATTGCTTGGTGATCTATGGGGATAACTTGAGTGACATGGTTAGGGTTGTTTCAGCTGTAGATGAATTGTCTCTGCCTAGTTCTGATGTTATGGTTAATGAGGATAATATGTCAGAGAGATCCACTATTGACAAGAGTAGTGTTCATGTCGACGTAGGGTTAGTAAAGTTAAATGATATGATGGGAGGTAATGGGTCTTTTTCTTATATTGATGCCAGAGATTCTAATGCTTGCATATCGGAAGTCATAAGTGTACATGAGATACACAGAGACAAGTCTGACATTTTAAACTGTTTAGTGGTATATGATGAGTAAGTAGGTGTTGTGGCTGGGAAAATGAAAAAAGAGGTTGATAATTCTTCAAATATTGGTAGTTTACTACAAAGGGAAGGATTATCAAGGAGATATGATTCTAATGTTGGTGATGTTAAAGAAGGGGGGTTCATCAATATTCTGGCGGGGGAGAGTTGTCAAAGAAAGATTATGTGGTGAGAAATTCAGAGAGTTTGGATTCTCTGAATGTTAGCAGGTTTCCAGGCATTCATATATATTTGGATGATTATGTAGACAATCGACATAATATTGATGAAATGCTTCAATCTGGGTGTGATATTATGGAGGAAGACTCGCATAGTTTAACTATCGATTTGGATTTTTGTAGTGATATATTAAATAATGGGGTTGATGTTGTTGATGAAGGATTGGCTTGTTGTGGTAATAGGGTGGTTGGTGCGGTAGTTAAAAATGATAATGGCAGAGATACTGTTGTAGAGGATGCTCTTCTTCAGAATTCTATTTTTTCAACTGATATTTGAAATGACTGTAATTTTGATAGCGTTACACCAGTTTTATCATTGTCATCAAAGAGAGGTAGGCGCAAGAAATCTAGTTCTATTAGTGGTACTGTTCGCCGTAGTGCCCAGATTCGCAACAATCATTCTTTGATGATGGGTGAGTTACCTGATTCGAGTGCCACGAGTGGCACTACGAATTCAGGTTCTGGTATGATTTCTGATTAGGCAGTACTTATTCTTCTTATGCTTTAGGTAATTTGTCTTCTGCTGAGTTTTGTCAGTTAGATAGGGATACCACTTTTGTTTTTTCTAACACAGAGGTAGATTCAGCTTATATTAGAAGTAGGGAAATTGAGAGGGCTAGATCTATTGGCTTAGGATTATTAGCTTGAATATTAGAGGTTTGAATGATTTAAATAAATGTGATAAAATAAAAGCATTTTTTAAAGATTATTTTATTGACATTGCATTATTACAAGAAACTAAAATTGAGTGTCCTGACATTCGTTTCTATAGAAGATTAGGTGGTTATCATTTTAGGAATTGGGCTTGTTTACCTTCTATAGGAACTTCTGGGGGTTACTTATAGGATGGCGGGATAATTCTTTTAAATTACTCTAACGTATTTCTAAGCAACATTCTTTGCACATTATTCTCATCAATCTTAGTGACAATTCTATTTTAAATATATCTAATGTTTATGGGCCAAACACAAAAATTGGATGTAGGATCCTATGGAATGAATGTTTAGATTTTAGATCATTAGCCCTTGGTTCTTGGCTTATGGGGGGTGATTTCAATGTTACACGATTTCTAGGAGAGCGTTCACCAAGGGAAGGTGATTTCTCTTCTATGGAAGAATTCGATCAATTTATCATTAATTTTAATTTGATTGAAATTCCTCTTTCTAATAGAGAATTCAATTAGAGTAATACTAGAGAGTCCCCTTCAATGGCCCTTCTAGATAGATTTTTTGTCAGTGACGAAATTAAGGATAAATTCCCTATTTGTAGAGTTTTGGGTTTGCCTTACACTTATTCTAATCATTTCCCTATAATTCTTACGTGCGATCAACATAAGATTGTTCATAGAACTTTTAAATTCGAAAAAATATGGTTATTAAAAACCAATTTCTCATCTCAAATTAAAAATAAATGGAATTCAATGAATTTTTATAATATCAGAAATACGATTAATTCTGCAAAAAAATTGTTTTAAAACTTAAGGGTCTTAGGAATTTTCTAAAAATTTGGAGTAAGAATGTTTTTGGTGGTATTAAAATTAAAAAAGAAAATATTCTTTCTAAAATGCTTAAAATAAACAAGATAGAAGAAACTAGACAACTAAATCTAGGTGAACTTAACGTTCTCGCTAATTTAAAAGAAAAGCTTAGTTCTATTTTAGAAAAAGAAGAGGTTACGTGGAAACAGAGATCTAGAATTCAATGGATTAATGAAGGTGATAACAATACAATTTTTTTTTCATTATATGGCAAATGGTAGAAAGCGTAGTAACACGATAAATTGTATTTTTGTGAATAATGTAGAATTGGTTAATCAAAGGGATCTTAATATGGCTTTTACTGATTATTAGAGATACATATTTGGTACTAAAAATAAACATAAAATTAACGTTAGATGGAATGATATTTATCCTATTGATTTTAGAATTGACCTTTCTGAGTTGGATAATCCTTTTTCTGAAGAGGAAATTTTGAAAGCTATTAATGACACGCCTAGTGATAAAGCCCCGGGCCAAGATGGGTTCCCTATTTTATTTTATAAATTATTTTAGGATGTTTTAAAATTCGTTTTAATTAGCATGTTTAATGAATTTTATAATGGTAAATTACAATTAGGAAGATTTAATTTTGCAAATGTAATTTTATTACATAAAAATATCGGTGCTAATAATTTAAAAGATTTTAGATCTATTTCTTTAATTAACTGCTCTGTTAAGATTATCTCTAAAGTCTTAGCTAATAGACTTAGTATGAAATTGAATGATTTAATTGATTGTTCACAAACAGCTTTCATTAAGGGTAGAAATATCACGGATGGAGTGGCTGCTGTTCAAGAATACATTAATCTTTGCTGTAAAAATAACATTACATATGCTCTTCTTAAACTGGACTTTACGAAAGCCTTTGATTCAGTTGATTGGGATTTTCTAGTTGATCTGTTATTAGCTAGAGGTTTCAGTCATAGATGGATTAGCTGGATTATGACTTTGCTTAAAACTGGTAACTCCAGTATAATGGTTAATGGTACTTTAGGTAATAAAATTCAATCTAAACGAGGTTTAAGGCAAAGTGATCCTTTATCGCCTCTTTTGTTTAACTTGGCCGTAGATTTTTCGCCAAGATAATTAAAAAAGCGGTTGATAATGGATCTTTGGGGAGTGTTGGTGTAACGACCCGTATATTTTAACGGTTTTAATAACGTAATTTACTGAATTTTTGTGAAAATTTAAAATTTAAAATTTCGAAATGAAAATTTGATATTTGGAATACGTCTATTTAAACATACTAAATGGTAGATTTTCACTAGTAAATATGAATGTTATTTCTGTTGTGTAATTTCAATTTCAATTTAAATCAGTTAAAATTGATGTAAATAAAATATTATTGAAATCTGAATATTTTATATAATAATAAATGTAAATCATTTTCTGAGTGAGGCGTCATATTTCGTTTCGTCAAATTTGGACTTCTCTAGCCTCGTTTATCTTATTTTCTATGAATTTGCAGAAGTTTAATAGCAAAATATCGACTTTTGATAGGATGGTCATATCACTGATATCTATGTACCATTTTGTTCGTCTCGTCGTGCTGATCTCCGCAGTATATTCGTTTGTTTGTTTTGGAGTTTGGTACTTGACGAAATCGACGAAACAATTAGCCGTATCGGTACCTGTAACGAACGCGATTTTTCGTCGCTCGAAAATCGACATTAATACGTCCACTGTATCAACTGCCGAGCAATCGAATGCCGGAAAACCGAATTGTTATGGAGAAAAAGAAGAGGTAGAAGAATACAGAAGAAAACGAAAGAAGAAACAACAAAAACAATATCAGAATCTCACATTCGCAGCGAAACAACATATAATAGATAAATGATTAATCTTTAAATCAAAGAACTATATCATTTTATACATTACATCATCATCAGAGTTTACACAACAATATACAACACTAGACAGATATATAAACTTGTCCTCATACAGAATACACAGCGGAAAAATAATATCATATACAAATGCTACGTCTCGCCATCCAGCTCGCCACTGAGCTCCACAACATCTCCTGAATCCAGAATGACCTGATAACCTGACTCTAGACTGCCCGTGTGGAAATTGGTGGGCACCCAGAGTTTAGGAAGGAAATAATAAACTCCGGGTCAGTCATGGTGACTGGTGTGAGAACTTAAAACAGTTTTATTTTTAAAACACAACAACAACAAAGCAAGCAGAAAATATCCGCAATGCTTTTGGAAAATGAAACTACCATAAGACCTCCCGCCACACACACAATGCAAACGCAGAATTGGAGTAGATTTCTTCTTATGATAGTCAAAGATGCTTACTACGCAAAATCATTGGATATTATTATTTGTGCATAGTGGAAAACATTTCGAAAGTATAATATTAATCTTAGCCAACATAGGCATTTCACACTATGCCTACTATAGCTACCATCTAAACTGTGGGGCGCCACCATAAGTAAATGGCAGGTTCTACAACTAAAACCGTACATGGTTCGTATTGGAAAATGGATTTGCCAACAAATGGTCAGGCTAAGGAACTTCCTATGCCACGAAAGAACGCCTCTGGTTGGACGCTCCGAGAGACAACCTGCTCTCTGCCAATACAAGGTCGGGTTACCCCTGTAACAAGTAACTCACGAATATGCCATTCCCCGGTCCTTTGGGACCTTTATCCGAGCGCTCGGTAACCAACATCACACATAATAAATAAGGTGTGTCCACATGAGTAAGTATCTGGGCTCCATACCATGATACTACCCTTTTCCAGAAGGAAATGACATACCCTAAAGGGCGCGACCCTCATAACCTTGTCGCATATTCCTGTTTCGACCATTTTCGGGTTGTGAGGTCCTGACGAAGTCTTGTCCACAAAGCTATTCTTTTTCACAAAGCCATGCTTTGATCACAAATGATTAATAAATGATCATGACACATCGACACTCAGCATGCCACATTACCAAATTGGGAATATATCGCTGGTAAATTTCAACTACATTACCTCTGAGCTCGTACGTCTCAGAGAAGGGTGTCAAGCTAAGAGAATAAATTCTCCACCACCAACAGAAATGTATTTGAAAGAAATCGGCTTTACATCTCAAAATGTAATGTCAGACATGTAACCATACAAGTCTGTTCCGGGTTCGAACAGAATTGAAGGCACTTCCAAAGAAGCCCTTGCAATCCGGGTATTCACAATCCCGATAAAACTTCCCATCACAAAAGAAATCTCTATACCGTAGCTAACGGTGCAGAGACAATCGATAGGTCATCCTATCGTTTTCACAAATACCCGGTCTTCACCACCGGTCTTCAATACGATCCATATCGTCGTATCACTAATTCGGAATGGGTTATATGACACAAAAGTCTTTTCCCGGCTAACCCGAATAGTGAGCACAATATTTCAAAACATATGAATATTGGGATTTCAATTAAGTCACAACTTATTACCCAAATCCTTTCTTTTAAATGGTTTAACAAATTACCATTTTAAATCTTTAAACAAAAAGATTTACTTCACAAAGTTTACCCAGTTTCACAAAGATTCATTCACAGATTTTCAAAGCATTTCCATTTAATTGAATTAACCCATTAAATCTTTAAATCAGATTTAACTTATAGTTTCCAAAACTATCCACAATTCAAATCTTTTATAATACAAAAGATACACCATTTGAAATACTCTTTAATTTCAAAATAAAGTTTAATTAACGTTACAAAGGTTAATTCATAGTTTTTCTCAAACTATTTTCAATTTCATTTCAACTTGAATTGTTTTCGATACAAATTGGAAATCCTTTCACATTATGAAAGCTTTTATCATTTGAAAACAGATAGTTTTCGTTTTAGTAAAAACTGGTTACGAATTCACAGTTTAAAGCCATTCAAGTACAAAACTTGAATTTAAATTTAAATTTCCAAAACCATATTTTAAATGGTTAAAAACCCATATAAACGTCTTTTATACTTATAAAATCTTTTAAACCAAAATTCCCAAATCATTGAATTCAATTTCAAAATATTGAATTCAAACTTAAATCAAATGATTTAAATTCCAATTCTATTAAGTTATTCAAAATAACTTTTATTTTATGAAACTCATTTCCAAAACTTTCAATTCCAATTCCAAAACCATTTTGGATTCAAAAACTCAATTTTCCAAAATTGATAAAAAAATCCGTGACTTAACCGATTTCCACGTGAAATCCACATTTGTGTGTGTATTGTGTAGTCCAAGGGTTTAACACAATAGTGCAACAACATTCAATCATCACAGATCAAATATAACAATATAATTGATAAGCGGTATAACTATAACGCCTATCTATCATTCACAGATCATAGATATATATATCACAGATAAACAAATTACAGATCACACACAAAATGGAATATATCACAAAATATCACATATTAGAGATGTCAAATAATTCAACATCCAATAAAATCCAAACATCCATAGATAGGATTAATTCAATTATCTGATTAATTCAAATCAGATAAATTTTAATAAATCAATTTTACAAGTTATAGTAAATTAATAATCATTTAATTACAAATTGATTTTCAAATTTATTTCAAGACACCAAATCAATTCCCAACATTTTGAAAATTATTTCCTTTTAAAAATAAATTCCTTTATCTCTTCAAATCTATTAAAAATCCAATTTCAAATAAATTCTTTAATTGATAATTGATATTTCTGAAATCCATTTATTAAGTCCTTTTCTTCCAAATTTGAAATTAAATTCAATACAGCTTAACAATAAGACTTTTATCTTTTACCCCTTTTAAATTTATCCAATTATCAAAAATAAATTTTTCGATCAATTTTCAACTTATATTTTCAAAAATCCAATTTTACTTATTTCTGGTATCCATCGATACCAAAAATATATATGGCTAAATTTTAGCCGTCAACAATTCCAGTCACAATATAATCACACAGCGATTATAAATAAATCAACACACAACATTGAAATAAATTCAAATGTTTGAGGAATCCAGTTGGATCCCTCCAACCTGTTTCTCTGCATCCACAGATGTTAGCACAATACCAATTTCACTTCACAGTGAAATTATCGTGGTATATGAGATTTATAAATATTATCCGCTATTATGCGGCGCAATAGGGTCTCATCCGCTATACAATGCGGGAAATCAACAACTCCAATATACACATATTCCAATATATATATTGTTATATACATATATAATACCAATTCCACTTCACAGTAGAATTATCACGGTATATGTTTTTAATAAATAACCTCCGCTTAATATACGGCGTATAGGGTCTATTTAACACAATAGATAGCAATCATCATTTAATTCACACAATCAATCACTATCAACAATTTTAAATCTCAACTATTTAAAATTTAAATCGAAACAAAATATTCGATTGAGTGAGAAGTTCTTACCTTGCTTTTATGACGTTTGCCGACTTTTTATTTCGAATAAAATTAAACAGACGTTTAATTTTACCCAAAATTTTCACTGACTCCAAACGACTCCAAATCAGTTCCATTGCGAAGAGCTCGTCGAAACGATTCCAACGCATTTTGTTTCGTAATTTTTCGACCTCGTAACAAAAAGTTACAGCATTTTAAATATCACACGAATATATATAAATAAATCAATTCAATCTTATTTTAAATTTTTTTTAACCTAACAGATCTCAGCCGCTAGTTTCAAATCATCAGATCAAGGCCGTGCATGCTTCTTCTTCCCACGTGAATACTACCAGGTGAATACGCGTTCGATTTTGAACCCATGCCGCCATAAAACCCTAGAGATCGCCACCACCATTCGACGACGAGACGACGATCAGGCGCCGCCGCTCGAAGCACCTACGCGAGAGCTGCCATTGGCCATGAGCACGCCGAGCTCGACCCCTCCCCCATCTCGATTTTCGTGAAGATACGCTGGCCCTTTGAACGCCGATTGTCGTCGATCGGCTATGCCGATCTCGATCACGACCGTTGGTTTTGTAGCCCTCGTTGAGCTCTACGAAGTTGTAGTTGAAGACTTCTTGAATCAATGCGTGGATTAGAAGAAAAATTGGGAAGAAGATCCTTGTTTTCAGGCCATTGAATTGTGAGGGTGGCGGCCACGAACAATAACCCTAACTTTGTTTTGCAAATGAAGAAATAGAAGTCCTTTTATAGAAATTTTCACAAAACACTATTCATTGAAAATTTTCCGAACTCCAAATCGAGCGTGCCGGCTGGCATTTCTAAGGTTTAACCCATGTTCCGAACGCAATGGAACGTGTTTCGGGAGCTAATTCGATCGTATGTGAGAGTTACGGAAATAAACAGTCAAATTTAAATCAAATCGATTTAAACCGATTTCGATGCGTTTTGGCTTGCCCCGGACAAACCGTAAATCCGATTGACACGAAATTTGAAATCTTACAATAATTCAATATTATGGATCCGATGAAACTGGTTTCGTCGAAATCCGAGACCGTTTGAAAAATAGTCATTTTTACTCGTCAATTAAATATTAAAATAATCAATTTTCACAATTTAACTTTAAATTCAAATTTAAAAGTTCTCAAACATCGTTCTAACTCCAATATGATTTATTATAACTTTATAAATCATTTTTACACACATCAAACCCAATTTCCAATTATTTCTGGAATTTCAAATATTAATTATCGATTTAATTATCCAATTAAATCTAGACATTCGAAATAAAATTTATTCGGCTTGCAATTCTTATATATTAATATTAAAAATCAATTAAATATTCGAATTTCAAATGACGGAAATTCTGGGTCGTTACAAACATCCCCCCTTAAAAGAATTTCGTCCTCGAAATTGCAAAGTAAGAAAATGCCCAAATTCATTAACCTTTCAAAAATCCACTTTGAAAATTTTATATTCACTCTTTTTCAAAACCTTTAACTTCAACCAAAACAATGGTTTCCATTTTCTAATTCAATTCCTACGTTTTATTTCAATTTGGAAATTGACTTTTCATTAACAAAAATTTTCCAAAAAAAAAAAATTCCAAAATTTTTCAAAATTTTCCCAACGCCTTACTTTTTCAGAAAAATTCGCCAGCGTCTCCTTTGCGCGGTTCAATCGTAGTAGGATCACAATAGACATAAATATATATACATCGACCCACACGGTCGGAAAAGCAAAAAAATAGTTCATATTTCCTATTTTTATTGCGTAGGCGTACCTTTTTAGCATTTTTAAGCAAAGCAGTTATTTATTAACTTGTTAGCGCAACCCAAATAGCCGAACGGTAGCCCCGACACCTGTACTTACTCGGTTTAAATATGTAAGTGACATATATACAAAGCTATTAACATTTTACTCTTTTAAACAACTACGACATATGCATATTAAAAGAAATGCATACTAAACAAGGTTTATAAGCAACCTATATAATTTCGACATCACTTGTAATTGTTTACAACCAATTCATATATAACGACATTCAATTGTTCATTTTCAATTAGTTTACATTCACTAATTTAAATTCAAGTTGGTTCACTTTCAATTCAAATCAATTTCTATTTAAATATACTTCATTTTCAATTTAAATTCAATTACATAGCTTTCCATTTTTATCAATTCAAAATCAACACAACCAAATTCATTTAATTTACTTTATTCCACATTAAATTTGGTTCAACATTTTCAATTAGCTTTAATGAATTAACACTTATATCTATTATTCCATATCAATTTATTCTCATTCGATTGATTAACATTCAATCCATTTATTAATTCAATTGCTAATTCAATTTACAAATAAAGTTGAATCTCATTACATAACTCAAGTTCATATTCATCACTTCATTTCATTAATTCACTTTATTGATTTACTTTGATATCAAAATCAAATTCATTCAACATCACTTAAGTTACATCCCAATTAAACATTATTTGTTTAACTTAACTTAAATTTTCCACGTATAAATCCAATTCAAATTTTGTATTTCTTAACAAAATTATTTAACCATTTCTTTTACGATTGGTTTCACTTATATTCATTCATTTTATAAGTTATACAACTTATATATTTAAACTTCCAAATCAATTTATAAGTATAAAACTCGTTTCACTTATATTCATCAATTTACAACTTGGATTTTAAATTCAAATCTGTTCATCACAACAAAACTTAAATTTTCAATTTATTATGGTAGCAAATCCATCACATAGAAACTCGAAAATGATACTGATGCTGCTGCAGTCATCACCCTTATTATTTCCCAGCAACAATAGTGAATTCAGTGCTTAAATTCTTTTCAAAATTTTCCTTTCATTTATAAATCTCTTTCTCATATAATTTCACTATTTTACTTTACTTATACAAGATTATTTTACAATTACAAATCATATTAATTCCATACTTATAATTCATTTGCTTATATACTTCATTCTTTTACAATTGTTGTTTTTATTTAGATTATTCAAACAACTTTTATTAACTTATATATATTTTCACATTTTCAACAACCAAACAATCAATTTATTGTATACACTTTAATAATTTCTGAAAAATTATTTCCTTTATATACAAAATATAATCGAGGTAAAATTATTTCATTTACCCAATTTAAAATGATACTATGTCGACTTGCCTCGTTTAAGTGTTTAGAAACCCCTATCGATAATATGGCGTCCCACATACTGACCAGAATTCACAAACACCTCAACGGATAAGCAAACACAATATAAAACAATTTTATATTCACTAACAAATACGCACTCATATCTATTATTACACTCAACTCATTCTAGAGTACTACTGACTCTATCTCTAATGAGTAATACCCAACAGAGCCATGGTTATCGCTTAACCATTTGCTCTGATACCAAATGTAACGAACGCGATTTTTCGTCGCTCGAAAATCAACATTAATACGTCCACTGTATCAACTGCCGAGCAATCGAATGCCAGAAAACCGAATTGTTATGGAGAAAAAGAAGAGGTAGAAGAAAACAGAAGAAAAAAAGAAGAAACAACAAAAACAATATCAGAATCTCACATTCGCAGCGGAACAACATATAATAGATAAATGAATAATCTTTAAATCAAAGAACTATATCATTTTATACATTACATCATCATCAAAGTTTACACAACAATATACAACACTGGACAGATATATAAACTTGTCCTCATACAGAATACACAGTGGAAAAATAATATCATATACAAATGCTACGTCTCGCCATCCAGCTCGCCACTGAGCTCCACAGCATCTCCTGAATCCAGAATGACCTGATAACCTGACTCTAGACTGCTCGTGTGGAAATTGGTGGGCACCCAGAGTTTAGGAAGGAAACAATAAACTCCAGGTCAGTCATGGTGACTGGTGTGAGAACTTAAAACAGTTTTATTTTTAAATCACAACAACAACAAAGCAAGCAGAAAATATCCGCAATGCTTTTGGAAAATGAAACTACCATAAGACCTCCCGCCACACACACAATGCAAACGCAGAATTGGAGGAGATTTCTTCTTATGATAGTCAAAGATGCTTACTACGCAAAATCATTGGATATTATTATTAGTGCATAGTGGAAAACATTTCGAAAGTATAATATTAATCTTAGCCAACATAGGCACTTCACACTATGCCTACTATAGCTACCATCTAAAAAGTGGGGCGCCACCATAAGTAAATGGCAGGTTCTACAACTAAAACCGTACAAGGTTCGTATTGGAAAATGGATTTGCCAACAAATGGTCAGGCTAAGGAACTTCCTATGCCACGAAAGAACACCTCTGGCTGGACGCTCAGAGAGACAACCTGCTCTCTGCCAACACAAGGCCGGGTTACCCCTGTAACAAGTAACTCACGAATATGCCATTCCCCGGTCCTTTGGGACCTTTATCCGAGCACTCGGTAACCAACATCACACATAATAAATAAGGTGTGTCCACATGAGTAAGTATCTGGGCTCCATACCATGATACTACCCTTTTCCAGAAGGAAATGACATACCCTAAAGGGCGCGACCCTCATAACCTTGCCGCATATTCCTGTTTCGACCATTTCCGGGTTGTGAGGTCCTGACGAAGTCTCGTCCACAAAGCTACGCTTTTTCACAAAGCCATGCTTTGATCACAAATGATCAATAAATGATCATCACACAGCGACACTTAGCATGCCACATTACCAAATTGGGAATATATCGCTAATAAATTTCAACTACATAACCTCTGAGCTCTTACGTCTCAGAGAAGGGTGTTAAGCTAAGAGAATAAATTCTCCGCCACCAACAGAAATGTATTTGAAAGAAATCAGCTTTACATCTCAAAATGTAATGTCAGACATGTAACCATACAAGTCTGTTCCGGGTTCGAACAGAACGGAAGGCACTTCCAAAGAATCCCTTGCAATCCGGGTATTCACAATCCCAATAAAACTTCCCATCACAAAGTAAATCTCTATACTGTAGCTAACGGTGCAGAGACAATCGATAGGTCATCGTATCGTTTTCACAAATACCCGGTCTTCACTACCGGTCTTCAATACGATCCATATCGTCGTATCACTAATTCGGAATGGGTTATATGACACAAAAGTCTTTTTCCGGCTAACCTGAATAGTGAGCACAATATTTCAAAACATATGAATATTGGGATTTCAATTAAGTCACAACTTATTACCCAAATCCTTTCTTTCAAATGGTTTAACAAATTACCATTTTAAATCTTTAAACAAAAAGATTTACTTCACAAAGTTTACCCAGTTTCACAAAGATTCATTCACAGATTTCCAAAGCAATTCCATTTAATTGAATTAACCCATTAAATCTTTAAATCAGATTTAACTTATAGTTTCCTAAACTATCCACAATTCAAATCTTTTATAATATAAAAGATACACCATTTGAAATACTCTTTTATTTCAAAATAAAGTTTAATTATCGTTACAAAGGTTAATTCATAGTTTTTCTCAAACTATTTTCAATTTCATTTCAACTTGAATTGTTTTCGATACAAATTGGAAATCCTTTCACATTATGAAAGCTTTTATCATTTGAAAACAGATAGTTTTCGTTTTGGGAAAAACTGGTTACAAATTCACAGTTTAAAGCCATTCAAGTATAAAACTTGAATTTAAATTTAAATTTCCAAAACCATATTTTAAATGGTTAAAAACCCATATAAATGTCTTTTATACTTATAAAATCTTTTAAACCAAAATTCCCAAATCATTGAATTCAATTTCAAAATATTGAATTCAAACTTAAATCAAACGATTTAAATTCCAATTCTATTAAGTTATTTAAAATAACTTTTATTTTCTGAAACTCATTTCCAAAACTTTCAATTCCAATTCCAAAACCATTTTGGATTCAAAAACTCAATTTTCCAAAATTGATAAAAAAAATCTGTGACTTAACCGATTTCCACGTGAAATCCACATTTGTGTGTGTATTGTGTAGTCTAAGGGTTTAACTCAATAGTGCAACAGCATTCAATCATCACAGATCAAATATAACAATATAATTGATAAGCGGTATAACTATAACGCTTATCTATCATTCACAGATCACAGATATATATATCACAGATAAACAAATTACAGATCACACACAAAACAAGATATATCACAAAATATCACATATCAGAGATGTCAAACAATTCAACATCCAATAAAATCCAAACATCCATAGATAGGATTAATTCAATTATCTGATTAATTCAAATCAGTTAAATTTTAATAAATCAATTTTACAAGTTATAGTAAATTAATAATCAATTAATTACAAATTTATTTTCAAATTTATTTCAAGACACCAAATCAATTTCCAACATTTTCAAAATTATTTCCTTTTAAAAATAAATTCCTTTATCTCTTCAAATCTATTAAAAATCTAATTTCAAATAAATTCTTCAATAGATAATTGATATTTCCGAAATCCATTTATTAAGTCCTTTTCTTCCAAATTTGAAATTAAATTCAATACAGCTTAAAAATAAGACTTTTATCTTTTACCCCTTTTAAATTTAACCAATTATCAAAATTAAATTTTTCGATCAATTTTCAACTTATATTTTCAAAAATCCAATTTTACTTATTTCTGGTATCCATCGATACCAAAAATATATATGGCTAAATTTTAGCCGTCAACAATTCCAGTCACAATATAATCACACGACGATTATAAATAAATCAACACACAACATTGAAATAAATTCAAATGTTTGAAGAATCCAGTTTGATCCCTCCAACCTGTTTCCCTACATCCACAGATGTTAGCCCAATATCAATTTCACTTCATAGTGAAATTATCGCGGTATATGGGATTTATAAATATTATCCGCTATTATGCGGCGCAATAGGGTCTCATCCGCTATACAATGCGGGAAATCAACAACTCCAATATATACATATTCCAATATATATATATTGCTATATACATATATAATACCAATTCCACTTCACAGTAGAATTATCGCGGTATATGTTTTTAATAAATAACCTCCGCTTAATATACGGCGTATAGGGTCTATTTAACAAAATAGATAGCAATCATCATTTAATTCAAACAATCAATCACTATCAACAATTTTAAATCTCAACTATTTAAAATTTAAATCGAAACAAAATATTTGATTGAGTGAGAAGTTCTCACCTTGCTTTTTTGACGTTTGCCGACTTTTTATTTCGAATAAAATTAAACAGACGTTTAATTTTACCCAAAATTTTCACTGACTCCAAATGACTCCAAATCAGTTCCATTGCGAAGAGCTCATCGAAACGATTCCAATGCATTTTGTTTCGTAATTTTTCGACCTCGTAACAAAAGGTTACAGCATTTTAAATATCACACGAATATATATATAAATCAATTTAATCTTATTTTAATTTTTTTTAACCTAATAAATCTCAGCCGCTAGTTTCAAATCATCAGATCAAGGCCATGCACGCTTCTTCTTCCCATGCGAATACTACCAGGTGAATACGCGTTCGATTTTTAACCCATGCCGCCATAAAACCCTAGAGATCGCCACCACCATTCGACGACGAGACGACGATCAGGCGCCGCCGCTAGAAGCGCCTACGCGAGAGCTACCATCGGCCATGAGCATGCCGAGCTCAGCCCCTCCCCCATCTCGATTTTCGTGAAGATACGCCGGCCCTTTGAACGCCGATTGTCGTCGATCGGCATAGCCGATCTCGATCACGACCGTTGGTTTTGTAGACCTTGTTGAGCTCTACGAAGTTGTAGTTGAAGACTTCTTGAATCAATGCGTGGATTAGAAGAAAAATTGGGAAGAAGATCATTGTTTTCTGGCCGTGAGGGTGGTGGCCACGAATAATAACCCTAACTTTGTTTTGCAAATGAAGAAATAGAAGTCCTTTTATAGAAATTTTCACAAAATACTATTCATTGAAAATTTTCCGAACTCCAAAGCGAGCGTGCCGGCTGGTGTTTCTAAGGTTTACCCCGCGTTCCGAACGCAATGGAATGTGTTTCGGGAGCTAATTCGATCGTATGTGAGAGTTACGGAAATAAACAGTCAAATTTAAATCAAATCGATTTAAACCGATTTCGATGCGTTTTGGCTTGCCCCGGACAAACCGTAAATTCGATTGACATGAAATTTGAAATCTTACAATAATTCAATATTACGGATCCGATGAAACTAGTTTCGTCGAAATCCGAGACCGTTTGAAAAATGGTCATTTTTACTCGTCAATTAAATATTAAAATAATCAATTTTCACAATTTAACTTTAAATTCAAATTTAAAAGTTCTCAAACATCGTTCTAACTCCAATATGATTTATTATAACTTTATAAATCATTTTTACACACATCAAACCCAATTTCCAATTATTTCAGGAATTTCAAATATTAATTATCGATTTAATTATCCAATTAAATCTAGACATTCGAAATAAAATTTATTCGGCTTGCAATTCTTACTTATTAATATTAAAAATCAATTAAATATTCGAATTTCAAATGACGGAAATTCTGGGTCGTTACAGTACCCATTGAACCTTTGTTTTGTTTATGACCATTCATTTTCCATCGTGTAACTGTAGAGCTATTAACAATTATATTTCCCTGAATTCAAGTCAAGGCCTTTTGTATTCCCTATTCCCATTTATTATTTATGGACTCTTTCACTTTTTCTCTGTCTCTACCTTCATCTGATTTGTTCTGTCCACTTGAAAAAAAAAAAATAAATATATACAGGCTGTCGTATATTCAATTAGCTGTTGATTGCCTTAGCATATTCATTATCCACTGTTCAAATTTGTTTCAATAACTGTTCATTTTCATCTGCTTTAATAACTTCATTTTCCATTTCATTCTTTTCAAATTTCAAAGCTTTTATATTTATTTGTAAGCCACTCATTCACTACACAGTCTGGTCCCTACTTCTTTTATCTTCCTTGCCGTTTGATATGTTCATCTTCCTTTGAAGAAAAATTAATATATGAAGTTATATATAGTGTGCCTGCTATCTTCTTTTTTCATTCTTTGAGAAAGCTTACTCGTGTCCGTGCTTCCCCTCACCTATCACCAATAGCCCAAACCCGACCACCTTGCCCCCTCCCATGCATGTGAAACCTGACCACCCTCTCCCGAAACCCTTCCTCCTCAACATGACCGCATAGGCCTCCTCCCCGAACCTCCTCAACATCGCACAACACCTCATCCCTTCGACCCGATCCCAACGCCTATCGAGCCCCTCCTCCATTCCACAGCCCGCTCCTTCGCCCTTCTTCACCACACACCCAAAGCTTGCATCAACCACCGAACGTCTCAAATTCCCTCTAACCCAAGAAGCAAACGCAACCACCTCTTCAACCGCCTAACTCCACCGCCGTGTGCTCCCACCCCCCGCCTTGTGCTCGTCCTCCGGTCCGAGCTTCCTTCGAATCACATCAGCCTCGCCTCCTGCTGCAGCCACACGAATCCAACCTTTGTCAATCACAACCTCTTCTATTAAAAGGTATATATACTATATATATCTATATATATCGGTTGCAGGTATATTTACTAGGTTTTGATATCTTTTTGCATTACCTATAAATATATATGATTTGGTGTTTTCTTTATTTTTGCGTATAAGTTATAGTAGTTCATATATATAAAATCTAACTATTATATATGTATATATATATATATATATTATATGCTGCAGTATATAAGTCGTGTTTATACATAAGTTTATATAAGTTTGTTTATTATATGTTATATATATATATAAAGTGATACGAGTTGTGTATAATCATGTTGTTTGTATATATTAGACTGTGTAAGTTTGGACGTATATATCTGTTTAGAAAGTATACTTTGGTGGTGCTGTCTATTATAAATTATATATATATACTTATAAATATAAGCTTGCTTGCTATTACATATTGTATATACTATAAAGTTGTTTTGTACGGGTCTAAGCTTGCTTGCTATTACATATTGTATATATATATATATATACTATAAAGTTGTTTTGTACGGATCTAAGCTTGCTTGCTATTACATATTGTATATATATACTATAAAGTTGATTCTTTTATTCAGTTCCATAAATAAATAATATATATATATATATATTGTTTTTTTGGTGACCTTAAATATAAAATATAGATATTTTGATTTTATTTGATGGATTAAGAAATAAAGATTTTGAAATATATATATATATATATAGATTTTGATTTTAATATATATATATATATGTTTTAAATTTAATATTGATTTAAAAATGTATATGTATTTTTAAATTGAATATTGGTTTTAAGGAAAATAATAATATAATATACATCTCGTTTCAATTATATCAAGCTGATTCTGATTTGTTTCATCGATTCCAATTTATCAGCTTTGTTCATCGAATTTGTGTCCATCTTGCTTTGCTTTGGGATTCGTGATTGGATTCGTAGCCTATTTCATTTTTCAAATCACTTTAGCCTCAAAAGGTGAGCAATCACTCACGATTAACATTCTTATTTTTAATAAATTTAATTCACATTGAAATGACAATTGAAATATGCTGTTAAACTTGAACTGTTAATTATATATATTTGCTATATAAGATATGCCATTATTTGTAACTGTTCACCTGTGACATATGACATAATATCCTGTTGTATATATATATTTAATCACTGATGATACATGTTTGTTGTTGATCTGTTATATAATTATCATATTTGTTCTCACTCTGCAAGTTCCCTGTTAGTTTAGAATTCCTTATGGGTTGAAATGATACATACCCGAACGATATTCTAGAATAAGGGAAAATCGTTATGGGTTGAAATGATAAACCCAAGCGATTTTCAATGATTTTGAATTTTTGGGATTGCGGGTTGAAATGATATATACCCATAGGTATTTAAATTGCGGATTGAAATAATAAATACCTGTATCACTTGACCATAGGATAGAAAGTTATATACGGACACCGTTGGTCTATATTTTGAAAAACGATTTCCAAAGTTTTGAAAGGAAATATATGGTTTTAATAAATATTGATTTTTAATATAATATATATAAATGTTATTTTTATATAAGTATAAATTTTAGATTTTTAAAATTGTATGTTTTGAAAATTTTAAATTTATAAGTTAGTTTTGAAAATATAAATTTTAAGATTTTACTTATAATTTTACTATTTTAAAATATATAAAAATAGATTTAATACAAAATAGATTTAATAATAAGATTTAATTTAATAAAAATTTAATTTAATTTGTATTTAATATGTTTAGGTATTTATTTAAATTTTATATTTTAAAAATAGATTTTGTAATAACTATAATAAATTAAGGTTGGGAAGATAAAATGAAATTGATTTGAAATTGTATTTGTTTAAGTATTTATACTTAAATAGAAATTTGACTTGAATCTTATTGAAATTGAAGTGATAGTTCAAAACCTATATTTGAAACTGATATAAATTGAAATGGTTCATTTAGAATTTGAATTGTTAACCTTTTTAATTGAAATTGTTGAACTGGGATTGATTACATTTAATTTTTAGAATTTAAGTTGATTCGAATCGATTTGTGAAATTGGAGGTAACTAATTTTTTTATATAAAGTATTTTAATAAATAAACTATTTTAATTTATAAATATTTAATACATATACTATGTTTAATATCTAAACTGTTTAAGTTGGAACTGCTATGATTACGGAGTGCTATGATTTCAAAAGTGTTATAATTTCAAAAGTGTTATGATTTCGAAGTGTTATAATTTTGGAAGTGTTACGATTTTGGAAATGAATATTATTTAAAGGGAATAATGATATCGAATTAATATGATTTTGAAATGAATATGATATTTTGATTTTGAAATATGAACTATTTGAATGAAATGACCACGGTGTGAAATAAGCATTTAGTTGCGAAAGAGATCGGAATCAGATATTGTCATACTCTCTGCCAATACCGAAAACCACTTTAACAATTGTGTACGTGGTGGAGATTCCAAAACGAAGTAGAATGGTTTGGAGACGATTCTATATAGTATTTACGTAGCCCTAACTCCCATGAGTCAGCTTGATGTAGCTAAAACAGGAGCCATGCCGGGCCAAGTGAGGTCACTCCTCCTATCAGACACATTTCTTCGATACCATTCTATTGCTTTTGTGATTTGATTGGGTGCACCTTTGATTTGGGATTGTGTCACGAGGTGGGCAGTAGTAGCTGCTATGCGTTACCACCGGTCCGGATCCGAAAACGATATATCTACCATGGCATTGCCTCGCGTGCCTTGTCACATGCCCTATCGCGCCTTCTACGAGTTTGTTTTGTACCGTACCTATGTGGTGTCCTCTGTGTAAACCACTGGTTTGGTGGAGTATACGATATTATATAGACTACGGGAATATATAAAATGTGTTAAGGGGGATATGGGTAACGCCTTAACTCTATTTTAATACCTTTACTTTACTATAGACATATTATAATAGCGTATATTACTACATTGTAGATAGTTCCACGGATCCTTAGAGGATGGAAATCCCAACTATCCTCTAAGTTACTTGTATTTCAGTTGACATTTCACTTGAGTTAAATTTACTGATATAAGAATGTTAATCCTGACTCGAGTGTTTTGTGTTTTGCTTTATGCTCGGGTCAGACTAAGTGTCACAGCATTTGAGACTCACCTTTGGAGATTGGAGCTGTGTTGAAGATCTATCTTTCCGGCTTTCAGTTATTTCAGTTTATTCTAGTTGATTATTCAGACTTGTCGTTTTGCTTATGTATTAGAGATTCCTTTGTATTTGAGATTTCAGTTGTATTTTATTTTAGACTCTGATGTTCATATAGTAGCTTTATGAAATACTATTTATTTATTCCGCTGCTTATTGTTTATTACTCTGCGTCTTTGATTCTGTGATTGGTTTATTTACTGTATATGTTGAGTTTTGCCAAACATAAATTAACAATATGTTGTTTTGAGCAATTCAAGTCCAACATGTGCGTATGCGAATGGTTCGAAATACCAGGTCGTTACAATTGGTAGTGAGATCTCGCGTAATGGTCTATCCGTGCTTTAATTTGCAGATGATACTTTACTATTTACCTCTCATTTTCCTAATCATGTAATTACCCTTAAATTTATATAATATAGTTTTGAACTTCTTTCAGGTTTACAAATAAATTTTGATATAAGTTCAGTTTTAGTTTTAAATGATTTTGAAAAGGTTGAAGATTTAGTTGCTAATACGCTTAATTGTAAAACTACGAATTTTCCTTTTGATTATCTTGGTTTTCTGATTAGACCAACTAAACATAAACATGATGATTGGCTTATTATTATAGATAAAATTAAAAATAGGATTTCTAATTAGAATGAGAGTTTTTATCAAAAGCTGGTAGATTAGTTCTCATAAATTCTGTTTTATCTGCTCTTCCAATCTATTGGATGTCTATGCATCTTTTTCTAGATTGGGTGATTAACAAAATTGATAAAATGAGAAAGGACTTCTTATGGAGTGGGGACAACTCTTACAGTAGTATTGAATGTTTAGTAAATTGGGAAACAGTTTGTAAATCCAAAAAGGAAGGTTGTGTAGGAGTCATTAATTTGCATAACATGAATTTGTCTTTGTTAGGGAAATGGTTATGGAAATTTAAGGATATTAATGATAAGTCTATTTGGAAAGAAATCATATGTAAATATTACTATAATGATAGTAATAACTTATACCAAATTGCACCTTCTGTTATTAACAAATTGTCTAATTTTTGGAAATCAATTTTAAAATGTCAAGAGATTTTTAACCTTGATACTAATACGATTGTTCATTCAGGAAATAATACTTCTTTTTGGCACGATCGTTGGATTTCTGTCATTCCTCTTAAGATAGAATTTGAGGAGCTTTACGATATTTGTAACTTTAAGAATGCTTTGATTTTAGATATTTTTTCTTCGGATAATGATCCCCTTTGGAATTTTAGTTTTAATAGAATTTTAGATGGTATAACTCTTAGGAAACTTTCTTTGCTTTATACTAGATTGAATTTATATTATATTGATAATGATAATGACAATATTATTTGGGAGTGGGATAAGAGTAAGGAATTTACTTCTAATTCTTTTGATAAATTTTTTAATTTCTCAGGTGTAACTAATAATCCTTTTAAACTTATTTGGAAAACAAATGCTCCTCCTAAATCTAAAATGCACATGTGGTTAATCATGCATGGAAAATTAAATACTATTGAATTGTTAAAGAAAAAGAATATGCAAAGTGATAATAAATGTTTCTTTTGTAATTTGGATTTTGAAGACATTATGCATGTATATTATGATTGCATAGACACATACTATATTCTAAATAATACTATCAAAATCTTTAACATTAGTCTTACAACTAAAATTACTGATTGTGACTTTTAATTAAAATAATTTTAGATTTAAGTTTAAATGGACAATAGATTTTTACTTGATACTTTATTCATTATAATTTGTTGGTATATTTGGTTCGAGAGAAATCGGAGAATTTTTAATAATAATAATAGTTATTTTAATAAATTAATTTTTATAATATGTTCATTTTGTTTTAATTGGATCTCAAATCCTAAATATAAATTAGCTAAAAATAATCATTTTAAAGAATATCTTAATAAGGTTAGTAATAATATTAAGTTATTTAAACATAAAAACAATATTTTTGACATTAATAATTGTAACATTAACTTTTTTTCAAACTTAAATGATGATTTCACTGATTATCATAATATCCTTTTGATTAAAGGAGCATAAGGATTGTTTTTGTTTTTGTTTTTGTTTTTGTTTTAGTTTGTTTTAGTTTTTAGATTTTTAACTTCTTTTGATCATGGATTCTTTTTTAGTCTGTTTCTTAAATTTTTGTTGTTTTTCTATCCTATTATCTTAGCTTTTGTATCTTTACTTTTATTTCATTAATACATATATATGTATATAAATTTCATTTATATACATATATATTTATTATTCTTATAATTTTCTTTAGTTCCTTTTACAGATATAGATTTTGGCCAAAAATGGGGTTAGATACTTTTTGCAGGTTCACAGGATTGCTGATGGTAGGATTGCAGTTTGCAATGAGGAGTTCTTCTTAGTTCTTCTACATCTTCAATGTGGCATTCTACTTTCTAGATGTTTCACTTTTACAGTGAGGCGATCTCTTCAGTTCTTTCGAGTCTACAGAGTGGCGTTTTTCATCATTCGCATCTTTAGTGTGGCGTTCTATTTGGATCTTCTGAGTTTGCAGCGTGGCGCTTCCTTCTCAGATGGAGCTGTTGTTAGCACCAAAATTGGTCACTAACCTCGTAGAAGAAGATTGTGAAGAGATATAAGTGATGAAATCAAATTAAATAGAAAAGACAGTGCTAATCTAAATACAGAAAGTAAGAACACCAAATTTATAGTGGTTCAGCGTAATTGCCTACGTCCACTTTGAGGTTAAACTTTATTGATCTTCTTTATAGTTGATTACAAATACAATTCGTGAATCAAATGCTTGAATGAAGTTGTTAAGTAGAGAAGATGAGTCTTGAAAATGGCAGAGTCTCCCCGGTGTTTTCTCTCCAAAAAAGGATCCATTTCACTGTGACCCTGCCCCTCTATTTATAGGCAAATATGGGCTGGACTTCCCAAGTGGGCTGGATAGCCGAACGCTCAAGCCCCAGTGCAGTGGTCGCTGTATGCCGAACCAGGCGTGTCGAACGCTCTGCGCCGAACCATTCCTTCTATGCCGAACGGTATGTTGGTGTCGTGGGAAGTGTAGGACGGTTGTCTGTTGAGGCCGAACATGCCTCCATCTCAAGCTCTTGAGCGAACGGCGTATGCATGCCGAACGATACCGGTATCCTGATTAGTTATGCATGCTGAATGTCTTCTGTATGTTGAGTATTACGCCGAACACCATGGGATGCCGAGTACTCCTGTTGCCGAGTAGTCTCGACGCCGAGTGCTCTTTATGCCGAGCAGCCTTGATGCCGAGCAGTCTTGTATGCCGAGCAGCCTTGATGCCGAGCATTGGTTGACGTTGAGTGCCAGTTGACGCCGAACACTGCTGAGTACTACGCCGAACATTACTGGACGCCGGACACTATGGATGCCGTGTACTTTGCCGAACACTCCTGGACGCCGGACACTATGGATGTCGAGTACTACGCCGAGTACTCATGTATGACAGTTGCTTCGCCGAACACTCCTGGATGGCAAGTGCTTCGCCGAACACTCCTAGATGCCGGACACTCTCTGATGCCGAGCACTTATTGCCGAGTACTAGTTGCCTGGTCAAATCCCCAGGAAACAGCTATCTTCTGGTATCATTGGAGCTGAGTTACTTTATAGATTTTTTAGGTACTTCTAACACCTCACTACCAGGCGGTGGGCCTTGTCGGAGCTCGATATTAGGGTGTAATGGGCGGTGGCCTTACCGAAGCTCATTCTAAGGGTACCTGAGTTTTTTTCTTTGTTTGTTGTACTATGATTAGCTAACTGCTAGGCATGTTGGCAGCACCTTATTTTCAGTGATATATATAAATATATATATATATATACACACATGTGTGCTCTCCTTTATTCTAGAGGATCATATATTTCTCTAAAAAAAATTAAATTAGGAGCATTGACTGTTGTTTGTTAGTTGTTAAATTATGCTCGGTTTATTTACGAGAATTTATCGCTTTGATTTAAAACGAACCCATTATGAATTAAGTTTCACAATTTGACTATAAGGTGTTCAGAGACAATGTTAAGTTAAAGTTCACCTTTTAATAATGGTGAGTTAAGGATTAAAATTTAATAAAAAAGTTGTTAAATATAATTTAAATGGTAGGATAAAACCTTCAGAGAATAAATATTTGAGAAAATTCTATTATGATAAAGAAGAGTTATTATAATATGAAATGATTTTTATATAAAGGAAAATGTATATAAATTTAGTTTATAAAATGTGTTTAAAAAGGATTTTTGAAACTAAATTCCGGTATTTTTGAAAATAATTTTAAAAGGATTTTGAGAAATGAAATAGTAGTATTTTTGGAAGTAATTGAAAGTAAAAATATTTTAGGAAGTAAATTTTTTAAATGGAATGCATTTTCTTTGGGGTAACTCGGAGGAAAAACATTTCGATTAGTTTTGTGGTAATCTGAATAATCTTTTAAGTGACAGTCGGATGTTTGCTTAGATGAACGTGATGGAGTACTTAATAAATTATTCCTTTATCATTGTGAAATCAAAATGAGTTCAAATTCGAATGAACCCAAAGTGAGTTTTACTAAATAAATCGTTTGAAGTTAAGAACCGAGTATTTAATTTTTAAGTTCCCTAAAAGGGAATTGGTTTCAAAATAAATAGTGTTTCTGATAAGAGATTGTTTTGATAAATGAGATTTTACCCTTAAAAAAGGTAGGGGATAATTTAAAAATAGGTAAAATGGGTTAAATTGAATATGAAGGTTTTGATAACATTGTTTAATCAAAAACCATAGATTTTATTTAAAACATCTAAGCAGTGTAACTAATTGGTGTTATTGGGCCAGTCCATAAACATCATTCATTTTAACACTTTAAGTTAAAGAGGTTAATTGGTTGACTCAATTTTAAGGAACCATATTTTGATCTGATCCCCGTCTAGATTTTTGATAAAGTAAAGTAAAATTTGTATGTACTCTTAAGATATATAAGAGTATTATACAAGTAAATAAAGTGGAATAAGTTATTATTTGATGTTTTATAAATAAACGAGTTTATAAAATATTTTTAAATTTATGTGAAAATTTATGAAATAATTCATAAATAATTTTAGTATTGAATAAAATACTAAGTGGAAATATAAATGATTTAGAAAAAAATTGATGTAGTTAAGAAACTAATAAATTCAGAGTATAACTTTCCACTTTGTCCGAGTCAGTTTGGATAATCTTCAAAGCAATAACCAAAGACTAATGAGCAAAACGGTACGCTTAGATAATTATCTATATTTTTGGACAATCAAGAAAGTTTTGGACCTAAGCTAAGATTTGTTTGTAAATCGTTTGGCATTTTAAATAATGTTAGGTGTTAGATTTTCCCTTATAAAATTTGATTGATTGACTGATAGTGTTGGTTTATTCCTATGTGGAATTTGATTTGACTGAATTTGATTGTGTGATCTTATATACCATTGTTTATAAAATTTAAATATATAGACAAATGATTTTGAATTGTTGTTATTAGGACCTAAATCCCAGTGATTTTGAAGAAAAAAGGAGATTTTAAAGATTTTGGTAAATAAATAATAAGTATTCACTCTAGTTGATGTTTTTGGAGGAACCAGAATACCTCTGGATGCTCCATTGTTTTAATTCTAGAGTTTCACCATACTTTATTAGGAGGAATTCCCTCCTTGTCATTTTGATTTTTGATCTTTGATTTAATTCCCATTAGACAAATTTGAAATTAAATTTTTAAATTTAAAAACCCGGGCATTTAGTTCTGGATTTATTATTTGAAATATTTGATGCATATTAATTATTTGGGATATCCTCTGTAATACAGTTGCATATGCTTGTTATGTTGCTTTGGTTGCATGTAGATTTATATCAAGCTAACCTTCGCATGTAGAGTTACATCATGTTGCTTTTGTTAGCCTAATTCTCTTTTGGATTTCGTAAGTACAAGTATGCAAGAGAATACTATTTGATTCTTGTGCACATACTTTGCATAGAGATAATAAATTACTTGCCAAAAATATATAACAAACGCAAAAAGATATGTAACAAATTTAGAAATTTAAATTGGTTGATGATTTTATGTCCCGATTATGGGAAGCCACTTGGCTTTTATTTTCTTTGGTTGGTTTAGAGCCCGTAAAGGCAATTTGTAGTTGTTCTGATTGAGCCGTGTAAAGGAGAAGCTATCAAAATTTTCTGCAAAATTTTGAGATTTAACTAATAAGTTTAATAACTCATTTTAATTAATAGTTTTAAATTTAAGGGTTTGGAAACATTTTTTTCCCTTGGGAATTTTGGGGATGGAATTTATTTGGGGGAGGGCAGAATGTAACAACCTAGAATTTTAGTCATTTGATTTTGAATATTTAATTAATTTTAAGTATTTAAAATAATTGGATTTTGGAATTTAATAACTTATAATTCAAATATTGTAATCATTTAAATATTTGAATTGTGAACTAAATATTAATTAAATGGATTTAATAATTTTGTCTAAGTCCTTTTAATTAATAAATAATATTGGTGAATTCAATTTGGAAAATTTATTTACAAAAATAAATATGTCGGATAAATATCAATAATTGGATCGAAAATATAAAACGATATTTAAATATATGAATAAAGCACCCTAGGGCATTGTCTCGGATTTTGACGAAACCAGTGTCGTTAGATCTAGAATAATAAACTATTGTACACCGTTAGTTTTCGTAATATTCATACATACTGTGTGGTCATGCGAGCTCAAAACGCTTAGCAATTAATTTTAAATATAATTTGATTTAAAAAGCTAACTTTTGTATACTTTGGAATCGGGTCTCTAAACTTGTTCCATTGAGTTCGGAATAGGGGTATTTAGTATAGAATGACAGTCGGCACGCGTCGATAGGAGTTCGAAATTTTCGGGCATGAACGGTACCGGATATTAACGAATAAAATAATATATATACCCTATTATATACGAATACTCGGCCCATACCCCATCATTTCATACCCTTATCACCCACGTATGACCCATACCTCCATCTCCCTTTATATTCTTCACTGTAAACACAAATGAGCTTCCTCTTGTGATTGAAAACTTCTAAAAAAAATCTTGAAATATAAGCAATGAAAAATCACGATTCTTGGTTCGTTGAACTCATACAGTGATTGGCTTCTCATCTATAGTCTTGGATGAGGGTGCGTGACTAGAATGGGGGTGGTCGAATAGGGCAGGTAGGCTATGGATAGTGATTTTGGGGTGTATAGCTGACGATTCGACGAACGAAGCTTGGATTTGGATTCGGGAAGGAGTTTAGCACCTCTAGTGAAACTCGTGTTTTATAGAAAATAAATATATAAACCTATTTCATAAGAAATACGATATTTCTTTTATTAAATACTTTAAATTATTAAATTTGGTGTTGAGAAATGTTTATTTTGTAAATAAACATTTTTTTATATTGGGACTCTATTTTATTACCTTGTATTAAAGAAATATTAGAGGATTGAATAAGTTAGTCTTTTATTTACAATAACAGAAATTTTGGAAAGGATAAATCAATTGAAATTAGATAGTAAAAGTTTTAAAATAATTTATGGAATAACTCTTATTTTATAAGATTGATTTTAATAAGGTACGTCACTATTAAAACAATTGTATTAATAGATTGTTCATCAAAAATCAATTGAAATTAATAAGATTGTGGTTTCTTATTAAAATTAAAATTAGAATCAAAGGCCATTTATTACAAATTAATTGATAAGAATAAATTCCATGTTCAAATTTTAAATTTGTAATTTAAACCCATTCATTGCAAAACTAAATGAAATAAATAAATTTTTGTTTACTTTGTTTAGATAATGAATTTAATTCTTGATTATTGAAACTTTAGCCGCTTGAGCCCATTTCTTAGGAAAATTAGATAATAGAAATCTTATATTTTTTTAATTAAAAGTCTATCCCAAGGCCCAAATAAACAATGACTTGATAAGAAGAGAATGGCTGATAAAAGAAATAGCCTGTACATTTCCTCTCATTCCTCATTTCAGCAAAGCAACATACATAACATTATCTCCTTCTCCTCTTTCAAACCCTAAGCCAAAACTACTGAAATCGTTCTCATTTTTTACTTTAATTAATTAATTTTTAAGCTAGATAATTTCATGTAATCATCTCTAAACTTAGATACATCTTTTAAGGATTTTAGTTTCGGTTTTTCCAGTGTTCAAATTAGGGTTTTTGGTTGTTTGATGAAATAAATTCAGGGTGTGTTGCTGAAAGGAAATAGGCTAATACAAAAGGGTTTAGGCAGCTAATTCTAGGGAAAAAGGTGAATTTTTCTCACATCTAGTTCTATTGCATCTGGATGTTAAAATGGTTTGATTGTATGTAAACTTTTTGGTGAACTATGGTGGTGTGGCTGTCAATTTACATTTTCTTAGTTAAACACTATTAGTAATTTGGCCATATCTTTTTCGTTTCTTATCGGATTTTGAAATTTTTTATTTTATGAAAAGCTTATACTTTTATCTACAACTTTCATGTTTTGATTTTTGCAAAAATTTTAGGTTTAAGTGGTCGAAATTGCATTTTTGAGTCGCAACCCTGAGAACGAAAGACAGGATTAAGGAATTTAAAGCTGAAACTTATTTTAACCATAACTTTTGAACCGTAAGTTCGAATTTGATGATCGTTTTATTTTTGGAAAGCTTAGACTTTAATCTATAATTTTTGTATTTTAGTTTGACAAAATTTTGAGGTTTAGATGGTCAATGTCAAATTTTGAGTCGCAGCCCGGAGAATGAAAGACGTGATAAGGAATTTAAACCTAATATTTATTTTGGTCATAACTTTTGAACCGTAAGTCCTAATTTGATGATCTTTTTCTTGTTGATAAGATTAGAATTTTGTCGGCAACATATGTTTTGAGTTCTGCATAATTTTGAGTTTTAAAGGGTCGAAACTGCATTTCTTTGTCATAGGCCTTGGCATGTGTTCCGGGCAGCTTCTTCTCCTCTCTTATGCTGCTTGTTTTGTTGCAATTTGAGCTTTGTTTTGATGAGATTTCATTGCCTCTTTTATAATTTTTGAATTGTTTTCTTGTTGCTTTTAATTCCATAAAGGCATTACTCTATGGGTACATTTATCTTCACACAATTTCTATGCACTAATTTTCATGTGTTTTTACAAAGAAATATTTTGAAACTAAATTACATAAAAGAGTATTTCTAAAAGTATCTAGTTTTAAAAGGAATGATGTTTAAAAAAATAAATACATATGGATGTTTAAAGTTTTCAAAACATTTGTGAAGCAAGATATATATATATATATATATATATAACCATAGTTTTAATTATGTAACTCTAGCCTTTCAAAGTTAGTATTTCAAAACAAATTTTGAAATAAACTATTTTTCTAAACAAACTCACGATCTCAGTTGAATGAGAAATTGAGTTAAACGGTCTAGTCAAACAAGTGGTATGGAACATTTGCATTTACTTCATCGATTAATTCTCGGACTTGTTCGATTGAACACAAATCTACACATGACTGGAATTCACAAGCTTTTAGTAAATATTTAGGTATCGTCAAGTGGTTGTGAGACATTGGGCGACACTCATTTAATTACTAATTGGAAGTATATTACACTTATCCAGCTTGGCGTAGCCTTTTTGCTCATCTTGTGTTCGGCGTAACCTTCGTGATCATCTTATGTTTGGCGTAGCCTTCGTGCTTATCTTGTGTTCGGTGTAGCCTTCGAGATTGTCTTGTGTTCGGCATAACCTTAGTGCTCGTCTTGTGTTTGGCATAGCTTTCATGCTCGTCTTATATTGGCACCTTTTTGTGTTTTATTATTGAAAACTTTTGTTTTGATTAATATTATGTGAATCACCATATTTCTTGGTCTGCCTATGAAACACAATTTGAGTTTTATGACATGGTGATTTTGTGATGATGCAATTTGCTATATTTTTATATGGTATATTTTTAGATCTTGGCAATACCATTTTGGATTAGCCAATATTGGTTATATTAAGTTTGACATGCTTTTATACAAGTTTATGATTCAAATTGTGAGATATTACCATTCCCCATATTTGAGAGGATTGCTTTAAAGAAGCATGATATGTTATGACATGATAAATTATTGTGATTATGCCATTTCTTATTTGGATGTTGGCACATAATTTAGTTATGGCTATAATGTTGATAGTTCCTTATGTTACACATATGATCTCACATTTGTTTTGTACTTCAGATATCTTATTTTATCTCCATCTCACTCATTTGAATTAGAACTAGACTGACCCGTTTATTATTTATATAATACTCGAGTTAGACCGAGATATTTTAGGTACCACTACCCGAAGACTTCTAGAGTTGACTTAGCTTGGAGATAGTTACATATATAATAACTTTATCATTTTGTCTAGACCTTTGTGTTTATGTACACCTTTTGTTGAGATAGTGACATTTGAGATGTATGTTCTTTTGGGTTTAGACTTGTACTCTACCATGTATATTATGTGGAACTATGTGACCACCTTTTGTAGACTTGCTATGAATATATATATATATATATATATATATATATCATGCATATGTGTGCCGCTGCCTTCTGTGAGTCTGTGTTCAATGATATTATATATTGTTTTGAGCATAAAGAGCCAACATGATATTGCTTTGTGTCTTGATCGTACACGTTGATATTGATTCAAATGAAAAAAAACATGAATAGACCTGTCGATACTTGCCCAAAGTAATATTCATGGTTGGCCGCTCCAAACCAGCCTTATTCTCCATATTAGCAGACGATATTACCCAATAATATTCTTTGTTAATGTAGGTATTGAGGTGGGGCGTTACATCTCACCATTAAGCGGTTGATCGATCAAGGGGAGAGGGTCAACTAGTCCTATATTTTGGAACGTGAATTTATTGATGCCGTTTTATTTTTATTTCTTTCCTCTTTTAGCACTAACATTAACGTTTTTCTCTAATGTTAATTTGCCCTAATGATAACTAATTTATTACCCATTTTAATTTCCATGTTAACTTTATTTAAATTCAAAATTTTGAAACCGTTTGAATTATTTTAAATTCAAAAATTTCAAACGTTAATAACTTTTTCGTTTAAACTTCGATCGCAAAACTTTATATACGAAAGTTTATCAAAAATTGCCACAAACACATTGGTGTAACTTTCGTGGCTAGATTTCGATGTTTGCAAAATTTACATTTTAGCCTTATTTTAATTAATTAATTTCTTACTAATTTTTACAGGGTGTTATACGTGCAGACTTTTTCACCCGCTGCTTACATCCAGTTGTGAGTGCACTTCAGATGATCCCTTAGTTGCATTACCATTATAGCTTCTGAAGACGCATACATTTTATGTGCTATAGTCACCTGCCAAATTCCATCTTGAGGTTCTAACTCCCGTGGCACTATATCTCCAATATCTTACTATTCATCAGATTGTCTGTGCAATATATCATTGGACTTTGTGATGAGGGATATAGTCGTCATAATTCGGTTTGCGATCCTTAAATCATTTCGCTAGGCTGGATTCTGACAGTCCAGTCGTCAATACCTCGTATCATTTTCATCAAATGTTAAATTTTATTTTTAAAGACATTTGGCTTCCCAAAACATCATTATTTTCCAAAATGATGTTACATCCCATTTTCATCAAGTAATGTCATGTATGTGCATCTTATAATATTAGGCAATAGTGCTTCTAAAAAAGACTTCAGTTCAAACACGATAATTCATCCATTCAAATCAATATTAATGGGATATAATAAACTTTCTTATATATTAGAGGAGAAAATTCATATTATAAGTCTATACTTGTGTTTCTAAAATCAAACAAGTATTTAAAAATCACCAAACTCATTTAGATATTCAAAACATTAATTCAAGTACAAATCAACCAAGTTTTCAATCATTTTATCTTATCATGAATATTCTAATATAGCACGAGTGAAATATCAACATTTAATAAAGTCAAACAAATATTTTATTCGCTCGACTTTAAATCTTATATCCCATATTTCATAAAATAATACTCATTCTTTTTAAAATGTACAAATAGATATATACTTGGTTTATATTCCATTAAAGTCAAACAATATCTTTTTTTTAGCAAAGCTAGCCAGTTTATAGTGGGCAGGGCCACTATGAATATAATAGGAAAATAGGCGCTCTGCACATGCGCAGAACAACTAAGACTATTTTTATAGTGGACAAACCAATTAATACAACAAAAAACTAAAGAGAACAAGAGCTAGACAGAGAGTCTAGACTACACGGAAGGATGAAATTCCCCCCTGTCATTACTGATATCAGCATCAGTACCAGGTCCTATAACATGATGAACAACAGAAAAATATGTAGCCAATAACGGATCAAAAGATCTCGAGAGAGCAGAGTATAGATAAATCTGGTCTCATGAAGGATCCAAGAGTTGCCACCAATTGTAAGCACCATCAATACCAGAGGATGTAAGAGACAGACCGTCACCCTCAACATGATAAATAAGCCTCCTAGTCTCGTTATAACCACCAAGGAACATGCGATAACAGTGTAACTGTGGGTCATACCTCATTTCTATGGCCGTGTGTACCCAAGTACCCTTGTTCGGTTCCCAGTAAACGATCTCATCAACAGAATCGCATTCTACAGCTTCAAAAACTGATTCCGCGGATGGAGAAACAGGAATCTCACGATCAGAGATAGGTAAACTAACCTTGGGAACCCATTTCATTTCCGTCCTGGGGAGGGGGACTTTGGGAGCAGGAGGAAGAGGAGAAATCCTAGAACACTTATCCGCATAATGTCCAAAAGACTGACATATAGTGCATATATCGGGTTTCTAGTTGTAATTGACTCTTATCTCCATCTCGTGACCATCCTTAATTCTAACTTTCAAAATCGACGGTAGCCGTTTCAGAGGGGTAATTTCAATTAATGCGCTTGCATATAGTAAATTCTTACAAGCGATAGTATTAGCGTCGAAGCATTTGAAATCACCAATAAGGCTCGAACCAATAAGGCTCGCAAGCCAATTCAAACCAATTAGGGGTTGAAGGACAGACGAAATATTAAAGAATGAGGACCAAACCGGAATCGTGAGAAACCGCTCTCTAGCTTTGTCAATACTAACACTCCAAGGAGTTACAATAAATGGTTTCCCTTCAATAATAAGAGGGCTAGTCTCAAGAGCAATAAGCTTGTCTTCATTATTCCTAAATTTGAAGTAGAAAAAGGAATTAATAACTTGAACATGTAGAGTACCTCTTATTTTCCATGCGTGCCTACAATGCTCATGAACAATCGAATATGTAGATGCAGCATCTAGAAAAAATCCAATGAGGTGATCATACCAATGGTTCACGCCTCCTGAACCACTTCCGGAGGGAGCATGCTAATCCTATCAATAACTTGAGTGCAAAAATTTTGCGGGGTGAATGCACTAGCGTTACGAGGTAGAGATTTAAACAAAGAAGACCAGGCAGGCTTTTCAACTACATCAACTTCGACACTAGAGACACCTGGGGATTCACTAGGATTAACAACAGGAGTTTCCGGAGCACCAACATCATAAGATTCTGGAAGAGCAGATGTCGTAGAAAAAACAACATGCTGCCCAGAAACAGCCCCGACAACCTCCTTAGAAATCATACCAGTCGCTGCTTGGACGACATTACCATCCAAGGACGAGACATCATCTCCATTCAACAAAAGTGACAGAGGAACTTCAGGCATTGAAAGAGCTAAATCATCTACAAAACCTATACACTGCCTTGAAGTATCACAAGTCACAGCATCATTCAAGTTGCAATTTTCCACAATTTTCGAAACATCAACACAAGGAGCGACAGAATCAATAAGAACAGACTTGAGACCACTAATACACACATCAGATTGAAAGACCCCATGAATATTATTGCAATAAACAGTTACCCAATTCCCAACAGTCTTAACCATATTCGTAATAGGCGATGAAGGGGAGACATTTGTTATACCTGACAGAGGGACAGTAGCCAGAGACGAAAATTCGGCTGCAAGATTCGACATAGGGATGCTCGAGCACAAAACATCAGTTTCAGGCAGAGGAGATGTGTCAGGAAACAAGGCGGCTCTAGAACATTGACAAGGAGTGAAGGAGATACAATTGGAGAAGGTGGCGCCGCCGTAACTGAGAAATTGCGACCAGATCTAGTTTGCAAAGAGGAGACAAAAGATGCAGTATAGCGAGCCTTATGCTTTCGATTCTTTGTCATCAGTTTAGAGATGAGGAAAAGGGCATGATGAGGATGAGACTAGACTACACGGAAGGACAAAATTCCCTACTGTCATTGCTGATATCAACATCAGTACCAGGTCCTATAACATGCTGAACAACAGAAAAGTACGTAGCCAATAATTGATAAAAAGATCACTAGAGAGCATAGTAGAGATAAATCCCGTCCCAAGAAGGATCCAAGAGTTGCCACCAATTGCAAGCACCATCAATACCAGAGGATGTAAGAGATAGACCCTCACCCTCAACATGATAAATAAGCCTCCTAGTCTCGTCATAACCACCAAGGAACATGTGATAACAGTGTAACTGTGGGTCATACTTCATTTCTGTAGCCGTGTGTACCCAAGAACCCTCGTCCGGTTCCCAGTAAATGATCTCATCAATGGAGTTGCATTCTATAGCTTCAGAAACTGATTCCACAGATGGAGAAACAAGAATCTCATGATCAGAGACAGGTAAATTAACCTTGGGGACCCATTTCATTTTCGACCTGGGGAGGGGAACTTTGGGAGCAAGAGGAAGAGGAACAATCATAGAACACTTGTCCCCATAATGTCCAAAAGATTGACATATAGTGCATATATCAGGTTTCCAGTTGTAATTGACTCTTATCTCCATCTCGTGACCATCCATAATTCTAACTTTCAAAATCGACGGTAGCGGTTTAAAATATTTTCAATATCATATTGAATAATTCTTAAATTTTTATTACAGAAAAGCTCATATATATTCAAACCATTCATCACTTATGGTTTAAATTAAAATTATTAATTTTATATCATAAAAGCGTTTCTATTTTAATATCCATAAAAATATTCACATTTTCAAACCAAAATGTATAGAATTATTTTAATAGGACCATCATACCAAGCCAACACAATTAATCATTATCCAATTAATAAAATTAATTTCCTAAACCTTTTTTAAAAATTAATTACTTGCTTGTTAGGAATTATTTATCTTTAAAATTTTCAATTACAATTTTTTTATTAATTAATATCAACCATGTAACGACCGAGATTTAGACCATTAAAAATTGACACTAATAAATCCTCGGTATTCACGTGCCGCAAATCCAAGTGCCGGAAAGCCCGATTGTTAGGAAAAAAATAAAGATAGAATAGAATCTCCCATGAATGGAATAAAATATATTATTTCAATATAAAATTTTTACAATGGAAAATTTTGAATACAATATCAGAGTCTAACCTAGATTCAGCCTGGACAGTTATAAAGCTCTGTCCTTACAATTTCTGACAACCAAACAAAATAAATGCAGTATATGCAGTTGATAATAGAATACGTCCATATGTAGATGAAGATCTTCAGCTCTCCTCTGGATACTCAAGCGTCTTCAACTGAATCTGAAACTAATCGGATCCGACTCGAGTATTAAAAATACCCAGATCAGGCTTGATAAACCAGCGTGAGATACTCGAACCATAAGCATATGACGGAGTCATAGATGGGTGTTAAAAAAAACCTTTGGAAAAATAGTATCTTGTACGACCACACCGCACAAAAACACGGACGGGTTTTTACCTTACGATAACCAAAATACTTTATACTGAAAAACACTTTGATATCATCTTAATGACATGGGTTTCGAAAACCTTTTTCAAGTAAATATATATAAAACTAGTATCAATACCCGGACTAAGTCTATGGTAATATATCTAGACTAGGTAAAATATGATATACCAGGATGGAATATATGATAACAAAGAGGTAGCTGAAATGTTTGCAAAGCATTACAACTATTTTAGGAATACAGTCAAAACCGTAAAGCTCGTATTGGAATTGGATTTCCAACATGACAGGGAACTAGTGGCCTTTTCTTCGATCCACGCATTGCAAACACAGTTCCCACGGTGCCTTAAATATTACTTGGAACTGTACTTGCTACACTACCAATATCTGGTAGCCTTATCACTTTTCGCAAGCTAGCTACTATATTCAAATAAATGGTGTAATAAATGCCTTAGGGATGCCTTCCCCCAATGGGCCCCTACTAGACACCACCATACACATCAACCAACAGCCCGAATGTGAGTTCTTTAGACCACATAGTATCCCATATCATTCCTAGGATGTGAGGCTCGTGATGCTACGCTCTAACTAACCAACTGGTTCCACTTTGAATGCCACACTGCTACTTCCGTTTATCACTAATTGACTTCTATAAAAATACAACCTTCGAGCTCATGTGTCTCAAAGAAGGGTGTTAAGCTAATAGGAGTTGCCTCCTACGCCACCCATAGATGTACGTTTGTAAAAGTCAACGTTTGGGATTTAGAAATGCAATGTCAGACACTCATCCATACAAATTCGTTCCGGACTGAACGAAGCCGAAGGCACTCCTCATTCTACCATTAGTAGCGAGCAGTCTTTGCAATCCAAAGATTTCAAAACATGATAGGACTATTGCAATAATAAATGTCTCTATATTGGGAGCGACCCAGAGAATGTCAACAAGCAGTCTTTTCGCTATGAAGATTTTCGGTCTTCAATAATCATCATCTTCAACATGTCTTCATTTTCGAACGTATACATTGGTTCAAAGTGGTTTTCGAATAGGATTTACCCAAATCCAATCTCGGTTCCTTTAAACCAACCATCAATTAAAAAAATAAGTTCTTGTATGATTATCAATCATCAATCAATTTAATTCATCTTTTTATTCATTCATAGATATCTCTTAGAGATATAATTATTGAATCATTCCTTTAGCTGTGTAGAGTATATGGAATCATTAGGCCCCATTTATCAAATCATTTGGTAAAGTTTAAAACCTTTTTAAAACTAGGACTAATTCGAAATCATTTCATTCTTCACTTAGTAAAATATTTCCAGATATTTTTCTTTAAATCTTAACAAATTTATTTTTTATTCAAAACTTAAATTTTTATTGAGTTAAAACCAAGTTATCTATGATGTTAATCCAAACCCAATAAATATTAAGTGAGCAAAATCTATAGAAATCATCTAATTCTATTCAATATCAATTCCTGTATTCACCAAATACTATCAGCCGAATCACGGTGAAATCACCTTTTAAATTCCACGAATAGTATGAGTTCTCTCTTTGGGCTTTAACACCGAGTATAAGAAAATTATCTCCACAAAATCCAAATTATTTATATTAATAAAATTATATCTTTATACTTTGGAAATTTTAGGTCTGAGTAAACCAAACTTACTACCCCCTCCGTCGGGCTAGTCCGGATAGCCAAGGGGAGCAGGAAACTGGTTTTCCAAAATCAAGCCTAGACACTTTCTCTTTGACACCCATAAGGCGGTCAAGTTATTTAATCGACTCTAAATCATTAAACCTTTAATCATTTCATAAATCCTTTAAAATTACCTTTAAAATACTTTATTAACCATTTGAAAATATTTACAAAAGATTTGGAAAAGAACGGTTGCATTTAAAACTGTATTTCAAATGTTATAGAAAAGTGCCGCTGAAAAGTGCTACGGAAAATGCTTTTTTTAAGCTATATTAATCAAAATGAATTTCATCATTTGGAAATTCATTTTTATAACCCAAATCACTTTTAAAACATTTATAAGATTTATTTCATATTTATAAACAATTTTAAACATTATTTTCAAAGAAATCCAGTTATGGATTCCGAACTGCAAAACCGTGATTTTTTCAAAAACTTGTTTTACTCATATTTCAAAATCTATTAAATGAAATCTTGATCCTTTTCTTTTACTTGAAAACAATAGTCAAATGAGTTCAGAAAACTCTTGTTGCAAAGAAATCCGACTCTGATTCCATTTTACAAAAGGATTTAACCTTTAAGGCGTGAAATCGCGAACTACCGTTACGCAACGCGCCTATTTTTGACGTCAAGTTCATTATTTGACAAAACTTTTCCAATTTGAATTTTTAATGTTTATAAACCATTTATAAACCGTTTTCAAACATTTAAACCAATATTTTCCATATTAAATCTCCTTTTCACTTTAAATATTATTTTCCAATATTTTAACTTATATAATATTATACTGTTATAATATTATATTTGACTTCATAGATGATTATAAAATCATATTAAATTCCATTTTCACTTTTCAAAACATTCTCTAACATAGAAAGTTATTTATTATCTATCTTCCAACTATTTAATTTATATATCCATATCAATTAAATATCATTCCTTTAAAATTATAAAAAATGTTATCTTTCCTTTTCTAAATGAAACCTTTTCATTTTTAAATCATTTCAAACCATTCCTCTTTTATGATTTCAAAACATTTCGAGGCTTAACTTTCCACATATACCACCATTTATTCCTTCATGAATTAATTATAGTTAACACATTACCATTCAAATCGACAATCATCCACTCATGTCGGACTTGAATTGCTCAAAATAACAGATTGTTAATTTATATTTGGCAAAACTTAACATAAACAGTAAATAAATCAATCACAAAATTACAGACATAGAGTAAAACAACAATAATCAACGGAATAACTAAATAGTAGTTTATGAAGCTACTATATAAACATCAGAGTTTAAAATAAATGGAACATAAATCTCAAATACAAAGAAGTCTCAGATACAAGATCAACTGACAAGTCTGAATCATAAACAACTGGAAATACTGAAATAACTTAAAAGCTGAATAGATGAATCCAAGCAAATCTTCAAGCTCCAAAGGTGAGTCAAATGCCGTGACACTCAGTCCGACCCGAGCATAAAGCAAAACACAAAACACTCGAGTCAGGATTAACATTCTTATATAAGTAAATTCAACTCAAGTGAAATGTCAACTAAAATACAAAATAACTTAAAGGATGTTTGGGATTCCCATCCTTTAAGGATCCGTTAAACTATCTACATACATAGTACAATATGCTACATAGATAATGTCTATAGTAAAATAAACTATTAAAATAGCATTAAGGCGTTACCCATACCCCCTTAACACATTTTTATATATTTCCTTAGTATATACAGTACCGTAATTTCTCCGTAAACTAGAGGGCTATCAGAGGGCACTCCATAGGTACGGTACAAACCAAACTCGTAGAGGGCGCGATAAGGCATGTGACAAGGCATGCGAGGCAATGACCAGGGTAGGATACTACCATTTTGCGGATCCGAACTGGTGGTAACGCATAACAGCTACTACCACCCACCTCGAGACACACTCCCAAATCAAAGGTGCACCCAATCAAATCACAAAGTAATAGAATAGTATCAAAGAAATGTACTCGATCAGAGGAGCGACCTCACTTGGTCCGGCATGGCTCTTATTTTAGCCACATCAAGCTGACTCGCAGGAGTCAGGGCAGCTTTCTTACCTCATATAGACGTTGCCAAAACATCCTACTTTGTTCTGGAATCTCCACTATGTACACGGTTGTTAAAGTGGTTTTCGGTATTGGCAAAGAGTATGACAATATCCGATCCCGGTCTCTTTAACAACCAAACGCTTATTTCACACCATGGTCATTTATACTTTAAACAGTTCATACTTCATAATATTTCAAAATCATACCACTTTTGAAATCATATTCACTTTATAAATCATATTCACTTCCAAAATCATAACCATAAAATAGATTAAACCATCATATCTATGTATTCGCATTTAAATCCACTAAATCTAAATCATAATAGTTCCAACTTAAACAGTATAAAATATTGAAAATAGTTTATATATATTGAAATAGTTATAAATTAAAAATAGTTTATATTTAAAATAGGTTACAAATTAAAATATATTGTATATTAAAATAGTTTATATATTGAAAATAGTTTATATATTAAAATAAAATTTCAAATTAGAATTGTTTCTTCCAATTTCACAAATCAATTCAAATCAATTGTAGTTCCAAAATTCAATTTAAATCAATCTCAGTTCAACGATTTAAATTAAATGTTTGAAGGTTCAATTCAAATTCTCATTAAAACCATTTTTAATTTATATCGATTTCAAATCCAGGTTTTGAACTACAAATTTAAACCACTTCCAATTCAAAAGGTTTCAAAGTTTAAATATTCAAACAATTTACAATAACTCAATTTGATAAATTTCATTTATATTTCAAAATTCAACTTTTATTTTATTTAAATTTGAAAATATCCACTTAATCATTTTTAATAACATTTAAATAAAACCTCAAATTACAAATCTAGATCGAAATTAAATATTCAATTACAATTTTATTTAAATTTGAAATATCCATTAAATCACCCTTATCACAATCAAGTTATTAAGTTATAAAATCGTATCGTTAAAATCTTAATATCAATAAGTTTCAAATCAACTCTTATTTAACTTAAATTACAAATCAATTCTTATTTAAATTCAATTTTCAAACCAATTAAATTACAAATCAATTTCAATCTATCTTTCCATCATTAATTTGTTAAAGTTATAAAATCTATTTAAAAATATTGAAAACATATTATATATAATAAAAGTTAAATTAAATTCTTATTAAATTTTATTATATTAATTATTATTAAATTAAATCTTATTATTATTAAATCTATTTTAAATCTTATTTTATATATTTTAAAAATAATAAAGTTATAAGTAAAAATTATAATTTAAATTTTAAAACTTAACTTATAATTTTAAAATTTTCAAAACATATAATTTTAAAATCTAAAATTTTGCACATATATTAAAATTAAAATATCTTTATATTATATTCTAAAATCAATACACATACATTCCTCCTTTTCAAAAATTCGAAAATCAATTAAAATAGACCAACGGTGTCCGAATATAGTTTTCTATCCTATGGTCAAGTGATACAGATATTTATCATTTCAATATGTAATTTAAATTTAATATTTACGGGTATGTATAATTTCAACATGAAATCCCAAAATTCAAAATCAACAAAATCGTTTGGGTTTATCATTTTAACCCATAACGATTTTCCCTAATTTATAATATCATTCGAGTATATATCATTTCAACCCATAGTGAATTCCTAAACTAACAGGGAACTTGTAGTGTGAGAATAATAGAATTACAACATGAAATAGCATAACATATCAATTGACAATCATATATCACAATTACCAATTTAAATATATAATTAACAGGTCATGGTGTCATATATCATAGGTAAACAATTTAAATATTAACATATCATATTCATCAATTAACTACTAGCAATTCAAATTTTACAACATATTTCAAATGACATTTCATGTGAATTAAATTTACTAAATATAAGAATGTCAATTGTGGGTGATCACTCACCATTCGAGGCTAGAGAAAATAGGACAAGCACATGGATAAGCGGCAAGTTAAAGCAACTAACTGCCACGATCAATTCTAGATAGCGGTGAAACCAAAAGCAAAGCACGACGGACACGAATTGAGGAATTAAAAATCAAAACTTGCTTGATATAACTGAAACACGATATATTTTATTATTATTTCTAAAATCAACATTCAATTTAAAGACTCATATTAAAAATAAAATCGTTATATGTATTTTCAAATTAAGATTTAATTTAATCACATATAGAATAAAATCTCTCTCTCTCTCTCTCTCTCTATATATATATATATATATTTTAAAACCAATATCAAAATAAATCTTTATAAACATATTTTAAAATCAATATTAAAACATATTAACATAATATATATATTATATTACAAAATCATTACTTAATTTAAAACACATAGATTTAAAATCAAAACATAAATATATTATAAAATTAAAATATTTATGTATATATAATATTTTAATACTTACTTCAAAAAAATATTATATTTAAAATCCATATTATTATAAACATACTTTAAAATCCATATTATTACAAACATATATACATGAAAACAAATATATGCAGGCTCGGGGAAAAAGAGCTAGGCAAAAGAAAGAAAATGGATGAGCAAGAAAAGGTCGCAGGCAAAAGAATGTATGCAACTTATAAACTTTTATATATACTATATATATAATTATAAAAGCATGCAACTAACTCTGGAACGAAGCATTATATATACAAGCCCCCCGTAATGAAGCAAGTCTGATGGTGGCTGCGAGGCGAAGGTGTGGTGTTGATGGCGGAGCACGACAGTTTGCGGGGGCAAGGGAGAAGGCTTGGTGCGGTAGGAGGGGCGATCTGGAGAGGCCAGGAAGGAGGCATAGAAGGGAAAAAGTGGTCACGGCAGGCCATAATGCGAGTGAGGGTGGTGGATCCAAGGTGGTAGCAGACACACAGGGGATGGGAAAGAAAAATATGAGAATGGGTTTGGATGTCAGAGAGAGGTGGAGGGCAAACTAAAGAAGGTGGCGGTGCACTGAGGGTCGCGGCCGAAGCAAGTCGGAGTAGTGTGGCAGGGCGGTGGTGGTTGCTCGGGTTTGGATAGGTGGGTGCTCGGGAGGATCCAGGGGAGTATAGGTATTGGTGGGTTTTGGGTGAACGACATGTGAGAGGGTGGGTTTTGCTGGGGCTCGGCTACGCTGTGGGTTTTCGAGAGAGGATGTTTGTGGAGCGGAGCCCGGATAGGGAGGCGGCTGAGGAAGTTTCGGTGGCTAGAGATCACGAGTAGATTCAGGTGGGGAAGGAACAAGCAGGGAGGGGAAGAGGGAGATCGACGATATGGAGATGAGAATGTAGCCTACAGGAACGAATGCTTTTCACTGTTCATATAAGTTATTTATTTATTTATTTATTTTCTCAAGTGAAGAAGTAGAACAACAAGAAGGGAAAGGACAAAGACAATATAGAACGAACTAACCTGAACATAATGAAGTGGTGGAAATATTGACAGACCAGTATTAAATTTTTTGGAACAATAAAAGTTGATGTCTATTAACCTTACCTGACGGACAAATGAAAGGACACAGACAGCACAAAAGGTCCAAATATGGAATCGATACGACTAACCGTTTTACCGATTTCGCCGTGTACCGGACTCCGAAATGAACAAATGAATATACTGCGGAGATCACCACGATGAGAGGAATAGAATGGTACACAGATATTCATGATATGACCATCCTATCAAAATTTGATATTCGCGGCCAAAATGCTGCTAAAATGCCGAAAATAAGATAAACGGGGCTAGAGTAGTTGAAATTTGGCGAAACGAAATATGACGTCACACTTAGAAAATAGTTTACATTTTTATTATATAAAAATATTCAGGTTTCGAAAATATTTTATTTCCTTCAAATATTAACTGATTTAAATTGAAATTAAAAATTACACAATGGAACGAACTTTTATATTTTCCAATGAAAATTTGCCAATTGCTATGCTCAAATGGACGCGTACCGAATATCAAATTTCCATTGCAAAATTTTAATTATATATTTTCAAGAAAAATTTAGTTAATTACGTTATAAAAATCGTTAAAATTTATGGGTCTTTACATTAACTATCATCGTAAACTTCACATCATTAATTCATTCTTTTTCATTCATCCCAAGTGAACATCCAATGTTAACAATCAAGTATACATCCATATAAACATCCAAGCAAACATGCCAATTCATGTATAATCATGTCAATAACTTTTATATACTTGCAAATAATAATTATAAATTGCTTCTAACTTGCAAATCATTTAAATCATTAACTAGAAAGGAAAGTGTTTCTCGAGATCTCACCATCTTAGCTCCCTCCTTCACCATAGCTTCTCCGAAAGATCCGATGGAGCTTCCGCTACACGTACTATCTTTCAAACTCCACTCCTCTTCACTTTAATTTTCGGCCATGGGGTAAAAAGTCAGTGGCCGAGCTTCTAATGGTGATGAGACTTAGATCTTTGTGTTTAGAATGTCATGGTGATGAAGATAGAAGTATAGATCTAAGGGTTTAAGCTATTTTGAGCTATAATCTTCTCAAATTCTCTAGGTGGAAGCCATTGATGGAAGCTCGGATAAGAAGAGAGAAAATGAAGAAATGAAATGAAAAGAAGAAAGTGAGAGAGAAGAGAGAGAGAGAGAGGTAGGGTATATATAGGCGCAAAATGAATTAAATAATATAACTTGTCGTAATTATATCTAGTCACATCACAAATCTTTTATAATATATATATATATATAATTATGTTTAGTCACATCACTTTTGTGACGCCCCACTCCGAGACCCACATTAACAAAGAGTATTACTGGGTAATACTGTCTGCTAATGCGGAGAATAGGGCTGGTTAGGAGCGACCATCTATAGTTTTGTCTTAAACATCTATTAAATACGTCGATTTAGTGCTCTAATTTTTTTTCCTTTCTCAAGTGGATCGACATATTCAACAAATGCTTAATAAAAAACTACAGTGGCTAACGGATCTATCAGAACAAAATATAACAACAATATGTACAACACACCACAGAATATCAGTTAAACATATATATATATATATATATATATACATATACACAGATACATCCCAGTACAATACAAAATGATACATCAGAAGTGGTACAAGGACAACACAATATACAACAAGTCAAAATAATAGATACATATCAGAGTCATATAAAATGACTACAAAACTACACAAAAGGAGATTAGTAGAATATCCAAGGCGGAAGCAGCATAGCAAAGTCCTATAGTAGGTAACTAACCTGAAATAACTCGGTCTAACCCGAGTAAATAAAAATACACAGGTCAGTCTAGCTTAAACAACTGATTAGTATGAGATAAGTAAGGTACAAGGATAAATGATAAAAATTCTTCTCGAAAGAGAAGAAGCAACTCTAAATGTATATCACAAGAGTTTCTCGAAAGAGGCGAGTTTAATAACAATCAAATATCCACGAATGTACGCCTCATATCATCGGCATAATCAATAGCCAATATATGGCTAAGTTAAACAACAACATCAAATGTCACAAATGTACGCCTCATATCATCGACATAATAATAGCCAAGATAATGGCATTCATCAACTCCAACTCCTAAATAGGAGATTACAAATCTCAAAAAGGCCAAAGAATGGCAACAATGAATCACAATATATAGAACTCATCAAAGAGTTCAAAACTCCAAAAATGTAATCACCATATAATCCACACGATAGCACTCGGGCTATATAAATAATCCAACAAAAGGAAACTATGGTGAAAACATTTATAAATCATTAAAATTTTAGAAATCATAAAGAAATCTTGAAAAGCAACAATGCAAAATATAGGACCCAACAGTCCAAAAATTAGCCCAACAGCTATATGAAAATAGGACCCAACAATCCAATAAGTGGCCCAACAGCCTGCCAAGTACAGTGTATAAGAGACCCAACAATCTCTATAGGACCTAACAGTCCATGATTAGTCCAACAGCTATATATACACATAGGACCCAACAGTCCAATAAGTGGCCCAACAGCCTAAGTACTGGCAATAACATCGTGAATGTGTCACAAACTCTCAGATAGGAACCTGAAAAGTGGTAACAGTGCGTCCCATACCACACGTTCTCACTTATTAGTTTACTAACTGATAGTCAATGCCACACTAGAAAACAATAAATCACAACAATTGCCTCATCGGCAAATATGACCCGAAGGTCAATAGCTTCAAACGAACTAGTACGGAATTAACCGAAAAAGTAAACGCACGTGTCTCATACCGCGTGTTTTACTAAATCGTTTAATTCTCTTTCTCATACGCTCGAAAAGTGCAAAAACGTGTATTTTATATAGAAAATAATTTGTTTGAGAAAATGAGTTTTTTAAAAAAAGTTGAAATCCTCTTAATATTTTCTTCGAAATACACTATATATCGAAAATATAGCTTTGAGGCGGTTTCATTTTTAAAACAAACCTAGAAAAAGCGTTTGTCCCAAAGCGATAGAAATTTAAATATATATGTCTCTTATAGAAATTATTTTATAAAATGTGCACGGTGTCAGCAAATGCACAAATTTTTTCATGAAATCAACATTCAAAATACACACATAACCTTACTAATCCAATGCATGGATTTGGTATAATATTGGTTTGTTCATATAGGATCAAAGCCTTTAGAAATCAACACCAAAATTTGTTTCAGAAACCCATGTAAAAAGAACTCAAATTTTCAGTTGAAGGAAAACATGCTCCGATTCAAAGTTTGACAACAAGTTTTTATAAGCTATAGAGGTCGAAATAACCTGAAATTTCGCATGCATAGAGTTCAACAACAATACTATCAAACAAATCAAGAACGGACACAATCTGAAAAGAAACAAGAGAGATATAAGCTCTCAAAGTTGGACTCACAGCCAGATTTCATCGTCAACAGCTGGAGCAAAACATGCTCCAATTCAAAGTTTGACAGCATGTTTCTATAGGCTACATATGTCGGAATGACCTGAAATTTGACATGCATAAAGTTCAACAACTATAATTTAAACTTGAAAAATAATCATGCAATTTGGAACAAGAATGAGAAATTTATTATGTCTCAAAGTTGTACCCAGGCAATGATTTCAATGTGAAAATATGGAGCAAAAACATGCTCCGAATCAAAGTTCGGCAGCAGATTTCTATAAGCTGCAGAGGTCGGAATGACCTAAAATTTGGCACGCATAAAGTATAACACTCATATTTTAAACTGGAAAAAGAATCACACAATCTGAACAAGGAATGAGAAAGTTATGATATCTCAAAGTTGAACCCTGTCAATGATTTCACTGTAAAAATCTAGGGCAAAACATGCTCCGAATCAAAGTTCGGCAGCAGATTTCTATAAGCTACCGAGGTCGGAATGAACTAAAATTTGGCATGGATAAAGTTTAACACTCATACTTTAAACTGGAAAAGAATCAATGGATTCAAAAAGGAGATGAAAGAGATATGCTGTCTCAAACATGGACTCAGACCATGTTTGCGGCAGCTCAAAAAATCAACATTATAGTAAACGAATTTTAGCTGTTTATGGCTATCAAACTCTTGTCTCAGCTATATATTTGTGAGTTTAGCACTCACCTTTGAAAATCGAAGATTAAACTTGAATAAACTGAAAGAAGTTGCAAACTTTCCTCTAGAATAAGCTTCAGGAGCTTGTAAAATAACAATATAGAGACATGCAACAAAGAAAAACCAATACAGACAATCAACTTTTGCAAATCAAAATTTGATGAAATAGAATTAGTTTTCATAGTGATTACCTGAGAAAAATAGATTTAATTTGTTTGAAAACAACAAATAATTGAAGAAAATGGGTGGATTTGAGCTTAGGTTTGAAAGAGGGAAAGGTTTCTGAGTTTTTCTTCTTTGTTTTTATTTACAGTAAAAAAATGTACGTACTGGTTGTTTGAGGAAGAAAGAAACTTTCTCACTTCTTTACTGGTTAGAGATGAAAATGGTCATGGACCCAATACCAAAAAGAATTAGCCAAATAAAATCAAATTATCTCTTAAAACACTAATATACACTTATGTTATTAATAAAACAACATATATATACAAGATTTTAACATAATACAATCTTACAATCATATTACTATGTTTAATAAAACATTTTTCAACAAATAAAAAGGTAATTTAGCCTTAAAAATATTTTTCATTATTAAAAACTCTTATTTTAATTAAATACACAATTCACACTATAATTTACACAAAACACTATTTTTAACACTAAATATTACATAAAAATTATTTTTTTGTATAATTAAATACAATAAACCATTTTAACATCAATTTTACATCCAAAACTTATTTTTAACTAATATTTCGCCTTCTTATTTTCATTATACAACATATAAAATTTTAATACTTTATTAAAATTTACAAAAACCAATATTTGGCTATAATATGCAAAAATTATTGCATTTTATCAAATTAAAATCCTATAATGCTCATTTTCTTCCAAAATAACATAATAAAGTTTTTAAAACTTTATTTTCAATATTTTACATTTATTTCAACAAATTATTATAGAATTAATTCTTTTTATCTTTTATTTAATTCAATAATTCACCAAATTAACATATTTCTATTTTTCACCATTTATTACCAACATTATCATATTAACTCCATTTTATTCTTTCCAAATTAATTATTTATTCAAAATAAACAATTTTAAATATCAAATTTATTTTTATTTTTCCATTATTAAATTGTAAACACTGTTATAATTGAATTTCCAGGTAATCACCAAAACCAGGATTATTACTCCCGAGACCCACACTAACAAAGAGTATTACTAAGTAATACTATCTGCTAGTGCAGAGAGTAGGGCTGTTTAGGAGCGACCACCATGGTATTGTATTAGGTAAGAATTAAGTATGTCGAACCACTTAGAATGAAATGAAAAAAAATGAGCACATTATCAATATACTTACTACTTATTTAATACCTTTCTTTTATATATATATAATTATAATGTTTAGTCACATCACTTTCTTTTATATATATATAATTATTATGTTTAGTCACATCACTTTCTTTTATATATATAATTATTATGTATACTCACATCACCTTCTTATCCAAATTAATATAAGATAATTTATTTCTATGCGTATTGTTATATAGATAATTTACTCTTATATATATATGTATATATAGTGCACAAAGAAGAACAACGTTCCTGACAACTTTCTGGTGTCGAAAGGTCGAAAATTTCGGAAAACGTTCTTCGGTCATATTTTCTTTTTTCTATGAACTATTTAATTTGGTAAAAAAAATTTGAAAACAATTTCAACATCATTATTAATTAACTAAAATGAGTTTATTTTCAGTATAAAACTTATATATTGAATATTTAAAATTAATTAAATATTCACTAAACAAAGCAGTGAAATTTCGGGTTGTTACTAACCATGCATACAATAATTATAATTCACACAAGTAAGTAAATGCACAACAAATATTCCAATCATATTTTATTTAAAATTATAATATGTTTCTAATATTCATAATTTAGAAATACAATGAACCAAATATTATTCTATTTATATTTTTATATGTTAAAATAAAATAAAAAAACGACCGAAATGATTGCCCCTGTAATCAATTTTATATTCCTATCCCTAATAGTTAATTAAATTACCTACTATTACACAACCAAAGGACGGGTCTTCTAGGTCATCCCGGTCAAGATCTGAACTCTGAATCAATTTATATTCTATAATGTTCCGAACATACCTCTGATACCATAGTGTAGGAATTATTTAATATAACCATGATGTTTTAGTGATACCATGGTGTAGGAATTATTTAATATAACCATGATGTTTTAGAAATCCAAATTATTCAACATGCTAAAAAGTGATCCGGCTAATTAGTGCACCATATATCATCTTATAACAGTTCCTTACTGGTTTTAGTACATGATATCTTAATATTAACTATATAAAGTAATCTGAAGCCCAATAGTTCACTTCAAGTTTAAGTACTAATATAACACCTGACAACTAGCTAATTATAATATTAGAAATGTAAAGAATTTTGACCACTATCAACAATTTAAATTCATAAAAATACAAAATACTTTCATTTCATAATAATTCTTTCAAAAAGAATTACAAATAACACTTTTGTATATATTTATGCTTTATTTCCAAATCATTCAATTACTTTTCAAAATAATTCAAGTTCATTTTATAAAAACTTCTCAATTTTATCCCATAATTCAATACTTTTTCGAATGTGTGAATAGGTTATATAAAAGTATTCTATCCATCAAAATGATCCTAATGACATGAACCGCATCTCAAATTGATATCGTATGAAGATGTTATAGCATTTATAAGATCTAAGGCCTTTTTGATAATTTTTAACTTAAATTGTATACAAAATATAACTGACCTCCCTGCAAATAACAAAGTACCAAGGGCTTAAGGGGAATTTCCCTTTCTTCTTCATTTATTTATTATCATTATTTTCACTCCACGTTTAACAAAACCCATCACTTCCTACTCCATGCGCCACCACTCCACGCCCTGCAATGCTCTACCCTGCCACCATTCAAGACAGATCCGAAATCCGCACCGCCCTAGGGGCATTACTATGAACTCGATGACATTCGACACCCCTACTTCGGCACCATGTCACCTCGGCCTCACTAACCTATCCCATTCTTTTAGCCACCTTAGACAAAACGAACACCACCATCAGAGTTAGCTCAACAGATCGCTCTACTGGTACCCACCACCAACACCTCCAATAACTATCATCGAAGGTCAACACCCATGGCCATGAACTTTGAATGTCTCCTGCCATCACTATGCTTAGCCTTTGGCAAAATGAATATCAACATTATCTTCTCCATTAAGAGGCGAACATTATGATACATATATTGATCGATCCGGTGATCGTCGATGATGCTCTATTTCTTCCCCTTGGCCACTATTCTAACCTTTTCTGATCATCGCCAAACTCCAATTTCCATGCGAGAGCTATCGATTGGCTCATATTGCTATTCTCTACAATTTTTTTTATGTTATCACTTAATTCTTAATGGTTTAAGAGATATCAATCATCAAAGTTTATAAAACAAAATAGGTTTATACGTTTATATATATACAAGAGAAAACCATATATTGCTTTGTATATTTTTGTTTGCTGACTTGAGTTAATAAAAAGTTGAAGACGAAGCAAAATAAAGAACAATACATACATATACACACACATACAGGTGCAACTACAAGATCTTATTGATAGTTTTGTAGTGATGATGAAAATATAAGGTAATGAAGTAATGGAATTTGCTCACCGTATTTGTAGCAATAAGAGGTTACTTTGATTTAGATATTAATAGTGATGAAAGTAGTACAAGCCTTTGAGTGTTTCTTTGAGTTTCAAGGAATCGATGAATTGAATAGGGAGAAGTAGGACCGTGCTTTTATATGCATGGTATGAGATTCGTTTAGGGTAATAGATGAATATATAATTTAATTTTGAATGATGAAAAAGATAAGCATGGAAACAGGAGTTGGAGAAGAAAATGTGAATTTATTTTATTTCTCTTTTAAATAATTTTACACCCATTAAAGCTTTATTAACCTAGCGTGATTCGATTTTCAACTAAAATTCCGCTCGAGAAATTTTAATCAAAATTTTATTTTATTTTTATAACTGTTTTTTCATTTTGAAAAATATTACTTTTCAATTTTCAACAATTATAATTGTTTTAATTCAAAAATTGCACAAATAATATTTGTCTAACCAAAATAAATTTTAGATTTATAAAACATAATTCAAATTTGAATTTAAATTAAAATTATTATTTTTTAAATAAATTCCAAAAATCACTTTTATTGAATTAAATTTTAATAAAATTCCCAAATTTTTTATAAATCCTTTTATTTATTATTTCATAGTTTATCGAGTGAAAAAATAATTTCCTATGATTAAAATTTATATGAAATTCAAATATATTTGATTTAAAATTTCAAAATTTTATTTATTCATCAAAATTCTCAATTAAATTTCAAAAATGTATATTATTATTAATTAAATAGAGGGATGTTACATTTTTAAATGACCTATTAAATATAAAATTATATTTTAAATCCTACATTGTCAAACATGAATAATCCTCACATATGGACTTCGTTTTCGTCCTTGAGTTCGTATTACGATTTTGAATGCATTGACATTATTAAACTATATATACAATTATATACAACATTAAAGATGGGACTTAATTATATTAAATTATTATTGAAATAATTGTGCGTTGTGGCCATTATATATATTGTGATATTATTTGTCTTATTGAAACATTTGTCATTTGAAGATAAATATTATATACATATATGATTCCACATTTTTCATTAGAAATTTAATGTTATATATGCCTCTTATATATGAAAAATAAGTTTATGATCAAATTTATATTTGAATAAATGTTGTTCAAATTGAAAATAAATTACTTTGTTAAGTGTTTAGAACGATAATAATATTTTAAATTAAATTAATATTGTTATAATAATAATAATTTAGTGTAACTTAAAATTCAAATCAAATTAATCCAAAATAACATTAAATATACGATATAATCGTAATAACATTATTCATATTAATACTATAAAAGATCTAGTGCATAATGAATTAAAAAGGATTAATTTAAAATTTGCTCTCTTTGCCTCAATGCCCGATGCACCTGATCCAACAACGACATTGGAGCTTGCATTTGAATTTTGTATTAACGAAAATTATAAGTAAATTAATTTAAAATTTATTTAATTTTAAGTTAAAATTTATAAGGTTTATGAATAAAATTTAAATTTGTTTTAAATTTATATCCATAAAAGTTATAAATAAACAAATTTAAAGTTGTTTAAATTTGAATTTATAAAAGTTATAAATAAATAAATTTGAAATTGTTTTAAATTTAGAATTATAAAAGTTACAAATAGATAAATTCAAAGTAATTTTAAATTATAATATAAATTATAAATGGTATAGTTCATAAAATGTTACAATAAGGTTTTAATATCAATCAATTGTTAATAATAATAATAATAATATATAAGATTTAATATTATATTATAAATGTTTTAATAATTAAATAAGAGATTCTTATATAATGTATTTAAAATAAAATAAAAATACGATTTTAAAAGTGAAAATAAAAATAAAACCAATTATAGTTATGAGGAACAAACACGTATGTGTATATTTGTGTATATATATACAATGACAAATAAGGTCATCGAGTAATATGAATACTCATTATTCCATATAAACAAAAATACTCATTCATTATTTTGAGATTATGAATATGAAATGATGTCTCTCTATCGTTTTCAATATAAACATAGTACTATGCATACTTAAGGTTGTTGAGCATCTTCAAGCCATAAAATATTTATAGCGATGTTATATTGTCCCTAGATTGGTAAGAACATTATGCCACTTTGTTGAGCACCCTCAAGGGTTACAAAATGTTCCTTAGGCAACTATGAAATGATTGTCAAGAAATGATGGTTTATGAGTAACTAATGTACGTTATGATTTGTGCACACTCAAGATTGTAAAGATGGAGGAAAGCATGTACTGCTATGATTTATGTATGAGATATAACCACAAACATGTTATCTACCATTTTTGGGGACTACAATTTGTTGAGCACCCTCAAGGTTGTAATAACATATTGAATGTATCCTAAAACTCACTAGAGGAATCTGTGAGACTCCCGCATCTCATTTAGGCTTTTAAAAGATGTAAAATCTAATGGGAGCCTTATTAGAAGAATATAAGAAATCATTCAAATAAGTATAAGAACATATGTAATATTATAATAACCATAAGAAATTTCCAGAGCTAATGTAATTGATAAATTGTTTATCATTTAAAATATACCAAACAAACTCAGTTTATAATTAATAAAGAAATATAATAATTTACCTACCAATAAATTAATCATTTTTCATGTTGTTGCTTCGATACCCTTGTAAGAGATACAACCATTAAAAATTTTGTGTGTTGGTCACTTAACTATGAATTTGCCCTAGACTGTGTATTGTCTTTTATGAGTTTCGAACTCCAAAACAATGCAAGAATATGAATATTCGATCCATAGTCAATCACATACAAAAGGTGTATAGTGAACTGACATGTTCATATACAAAATTTGGACGAAATTATTTCATTTGAAATGAGAAAGTAAATCATAGTAAGGTTCATGTGTTTAATACAATTGAATATAATGAGGATCTTGTTGTTTTGGAAATAATACTAAAGCAATGATTATAGACAGTCCTAAGAATTTGATCAACAAAATACCAATTTTAATATGTTTACTTAAGTGCAATTTATTCGATATCTGCAACATGTTAAGGACGATTGAATGCATTTAAGTAAAGAAGTCTGGTGTAGCCTTGTAGTAAAGGGTTTCTTTCTTTGAACAATTCGGCCATTTAAAAGAGAAATCAGTAGTCTAAGAGTGGAGCCCAAAAATGATCGCAGGTCAAAACTCTAAGGTTCATGAAATACTGATCGTTTATGCCGATCGTTCCTAACGATCGGTGTAATTCAGCAAGCAGCCCAAATGCGATCAAGATTGATCCATATCTCACAACCTACAACTCAGAATGACTTCATATTTTAGAAGCAAGGTCTAAAGGCATGTGGGACCCCTCACAAACGATCGCATGAAAATCGGAGGAAAAAACAACGATCGATATAATTTATACTGATCCTTCCAAAACAACAAGTTATGTCCACCGATCATTTTGGGGGCCCCTATGGATCTAGAGATTCTTCTGGCGAATTTTAGCCCAATCCATGCACATCTTCTCCTATAAATATAGTGACAATTCTCCATAAAGAGGATCCTTCTTTCTACTGCCCACGGTCTGCCATTTTTATTCATCACTCTTGTACTAATGGATCCTAGCTGATCCAATCATTCTTGTAATCATAATCAAGTGCAAGGTCAATAAAAATATGAAGTGGACAAGGCCAAGATTGCCGAACCACTATAAAAATCTATGTGTTCATTTACCTTTTTTGTTTTTTTTCATCTACTCATCATTTAATCTCTACCATACTATTCTTAAGTGTTTGTGCCCATTTTTGGTGCAAACATTTTGTTGCTTTCATTGAGAAATGAATTCTCAGCTTGATTGGATCTATCTTCTACTTGTGGATTATCATGTTCGCGAGATATATCCAGATTCAACTCCACAAAGTTTCCTATTCTACTCAGATTTGAAGAAGAGAATCTCCAAGGAAACTACCAGCCATGGCCAGAGGAGCCAAGTCTACTTCCCTTGCAAAAGAAGGAAATCATGATGCTAGTGTTCGATCGGTCATGAGTTTGATCAATATGCATACATTTTCAAGCTCTAAAGCATCTATGAACGATAGGACATCGACTACGCTCTATAGAAACGATCGTTCCATCATTCCCTCCATAAAACCTTTTGACCGATCCATATCAAAGAAGAATAAACAAGAAAATTGAAGGTCATAATTGGATCGAGTGTGATCCATATTTTTAAGGATTTACACCGATCGTTTCTGTACGATCGTTCCTACAGATTGTTTCCACACGATCGCTTCCACATCGATCATTTCTATACGATCGTTCCCACCAAATCATTCCCTACAAATCCATATGTTGCATCGTTTTGTATGATTTTTTTCTGTACGATCGTTTCTCTACGATTGTTTTTCCACAATCGTTCCAACGTGATTTGTACGATCGTTTTTTTCAGATCGATCGTTTTTCTGACATATCGTTTCTTTAGATCGATCGTTCCATATGATTGTTCTTGTACGATCGTTCCACTGCTATGTGTTTTTGTACGATCATTCTTTACACGGGCGTTTTTTAGCCAATCGTTTTTTAACCAATTGTTGTTTCAACCAATCGTTTTCATTATCGATCATTTTTCAAAAAAAAATTTTGGTACGATTCAAATTTTAAGAAAAAGGCTCTAAAGTGCAGTGCCCTTACATTCTACATTCGAAACTCAACTTAAAGACGGTGCTTTCTATCCATTTCCCTGGTGTCCTGTGATTGACCGAGGCATAAGGGATCAAGTGGCAGATTCTGAATTACAATAAAGGAATGGACAAGGAGTTGCTACTCAAACGGAACTCTCAAAGGTAGAAGAACCAAATTGATATGAAAACAAATAGGATCGATTACTAGATCAAACTTCTAGGGTAGATTGTGACTGCCCACGATTGGACAGCTTCCAAACGCTTGATATGACGGCTATGGTCGTCGAAAAGCTCTCTTCATGGTTGACCCGAAGTAATCACCCATCTGACTCGAAGAAAACCCAAGAAACTTTGGCCCAAAGCCAAACTCATGTAAACCAAGTTTTCCCCAAGAAAACGCTAATATGACTCCAAGCACCATTCTTCACCGACCTAGCACTTCAAATTCAGGGACTCCAAGCAAACTAGTTGCTGATTCCAAGCAAATAGCAGAGTTTCTTGGGTCCTACTCTAGGTAAATTACCACCAATCCGCTAATACCAGTCCATCTTGCTTTGCTCATACCTCGGGCATATGGACTCCAAATGACTTGAAACTTGGTGTGCAACCTCAAGAGCCCTCCTTACAGCCTTATATGGATCATGCCCCATTTAGGTGAAAGTTTAGGATCACCGATCAACGACCCCATCCTAACTGATTCGCCATTCGATCGACATTCTCAACCATTCAAATGTTCGACAATCATGCATACATTATTCACAAGCGTTATAAGCAGCTGTAACTTGAAAGCGGACTGGACTGACGATGACTGGAGCATCTCCCCTAGTCGAAACATACTCATTGGAGCCGTCCAACATGTAGAATATCCGAGGAGATTCACTGTACCAATCATATCGGTTTACCAAGGTAAAGCCGACCCTGGACTACATCTCATGAAATTCAAGTGGCATATTGTTAGGGCCAAATTGGTCACTAACATCCAAATCCAAATGAAAGCACCAAAGCAACTGCTGCATTAAACCGAGTTAAGAAAGTCCTGAGCGATTCATCCACCCTCTATTTAACCGATGTCAGTGTCATCACATTCTTCAGCCTTTTTATGTCAACTCGAAACCGACTTAAGAACTTATCCACCAGTTCTATCCATGTTACACTAGATCCATCCTCCAGCTGTCTGAACCACATAACAGCTATATCGGTCAAGTACGAGGGGAAACATTGGGCCATAACCTCCTCTGGTGCCCCCAGCACTTCAAAATTCCTTGTGTACCTCATCAAGTGGTCAGTGGGATCCGTCTTACCATTGTATACTTCCAAGGTGGGTAGCTTGAAATCAGGTGGATTCCTAGCTATCCTTATGTTTCGGGTAAACGGAGTTTTGTTGACTCCCTCCAAATCCCTGTTTGTCAGACCTTCGCGAACGGTTCGTGTAATGATGTCAGCCAATCCAGTGTTACCTACCAAGGGTTGCACCCTATCCATGTTTCCTAACTGCCCCTGAGTTCTCGGGGGAATTCCTGTACATACTCCTCATCACGTACTCCTGTATTCCTGTTGGCGTCGGGATGCGCAGCGTCATCTGGTATCCCTCCGTGGATTGGTCCAGCATTTTCTGGTGGTGTGCCCCCGAGTCTAGGTCCATCCAGATTGATAGTTGTTTGCTGATTATAGGCTGCTCCTGCTGAACCACTCCATCTGCTTGCCTGTTGAGTCCTTCTGATCCAACTCCATGGATCTAAGCTCCTACAGTTCCTGCTTGTCCAAATTGTCTGAAAAGTGTCTGCATCATTTCATCTTGCCTTTTCATCAACTGCTCCTGCATAGAATCCATCATAATCTGCATTTCGTCCCTAGTGATGTAGATGGATGCCTGATTAGCTCCAAAGGAAGCCTCCTGACTTCCCTCTTGCTGACTCCTTTCCGTCCTTTGTCCCCTGGTTGATTGCTTTGTCATAGTCTCCAGAATCCAAGTTCCTAAGCCTTTAAATCTGAAATCCAAGCTTCAAAATCCCTGAGTGCTAGCGTTCTCAGCGAAAGCACTAAAATGTTAGGGCCAAAATTGGTCACTAACACCCAAATCCAAATGAAAGCACCAAATCACAGTCACAGATTACAGATAGAATGTATGTAGAGAGTATAAATATGAAGAACAGTAAAAATTAAAAAGAAAGCAGTAAAAACAGAGGATTTACAGTGGTTCGGCTGACTCCGGCCTACATCCACTCCAGAAATTTCCTTTTTATTGATATGAGAATCAATTACAGTTACAATCCAGAGTTTTTAAACCAATAATGGCAGAGTAGCCTTAATGGGTAATGGGGAAGTAGGAGGAAAACATAATGAAGATCCCTTTTTCTGAAGCCCTGCATGCTGTATTTATAGACGAAACCTGAGTTGTTGGGCTTCCTGAGTAATCCGGGCCCATCAATACCATGGCCGATCCAAAACTCAACACTACAACCGACCCAGGCAAGCTGATCCACATCCTCCGGGCATGACTCGAAGCAGTCCTATCCAAGACTCGGAGTAAACTTGCCTGCGACTCGAAGTAATTCAATGCCAAACCCACTCCTTCAAGACACCGATCCACTTTAGCCGACCCGAAGAAAAGCGTTGACCGACCCGGAGCAGATAGTTCACCGACCCGAAGTGAGAATAGTTGTCGACCCCATACTCACCGATCCAAAATCAAACTATCGATCCCATGTCTCGCTTGCCGACCAACCCACTAAGGTCGAACCACGTATGGCCGATCCATACGTTCCAATCTCCTTGAGACCGAACCCATCCATACCGAGCCACTTTAACTCACTAATCCATTCCAATCAACCGACCCTAGACGACCGATCCACCAAGGCCGAACCCAAGTTCCTACAACCTAACACCGACCCTCTTCAGCTGACCGAGTATAGTCGACCCACACATGCCAACCGACCTACGCCGACCCACATTGACCGAACCATATCCATACTCCACCACCGAACCACATTTGCCGGACCACTTCAACATACCGACCCATGCATGAACTCCTCTCCTTGACCGAGCCACATACGATCGAGCCACCTTGGCCGAACGACCCACACCGAACCATCCTTGACTAATCATCTATCCATCCAACTAGCTCAATCCCATCGTATTCCGATCTCGAAAAACGAGTAGTCGATTTAGTTAGATCCTCCTGTCCACGGCCTTGCCAAAAGGTGGGTTAACACATATGAATTTCATCAAAACGATAGATGCCATCGAATGCAGACGCTTTCTTATATTCCTCGAAGGTGTAGCGATTATGCGGTTTATGTCAATATGGCCCAAATCCACCTCCTCATCCAATCATTCGGATTAGAAGTTTGTTAAGCAATTCAGGATGCATGCGACCCGCACCAAGGATGCAATGTCATTATCCAACTTGTTCCAAGCGGTAGGTGAGCCACTAAAGGATTCCTTGTAGAGATTCAGCACTTTTGTCAATTAAGTGAGCAATCCTAATTAGCACATCATAATGATGGCATTGATAAAGGGAATCGAACCCGAGATAGATTTTGGTGACTATTAAGTTGGAGAGCCTCCTACGACCTTGGATCGTTTCTGTTACAAAGTGAATCGGAACATAAGCAAAGAGGAGGTAGAGCAGACTAGGAGAAAGAACAATTCAGGCCCGTTAACTGAAGGAATTCAAAGCAAGGGCAACGTTGAGGCCTTAGATGAGGACTCAAATTCTAAGAGACGACCTAGAATCCCAAAATTCGACTCATATACTCCTTTGAATAGTTTAATTAAAAACATTTACTTGAAGATAAGTGACTCAGAGCAGTAAAGGAAACCAGCCCTGAGAGAGCCACTGAAACAAAGGAGAAGTCTAGGAAGTATTGCATACTTCATGATACAAGTGGTCGTAACCGGTGATTGCAGGCACCCTTGAGATGTGATTGAAGAGCTGATCTGGAAAGGAAAGTTTGAGCAATATGTGTCAGCCTCACTGAATAGCAGGCAGGTAAAATCCGACCTCTATTATTAAAGAACTTTGGTTACCAATTGGGCCACCTACGGTCTTCCAACCGAGAAGGGCTCGGGAAAAGTGGAATAGCGAGCATACGATGCTACTTCACTTATCAATAAGATTTTTTTCAATTTCAATTATGTTGTGAACTACGACCAACTTGAATTAAGCTACTTCCAAATGATGCAGGTGACCAAGTACTTAGAGTTGGGCGCCAACCAATCTCTATGGACCATGATCAGACCTTTGGAGTTTGATCAAGTCGAGTGTGATTCAACCGCTCATCAGCTACCATATTCCGCTGACTTGGGGGCAAGGACTCGAAATGGAAAGTGGGTTTTACTTTACCATCTACTTCCTGCTCTGTGTTTCAATTCTAACAAAACATCTATGCCTTGCTCAGAGCCCGACAAGGTCAGAATCCAGTACAAAATGGACACGACTGATCGTCCACTCATCAACTTCCACGCTTGACTTAAAGTTCACCAAAGTACTTATGCCTCTCCCGAAGCTGAACAAGACTGAGGGCCAACTAATGTGGATGTGATTTGACTGTCTACACATTAACTCCTCCCCTTTACACAAGAGGCAATCTGGGAGCTCGACTAAAAATATACACGACTGACTGTCTACCCATCAACCACCGCACTCGACATGAGGACACGACTGCAGCTTGAGGTGGATGTGACTTGACTATCCACCCAATAACTCTCTACCTCCACTTGCAAGGAAGAGTATGAAGCAAATTGTACGAGACTTGACCGTCCAACCCAAACATGCATGTGATTCGACCATCCATCGACTACTCCCTTCCTTGACTTGACAAGAGGAGCTACAATCATCGAGTGGACATGAATTGACCGTCTCACTTTCCAAGTTCTGTCCTCGATGCTGGAGGTAGAATTCCATTCCATGAATGAACATGATTCGACCATTCATTCGACAACTCTTACCTCGACTTGACAGGTGGAGAATAAATCCAAAACGGGTGCGACTGACCACCCATCATATAACTCTAGTTCCCAGAGTGCGGACCAGAGTATAAACACCAAAAGATGGACGTTGTCCGACCATCCATCGATCAACTCTAGTTCCCAGATTGGGCACTGGAGTATAAACACAAAAAGATGGACATGGTCCGACTGTCCATCGATCAACTCTAGTTCTCAGACTATGGGCTGGAGTATAAACACAAAAAGTAGACGTGGTTTGGCCATTCACTCTCCAACTATTCCCCCTAGCTTGGGGGCAAAGATACAACTCAAAGTGGATGCGGTCCGACCATCCGCTCCCCTGCTCGAGTACGGATTTTGCCAAAACACTCATCTCACTCCTAGGGTTCGATGGAAGCAAGATTTAAATGAAAGTGGATGCGGTGTGACCATCCACACGTCGACTCATGCCCTGGATACAAGGGGCGGTCTGAGACCCCATGTTTAAATCGGATACGACCTGACCATTCCCAAATTAGCTCCTTCCCATGATTCGACGTGAAGAACTACAAGTAAGAGGAACGTGATTCGACCAACCACTCTTCGACTTCCGCCCCTGACTTGGGGGCATAAGAAATGACTAAGGAAAATGTGATTTGACCATTTTCCATAATAAATCTAAGTCCCCAGAGTGTGGACTGATGTATAAACACAAAATGGGTGCGATTCGACCACCCACCAACAAACTCTTATCCCCAGAGTGCGGATATGAGTATAAATAAATAGATGAGTGCGGTTTGACCACTCACTATTCAGTAAACTCCAACCTGAACTCGACAGAGGAGTATAAACTCACTACGGATGGAATTCGACCATCCATGAACTGACTCAGCTAACCAAACACTGGGGGTAGGAGTACATATTACTGAAAGCTGAATGTGATAGCTCATTATAGATCCAGCTTGGTGTTCTTTACGACTTAAGGCAACGACTGCCTAAAGGCCTTAATGCCAAACCAATCGGAATGACGTCCGAAGTTATGGGGGATCGATTATATCATACCTCTGGATCAACGGGAAATATAAATCCAAACTCTCTGTATCGTGCCACTAGATCGATGGTCAATATCGATCCACATCAACCTTAAATAGAGGTGAACCGAACATCCATCGAATAACTCCGGTCACTACAGCGTGGATAGGAGAATAAACCATGAATGAGTTTGACATGACCATTCATTCATCACTCTACTTCAATAAATAATGTAAATAAAGAGGTGAAGTTTTGTTTATAAATAATATTTGGATGTAAAAGTGTTGTTAATAAGGTTTGTTATATTTAATTTGACAAGAAAATAATTTTATGTAATTTTTGTTGTTAAAATATTGATTTATTTAAATGAAATGTTGTTTCATGTAATTAATAGTGTAAATTGAAGCATTTAATTAAAAATGGAGTTTTAATAATGGAAAATAATTTTTATGGCTAAAAATATCTTTTATATGTTGTGAAAACATTTTTGTAAGCATAAAATATGTTAGTGTGATTTTGTAAAGTAGAAACATGTAAGTATAAAATTGTTTTGGATAAAAATATAAGTATTTAGTATATTAAGAGATAATTAGATTATTAAGCTAATGGTTTTCCTGTTGGGTTAAGCCCAATTACAGTTTAAACTGAGAAGAAAAAGTTTCATCTTCTCAAAAGTTAGTACGTACAGTTCATTCTACAAGCTGAAAAGAAAGAAACCAGAAACCCCTTTCTCTCTTAAACCTAAAATTCAACTTTCAATTTCTCCAATTTCTTTGCTGAAATTAATCAATATAAAGCTATTAAAAAAAGGTAATCAATTCAAAAACCAAAATCTATTCATCTATTTCAAGTTTTGAGAGATTGTGGTCTATAACTTCATTCTTTCTATTTGCATGTTTGTATACTTTCTGTTTACAGGTTCCTTCAGCTGAATCAAGACCAAAGCTCTTACCTTCATCAAGATTTATTTAAGTTTGCTCAACATTTTGCTAAGGTGAGTTGCAAACTCATAAAAATCTGGCATAAAAACAAAAGTTTGCAAGCTGAAAACTGCTCAAAATTGTTCACTGTAAACAAAAATAAGTTGCCTAAAGTTTACAGTAAATATATGTTCTGGGTTGCATCCTTTTATGTTCATATCTCCTTGTTCTTGTCATGATTCCATGCCGGAATTCTTCCAGATTGTTGTCCATGTGTTGTAGATTATACATGTCAAATTTCATGTTCAACTTCGTCCTGGAAGTGCTTCAAACATTTTCTTAAAAACTGAATCGTAGAAGGCAGATATGACTGTAGGAAATGCGACCTACAGGTCGACCAGAAGCTTCTGAGGGTCGACCTTAGGGTTGACCCATGCTTCATATAGGTCGACCTATGGGTCGACCTGGGCATGTGTAATTGCCCAGGTCAATTCCTTTGCTCTCCTGTGCTTTGTTCTATTCAGTTTACATTTTCCAGTGACTTTCCTGACTAGTTTTTATGACATTTTAAAGATGCTTTTGAAGGGCCCTAACCTACCAATAGGTAAGCCAATATTTGTGTTGTTTCATACTTCGGAATTACATGTTTTTTAGATGATTTCTTAAGCCGATTATTGGCATTTTCGATGTTTTCCTTTGCTTTTTAGCACGGGTTTTCTAAAACAATTTCAAAATGATTTTTATAATAAAATGGCTTTTGAAATAAATATTTTACAATATTTATAAATTATTTTAAAGTAAATAAAATTTATATATTCTTTATAATAAAGAGAAATTTCAAGGGTTTGTTTTCCAAACGATTTCAAAAATTGTTTTAAAACTAGTTTTCTCAAAACAAATTATTTTCTATATAAAATACACGTTTTTGCACTCTTCGGGCGTATAAGAAAGTGAATTAAATGATTTAGTAAAACATTTGGTATAGGACACATGCGTTTACTTTTTCGGTTAATTCCGGACTTGTTCGTTTGAAGCTAATTTTTGCACACTCTACGAGCGTATGAGAAAGAGAATTAAACGATTTAGTAAAACATATGGCATGGGACACATGCGTCTACTTTTTCGGTTAATTCTGGACTTATTCGTTTGATGCTATTTTATGGACCTTCGGGTTGATTGCCAGTACTGGGCCTTTGGGTCATTTGTCCTTCGAGATGTTGTCCTTCGGGATGTTTTGTCCTTCGGTATGTTTGTCCTTCGGGTTGGTTTGTCCTTCAGGATGTTCTCCTTCGGTATGTATGTCCTTTGGGACGTATTCAACGCCTTATTTTGAGATACAGTACTTGGCGGGCTTCGGCCATTTTATTAAGCACATGCTATCTTTTGTGATATTTCATGATTTATTTGTGATTTCCAAATATTTTCGCCATTTTGAAATTATTGGGCCATTGAGTCGTTTGAGAAATTATTATATGATGATTGCATTTTGGAGTTTTAAACTCTTAACTGAGTTCTACACATTGAGATTTGTGGTTGCCATCCTTTGGTGTATATTTGAGGTTTGTGATTTCGTATTTTATGAGTTATTTGTGATTGGCATTCTTTAGCGGATTTTGAAACTTTTGATTTCCTATTTAGGAGTTATGGTTGATGTGTAACGACCCGTAAATTTCAACCGTTTTAATAACGCAATTAGTTGAAATTTTGTGAAATTTTAAACGATAAAATTTTGAAATAAAAATTTAATATTTGGAATACGTCTAGTTAAACATAGCAACTGGTAAATTTTCGTCCGAAAATACGGAAGTTTATTTCGCGCGTAAATTCACTTCAATTTAATCAGTTAAAAAAAACGATGAAATAAAATGTTTCCGAAACCTAAATATTTTTACATAGAAAAATTCTAAACCATCTTCTGAGCAAGATTTCAATTTGCCGTTTTTCCAAATTCGGACATCTTTGGCTCCGTCGATCTTATTTTTCAGCATTTTTCTCGCATTTTCCGCTATTAGAAATTCAGATTTTTATAATTCAAATCATACCATTAATATCTGTATATTGTTCTGACCGTCTCATCGTGCTGATCTCGGCGGTATATTCACTCCTGTGTTTTGACGTCCGATTCACGGTGGAATCAATTAAATAAGAAACCGAATCGGTATTCGAATCTTACCTTTTGGTTTCGTTACCTTTTGTTTACTTCCTGAGATAATGAATGGTCTCTAACTATTAATATTTCAAGAACATTTATTATCGTGACTTGTCATTTTACCACCGTTTCAAAATTGTATTGATGTATATTGTGATTTTCGGTTCTACATCTCCCTGTTCAAACTTCAAGCATCATTTTCTGAAGCCTATTTATCTTCGAAGAAAAAATTTATATTAGTGGCAGAGCAGTCTTCCTCAATCCCATTCCGTTCATTTTACCACGTCACCGCATTAATCACCCTCCGCCTGTTGCCTCGGCCTGACACGCGAGCAGATCCCTTCCACGCCAAACCCGAAACCCGCCACCTAGACTCCGCAACCAACCTGCTCCCTCCTCCCCACCGCTGCTACACCACCCCTCGCGACCAGCCTGCAACCTCCTCTCCTTTCTTCCATCTGCTGTAAGTGTAGACTTGTAGTAATGTACGTTGTTTTATTTACTCATGTATATAGTAGATTATATTAAAAGGTATATATATAGATAAATATACACTTGTCTGTATAGCTTATTTGCAACGTTAGTTAATATATGATTGTTATATTATGTTTTCTTGGCTGTATAAGTTTTTACGTACAAAGCATACAATATATTTATGTTAGGCACGTCACTTTATGTGTAATATAAAATATAAATAATTGCATGTATGTAGCTTGCGTGTTGTAGTAGGTGTATTAGAATTTATCAATATGGTACTTTATTATATTGTGAAGGTTGTATATATATCGTTTCTGCCGCATGTTCTATATTGATAGTATATTGATTATAATGCTTGAAACGGAAATAGTTTACAACAGATTTTGGCATATATAAACTGTGGTTTATTTATAAGTTTTGTTTATAGGTATAAAAAGTTTATAGAAGCATAACCTTTACAGTCACTTGCATTCAAATATTGCGTGTCAGAGAAGATTGTACATAAGCCAATTAAATATATTTCTAAGTCTTTGTAAGTAGGCTTGTATTATAGAGTTTAGTTATAAAGCTGTCAATTCCCCTATGTGTCCCAATTTACCAGTACCCTGCTAGTAATAGTCGGCTATGAGAATGTTTGTATATGGGTATGTCGACATAGATTTTATAATATTGTTTTAGAGTATAAATAGATTCTTCATAAATGTTGCTTATATAAAATATATACGTTTTATGAACCAGTTTGTTTACCAGCTCCTTTCTGCTATATATTTACAGTCGTATATAGTTTGAATTGGTTAGTTTTGACATATATGGGCGTAACTTGCATATTATCATATATATAGTTTGCATATACATTGCTATAATTGATTGATAGTACAGAGAGTATTATTACAATGTGAGATAATTAATGGTTCTATGAAAAAAATCTTTATATTGTAAGCATATATAAAACACTTGTTTATATTTTAAGTCATATAGGCTGAGTCTATAGTTTTGTATGCTGTTTTAAACTAACAATGTATTTTGAAATAAATATATATATTTAAAATTTAATAGGTGCTTGAATAAAGGTAATGTATATAATTATATAAATAAGTTCGCTTACATCATTTATCCTCATCGATCAAATTTTGATTTGATTTCGTCTATTTCTTATTATCAGCTTTGATCACCGTACTCATGTCCATCGTGCTTTGTTCCGGAATTCATGCTTGGATTTTTTAACTCATCTTATTCTCGTCCTTCGCTAACCTCGAAAGGTGAGCACTCACTCACGATTAACGTTCTTTTATTTATTAAATTTGATTTCGATTGAGACGACAATTGAAATATGCTGCTGTTAGTTAATTACACTGTTATATATGTTATTGCCTATATCAGTTCACCTGTGACATTTGACACCATTATCTGTTAATTATTTATGTCACGATAATACAGTTTGGCTGATAATTGATTGATTGTTCGATGTTTATATTGGACGTTAATTCGTTAATGTTAAATGATAAATAGTATGCAAAATTGAAATGGATATAGGATAGTTAACAATTTTAAAAACTGATTTATATGTAAAATTTGATTAGTGAATATGACCCCTTTTAATTGTTAAATTGATTGACATGTAGAATAGTGATAATTACATTTTGAACCGTTGAACGTATATTGGATTAATTGTTGTAGTGTTAAAATTGAAATCGAATGACAAGTGAAGAACCGTATTAATATTAGTGTAATAATCTTTAATCTACATGAAATGATAGTGTAGATTCTAGAAATAATTATATTAATTTACACAAATAACAATGTGAATTAATACGATTATTTCGGGATTATTTGAATTGATTATTGGATTGTTATTGATTGTTGTTATTGCTTGTTTATTTACTTTGACACCATCCCAGTTATCACACTGCAAGTTCCCTTTGTTATGCTTTGATTTTGAATTGAATTGGAGTCGGGTTGAAATGATAAATACCCAAATTAAACTTTGACCTAGGATAGGAAATTAAATAAAACCCGATTGGTCAATAATTTGATTTAAAAATAAAACGAAGATTTTATTGGAATAAATAATATGGTTTTGAAATGAAGTTGAAATTTGAATTTTTAATGAAAGGAAAATGTTAATATTTAAAAATCTGAAACAAAATATTAACAATGTAATTGATGAAAGAATGTTGTTTAATTTGAGAAATGATTGAATTAAGTTTGAAATGATTTAATAATTAAGTTTGAAATTATAATTAAGTTTGAAATTATTAAACTTTGAAATTATTTAATAATTAAGTTTTGAATTGTTTAATAATTAAATAAGATTGAATTATCTAATGATTAAATTAAATCGAATTTTTGAATAAGTGAATTTACTTCGTAAATAATTGAAATTGAGTTTCTTTATTAATTAAGTTTTTGGAAAATTATTTAAGAAAGTAAATAAGTGAAATTGAATTTCTTTAACAAGAAATGAAAATGTGATATTTCGGAATTAGTGTAAGACTTGTAATTGAAAGAATTGATTTGACGAATTTAATTTAATTCAAAATTGTAAGCTTTGATTTAATGAAGTTGAACTTAAGAAATTGATTTAACGAATTGGAAATTTAATAGAAATTGTTTTGAATGACAAATTACTTAATGAATATTAAATGAAATCGATAAATGAAGTTAAATTGATTTAAATGTTAAATCAAATTAATTTAAATGATTTCGGAATGAAACTTATTTACGAACTTGAATCAATATTTGAATTGTTTTAAATAAAGATTGAAATTGAATTATAAGATTTTGAAATTATGAATTTGGAAGTTTTGAAACGAAAATTATGGAAATTGGTTTCGAAAGACAAATGAAACGTTGATTTACGAATTGAAATTGAAATTTGAATTGATTTGGTTTTTGAGATATTTAAACGACCAATCGGTGTAATAATTACGAAAGTTATTAAAGAGACCGGAATCGATTATGGATATTGTTTGCACAAAAAATGGACAAACATCTCAAAGTTGTATGATTTAGTAGATCTTATGTTGTTCTTAGTGATTTGGGTGATTTATGCAAATATATGAAAAACAGGGGCTAAACTGTAAAAAGACACGCAGATTTATAGTGGTTCAGCCAGAATGTGCCTACGTCCACTTTATATGTTATTTCTCTTCTTTTGTTGTGATTACAAGTACAAAGCTTTGGTACAAGTAAAAGAAAGTTGTTCGAAAGTTCCTTCCGTGCTTGAGCTCTCAAAAACTTGTCCCCATTGTTGTATCCCTGCCCCTCTATTTATAGAGTGAAGCTGGGGGTAGGGGTCTTGGAGGTATATAGCAGCTGGCGGGCCTGGGCTGAGACAATCTGGCCTGGAACACCTTGGTTCGGCATCCCTTGATTCGGTGGTAGGTTGATTCGGTGAAGAGTTGGTCCGGTCGTGTAGTTCGGACCGGCGTGTAGGTTGATTCGGCATAGACTGATTCGGTGGGGAGTTGTTCCGGTCGTGTAGTTTGATTCGGCGAGGAGTTGGTCCGGTCGTGTAGTTTGGACCGGCGTGTAGGTTGATTCGGCATAGACTGATTCGGTGGGGAGTTGAACATGGTGGATGTTTGGTCCGGTAGGGTCAAAATATACCCAACACTTGCCCCCAAAGTAGGGTAGGTGCATGCACGTATCCTGCTTTGTTTTTGACCATCCTAATTCCCCGTTTTTATCTGGTCCGGTAGCCCGCTTTTGTCTATAAGTAGATGGTTAGGGCCTTCGTTTTTCCATCTACCGAACCATTCCGTTGTCTCTTGCCGAATCAAAGTGTATCCGAATCAATCTCGAGCGTTTGCCAAACCAAGCAATTTAGCCGGACCAAGCAACTTAGCCGAACCAGGTGAGATTTTTTCTGCCGAATGAGACTTCGTAATGAGAACACCGAATGAGTTTTTACCGAATCGACTCATGGATACCGAGTGCCGAATGAAATCCCATTCGTGAATAGCCGGATGAACTCGGGTAACCCGAGATTACCGAATGAACTGTGCATCTGTTTCCCGAATGAACTTGTACCGAGTGAACATGTGTTTTATACTTCGAACTTCCAGTGAAATTCCAAATTATACTGCTTGTATATTCTAACGATATATTTTTTCCCATTTTTGCAGATAAATGTCTCGAAAAGTTGAAACTCGATCAGATAAGAGGAGATCCGGGGGTGAAGGAGAGTCCTCGGCCGTGCCCCCAGCTCAATCAGGATCGGAGCGTCATGGGCCTGCCCCAAGGTCATTAGTAGATGGATATGGTCCCCAAGAGTTGCTGGACTCCCCTCCTGACTGCTTTCCTAGCTCTCTCAAAGAGGAGCAACTCGATGTTATATCTCGTTCCTTTGGGATCGATAGAGCCCTCATGCTGCTGCCGGGCCCAGGAGTCATGCCATACAGTCCTCCCGAAGGATACTTTGCTTATAGTAGGTACCATTGCATGTGTGGTGCTATCCCGCCACTCAATGCTTGGGTAGTCAGCTTCATCACGTACCTGAAGGTGGCCCCGTTCCAGCTTCACCCCAACTCTTATGCCATATTGGTGAGTCTCTTTGTTATTTTTCGGAGGGAGTATGGTCGCGCCCCCTCCAACCGGGAGATCCGGTACTTGTATAATTTAAGGGGCTATAAGAAGGGGTCCCCATATGTTAGCTTGGAGTCTGCTGTGACCTTCAAGCCGGTCTTGGACCTGTACTCTAAATTCAGCATGTTCAAGAAAGAGTGGTTCTTTGTTAGGGACGATTCCGTCTCCATCCGGCGCTTTACCTCTGGATGTAAGTTGATGCTTTTACTTATAATTCCTATTCCGATTGCGATGCTTCTTCTCATACTTTCTCATTTTTGCTAGCGACAGGTGGTTTTCCGGTTGTGGAGACTGACCGCCTGGTTCAGATGGCGGCGGAGATAGAAGCCATTCTTGGGAAATACAGATCATCTGCCTACTTGATTAGAAATGCGATTCTTCTGGAATATAACTTGATCCTTCCGCAGCAGTCTGTATTTAAGTTAAGGGAAACGGCGGAAGAGAGGGCGGCTGCTCAGGCGGCAGAGGGCGGAAAGAGAAAACCATTTACGAAACCTCCAGCCGTCGGAGGTAAGAAGCTTAAGAGGTCGGACGGTCCTTCTCCCAGCAATTGTCCACTTACTCAGGGGGAGATAGAAGCGGAGGAGGAAAGAGGTGAGGCGGAGGGCGGAAGTGACGTTGAGCGTCTTGGTTACGAGTACTTGACGAAGCCAAGTCCTTAGACCTCGATCTACTCACCACTCGTATAGTCACTATGGGAGACGAGGCCAAAGCTAATATTGATCGGGTGGCAGAGGAGGCCAAGAAGCTGATGGGGCATCATGCTCGGTTGGTTAAGGCCGGAGAGGAGATAGGGAGCGCCAATATCCGACTTCGATTGGTGGTCTCGGATCAGGCCAAGCAGCTTGCGGATCAGGCTATCCAGATCTCTCAGCACGAGGCTGCTACTAGGCGATTGAGGAGAACCATGGAAGAGGCCAGTCGAGCCGAATTGCGGAAAATGGAAGCTGCTTGCAAAGAGCGGATTGACATGGCTATTACCACGGTGGATGAGGTTCGGAGAGCGGATCTCGAGCAGGTGGAGGATTTGTCCGAGAAGCTTGAGGCTGCAGAACTTGCTCAAGCTAAGTTGAGGGAAGAGATGGAGGTGATGCGGAGGTCCCTTCAAGCTGATTGCTCGAGATACAGACTGGAGAGAGATGCTGCCGTGGAAAGGTTGTCGGCCTCCGATGCCCGGATGAGGGAGTTTGAGGAGAACGAAGGAATGATGGATGACATGCTCCAGGACATGTATTTCCGGACTTGGAAGCAGGGTAACCTCTCTTGGATGGATGATTATCCCAGAGTCATGGCCAAGACATATCTTCGGGCTTTGGAGGAGGCTAAGGCTGATGCAGATAAAGAGGGTGGAACGGCCTTCAGTATGGATGTGGTCACTGCCCAATTCACCAAGGAGGAGAAAGTGGCGGTAAAGGAGGGTATGCGGCTGCTTGCTGCTGAAGAGGCGGGCGTGCCGGTAGAAGATGACGACCAGGATGGTCAAGAAGCTAGTACTGGTAAGTCTTCCTTTCTAGTCTTTCTGTTAACTTGGTTACTCATCACTAATGAATCCTTTTTATGACCGGACAGGCGGGCAAAGGAACAAGGACAAGACTTCGACGCAACCAGCTCCATGACCGAACCTGAAAAATTCTTTTTGTAGGCTTGGCATTGTTGTATCTGTTAGTCTTAAGACAGTAGAGTAACTTCTAAGTTGTAATTCTTGCTACTTGTAATAACATTATTCTTGACGTGTAATTTTTTAGCTCAAGTTGATTTTGTCATTTCTTTGAATATTTGTTGCTATTTCGACATACCGTATGAGAAATGTAGCTATGTGTATTCTTGTAATTAAATTGTGTTTGATGTTAGATTCTGGTTTTCAATCATAATCTCATGACTTGCAATGTTAGCGTGTGGTGTGAAAAAAAAAAAAATCAAATTATAGTCATGCATTTGTACATAAAGGAAGAAAATACCGCCTTTCATGTTCTGTTTGTAAATGGAAGTTTCGAATATCTTGTATGACCAAGCATGGAGAGCAGTTGACTGCCCCGCCATCTGATTGTGAATCTCTGCATCCATTGGCGGGTATCTCTTACCCTGCATCCTGTACTTTATGGTTTGTTATAGAGGATAGGAGGAAAGTTTTTTTTTTTTTTAAGTAAAACTGAAATATGTGGAATAGTAAAACTTCCAGTCACGGAAGGCCTTCGATGTGCTTAAGTTCGTGGCAAACGGGTTTTGTAGTCACTTTCCCTAGCTGTGGGTCTTGGAGACATTTGTCACCCATCTTACGCCTCCGCGGGGAGTTAATTCTTTTTTACCACAGCCGCACTTAAGACACACCGGAGCCGAGATCGCGCACAGTAACTACCCGGGCCATTATGGCCCGTACTCATGGGTATTATTCGACTTACTGTGGCCGGCTAGCGTGGGTGCCGATCGTCAACTGTGAACTGCCCCTGGCTGGCCACACCTTATGTTGGGGCTTATAATCGGTTCACAGTCGCCGGCGAGCCTAACGCCGTAATGAGCTGCCTCGGCTATAGTCGGCCTTCTCGGTGGCTTATAATCGGCTCATTACAGTTGGCTTTAAGGGCCGTCGCGAGCAATGAGTTAACCCGCAGCAGAGGGATGCTGGAGCAAAAGTGTCTCATTGGCGAGGGCATAGATTCGCATAGTACCTGTTGGGGCTTGTCCACGTGAAGTTGCATTGTGGAGTGCTTTGAATAGAAATGCTATATGCTCAGGATTTTGTTCAACAGAAAAGGATAAAGTTAACAAGCAGCCAAGATACAAAGGAACAAGTTAAAAAAGAGACAAGGCTTTTTTAAAGTGGTTCGGCACGAAAAAATGCCTACGTCCACTGATTCTCTTCGTTAATTTACTTCATATGGGCAATACAAGTTAAGAAAAGTATCGACGGAGGTGTTGGATGTTCCATGCCCTCTGGAACACCTCTCCGTCCACTGTTGACAAAATATAGGCTCCGTTGTGGAGATCTTTATGAATTACATATGGTCCATCCCAGATTGGGTCTAGTGCTCCGGGGCGAGGGAAGATTCGCTTAAGGACAAGATCCCCTTCTCGTAAGGCACGATGCTTGACTTTGGAGTTGTATTGTGCTGCCACCTTTTGCTTGTGGGCTGCTGTTTTTAGGACTGCATCATTCCTTCTCTCCTCGACTAGATCCAAAGACATGTTGAGGAGCTCTTCGTTTTCTTCTGGGTTATAGTGGATCCTACGGTGGGAAGGCACAATGGTTTCAACTGGGAGCATAGCCTCCGATCCGTATGCCAAAGAGAAAGGAGTGTGCCCTGTTGATGTTCTGAAAGATGTGCGGTAGGCCCATAGTGCCGTAGGGAGTTCATCCACCCAAGCGCCCTTTGACTTTTCGAGCTTCTTTTTGATCAGAGTTTTCAGAATTTTGTTGACTGCTTCGACTTGTCCGTTTGCTTGGGGATATGCTACGGATGAGAAGCTTTTGTGAATTCCGTGTTCTTGGCACCAGTTGGCGAATTCCTCGCTGTCAAACTGAAGTCCGTTGTCTGATATGATTTTTAGTGGGACTCCGTACCTGCACAGAACATTTTTGATTAAGAAGTTGATAACTTTCGCTGAAGATACTTTATTTAGAGGTTCTGCTTCCACCCATTTGGTGAAATAGTCGACTGCTACTATAGCATATTTGGCGCCGCCTCGACCCATTGGCAGTTCACCGATTAAGTCAATTCCCCATACTGCAAAGGGCCAAGGGCTGGTCATCTGGGTAATCTCGGTTGTTGGTAGCCGAGGGACCTTAGCAAACTTTTGGCATCTGTCACACTTCTTGACGAAATCTAAGGCGTCCTTGCTTAAGGTGGGCCAGAAATATCCGTATCGGAGTATCTTTTTTGCTAACGTTTGCCCTCCGGTGTGATCTCCGCAGCTTCCTTGATGAATGTTGGATAAGATTTCCTTGGCTTCCCTTCCGGCGACACACCTTAATAATGGGTTAGAGAACCCGCGCCGATAGAGGATGTCTCCTTGCATGGTGTAGCGGGACGCTTTCCTCAAGATTTTCTTGACTTCGTTACGCCTGTCGGGTAGTGTGCCATTTTGTAGGTAGTCTCGGATGGGAGTCATCCAAGTTGCTTCTTCGGTTGCAGCTATCAGATTCACTTGCTCAAAACTCGGGATCATTTGCTTTGAGACAGTTACTGCTCCGAAGATGGCCTCGTCTCCCATACTTGCTTGCTTTGCCAATTCGTCGGCCTCTTGGTTCTCTTCCCGAGGGATGTGTTTGACTAAGTAGTGGTCTAATCGGCTGAGAAGTAACTTGGTCTTCTTTAGATATGCTATGAGTCGTTCTTCTCTAGCTTGGAATTCCCCTAGTATTTGATTAACAATAAGCTGAGAATCGCTGTGAAGACACAAAGAATTGGCTCCGATCTCGATAGCAATTTCTAATCCGGCTATTACTGCTTCGTATTCTGCATCGTTGTTGGTGGCAGTGAATTCCAACCTTATAGCATAGTGCAGTTTATTTCCCCTGGGAGTGATGATTACCACACCTGCCCCCGAGCCTTGTTCGTTAGATGCACCGTCCACAAAGAGATTCCACTTGATATCTTCTGTTATTTCCAGTTGCTCCTTATCCTCGTTGGTAGTGAATTCTGCAATGAAATCAGCCATGGCTTGTCCCTTGATGGCGGTGCGAGGGTGATAGGTGATATCATATTGACTCAGCTCAATACACCATTTAAGTAGTCGCCCGGAAGTGTCGGGACGATGGAGTACCTGCCTTAGTGGTTGATCGGTTAGAACCTTGATGGAATGGGATTGGAAGTAATGACGCAGCTTTCGTGAAGTGATTAGTAAGCAGTATGCTAACTTTTCAAGCTTAGGATATCTGACTTCTGCCCCAGTAAACCTTTTACTGACGAAGTAAACTGGTCGTTGTGTGCGGTTATCTTCCCTTACCAAGGCAGCGCTTAGAGCGTGAGATGACACAGCAAGGTATAGGTATAATTCTTCGCCTTTGCTTGGGGTCGAGAGTACCGGTGGTTTCTGGAGGTGTTCGATTAGGTTAAGGAAAGCGGTCAAGCATTCGTCCGTCCATTCGAACTTTCCTTTATCTTTCTTTAGAGCTTCGAAAAAGGGGACGCACTTGTCCGTTGCTTTGGAGATGAATCGGCCTAGGGCAGCCACTTTTCCATTTAGGCTTTGCATTTCCTTTCGGGTGGAAGGTATCTTGATGTCTCTTAATGCTCGGACTTGTTCAGGGTTTGCTTCTATCCCTCGGGCATGGACGATGAATCCTAAGAATTTTCCTGATGACACTCCGAAGGAGCACTTCAGTGGATTCAACTTCATTCCATACTGTCGAAGTACCTGGAACATTTCGCCCAGGTGGCTTACGTGATCTTTGGCTTCCCGTGATTTTACCAGCATGTCGTCTACGTATACTTCCATTGTTCGTCCTATTAGCCCTGCGAACATCTTGTTGACGAGGCGCTGGTAGGTGGCTCCTGCATTTTTAAGTCCGAAAGGCATCACTTTGTAGCAGTACAAACCCCGGTCGGTGATGAAACTAGTGTGATCTTGGTCGGGAGCATGCATAGGAATTTGGTTATATCCCGAGTATGCATCCATAAAAGACAGGAGTTCGTGCCCGGCTGTGCTGTCTACAAGTTGGTCGATTCTGGGAAGCGGAAAGCAATCCTTTGGGCAGGCGTCATTTAGGTTGGAGAAGTCAATGCAGGTCCGCCACTTCCCATTAGCCTTCTTTACTAGTACCGGGTTGGCGATCCATTCTGGGTAAATAGCTTCTCGTATGAAGTCATTGGCGAGTAGATTCTTTACTTCTTCATCGAGGGCTGCTGATCGCTCTGCCCCCATACTTCTCTTTTTTTGTTTTACGGGTGCCTTGGTAGGATCAATTTTTAATACGTGGCACGCTATGTTGGGGGAGATTCCGGTCATGTCAGCGTGTGACCAAGCGAATACATCCAAGTTGTGGCGGAGAAAATCAACGAGTTGTTCCTTCAATTCCGTTTTCAGCTGCGACCCAATTTTCAGTAGCCTACTTGAGTCGTGCTTGTCTACAGATATAAACTCCATAGCCTCTGCAGGCTCGGCGGTGGCCTCCTCCTCTTTGTCCCTAGGGTCTAATTCATTGAAAGGGTCGCTGGTGTATCGAAGAGGGGGGGCTTTCTTTAGTTGCTATGCTTCAAGGCTTTTTGTGCAGAGGGCAATCTCTACACCTTTCCCTTTATCTCTCCTGTGGTTGTTGCGAAGTTCGGTTACATAGCAGTCTCGTGCAATATCCTGGTCTCCTTCCACTTCCCCTACCCCATTGTCTGTTGGAAATTTCATTTTCAGGCACCACGGGGCTAGGACAATCTGGAAGTCAGATAGGGCTGGTCTTCCTAGGAAGGCGTTGTAGGCCGAATGGTTTTCTATCAGCACAAACGTCTGTTTCCTTACAACGGAGCGGGGATGGCTTCCAATTTCAACGAAGAGGTCCAGCTGCCCGATGGGCATTTTCGCATCTCCAGTGAAACCGTGTAGCGGTTTATCGCAGGGAGATACGTCCTTCATTGACAACCTCATTTTGTCGAATGCGTGTTTGAACAGGATATTTACAGAGCTTCCAGTGTCTACCAGGATTCGGTAAACTTCGGCGGGACCGAGTCGGGCAGAGATAACCATGGGATCCATGTGAGGGTACTGTCTTCCTTCTAGGTCGCGTTTACTGAATGTGATGTCATCACTTTCTTTCCGCTTTGGGTGGCGCTCTTCTATAACCGCATTGACGCAGTCTCTATTGTCTCTGAGCGACTTCCCATATCTTTCCATCTCTTTCCAGCTTCTGTCTGCGATGTGTGGACCTCCTGAGATGGTATGGACCACTATCTTCTCTTGACTAGAGCTGCTAGCGTTGCGGTCGCCTCTGCCGGTCCCTGGTGAGGGTAGCCTTGGGTTTTCATTGGCAGGAGCTGGAGTCCTGTCTTGACTTTTTACATAGCGCTCCAGTTTCTTTCTTCTGATGTGTTCCTCAATCAGATCCCGGAGATGATGGCATTCGTTGGTATCATGTCCGTGGGATTCGTGGAAGCGGCAGAATTTTCCAGATTTCTGTGCGCTATCTGATTCCTTCTTGTATGGTGGGCGTTTGTATCTAACTTCGCCTTGGGTGGCAAGGAAGATGTTTTCGACGGTCTCGTTCAAAGGGGTGTAAGAGTCGAATCTTGGTCCTGGCCGATATAGGCGTTTCTCTACTTTCTTGCCCCCAGCATTGTCTCTGGAATCATTTCTTCGAACGTCCCTTGCCACAGCAGGGGCGTTGCCATGGGTCGTCTTACTTTGTTGTCCTGACTGCCCCTCAATGGCGGCATCCTCAAGCCTCATGTATTTCCCGGCTTCATGGAAGAAATCGGGTAAAGTAGCTGGTTTTTCTTTTGTCAATCTCCTAGCAAATTTAGTGTCCGGATGCACCCCACTGCAGAGGGCCATTAGGATAAGCTTCTCATCGGCATCTTGAACTGCGGCTGCTGCGGCGTTGAATCTGGTTAGGTATTGCTGCAGCTTTTCTCCAGGTTTCTGTTTGACGCTGGATAAGGAATAAGCGTCCTTAGGTTGCTCCACATGAATGCGGAACTGACTGATGAATTTTTCTTTCAACATTTCCCACGAGCTGATGGATCCTTGGGGTAGATGACAGAACCAGGAGGTAGCAAGATCTGCTAAGAAGAGCGGGAAGCATTTGCACAGCACTCCCTCTGTTGCTCCACTCATGAGCATATGCTGCGTGTACCTCTGTAAGTGTACAACGGGATCGGAGGTTCCTTTGTAAGGTTCCATTGTTGGCATCTTCCATTCTCGGGGGGTGATAGCAATTTCGATATTGCGGGCGAAAGGGCTGGTTACCCTAGCGCCTATCCCTCGATCTCTTTGCTCCCGTTGGACACACTCTCTGAATAAGCGTGCCATCCTTTCATCAGAATTTGGAGCGGACAGAAATGAGTTTGGTTCCGCTCTGTGGGGTTGATTCCGACCAGACAACCTGTAGGGATGGTATCGTCTATCATTCCTCATATTTTCCAGTGGCTGCCTTTGATCTTCTGGGAGCATGCTTGGATCAGCTACAGTTGGCCCTTGCCTTGATCTTCCCCTGTTGGGTTCTGATCTAAGCACTTCCTCGGGTCCAACTTCGGGCTGAACTCTAGCTCGGCCCCGTTCACTGGTGTTTCTGTGGTTAGGCAGCATGACAGGCTCAGCTGCAGTTGACCTCCGCCCGGTACCTTCCCCGTTGGGTTCGGCACCAAACGTTTCCTCAGGCCTAACTTCGGGCTGAGCTCGGTCTCGGCTCCTACCACGGCTACTCCTGCCGTTAGCTCCTTCGAAGAAGGAAGATCTTTGCTGTCTCTGAGATCCTCCAGATTGGGACTCGCCCCATGATTCAGTGTTGCGGTTGGATTCTTCAGCGTCCCTCAAGCGTGACATGAGATGGTCCACCAAGGCTTCCTGCTGGGACGTGAAGCGGTTAGTTACTTCAACAACAACTCTGTCCAAATCTGCCCTAGTAATTGCTGCAGGCTGTTCTGTGGCAGGAGTGGTGGGGTTAGCCTGTCCTCCATTTGTTATCGTTGCTGGAGGAGGAGGATTTACTTGATTTGCGATAGCTGGATCAGGAAGGCTACTGGATGCGATGTTTTTTCCTTTGTTAACATCTTTTCTCTGTTTGGGAGGCATGTTTTCCAAGTGGCGGATGATGCTGTTAGGAAAACTTTCTAAGCGGATGAAGCTGGAGCTTCGAGCTTCAACCCTCTCAGTGAAAGCACCAAAAATGTTTGCACAAAAAATGGACAAACATCTCAAAGTTGTATGATTTAGTAGATCTTATGTTGTTCTTAGTGATTTGGGTGATTTATGCAAATATATGAAAAACAGGGGCTAAACTGTAAAAAGACACGCAGATTTATAGTGGTTCAGCCAGAATGTGCCTACGTCCACTTTATATGTTATTTCTCTTCTTTTGTTGTGATTACAAGTACAAAGCTTTGGTACAAGTAAAAGAAAGTTGTTCGAAAGTTCCTTCCGTGCTTGAGCTCTCAAAAACTTGTCCCCATTGTTGTATCCCTGCCCCTCTATTTATAGAGTGAAGCTGGGGGTAGGGGTCTTGGAGGTATATAGCAGCTGGCGGGCCTGGGCTGAGACAATCTGGCCTGGAACACCTTGGTTCGGCATCCCTTGATTCGGTGGTAGGTTGATTCGGTGAAGAGTTGGTCCGGTCGTGTAGTTCGGACCGGCGTGTAGGTTGATTCGGCATAGACTGATTCGGTGGGGAGTTGTTCCGGTCGTGTAGTTTGATTCGGCGAGGAGTTGGTCCGGTCGTGTAGTTTGGACCGGCGTGTAGGTTGATTCGGCATAGACTGATTCGGTGGGGAGTTGAACATGGTGGATGTTTGGTCCGGTAGGGTCAAAATATACCCAACAGATATACTCTCTATCTAAACCGAAACCACTTTAATAACTATACGCGGAGTGATGATCCAGAATGAAGTGGTTGGAATGATGTACGTGATGACTGAAGAAAGAGAACGATAATGGATAGCTTTGACACTTGTGTTGGAAATGACTAAAACAGGAGCCGTGCCGGGCCAATGGAGGATTAGCTACCTCAAGTGGACACACTTCTTCGAACTACTCATTACTTGTTGTCGATTGGTGCACCCTTGATTTTGGGAGTGTTGTTTCACGGTGTTGCGGGCGCTGCGGCGTTGCGTTCTCACCAGTCCGGATCAGGCAAACGGTAGTATCACTACCTTGGGTATTGCCTCATGTGCCTTGTCATACTTGTATCCCTTTATGCGCGACCACTACGATTTTGATTTGTACCTTTAGTATATGGTTTGCCCTTTGGTGACTTCCGGTTTTGGGGAAACTACGGTCTTGTATATGCTTTTGGGAATAAAAATGTGTTAAGGGTGGAATGGGCCATGACTTAACACTATTTTGATATCTTTATATTACTGATAGACATTACCTACTTATCGTACACTACTACATAGTAGATAGTTTAACGGATCCTTAAAGGATGGTTATTCCAAACATCCTTTGAGTTACTTGTATTTCAATTGCTATTTCACTTGAGTTGGATTTATTAATATAAGAATGTTAATCCTGACTCGAGTGTCTTGTGTTTTTTCTTTACGCTCGGGTCAGACTGAGTGGTTCAGCTTTCGAGACTCACCTTTGGAGTTGGAGCTTTGCTTGAAGATCCAGCCATCTACTCTGCTTTCAGTATTCGATGATTCCAGTGATGCATTGTGATTTGTATCTGATGTATCGTATTACTCTTCTGTTGTAAACTCTGATGTATCTTATATATTTATATATAGTAGCTTCATGAACTACTATCTCTTTTATTTCCGCTGCATTTATTACTCTGTGTCTGTGATCTGTGATTATTTATTTACTGTATATGTTCAGTTTTGCAAAAAAATTTAAATTAACAACGCGGTATTTTGAGCAATTCAACTCCGGCATGAGTGTCTACCTATACACTTATAATGGATGCGAATGGTCCAAAATGGCGGGTCGTTACAGTTGGTATCAGAGCTTTGGTAGCTCTAGGCAAAACTTAACATATAGGGTAAATGTATTTACAGAATCACTCTCATTCGAGTTTCAATCTCTTCCTTTTGACTCGATTCTTTCGAATTTTGGAACATTCCTTCGCTTCCGAAATTCATTCGTGTCCCTCACTATTCGACTTCTTTCAATTCTGGAGCACCCCATAACTCCATTTTGAATGATATCTATAATAGATCGGCGGTCTCACCAATCTTCGAATGATTCGTAAAGGAGCAAAACTCCTTTATAATAGGCATCGATCTACCGGAGATTCATGTATCCTCTGTTTACGATGCTATCTATTTCCTGCTATACCTGAATTCCATCTCTTGAGATCGAGTGTTGATTTACCTCGGAATTCAGCATCGATCTTATTCTTGAAGTTACGGACAACTCGGTTAAGGTTGCCCGTGAATTAAATTAACTCATCCATCTCCCGATTGTGGTAATCGAATTATCTTATCTTCTGTTTCAAACTTATTTTCGAATCAAAATTCTCTTTGATTTGAGTCAACAAATTTGAATCCCTATCCTTATTTTGAAAATCCATTCCTGTATCGTCGAGCAAAGAAATGTATTTCTAAATTTATATTTAAAGTGTTGTTTTCAAATTTGATAAACAAAAATAGTTTTGAATGATTATATTATATATAAATATAAGTTTTCTGAAATTAAATTGTTAATGAATTTGTTGTCTGAAATAATAATATTTGATTTTCATTTATTGTTTTGTAAACCATTGACTATTGCATAATAAATAAATGAATTTATAAACTTAGTTATAATTTGATTTGGAATTTGAAATGAATTTAAATCAGAAATTGGAGTATTTGATTTCCTAAAATTTCAAGCTTTGGTTTTAAAATTTTTTAAAATGTATATTATTAAACGTATTTTCAAATAGAAACCGTTTTCAAAGAATTTTAAATCAGTGCTCTTCTCTTTGTCGCTGGAAAATAATCTCGGTGATGGCGGCCGCATCATCGACATTCATTTTCGAGTTTCGAAGTGGAGATACCATTCTGTAGCTTTGCTACGGTTTTTTTTTGAAAATATTTTGATTTAAATTTCTTCAGTATAATCTGATTTATATATATATATAGGTATCTTATTTAAAAATTTAATTTGATTTGATATAAATATATTATATATATCTCTAAATTATTTAAAGTTAATCGGAAATCTAATTCTTAAATTTTGTAAAAGGATGATTTTAATTATAAATAAAACCAAAATTTGGAATAAATATTTAAACTTGAATAATTGAATTTGGAAAATTTTATTTGTATATTGTTCAACTACATTCTAATACAACTTACCTAAATCATTCAGAAGTTGGATATGTAATTGGATAATATATAATATAAATTGAATTTATAAATAAAATTTGAGTGTTTATAATAAAGGTTATACACTAAATTTTGATTATAAAGATGTTAATAGAGTTAGATAGGATAATAAGAAAACTCAGTTAATAATGAAATAAATTGTTTTGAAAGAATTAATAAATTTGTTTTGAAAAAATTTAATAAATTGAAATTTTTGATCAACGTACGAAAATACCTTGAATTTGAAAGCAATTAGTAGATGTAAATTAATTTAAATCGAAACTTTTATGGTTTGAATTAATTTATATGGGTTAAATAAATGTGATTAGATATATTAAGTAGAATAAAATTTAACAGTAATTTGGAAAAGAAGAATTTAAAATTGTTGAAGAAAATATGATTATAATAAAAGACTATTCAAATCATGGTTTAAAAAAAATTGTAAATTGAAGAAATGGGATAATAAAATAATGAATTTAGAAATAGTTAAGATTGATTTTAGTGAAATCAAATGGATTAAATCAATTATTGAATATCAATTAATTTAAATTTGAATTTATATGGTTTAAATTAATTGTTATTTTGTATTTCAAATCTGTTTTTTTCTTTCTGGTTGTTTCTATTCTCCTACCTCGTTCCTTTTCGGGGACGAAAAGTTTTGAGTGGGGGAGAGTGTAACGACCCGTAAATTTCAACCGTTTTAATAACGCAATTAGTTGAAATTTTGTGAAATTTTAAACGATAAAATTTTGAAATAAAAATTTAATATTTGGAATACGTCTAGTTAAACATAGCAATTGGTAAATTTTCGTCCGAAAATACGGAAGTTTATTTCGCGCGTAAATTCACTTCAATTTAATCAGTTAAAAAAAACGATGAAATAAAATGTTTCCGAAACCTAAATATTTTTACATAGAAAAATTCTAAACCATCTTCTGAGCAAGATTTCAGTTTGTCGTTTTTCCAAATTCGGACATCTTTGGCTCCGTCGATCTTATTTTTCAGCATTTTTCTCGCATTTTCCGCTATTAGAAATTCAGATTTTTATAATTCAAATCATACCATTAATATCTGTATATTATTCTGACCGTCTCATCGTGCTGATCTCGGCGGTATATTCACTCCTGTGTTTTGACGTCCGATTCACGGTGGAATCAATTAAATAAGAAACCGAATCGGTATTCGAATCTTACCTTTTGGTTTTGTTACCTTTTGTTTACTTCCTGAGATAATGAATGGTCTCTAACTATTAATATTTCAAGAACATTTATTATCGTGACTTGTCATTTTACCACCGTTTCAAAATTGTATTGATGTATATTGTGATTTTCGGTTCTACATCTCCCTGTTCAAACTTCAAGCATCATTTTCTGAAGCCTATTCATCTTCGAAGAAAAAATTTATATTAGTGGCAGAGCAGTCTTCCTCAATCCCCTTCCGTTCATTTTACCACGTCACCGCATTAATCACCCTCCGCCTGTTGCCTCGGCCTGACACGCGAGCAGATCCCTTCCACGCCAAACCCGAAACCCGCCACCTAGACTCCGCAACTAACCTGCTCCCTCCTCCCCACCGCTGCTACACCACCCCTCGCGACCAGCCTGCAACCTCCTCTCCTTTCTTCCATCTGCTGTAAGTGTAGACTTGTAGTAATGTACGTTGTTTTATTTACTCATGTATATAGTAGATTATATTAAAAGGTATATATATAGATAAATATACACTTGTCTGTATAGCTTATTTGCAACGTTAGTTAATATATGATTGTTATATTATGTTTTCTTGGCTGTATAAGTTTTTACGTACAAAGCTTACAATATATTTATGTTAGGCATGTCACTTTATGTGTAATATAAAATATAAATAATTGCATGTATGTAGCTTGCATGTTGTAGTAGGTGTATTAGAATTTATCAATATGGTACTTTATTATATTGTGAAGGTTGTATATATATCGTTTCTGCCGCATGTTCTATATTGATAGTATATTGATTATAATGCTTGAAACGGAAATAGTTTACAACAGATTTTGGCATATATAAACTGTGGTTTATTTATAAGTTTTGTTTATAGGTATAAAAAGTTTATAGAAGCATAACCTTTACAGTCACTTGCATTCAAATATTGCGTGTCAGAGAAGATTGTACATAAGCCAATTAAATATATTTCTAAGTCTTTGTAAGTAGGCTTGTATTATAGAGTTTAGTTATAAAGCTGTCAATTCCCCTATGTGTCCCAATTTACCAGTACCCTGCTAGTAATAGTCGGCTATGAGAATGTTTGTATATGGGTATGTCGACATAGATTTTATAATATTGTTTTAGAGTATAAATAGATTCTTCATAAATGTTGCTTATATAAAATATATACGTTTTATGAACCAGTTTGTTTACCAGCTCCTTTCTGCTATATATTTACAGTCGTATATAGTTTGAATTGGTTAGTTTTGACATATATGGGCGTAACTTGCATATTATCATATATATAGTTTGCATATACATTGCTATAATTGATTGATAGTACAGAGAGTATTATTACAATGTGAGATAATTAATGGTTCTATGAAAAAAATCTTTATATTGTAAGCATATATAAAACACTTGTTTATATTTTAAGTCATATAGGCTGAGTCTATAGTTTTGTATGCTGTTTTAAACTAACAATGTATTTTGAAATAAATATATATATTTAAAATTTAATAGGTGCTTGAATAAAGGTAATGTATATAATTATATAAATAAGTTCGCTTACATCATTTATCCTCATCGATCAAATTTTGATTTGATTTCGTCTATTTCTTATTATCAGCTTTGATCACCGTACTCATGTCCATCGTGCTTTGTTCCGGAATTCATGCTTGGATTTTTTAACTCATCTTATTCTCGTCCTTCGCTAACCTCGAAAGGTGAGCACTCACTCACGATTAACGTTCTTTTATTTATTAAATTTGATTTCGATTGAGACGACAATTGAAATATGCTGCTGTTAGTTAATTACACTGTTATATATGTTATTGCCTATATCAGTTCACCTATGACATTTGACACCATTATCTGTTAATTATTTATGTCACGATAATATAGTTTGGCTGATAATTGATTGATTGTTCGATGTTTATATTGGACGTTAATTCGTTAATGTTAAATGATAAATAGTATGCAAAATTGAAATGGATATAGGATAGTTAACAATTTTAAAAACTGATTTATATGTAAAATTTGATTAGTGAATATGACCCCTTTTAATTGTTAAATTGATTGACATGTAGAATAGTGATAATTACATTTTGAACCGTTGAACGTATATTGGATTAATTGTTGTAGTGTTAAAATTGAAATCGAATGACAAGTGAAGAACCGTATTAATATTAGTGTAATAATCTTTAATCTACATGAAATGATAGTGTAGATTCTAGAAATAATTATATTAATTTACACAAATAACAATGTGAATTAATACGATTATTTCGGGATTATTTGAATTGATTATTGGATTGTTATTGATTGTTGTTATTGCTTGTTTATTTACTTTGACACCATCCCAGTTATCACACTGCAAGTTCCCTTTGTTATGCTTTGATTTTGAATTGAATTGGAATCGGGTTGAAATGATAAATACCCAAATTAAACTTTGACCTAGGATAGGAAATTAAATAAAACCCGATTGGTCAATAATTTGATTTAAAAATAAAACGAAGATTTTATTGGAATAAATAATATGGTTTTGAAATGAAGTTGAAATTTGAATTTTTAATGAAAGGAAAATGTTAATATTTAAAAATCTGAAACAAAATATTAACAATGTAATTGATGAAAGAATGTTGTTTAATTTGAGAAATGATTGAATTAAGTTTGAAATGATTTAATAATTAAGTTTGAAATTATAATTAAGTTTGAAATTATTAAACTTTGAAATTATTTAATAATTAAGTTTTGAATTGTTTAATAATTAAATAAGATTGAATTATATAATGATTAAATTAAATCGAATTTTTGAATAAGTGAATTTACTTCGTAAATAATTGAAATTGAGTTTCTTTATTAATTAAGTTTTTGGAAAATTATTTAAGAAAGTAAATAAGTGAAATTGAATTTCTTTAACAAGAAATGAAAATGTGATATTTCGGAATTAGTGTAAGACTTGTAATTGAAAGAATTGATTTGACGAATTTAATTTAATTCAAAATTGTAAGCTTTGATTTAATGAAGTTGAACTTAAGAAATTGATTTAACGAATTGGAAATTTAATAGAAATTGTTTTGAATGACAAATTACTTAATGAATATTAAATGAAATCGATAAATGAAGTTAAATTGATTTAAATGTTAAATCAAATTAATTTAAATGATTTCGGAATGAAACTTATTTACGAACTTGAATCAATATTTGAACTGTTTTAAATAAAGATTGAAATTGAATTATAAGATTTTGAAATTATGAATTTGGAAGTTTTGAAACGAAAATTATGGAAATTGGTTTCGAAAGACAAATGAAACGTTGATTTACGAATTGAAATTTAAATTTGAATTGATTTGGTTTTTGAAATATTTAAACGACCAATCGGTGTAATAATTACGAAAGTTATTAAAGAGACCGGAATCGATTATGGATATACTCTCTATCTAAACCGAAACCACTTTAATAACTATACGCGGAGTGATGATCCAGAATGAAGTGGTTGGAATGATGTACGTGATGACTGAAGAAAGAGAACGATAATGGATAGCTTTGACACTTGTGTTGGAAATGACTAAAACAGGAGCCGTGCCGGGCCAATGGAGGATTAGCTACCTCAAGTGGACACACTTCTTCGAACTACTCATTACTTGTTGTCGATTGGTGCACCCTTGATTTTGGGAGTGTTGTTTCACGGTGTTGCGGGCGCTGCGGCGTTTCGTTCTCACCAGTCCGGATCAGGCAAACGGTAGTATCACTACCTTGGGTATTGCCTCATGTGCCTTGTCATACTTGTATCCCTTTATGCGCGACCACTACGATTTTGATTTGTACCTTTAGTATATGGATTGCCCTCTGGTGACTTCCGGTTTTGGGGAAACTACGGTCTTGTATATGCTTTTGGGAATAAAAATGTGTTAAGGGTGGAATGGGCCATGACTTAACACTATTTTGATATCTTTATATTACTGATAGACATTATCTACTTATCGTACACTACTACATAGTAGATAGTTTAACGGATCCTTAAAGGATGGTTATTCCAAACATCCTTTGAGTTACTTGTATTTCAATTGCTATTTCACTTGAGTTGGATTTATTAATATAAGAATGTTAATCCTGACTCGAGTGTCTTGTGTTTTTGCTTTACGCTCGGGTCAGACTGAGTGGTTTAGCTTTCGAGACTCACCTTTGGAGTTGGAGCTTTGCTTGAAGATCCAGCCATCTACTCTGCTTTCAGTATTCGATGATTCCAGTGATGCATTGTGATTTGTATCTGATGTATCGTATTACTCTTCTGTTGTAAACTCTGATGTATCTTATATATTTATATATAGTAGCTTCATGAACTACTATCTCTTTTATTTCCACTGCATTTATTACTCTGTGTCTGTGATCTGTGATTATTTATTTACTGTATATGTTCAGTTTTGCAAAAAAAATTAAATTAACAACGCGGTATTTTGAGCAATTCAACTCCGGCATGAGTGTCTACCTATACACTTATAATGGATGCGAATGGTCCAAAATGGCGGGTCGTTACATGATGAAAGCCATTATATTGGCTATTGTACAAGCCTATGATATGAGGCGATTATTTGTGATTATTTGATATAGTTGTTGAACTTGCCTCTTTCGAGAAACTTCTATATGATGTATTTTAGTGATATTATCTCCTATTTAGTAGTTGACATATGTTAAATGTTGCTTCTTCACTTTTGAGAAGAGCTGTTATCACATATCCCTATATTTCACTTATCTTATACTAATCAGTTTATTTAAGCTAGATTGACCCGTGTATTTTATATACTCGGGTCAGACCGAGTTATTTCAAGTTAGTCACCTGTTGTAGATTTCTACCTTGCTGCTTCCGCTATGGATTATCTGCTAGTCACCTTTTGTTTAGCTTTGTAGTGTTTTGTAAACTCTGATATGTACTTATTCATTTTGACTCGATGTATATATTGTGGTCCATGTTCCAGCACTGTTGTATCACTTTGTAGTGTACTATGATGTATATGTTTATATGTATATATATGTGACCGTTGTTCTGTGATCTGTTGTATTTATTGTTGTTATATTTTGTTCTGATAAATTCATTAGCCATCGTAGTTTTGTGTTAAACATTTATTGAGTATGTTGATCCACTTGAGAAAAGTAAATGAAAAAAATTAGAGCACCCAATCGACGTATTTAATACATGTTTAAGACAAAGCTATGGATGGTCGCTCCTAACCAGCCTTATTCTCTGCATTAACAGATAGTGTTACTCCGTAATTCTCTTTGTTAATGTGGGTCTCGGGGTGGGGCGTCACACAAGTTGCCCTCTTTCGACAATTTTTTTTTTGGTATCTAGGCTACGGCAGAGCAATAATCAATTATAAATATTACAGTGATTCGTAAATATTATACTAATTGTTTCTTTGAAGGTGCTTAAACCTTCGGCTGCATTGCTACGGTGATTCGTGGTGCACCGATAAATCCTGTCTATTACTTGGCTGAGAACTATCTTGTTGGATTAAGACAAAGTGTGATTACACGATTTTCGGTTAGGAGCTACTTAGGATAGAAAATTTGTAATTAAGTCCTTTGCATTCATTTAGTTGCATTAGTTCATGCATATTAAAAAAAATTCAAAATCCAAAACTAAAAAATTTGTAAATATTCCTTAACTTAGTTTTAAAATCCTTTCTTTTGAAAATTTCCAATCAAAATAAAAAAAATCGACTTAGTTTTTTTTAGAAAAGCAAAAAATCCAAAAAAAATATAAAACCTTTTCAAAAGCAAAAAAAATTGAAAATCCAAAAAAAATCAAAAATCAATTTCCCCTTTGAAAAATAAATTTCTTTTGGTAAATAATTTTCCTTTATAAAAAAAAGATAAAAAACATTCTTGAAAATGTCTGAGTTTCCCTACTCGCAAGAATTTTACAGTAGTTGTGAAAATCAATATAATCCATCCAAATTCTTATGGATATTTTAATGACAACTATTATACAAAATTTGAATTTTGAACAAAATTTTCAAAATGCCGACCAATCCTCAAATCTTGAAAATATCATTGAAATGATTTCGTCTTTACTTGAACTCTCTACACAACAAAATCAAAGGATAAATGATTTGTGTAATTCATATTTGTGCAATGATTCACGTCAAAGTACTAAAAATAATCAAAATTTGAATTCACTTCAAAATTCAAATGATTTCGATTATAACCCATGCCAATTCAATTTCGAACTTCAAAATGAATTTCAAAATTGAAACGAAAATGGAAACAACTTTTCAAATAATTTTGGCAATAAGAATAATCTCGACTATGGTTCAATGGACAAATTTTGTTCTCAACAATTTCAAATTAAAAATCCCCAACGTAATAATTATAAATTTGATTTTGTTGAGCAAATGGATGAAATTTACAATGATCACACAGATTTGTTATTTGAAACCTACATGAAACAACGTGAAAAACCAAATCAAAACCCAACGATTGACGAGTCAAATAATAATCCACCTTTTACCAAAATTGACGATTTTCAAATAACAACTTTTAAATTGAAAACGACAATCTTAATGAAGTTGTTGAAAATACGGTAACTGAGTTAGATTTTAATTCTTTTGAGGGTGAGAAACTCAATTTAAAATTTGATCTTCCTTTTCCCGATTTTGAAAATTTGAATACAACAACTTTGGATTTTGAACATAATAGATGCATTGAAGTTGTGAATAATTCAACAAAGGAAGACGAATTTAATGAACATAAATTTTATGGACTTTTCGAAGATGAGTTGTTAAATTCTAAAGGGGAAAATTTAAATCACCATTTTGATTTTGAAATCAATAATTTTGAAGAAGTTTTCAATGATAAGTTTGAATTTCAATTTGGTGAAAATAAACTTGAATGTCAACCAATTGTTCAATCTGCCCCGAAAATCATTGAAAATAAAACAACTCATATGATTTTTAATAAAACGACATTCGTATTTCCAAATCAATATTCAACTTTGAAATCTATTATGGTTTGGTTTTTTGTGCTTAAGTTGTGTCTCTCATACTTGACGAGACAAATGAATTGGTCTTTGGAAGACCGTTTCATTTACTCTTTAACGGTATATTTTCTGATGTCGTGTAAATAATAATCCTTTCATTTTCATGTAAATATAGGTCATATTTTTAATTTTATTTTTCTCCTTTCACTTAGGTTGACTGTGGGGACACAGTCAAAATCAAGTGTGGGGGGGGTCTCATCTTCATTTTTTATTTTTCACGGTTTATATTTTGCATTTTCTTTCCAAGACTCAAAAAAAATTTAAAAATCAAAAAAAAAAATTCCTATGAACAAATTTTCTTTTTTTAGCATACTGATTTACTTTTAAGCAAACACTATAGGATAAGTATACGATTTTGGTTATAAAATTGAAAATTTTGAAATTTATTTATCTTAATAAAAATAAAAATGAAGTTTGATTACAAGTAACGATGGTTTAACTAGTATATAAGAAGGTTCATGGGTGATAATTATAAAGTATATCCTAATGGAAAATCTTTGTTTAAAAAGTGGTGAATTTAAAGTAAAGGATATAACATTTTTTATCTTTTAAGTTAAATGGTGCTAAGATGATATTGTAAAATTCTCTCTTCATAAAAAAAGGAAAAAAAGAAAAAAATGGTATATATATGTATATATTTTATAAACACCTAGAGTCATGTGTCAAACGCAAGTGTGTACACTCGCCATGCTCTGTACCCTTCTCACGTAAGCCTGAAAGGCAGTGAATGATCGGTATATCTGGCTTTAGTTTATCTGAGTTAGGTGTATGTATATAAAAATTCTTTCATTAATAATTCCTACAGTCGATAGTTGTACGCACTTGTGTGTTCACTCGCCACGCTCCGTATTCCCCTCAATTAAACCCGCAAGGCAGTGCATAGGTGATATATCTGGCCTCAGTTTATCTGAGTTAGGCATAGTAAATATTGTCAATATCAATAATATTTTCAAAAAAAAAGAGAGAGTAAGCAATTGAAATCCGAGCACTTCTTTCACTTATTTGATTCAATTTGTTATTCAAAAGAAATGAAAATACCGCTTTAAAAAACTTCGATAATCAACTAAGGATCCATTTCATAGTTACACTATGCTATCAACCGAAACAACTAGCCAAACTAGAGTCTAATTATGATGATAAGTGTAACGACCCGAAATTTTCGAACCCGAAAATTCCAGATAGTTATGAAAAGAAGAAAGAGATAGAAGAAGAAACAGAAAATAAAACACAGAATCTCACATTCGCAGCGGATAAAATATAATATCAAATAATATTCTTTATACAAAGAATACTGTATCAGTCAAATACATTTAAATACATCAGAGTTACAACATATATTCACAGATACTGGACATATACATAACAACATGTCTCAGATAACTACAATATATCACAGTGGAATACACTCCATACGTTCCTGCCATCCAGCTCGTCTTCTGAGCTCCTGAACATCCTCACCTGAAAATCTGTAATACTCGGTCTGACCCGAGCATTACATCAAAGTAACACCCGGGTCAGGCTGGAAACCAGCGTGAGTAAACCCATCTGACATGGAATACAAAAGTATACAACTCATATGTAATCCCGGGGTAACTCGTGCCAATTTACAAATTTACAATTTGTTATAGACATCTCTTATTACACACATAAATTTTCTAAGTGTCAGAACTTAGAGTAAATAGTCCAATTTACTTAAATCGTTCCATTCCAGCCTATAACTTTCACATATCACTCTATAACAAATTCGAAGTGGTTTCGGTATTTCCTAATATCCGACTCCGGTCTCTTCGAATTTAGTGTCATCTTAACCCAAGTTATTCAAGTGATTAAATTTAAATACTGGATGTCACTCCTACACAGCAATTCATCATAGATTACCACCATATTTATGTTCAAGCCAACATATCATATTACAGAAACATTTCATATCACCTAGCATTGCGATGACATACTAGGGACAACAATTAATCCAAGGCATTCAAACATCATTCAATCATCCATAAGCAAGATATGTTAGTCATACCATTTTTAATTAATTTAATTACCTACCAATGAATTTAATCCATTATTTATTACTTATGAATCTTAATCATTAGTTAATTACATTCAGTTAATTATCATCCCTTTGTTTGCCATCTTAACTGCATTCAGGAATTAGTCTCTGGTTAATTACACATATTAATTAATCTTCAACCATCCACATTAATTCCCTTTAATTATTCTTATTAATTATTAATAATTATTTCATTGATCCTTAATTAATTATTCAAAATAATTATTCTATAATCACTTACATTAATTGATTATCCCTTAATTAATCACATTCATTAATTGACTCACCCTTTGATTAATTTCCTTAATTAATCAATTCTTAAATTAATTATACTAAGTAATTAATCCTTAATTACTTACTTAGGTTCACTACCATTTGTTAATTAATTAACTTTAGGTGATTGATTAAAGTCTTAAGTTTAAAATTATTAACCTTACTTACAAATTTGTTTAAATTTAAGTTAATTATTTAATTACAAATATACATAAATCTACATTCTTACGTAACTGATACTTTAAACAAATTTGATTCTTTATATTCGCAACCTTTTCTTTGTTAAAACATTTTATTAAATCTTGACTTACTACTAACCAACATATCTTATTTAATTAATATTACTTTACATAACAAATTGCTTAAAGTATTCAAGCAGCTTTATTAATAACTGGACCCGAGACAAAACATATTTTACTCGAGAAAAGCATGCAGTTTCCCCTTGATTTCCCCGAGTTTCTCCCACTTCTACCCGCGTCAAATTTTCTCCTGCTCACGATCTTCTTCTTCCATTCCTCTGTTTATATTTGGCTAAGTCAAATTTTAACTGGTGATAAGTATTCACGCGCTCGCCCATGAAATTCCCAAAGTAACTCCCTCTTCCCACTCGAGTTTCACTTGATACAATCCAACTATGTCCTCACTGACATGCTCACGCCTCCGTGCACGTGCACGGTGGCTCGTCGACCCTCCGGCAACCCACTCCACCTCCAGCAAACCACAATTCTCCCTCCAACTCAATATCGCAACCCAGATTTTCGAACAAAAAATCGAAATCGAAAATCACCTGCAGCTTGAACCAGTAACTCGAGCAACCTCGCGAAAATCGCTTCGCCCCACCAACACTGACCACCGGAGGCGAAGCCACCTCATCCATGTCACGTCCATACCTCCCTCGACCCTCACTCACAACCACAAGCCACTCGATCAAGTCAGGAAGACGAAATCAATTTCTACAGAGCAACGAAGAAAATATTGAACAAAACCCTACTTTTGATTCGTCCCTAACATTCTTGCATTGGAAAATTTTCGTAGTATTTTCCCCTTGTTAGAAACTCCCTAAACTTGCTTTACAATAAGTTTCAACCGTTAAAATTTGTTGAATCACAAGAAATTTACAAAAGAAGCATTTTTGTTCATTTATAAACTACACCTTGAATACTTATCTAAAAATCTCCATTGTTGTTTTAGAAATCTTACCTTTACATGTAGATTCAAGCTATATTGTTGAATTGGCAATTTAAAATACATGAATTCAACATAGAAATTTTGGTTGATCTGTAAATCAACTTCCCAGTTGATATGCTTCACCCAGAATTTGAAAACAAGTTTAAAAACTTGATTTATATTGAAACAACTTACTTCGTTTAAATCACAAGCCTATAAATGATTGAGTGGGGATATTTTAAAATTGATCATCTACTTAACTCTGTAACTAAAGAAACTGCATATTCAAACTACAGAGTACTCATATAAGCACACAAAATGATAAAACAAATACATATGCCCAGATATGATTTCCAATACATCATACATACAGATCAACTTAAAACTTAAAAGTTTCGTTTACTCACCTGAACTCAGATCAGACAGAGCAATAGAGTTTTTCAAATGATCACAGCTTTGATGTTTCCCAGCTTTCCAGATAAATGACAAGTTTTGATTCCAGTTTGTAAGTTTCCTTGTATTTTGATTTTAATGCTTAAGTTAGATTGTCTAGTTGTAGTTGCTTTTGTTTTCTTTATCTCAGTTTTAAGTGCTGAACGAAAAATGAAATATGAGATGATATGTATAAGAGTAGGAAGGCTGGAATGTGAAACCAGATTTTCTTGCGTACTTAAAAAATATATGATCAGAGATTTTTTTTCAAATTGTAGGCTGATAAGAAAAAGATGGTGGCTCATTTATTAACTTTGTCATTTGTAATTTATGATATTGTACTTGTGTATATCTTCTTATGCAAGTTTGTACAAATCTACCCTGCGTATGCACTTCTCTTCTTTCTTTTTGGTGAAGCCTGACCTTGTTTTCGGAGAATATAGCTAGTATGTGATTTGTTTTATTTACTTACTTTATACTTAGCATACTATCTTATTCCATTTGTATACACTAAGATATTTTCCTGCCTGTAACATATACATTTTGCTATAGTCTGAAATATTTACTTGCTTTATCCTATTATCTTGTACTAGTGTAAATTTCAAGCCTGCAACATATATACTTTGCGTGTTTTGTTGTAGAGTATATGATATTTTACTTAAGTTCTAGTTTAAAAGGTGATTATGGTTATTGTTATTGCTAGCTTGTATATTTATCTCTAACACAAATGTGTTTATTTTTTTTTATCTAAGCTAAAATCATTAAACAATTTTAACTTAAATCTAAAGTATATCAAAGCTATATGATTATTTATTAAATATTGAATTAAAACAAATTTCCAAATTACCAAAAAGATTAGAGTTTTAAAAACATATACTTATTTATTAAATTTAAAACAGACTTTAACTATTTACAATATATACAGATATATAAATACATAGAAAACAGTTTATTATCCTTTTAAAAGACAAATTTATCAGTTAAATATATATTTAAAAGAAAATTATCAAGTCAATTCTTATCTTATTAACAAATATCATCATATCAATTTAATATTTTATATAAATTATTAAATTGATATTGTTCAAAATTTCCGGGATATCACATTCCTCCCCCCTTAAAAGAATTTCGTCCCCGAAATTTAAAACAAAGGTAATTTAAAACCTAAGTCTAGAAATACTTTAAAAAATCTATATAATATTTCTAAAATAGTTTTATAACAATACTTTTATAACTCGATGTTTTGACGAGTCCATCCTTGTTCTCACAGAAATTCGGTCATACGTGATCAGGCGTAGGACTGAAAATCTATAAGTACTTGGTAAACTCATTTTCAACACCCAGTGAAAATACCTTGGAAAATAATTTTATTGAAAATATAGGAAACAGTTTGAAAATAGAAGTAAAAAGCTTTGGTGAGAATGCTCTGGAAATCATCACACCCATCCATGGTCGCAGTTACATCCTGGGTTACGTTGCCGTCGCAGCAAAAGTCCATGTAACTGATTACACCATAGAACCCACGACAGATCGCAGTTACATCCAGGGTTACGTTGCCGTCACAGCAAAAGTCCATGTAACTGTTGGCTCTCAACGGCACACACGATTACGCTGTCAAAATGAAACTTCTCCACTCCCACATAGGTCGCAGTCTACCGATGTAAAATCAAACATAGACTGTTGGCTCTCAGCGGCTCACACGACTTTCGCTATGTTACCATAGTGTCGCAGTCTACCGATATAAAATCAAACGTAGACTGTTGGCTCTCAGCGGCACACACGACTTTCGCTATGGTCTGCAGTAGATCGCAGTGACATCGAGTTACACTGTCGTCACAGCATAACCCAAATGCCTCTGTGGGCACCAGCCCCTCGACTTTCGCTACAAATAATCCTCAGGAACTAGTTTTGTCCGGACTCCTCACAGGATCAACTTTAGAACCCCCCCTTAGAGGCTCAAGGCAGTGCCACCCTGTGGCACTCCTGAGAAGTTCATTTCAAGGGAGCGCCTTTTTCCCCAGAGCCAATCTTAAAACACTTTATACTATACACATATAGTATTTTCCAAATCATACACCTAGTATGAATTCCACATAAAGCTCCTTTACACAAAATCGATTCCCAAAATCGATAATTCACAAATCAGGCTTTCCAAACTTTCAAATTTGATTTTCCTCGAAAATCAAAAGCCTTTTTCAAATCAAAGGTTTCCAAAACCCTTCCTCAAAATCACTTCCAAAATCATTTTCACAAAAATCCATATATATATAATAAACCTTGAAACCTTTTGAATCAAATTTTATACTTGTATAAATCCACTTTTGTGCTTCAAATATTTCCAAAACTCTTTTCTTTTGGCTATAGCTTCAACAAGGTGGGTTTTATCTTATTTATCAAAGATATACAATTTTATTTATCCTAAATCAAATATTCAAATTAAATTACTTATAAAGTCACTTGCCAAATTACTTACTTTTATAAAGTAAATTTTAATCATAGAGATATTCAATCTCCCTTTTACTTCATCATATATTTCTAAAAATATACTTTCAATTTCAAAAATCCTTTACAGTTCTTGTCCACAAATTTTTCAATATCAATTTTTATTGAAACCCGTACGATGTCCACATATCATTCGTACGCAATATCAATTTGATCGCTCACTCGATCACACAATTTCACTTCCGAACTAGTATTGTCTACCCGACTTCCTAGTGCAGACACAGATCTGGTTTCTTGATCAGAAACCGTCATTCTCCTTGCATAGCCATAACTATGATAGAGAATATCCAGAACCAATCAAAAATCCATATCCAGGTTCGCCGTCGAAAATCGAGCGGAAAAAATCCCAACTCGGATCGATAATACTATCTCGAAATTCTGTGCTCGAATCTGGATCAAATCACTATGCGAATAGAATAATATACGTACATCCTACGTATTTATCTTTATTGGTTATTTGCCAAATCAATTCTCTTTTCTATTCACATTTCCTTTAATTCCATTCACTTATTCTCAATTGCTTCTATTTCCAATTGAGTTATTACTTCAATTCTTACCTCAGTTGGGTATTTAATCAATAACAGTTTGGACTCCGACTATTTTATATTTAGGAAATAGCTTGAAAATTTTAAAAATAGATAAGTAGTTGAAAAATAATTATTAGTTTGTAAAATAGCTGTAAAATAGTTAAGTAATTGTAAAAGAGTTGAAAAATAGTAAAATAATTGCAAAGTAGTTGTAGAATAGTAATCGGTTATAAAGTAGTAGAAAAATAGAAATTAGGTTATAAAACAGTTGTAAAATAGTTAAGTAGTTTGGAAAAATAGATTTATATTAAAACAATTTATTTTGAAAATAGTCCAGAGCCAAACTGTTCAACTTCCCGGTCTCCATTTTAATCAATTTCCTATCAAATTGATTTAGTCCCAACTCAAGTTGAAATATCCACAATTTCTTTCCAAACTCAATCAAATTCAGTTTGATTTTAAACATATTCACTTTAATTACAATCCCAAATTATTCAATTATTCAAATTAATTTAGACAAATTTCGAATTGAACCCACTTCAACTTCAAATTATTTCAAATTTCTATATGGATTAATCCCAATTCCCATCTGACATTTATACTTATCCATCTTCAATTTTAGTTTATTCAGACTAAATTCAATTTGAACTAATGAAACCTATATTTCAACTTTAAACCATCTCGAATTATATAAATTCGAGTTAAATTTTCAAATGTTGATTTAACCCCTCAAATCAAATCGACTTATATTTTTAAACCATTAACTCCGAGTTCAATTCTCAAAATTCCATTTCATATTATCCTTACTTAACTTATTTCGAAGTCTAAATAAGCGTTCAAAACAATTTTATCATAAAAAGTTCATTTATTACCAAATTTTATCTTCCAGTTTTGAAATTGGTTCTTAAATAATTTTAATTTTTAAATTCAATTATTAAAATCCAGTTCAAAACGATCTCATATCCTTAATTCATATTAAATTTAATTTCCATTTAATTTCAATACTGGATATATTACCACGCTTCATTTCTCATTCATTTAACACATCCAATTCACAATTCAAAGATTATTAATAATAATAGGATGATATTATCCAATTATTCTAAATCATCCATCCATTTGAGATGACTCATAACATCCCATTTAAACCAATCATTTAACTTTCCCAAGTTAAATCTCAATTTCATATTGAAATTTCCAATTCAGGTTGCCTTTTAAATTATTTAACTTTCCCAAAGTTAAATTTAATTTACATAATCCAGTCAATTTACACAATTTGAATTCCCATTCAAATTTTAAACATCAGATTAATAACCTTCCCACTAAAGTTTAAAACTCGCTTCATTTTGGGTTTCACATCACATTCCAAGGAAAATTCAAAACTCTACCTTAGAGTTTATTTCATATTTATTTCCTTCACACACTATTCCACCTTTAAATTTTAAACTACCCTTGGTTTTAAATTCAAATCAAATTCTGGACCCAGATTTAAAACTCCACAATTCAGATCAACTTTAGTTCCAACTTATAAGTCAGACTTGCCTAAATGTTTTACTTCCCAAATATTTTATTATTGTTTACTCATTTATACTCGCCTTATTAATCGTTTCTGATAATAACCAAGGTTATTGTATCTGAAAACCTATTCATCACTATCTTATTCTGAAATTCTCCTTAAATTCAAGATTTAAATTTCAGTTTGAATTTATTCCAAACCAATCCTTATTTTACTTTAAATTTTGTTATATTTCTATTATCACTTAATTCAATTCCAATAATTTAACAGCCAATTACCTTTGTATTCATTTGATAGAAATATCACTTTATATATATATCAAAATATATTCTTATATGAAATCATTTAAAATCTTTATATAAGAAAATAACAAGTACGCTCTCTTATATATATATACTCAACTCATTTTAGGGTACTATTGACCCTATCTTTAATGAGCAATCCCAACAGAGCCAAGGTTCTCGCTTAACCTTTCAGCTCTGATACCAACTGTAACGACCCGAAATTTTCGAACCCGAAAATTCCAGATAGTTATGAAAAGAAGAAAGAGATAGAAGAAGAAACAGAAAATAAAACACAGAATCTCACATTCGCAGCGGATAAAATATAATATCAAATAATATTCTTTATACAAAGAATACTGTATCAGTCAAATACATTTAAATACATCAGAGTTACAACATATATTCACAGATACTGGACATATACAAAACAACATGTCTCAGATAACTACAATATATCACAGTGGAATACACTCCATACGTTCCTGCCATCCAGCTTGTCTTCTGAGCTCCTGAACGTCCTCACCTGAAAATCTGTAATACTCGGTCTGACCCGAGCATTACAGCAAAGTAACACCCGGGTCAGGCTGGAAACCAGCGTGAGTAAACCCATCTGACATGGAATACAAAAGTATACACCTCATATGTAATCCCGGGGTAACTCGTGCCAATTTACAAATTTACAATTTGTTATAGACATCTCTTATTACACACATAAATTTTCTAAGTGTAAGAACTTAGAGTAAATAGTCCAATTTACTTAAATCGTTCCATTCCAGCCTATAACTTTCACATATCACTCTATAACAAATTCGAAGTGGTTTCGGTATTTCCTAATATCCGACTCCGGTCTCTTCGAATTTAGTGTCATCTTAACCCAAGTTATTCAAGTGATTAAATTTAAATACTGGATGTCACTCCTACACAGCAATTCATCATAGATTACCACCATATTTATGTTCAAGCCAACATATCATATTACAGAAACATTTCATATCACCTAGCATTGCGATGACATACTAGGGACAACAATTAATCCAAGGCATTCAAACATCATTCAATCATCCATAAGCAAGATATGTTAGTCATACCATTTTTAATTAATTTAATTACCTACCAATGAATTTAATCCATTATTTATTACTTATGAATCTTAATCATTAGTTAATTACATTCAGTTAATTATCATCCCTTTGTTTGCCATCTTAACTGCATTCAGGAATTAGTCTCTGGTTAATTACACATATTAATTAATCTTCAACCATCCACATTAATTCCCTTTAATTATTCTTATTAATTATTAATAATTATTTCATTGATCCTTAATTAATTATTCAAAATAATTATTCTATAATCACTTACATTAATTGATTATCCCTTAATTAATCACATTCATTAATTGACTCACCCTTTGATTAATTTCCTTAATTAATCAATTCTTAAATTAATTATACTAAGTAATTAATCCTTAATTACTTACTTAGGTTCACTACCATTTGTTAATTAATTAACTTTAGGTGATTGATTAAAGTCTTAAGTTTAAAATTATTAACCTTACTTACAAATTTGTTTAAATTTAAGTTAATTATTTAATTACAAATATACATAAATCTACATTCTTACGTAACTGATACTTTAAACAAATTTGATTCTTTATATTCGCAACCTTTTCTTTGTTAAAACATTTTATTAAATCTTGACTTACTACTAACCAACATATCTTATTTAATTAATATTACTTTACATAACAAATTGCTTAAAGTATTCAAGCTGCTTTATTAATAACTGGACCCGAGACAAAACATATTTTACTCGAGAAAAGCATGCAGTTTCCCCTTGATTTCCCCGAGTTTCTCCCACTTCTACCCGCGTCAAATTTTCTCCTGCTCACGATCTTCTTCTTCCATTCCTCTGTTTATATTTGGCTAAGTCAAATTTTAACTGGTGATAAGTATTCACGCGCTCGCCCATGAAATTCCCGAAGTAACTCCCTCTTCCCATTCGAGTTTCACTCGATACAATCCAACTATGTCCTCACTGACATGCTCACGCCTCCGTGCACGTGCACGGTGGCTCGTCGACCCTCCGGCAACCCACTCCACCTCCAGCAAACCACAATTCTCCCTCCAACTCAATATCGCAACCCAGATTTTCGAACCAAAAATCGAAATCGAAAATCAACTGCAGCTTGAACCAGTAACTCGAGCAACCTCGCGAAAATCGCTTCGCCCCACCAACACTGACCACCGGAGGCGAAGCCACCTCATCCACGTCACGTCCATACCTCCCTCGACCCTCACTCACAACCACAAGCCACTCGATCAAGTCAGGAAGACGAAATCAATTTCTACAGAGCAACGAAGAAAATATTGAACAAAACCCTACTTTTGATTTGTCCCTAACATTCTTGCATTGGAAAATTTTCGTAGTATTTTTCCCTTGTTAGAAACTCCCTAAACTTGCTTTACAATAAGTTTCAACCGTTAAAATTTGTTGAATCACAAGAAATTTACAAAAGAAGCATTTTTGTTCATTTATAAACTACACCTTGAATACTTATCTAAAAATCTCCATTGTTGTTTTAGAAATCTTACCTTTACATGTAGATTCAAGCTATATTGTTGAATTGGCAATTTAAAATACATGAATTCAACATAGAAATTTTGGTTGATCTGTAAATCAACTTCCCAGTTGATATGCTTCACCCAGAATTTGAAAACAAGTTTAAAAACTTGATTTATATTGAAACAACTTACTTCGTTTAAATCACAAGCCTATAAATGATTGAGTGGGGATATTTTAAAATTGATCATCTACTTAACTCTGTAACTAAAGAAACTGCATATTCAAACTACAGAGTACTCATATAAGCACACAAAATGATAAAACAAATACATATGCCCAGATATGATTTCCAATACATCATACATACAGATCAACTTAAAACTTAAAAGTTTCGTTTACTCACCTGAACTCAGATCAGACAGAGCAATAGAGTTTTTCAAATGATCACAGCTTTGATGTTTCCCAGCTTTCCAGATAAATGACAAGTTTTGATTCCAGTTTTGAAGTTTCCTTGTATTTTGATTTTAATGCTTAAGTTAGATTGTCTAGTTGTAGTTGCTTTTGTTTTCTTTATCTCAGTTTTAAGTGCTGAACGAAAAATGAAATATGAGATGATATGTATAAGAGTAGGAAGGCTGGAATGTGAAACCAGATTTTCTTGCGTACTTAAAAAATATATGATCAGAGATTTTTTTTCAAATTGTAGGCTGATAAGAAAAAGATGGTGGCTCATTTATTAACTTTGTCATTTGTAATTTATGATATTGTACTTGTGTATATCTTCTTATGCAAGTTTGTACAAATCTACCCTGCGTATGCACTTCTCTTCTTTCTTTTTGGTGAAGCCTGACCTTGTTTTCGGAGAATATAGGTATGTGATTTGTTTTATTTACTTACTTTATACTTAGCATACTATCTTATTCCATTTGTATACACTAAGATATTTTCCTGCCTGTAACATATACATTTTGCTATAGTGTGAAATATTTACTTGCTTTATCATATTATCTTGTACTAGTGTAAATTTCAAGCCTGCAACATATATACTTTGCGTGTTTTGTTGTAGAGTATATGATATTTTACTTAAGTTCTAGTTTAAAAGGTGATTATGGTTATTGTTATTGCTAGCTTGTATATTTATCTCTAACATAAATGTGTTTATTTTTTTTTTATCTAAGCTAAAATCATTAAACAATTTTAACTTAAATCTAAAGTATATCAAAGCTATATGATTATTTATTAAATATTGAATTAAAACAAATTTCCAAATTACCAAAAAGATTAGAGTTTTAAAAACATATACTTATTTATTAAATTTAAAACAGACTTTAACTATTTACAATATATACAGATATATAAATACATAGAAAACAGTTTATTATCCTTTTAAAAGACAAATTTATCAGTTAAATATATATTTAAAAGAAAATTATCAAGTCAATTCTTATCTTATTAACAAATATCATCATATCAATTTAATATTTTATATAGATTATTAAATTGATATTGTTCAAAATTTCCGGGATATCACAATAACTTAATTTTTATTGGAAGTTTTGACGAGTAAAATGACTAAAATTTCATGATGATGACCAAAACATATATTTAACTTATTCGTGTTAATTTAAAAGTAAATCCTTCATTTGTAAATATTTAAAAAACTTGCATTCATATCTTTGTAAATAAATCTTGCACTTAGGAATTTTTCACTTTGCATTTGGATTTTGTGGGTAGCGTCCACTGAAAACCCTCACGAGACAACACTCGTCCTACTAGGGACACCTAGAGGTTTAACGGCTTATTGCATACGCTCAATGCAATCGTGTTTTCTACGAAAACGGATTTATCTTAGTTTTAGTTTATTCGAGGACGAATAAAAAGATAAGTGTGGGGGTTTTGACGCGCACGTAAATGTGCATATTTTTACTTCCATATTTAATCTAATATAATTAAATAAATGAGCATATAGAGAATTTTAACATGTTTAAACCAAAATTTCAAATTTCATCAAATCATCATTTATTCATCTTTATATAGGGGCAAAATGGTCATTTTTGTGCATAATTTAATTTGAGAATATTTATTTGCACATTTTATTTATATTTGTAGGAAATTGGATGACAAAATGGAAGAGGGTTTCATGAAGATATGCATGCACAAGGATGGAAACAATGGAATGAAGATGAAAATAATTCAAACCATGCATCATGGAGGACCCCACCTACCCACTTACCTTAATCTACAATTAGGAGCTAATGCATATGTTAGTGGAGCTTAATGTTTTATGCACATTTAAGTGGAGGATTAATTCATGCTAATGACAACTTGGTGGCCACACTTCCTCAAGGGCAAATTGGGTAGTCCCCAAAAATATGGATCAGGGTTTTAAACATGTATAAATACCCCTTATGTTTCATGTAATGCTCTCTTAGCCTTCTCTTTAGTTAGTTTAGTTTTAGGCTCAAAAATAAATATAAACTCTCTTCTTCTATTTCATGGCTACTTAGTCATTTTCTTCTTTTATGCAATTTAATTTTATGCAACGTTAATTCATGCTCTTTATATTTACATGCTCTTTTCCTTTCATGTTAGTAGTTAGTTTTATTTTATGCAAGTAGCTTAGCTTTTATTTTATTTAGCTCTTTTTTTCTTCTTGTTTTTGTTTCATGTTGAACTCTACATTTGTTGAAATGATAACAAATATGAGAGGTTAAACCCTTCAATTTAGGGGTAATGAAGCTCTCTTAATCGTGTAGATTCAACATTTTGCTAATTATTGATCTCTTTTTGTGCTTAATGACAATGTTTGAATGGGTAAATTTTTTGTTGTTTTAGCGTTGAATTTGATAGCCTATGTTGTTGATACCAAATAGGCTATGTTTAAACAAACACAAACACAAATTACCTTTTCATCTACATATGATTATGGTAATAAAGTGAATATTAAAATCAAAATTTGATGGTCTATATTTCTAATCAATAGTTAATAGATCATGCTTAGAATAGATTTTATTTTCAAGCTCATTGTCATTTTCATGAGTGTTAAAAAGTGGTTTAGTGGGTATGTTAAAGTTTGATGGTTTACGTTGGGCTAATTAATAGCATAAATAGGCCATACTTATGATAAACATATCAACTAAATTCACTAATAACCAAAAGAGAGATAATAATTTCATGATGTGTTGAATTATGTGATGATGAGAGTGGATTTATCTCTAAATTGCCTTCTACTTTCATATTTTTATCCACTTTTATTTTTTGTTAGTTTCTAGAAATTTTTAGCTAATCAAAACTTCAAATTCTTGGTTTAATTTGATTGAATAGAAATTTTAAAATCAATACAATTCCCCGTTGATCGACCCGCACTCACCACGTACTAGAATTGTACGCCATGCACTTGCGGCTACTTTTAATTTAAATTTTTTGGCTATTTTCTAATTCGATGAAAATATGGCCATAAAAAAAATACCACCTTAAATTGGACCTAAGAGAATTTGTTCTCATAGACATCAACTATAATAGAACTCCATCAATCAATGGCTGTTTCTATCAAATGTCGCAATTCCAACCGATGCTTCATCGCGTCATCCATCACCATATCTCCAAATATCCGATCACGTAATCTAATCCTAGATTGGACTTCTGTAATCGTCTCTAAACCACTAAACCTCTTACCCCCATCCTTTCATAATCATGACAAAGCAAAGCAAAACTCATCTGAGGCCTGACCTGCACGACCTCCTCTTTAACATTCATTCTCAGTTCCTCGATAGGAGCAACACCCCTCGGTGTTCGTGTCCCACGGTTAGTGATAGTACTACCCTGACCACTCTACCTCCTCGAGCATTGGCAGCTCTAGTACTCATGGTTTATACTAACTGAACATTGCAAAATAGCTTAGGATATGAAAGGATAGAGTTATTCAAAGAAAGTGTTATTCCTAAGGAAGAGCTAAAAAGTGGTGTAAGTTTATAGAAAAATACAAATACGCTCTCATATGTATAATACACACTACTCCTTCTAGGGTGTCGCTTATCCTATCTCTAATGAGCCATACCCAACCAAAGAAAAGGTGTTCACTCAACCTTGAGCTCTGATACCAAATGTAACGACATGATTTTTCGACCCTCGAATGTCGACACTAAATACAACCACTGTATTTGTATGCCAAGCACTCAAGTATCAGGAAGACAGATAATTAGGGTAAAACAAAAAAAGAATATAAAAGGAAAGAAAGAACACAACATTAAAATCTCATAGCGGAACGATAATATATAATATTAAAAGACAGTACAAAGGTTTACTCCAAATACAGAAACTTCAAAGTTATAAAACCTAAGTGCTATTATTAGCCTAGATAGTTATAACTGCCTATACTCGTAATGCTGGTACATACATACATAAAACAGTGTAACATAAATAGAAATAGATAGATAACATAAGCCTTCAACTCATCTCTGAAAATCTAAGGCATCCAAAGTAAAACCTACTTTACTCAGCCTACTTGAAAGAGTACACAGACATTAAGGAAAAACCAAAACCACATGTCAAACATAAGTCTGGTATGAGAAAACTCAAGGTACATGCAACATGTTGTAGTAACTGTCGAGACCGTACGGATTACCAAAACGGTTTTCCCCTCAAAAGAAACAAACCATTCATTAAGTTTGATATAGTGATATAATAGGTAATGTCTAGGATGTAGAATATAAATCATATCAAATAGCTGTGATGCTTACATTGGTCACACCACAACAATATTAAGGGTACAATCAAAACTGCTAAGGCTCACCTGCATATGGATTTTCCATGGAGATCTCTTTGATCAAGCCGAATCCAATCTCCTATACAAGGGTTAGAAACTACCTTCGAGCGTCATATATGTCTAGATAAAATATACCAATTAGGAGAAACATAGCTAGTCCATGCCATAACACGTAATCCCATATATCATCAACCCCCGCTACCAACATCGATAAGCATACTCTAGATTTAGAGTTGATATATCCTGTCGTGGGTTAGCTAAACCCCAAGCTATGAGGCCTACTCTGTTTCCTAACATTTCTGATGTCGAGGTCACGTACGACATCCCTCACATGAGCCTTCATCACTCGAACATAACACGAATCACAACTTGGATTCCCACATAAGCCTATTTGACAAATGCTAAAGTTGACATCTCTCTTGGACTTAACCATAGGATAGACAATTTAATTCTATAGCATTTCACTTCACAACTCCTTCCAAAATATAGAATCGTATACTAGTTTTGAAGTGGTATTCAATAAGTAAGACACCTAACAGTCCCGGTCTCTTCAAAACTAATTCAATGAATTTTCGATAAACTCAATTCTGATTCTTTTGGAGGTAAGCGAACCATATAAAGAGGAGTCCACCTGGAGGGATCTCATATGTCTAAGTTCTTAAAGATAGAGTCATTTCATACAAATACTCCATCTTGGGGGTTCTCAAAGGGTATGAAGTTATGAAGCTTTCAGATACATCTTATGTTATATTTAGTCAAGTTCGATAGTCGACTAATCAATTATCTAGTTAAAATGATCGTTTATAAAAATCAAGGTTCGTATATTTAACTCGTTTCTGACATTCCAACTTATACAATCCCTCCGTCAAGAGTGAAGCCCTAAATTAGAGAACTGCTTGCATATCAAAGCCTTGCCTGGACACTTTATTCTTGACTCTCATAGATAAACAACCTACCTCATCGTCTTTTAGTGTTAAGTATAGTATTAATAACTTTCCATAAATGAGTAAGTAATCAACATGATTAACACGTTTCTGATGTTCTAACTTAACTATTCCACGATCGAGAGGGAAGTTGGTAGGTTATAGCATATTGCTTTTATCCCTACTCGAACATCAATCTTAACTCTCATAAATAGAGAAGTCTACCTCGCTCGGCTTTTAGTGTTAATCATAGTTAATTACTTTTCAAACAAGTAAGTAAACAATACACGATTTAGCCACTAAGAAATTCCTAACCCCTTTTGAAATCATTTTTTTTCAGTTTTAAAACCCTTTTTGAAAAGATATACATATATGTATATGTATGTATAGTAATTTATTTATAAAACTGGATTTTTAATAAAATAATTTAAAAGATAAAATATTTTCATAAGATATTTATAAAATATTTAACTTCATTTCTAAAATATATACATACTTAAAATTGTTTTTGAACTACTTTAAAATACTTATAATGGATTTTAAAACATTTATCCAAAATATTACTTTAAAAAAACAAGTTTATAAAATATATAAAAGCTTGGAAAAACCATGTTTTTTATGTATTTAAAAATAAACCCTCTTCTTTAAAAATTTATTACTAATTCATAAAAATCTCAAACACTTTTAAAATACTCTAATAAGAGATAGAAAAAACACTTGTAAAAAGAATGAAACAAAATACTTGAATTTAAATATACTTTCAAACCTTAAAGTTCAAAACAAAGGCTAAAACGAGGTAGTCTTGCACAAGTGTAATTTTGGTCACATTTCGATATATTACTTAACATTTTAATATCCAAACTTTTATGGCGGCAAGCGTACAAAATAAATATTATAAATATGATGAGAAACCCCTATGGATCTCTCTACAAAGTTCCATAGAAATTGCCGAATACAAGACAATTTCTAAGTTCATCCATAACGACTATCGCTATAAGAGCACTTCCAAATCAAAGTCCAATTTAAACCTATGTTCAACTACAACCTGTGTGCTTTGTTACAAGGCTATGCTACAAGTCATATAAGTCCATTCAAGTCTATACATATGGATTACATATGCTATTTGCTTTTAAAGCAAGAATTGAATCAATATTACTATCATATTTCAATAATTCAACATATATCAATATTCGTTCAATCACAAAGAAATAACCAACCACGAGAACATATGCACAATATATTTTCTATTCAAGGTGGTGAGTTAGCTCACCCTTAAACAAGTAAACAAGCAAGTTCAAGCAACCACTTCATACCTCTTCCTTGCAAGCACTAACTTTCTTTCTTCTCCTTAGCTTTTCACTTGTTCTAGGCTAGATTAAACCTCTTTTTGCTCATGGCCTCTTGAAGCATGGGGATATTTTCTTTGGTTCATCAAGATCTAATTAGAAGGTGTTGTGATGTTGTCCTAAGGTTCTAGTCCAAGTTTGAGTTGATTTGGAGTTGTTTTGAAATTATTTTCTTTTAGGAAACTTAATAGGGAAGGATATAAAGAGAGTTTGATTTCTTTTGTAAATTAGTAAAAGTTTTTCAAATAGGCATGCACCCATTTATATGGGCTTCATATGGGTGTTTCCTACCCTTTCCTTTATCCCCTATCATGCCATAGAAGTCTCATCGCACATGTCCATCACTTCTCTTTTACATCTCTTACCTTTAGCAAATGACTAAACTACCCTTACACAAATATCTCTTATACATTAGAAGCTTCTAGAATGTTTTAATTGCTCTATGAAGATAAGTGTGTTAATTAGTTCATAATGTAGTAATATATTCATTAGCATCGTACAAAAGAGTTCGAACAACTTATATTGATTAAAAAGCTATTTATCGATAAACCGATTTTCAATCACATTATCGATATTTATTCGAAGAATTAATTTTTGTAAACAAATTTCCAAAACATTTTTCTTATCATTATTCATTAATTAAAAGATATTTAACAAAGTTATAAAATCATATTTATAACACTGAACTATATTTCAAAACGCTTCGATATTCAAAGACGAAGTGTTTGAATTTACGGGTCGCTACATATACGAAGTATACGTATGTTTTCATTCCTTATATCTAATTTGGTTTCTTATAGTTCAAATTTATTCAATTTAATTTTTTTAATTAAATGATATTTAATTAATTTAATTAACAGTTTAATTAATTCAGTTTAAAATTCAATTATTGAATTTCAAATTATTCATCTTTAACAATTTAAGGATGAAGATACACATAACATTTATAGTACTTATACACATATATCATTATACATGTATATAAATAATTAATTTAATTTTAACTAATTAATCTATTAAAAGATATTTTAATTTAAAAATATTAAATTCAAAATTTTATCATCATTTACCTTAAACATTTTAGGATAAACATACACATATCATTATGTTTTAGTTTAATTAATTAACTTTAGCTATTTATTTATTTATTTATTTATTTAATCTAATTAATTAAATGATTTGTTGATTCATGAGTTTTGATTCATGACACAAGCTTCAGAGATCATACGACGAGAATGCTATATGAAAGCGACAAAAAGAGAATAAGTGCATACCGTGCACTACAAAGAAGATAATCTTACAATTCAGAGATTAGTATGGATATTTTATTTTTATTTGAGTCTTAGAACAATGTTAAAATCATTCCTCAAATAATCACACACGCACACAAAACATTTTATATCAAAAAATATGTTCACTGTGCATATAACACCAGGTCGGCCGACCGACCAGGATCCTCGGTCGACCGACCCTGTATCATATGCACAGTGACTTTCTGTTTTGTATACGTTTTTCAACTCAGCTGACCGGCCAGTTTTTCCGGTCGACCGACCAGAGAAAAACGGCTAGTTTTCTGAAGAAACGCGATCTTTTCATGAAGAGGAATGTCCTCTATTTCAAGAGGTATGGACACAACTGTTAACTAAAACTCTTCATGAAAGATTACAGCTCTTCTACAACTATATAAACATATTCAATTCACTTCTACAATCACCGATTCTTGTTTATTTTTCTGAAATCTAATCTCTTTTCATTTCTGCAAATAAAAGCATTCACTCTTATTCAATATCACTAGAATCCTTGAATTTATTCATATACTTCGATTCTACGTGATTATCTTCCTTCTAAATCTTCACACACATACATATTCTTGAGGATTTGATTATAGGAAAGTTGTACTATCAAAAGACAATCAGTGTTATTTAGAACACATTCGTCAACAAACATTTTGTATTAAGTTGAAGTCCTCTTCGGTTGTTGAGGCGGAAAAATTCCTGTTCGGCTGCTCAGGTGTCGTATACCTATTCCTCCGGGTTAAGTGAGGGGTTTAGTTTAAATCCAGAGGGTATTCTGGGACTGGACGTAGAACGGGAAGTTTGAACCAGTATAAAAATTCCTGGTGTGCTTACTTTAATTTTTACTTTACTGTTATTACCAGTTTCCGCATTAATATACCATATTACACGATCCTTAGTACTACACGTACACTTTCATTTGGTATCAGAGCAAGGTCTTATAACCATCACAAAGTTATTTGATATTTACTTATTTTTAGTAATATGGCAACCACACAAATTAACGATGTTAACACTCACACTAATTCTAGTTTCACAGAAGGTCAATCAACTTCACGACCTCCACTTTTCAATGGGATAAATTACAATTATTGGTCAACTAGAATGAGAATCTATATGCAATCAAGTGGGTTAGATATCTGGAATATTATACAAAGGGAATACACAATTCCTACTGGAGAATACTCGACTTGGAGTAACACACAAAAACTAGATGCTACATCAAATGCTAAAGCTATGAATATTTTATTTTGTGCATTAGATAGAAATGAATTCAATAGAGTTAGTATGTGTACTTCCGGCTATGAAATTTGGAGAACTCTTAAAGTTTCACATGAAGGAACGAACAAAGTTAAATTGAGCAAAATTTCTATGCTGAAACATCAATTTGAAAACTTTAAAATGAGGCCAAATGAATCTATAAATGACATGTACTCTAGATTTCAGGATATTTATCATGCTCTATTGTCTCTAGAACAAAAGTTTACTGATTTTGATGTTGTTACAAAAATCTTGAATTCTTTAACGGACGAATGGGAACGAAAAGTCCTAGCTATTGAAGAAGCAACTAATTTGTCAACATTAAAACTAGAAGAATTGATAGGTAATTTAATGTCCTACGAAGTAAATTTGCAGGCAAAACGAAATGGAGCACAAGAAAAGAAAAATGTAGCATTCCAAGCATAAAAAGATGATTCCGACTCAGATAATGAAGATATGGCAATGATCGCTAAAAATTTCAAAAATATTTTGAAATTCAACAGAAACAAATTCAAGGGAAACAAAAATAATTCCAACAACAATTCTAATAGCAGCAAACCATCATCTTCAACAATGGAATGTTATGAATGTCACAAGAAAGGACACATGAAGAAAGATTGTCCAGATCGTAAAAAGAATAATTTCAAGAAGGACAAAAACAAACGAAAAGCTTTTTCAGTCACTTGGGACGACACTGATACATCATCCTCATCAGAGAGTGAAAGTGATAATGAACAAGCAAATGTATGCTTCATGGCTTCGTCAGACGATGTAAGTGATTTTACTTTTGAAGATTTAATTGAAATAAATTCTGAATTAGTAAATTTAACAAAACAACTTAAAAAGAAAAATAAGGAGTTGCAAAGAAAGTTAGATAGAACAGTTTTAGAAGTAGATATGTTAAAAGATGAGAAGGTAATATTGGAAGAAGAACTTGAAATCTCTCAACAATCGAATTCTAACTTATCTTCTCAAATTACGTCAATATTTGAGGAACTAGAAATTCAGAAAAATAAAAATGATGTTTTACTTTTTGAAAATAATGATTTAATATCTAAAATTAAGGATTTAGAGTTAGAAAAATCTAGTCTTAAAATAAAATTTGATGATATTTCTAAAAATGTTTCTAATTTCAATAAAGGAAGAGAAAATCTTTCTAGTATACTAGAAAACTCTCAAACTTCCAACAATAAATCTGGACTAGGATTTAAGAAACAAAATAATTATGCTAAAAGTAAAATTAATAATAAAATTAAGAAAGATATTAGGAAAACAGTTTATTCAAATACTAAAACTATTAAGATATGGATTCCAAAAACCAATAATACATTGATAAGGAATAAACATATCAAAAGTTTTATGGAAACTGTTCATAATAACAAGAATTATGTTTATAAAGGGAATTCTGAACCCGTATGGGTTTGGCTTCCTAAGATCTAACTCTTAGGACCCTAAAAAGATTGGGTACCAACTTTTTATAATTTTTTGCAGGTACCACATAAAAAGAGAGGAAAATGGATTTTAGATAGCGGTTGCTCAAAACACATGACTGGAAACAAAGAAATGTTATCAAACATTATATACTCAAATGGAGGAGCAGTCACCTTTGGAGATAACTCAAAAGGGTATATCATCGGCAAAGGCAATGTCAATAGCAACGGTACATCTAATTTACCTCTCATTACTGATGTTTTATTAGTTAAAAATTTAAAACATAATTTATTAAGTATTAGTCAACTATGCGACAAAGGTTTTAATATAACTTTTTCAGAAAATAAATGTAACATTTTTGATAAAAATCACAACATTATTTTCGAAGGAAATAGAGATAAAAATATTTATATCCTAAATATGAATGTTAATAATGATTCAAATTTGTGTCTAGTAGCTAAAGAGAATGATTCTTGCCTTTGGCACAAAAGATTTTGTCACATAAATTTTAATACCATCAACAAACTTGCTAAAAATAAATTAGTTAAAGGGTTACCCGATATAAAATTCAAAACTAACATATTTTGTGATGCATGTAAGTTAGGAAAATTAACAAAATCTTCTTTTAAATCAAAGAAAGTAATATCTACAGAACAACCACTTGAACTTTTACACATGGATCTTTTTGGTCCAACTCAAGTGCAATCTATTAATCATAATAGATATGTTTTTGTTATTGTAGATGATTTCTCTAGATATACTTGGATTTTCTTTTTGAAAAATAAAAGTGATACTTTTGATAATTTTAAAGTTTTTGTTAAAAGAATTCAAAATATTAAAACTTTGAAAATTAAAAATATAAGAAGTGATCATGGAGGCGAATTTGAAAATGAAGTTTTTGAACAATTTTGTAACAAAAAAGGTATTAACCATAATTTCTCTTTTCCTAGAACACCACAACAAAATGGAGTTGTAGAAAGGAAAAATAGAACGTTACAAGAATGTGCAAGAACTTTACTAAATGGAACAACTTTATCGAAACAATTTTGGGCAGAAGCTGTAGCTACTGCTTGTTACGTACTGAATCGCGTTTCTATTCGACCATTAACTAAAAATACACCATATGAACTTCTAAATGGAAGAAAACCAAATATTTCATATCTAAAAGTTTTTGGTTCCAAATGTTTTATTTTAAATACTAAAGATCAACTAGGCAAATTCGATCCAAAATCCGATGAAGGTATATTTGTTGGATATTCGGAACGAAGCAAGGCCTATCGAATTTATAATAAACGAACTCAAATTATTGAAGAAAGTTTACATGTTTCTTTCGACGAAAATTTTCAAAATATAAATCCGAGTGTTACTATTGATTCTGATGATGAATCTACTCAGAATGAGAATATTAGTACAAATGAAAATCTTGATATTCATGAAACCAATACAAATGTAACTTCTAATTTAATAAAATCTCCACCTAGAATTTTAAAAGATCATCCTGTGCAAAATATAATTGGAGAAGTTAATACGAATGTTAAAACCAGACATCAATTAAATCAAGTTGGTCATGTTGCTTTTATTTCTAACATAGAACCTAAGAATATAAAAGAAGCTTCAACTGATGACTACTGGATACTTGCCATGCAAGAAGAATTAAATCAATTCGAACGAAACGAAGTTTGGGAACTCGTTCCTAGACCTAGTGATCAATCAGTCATCGGTACTAAATGGGTTTTCAAAAATAAAGCAGATGAACTAGGAAATATAACAAGGAATAAAGCTAGATTAGTTGCACAAGGATATAATCAAGAAGAAGGTATTGATTACGAAGAGACGTTTGCTCCAGTCGCCCGACTAGAAGCAATACGAATATTATTAGCTTATGCATGTTTTCATAATTTTAAACTATATCAAATGGATGTTAAAAGTGCATTTTTAAATGGATTCATAAAAGAAAATGTTTCTGTTGAACAACCACCTTTGTTTAATCATGAAAAATTTCCGGATCATGTATATAAACTTAAAAAGGCATTATACGGTTTAAAACAAGCACCACGTGCTTGGTATGATCGTCTTAAAAGTTATTTATTAGAATCTGGTTTTGAAATCGGTAAAGTAGATCAAACACTTTTTATTAAGAAAACTAATAAAGATATTTTAATAATTCAAATATATGTTGACGATATTATTTTCGGCTCGACAAATGAAAAATTATGTCAAGAATTTTCAACCATAATGACAAATGAATTTGAAATGTCTCATATGGGAGAATTGTCATATTTTCTTGGATTACAAATTAAACAAATTGAAAATGGAATTTTTATTAATCAAGAAAAATATTGTTATAATTTAATCAAACGTTTTGGTCTTGAAAATACTGCTGCCAAACCAACTCCTATGAGTACAACGGTTCATCTCGATAGAGATGAAGATGGCAAAAGTGTTGATCAAAAGTTATATCGTAGTATGATAGGTTCTTTACTTTATTTAACAGCGAGTCGCCCCGATATTATGATGAGTGTCTGTTTATGTGCTCGATTTCAAGCAAATCCCAAAGAATCACATATGAGAGCAGTTAAACGCATTATTCGTTATCTAACTAAAACCAAAGATTTCGGACTATTTTATCCGAACGAATGTCCTTTTGAATTAGTTTCCTACAGCAATGCTGATTTTAGAGGAAGTCGGACGGATCAAAAAAGTACGAGCGGAACGTGTCACTTCATTGGACGTTCCTTAGTCTCTTGGTTTAGTAAGAAACAAAATTGTGTTTCTTTATCAACATGTGAAGCAGAATATATATCTGCTGCTTTGGCATGTGCACAAGTCGTATATATGCAACAGACATTACAAGATTTTAATTGTCATCTTGAAAAATCAATAATTTATTGTGATAATACCAGTGCAATAAACCTTTCAAAAAATCCGGTCAATCATTCCCGAACAAAACACATAGATATTCGTCATCATTTTCTTTGTGATTGTTTGGAAAAAGGATTAATAAATCTAGAATTTATCAATACTGAAAATCAAATAGCTGACATTTTTACTAAACCACTAAATGAAATTTCTTTTATAAAACTAAGACGAGATTTAGGTATAATGTCGTTTAAAGACTTATGAATAAAAAAAAATATATATATATATATATATAAAATGATGAAAAATATAAAATTATTTTTCTGACCAAAGCGGTACTCGAACTCATGACTTCTGACTTGTATGTTAGATGTTGTAGTATAGCCACTTGGGCTATGGGTGTTTCTTGTTCCACCTCTGTTTCTAATTTACATCATTGAAACTTAATTTCAGAATATACTATTTTTTAACTCTAAAGCATTGTATGTCATTCATTTGTAAACAGTTTTTGTTTAAAGAATTCTTTGATTAAAACTAAAATTTGATTTTAGACCACTATTTTTTTAGAAAATATGGTTATATATATACATACATATGTTTATTGAATAGAACATCAAATACAAAACAAAAACTTAAAACAAAAATGTCTTCTAACAATGATGTCTACAATTCTGAAAATTCTCATCTCTCTTATACTTCCCCGGACGACGACTATTCTGATCGTATCCCCGAAGGTGGTCCTTATCCTACATTTCCAATGCCAAATCGTGTTTTAGAATTTCCCTCTCCAGATAATGATCCCCGACACAGGTGGAAACCATGGGAAGACTCTCATACAGGTTATACACCTGATAAAAAGAAAGGGAAAAAGGAAATGGTAGTAACTCCATCAACCAAACAAAAGATTGATGAAATTCATCACTACCAACAACAACAGATGAATATGCAAAGGGAACTTTATTACGAACAGAAAGTCACGGCAAGACGTTTAAGCTTCCTTGAAAAGATTGCCATGAAATTTTGTTCATCTAAGAAGGATGATGTTGCTGAACCTTCTTACAGAACTCCATCTCCCTCTAACCATGTTCAATCTCCAATAGCTCCAATATGGTCACCGGTAGAAAACGTTCCATCTCGAAATTCATGGGAACGTCGATGCTAATTCATCATGGCTATATTTTAGTATATATATGTTATTTTTTTAAGCTGTATAGATAAATATGATGTAATAATATGATTATATTTCTATAATTCTTATTTGAAAAAACAACATGAAAATGTCTATTGACATGCTTTCGGTCGACCGAAATGCCTGAACCGGTCAACTGAAGCTGTCCCGATAAGTTTTTAAAAAACAGATTTCTTCCAAGTCGGTCGACCGAAATACCTGACTCGGTCAGCCGAACGTATTTCCCGAATGACATTAGAATATTTTTTAACTCGGTCAACCGAATACCCTGCACCAGTCGACCGAAACTTTTCCCGAAAGTTTCAGCACTGTTTTGAACCTCAACTCGGTCGACCGACCCAGGTACTTCAGTCGACCGAACGTGTTATTCTGCTAAAATTGCCTTCATATTTTAACCCAACCCTTCACCTTTTAATCTCACCTCTTCACTTTACTCTTCCACAACAGATTTGAACCCTAGCCCCCATTACAACCTTTCTAAACTTCTTCAAATTCTTCAAGAAAAATGGCTCCCAAAAAGAAATCTAAGACTACCGCTGGCCAATCTTCCTCAACTCCTGTAGATTCTCAAATTGCTTCTTGGTTAGTATGTGAAAAAGCTTTAGAAAGATGGATAAAGCTTCAAGATGCAAAAATCTTTGAGGAGTCTTTTGTAAGTTATCCTGATTTTACCGCCTACGGTGTTGAAAACGCCGCTCTTGAAAGTGGTCTTGATGCTTTTCTTGACCATAGGAAAAACAACTTGAAGATTAATCATATAATGGTCAAGTTATTCTTAGCAAATCTCAATCTTGTCAATCCACCTAGAAACACTGAAAATTGTGTTTGGACTTCGGTATGTGGCACATCGATGTTTCTCTCCATTGATCGAATGAATCATATTTTAAATGCTCGACCGGGTGGAATCTCATTACATGATGTAGATTGTAATCCATCAACTCGTGACCGCCTAAGTCACTTATTCTTTGAAGATGATGCTACCGACTTAAGGCAAACTTCATCTCTCCGACCTAAAGCACGACTTTTTCATCGATTCATGATGAAGTCTATTGTTCCAAGAGGAGGGTCGTACCACTTAGTATATCCCGAAAACTTCAAGGCGTTATATGCTATGTGTGGAAACATTCGGGTAAATTGGACACAACTTCTTATGGATGAATTCCTTACATTCAACCAAGGAAAAATGCTCCATATTTACTATGGAGAATACATAATGCGGTTGATTAACAACTTTGTCACTCATGCACCGGAATCCGAAACATCCAAAGTTCGTACATTTGACTCACGAACAATAAAATTGATGAAGTTACCCGATGCACCATCCCAAATCACAACCTTTCAGCAATGGCGTACCATTCCACGAGAACAACTACGTCGTAGCTATTCTACTCCTCAACCCTCCACTCATTCCACAGAACGTTTAACTCGTCAAACCTCTATCCAAAGACCACCTCCCGGTACTAGCACAGCGGCTGCCATAGATATTTTAGCCCAAAATCAACTAGCTTTGGATTCTCGCCTTCGAAAAATTGATGGGCGTTTCAAAAAGATCAAAGGCTTCTTTGTAAATTTATGGGATGCCTTATCATGCTCTTCTGAAGCCGGTGCTTCATTTGTTGCTCCTGGAAAAAGACCCGCACCAAATTTCTCTTGGTGTACATCCGAGAACACAAGTTCCAGCACATCGGCAACTCCCGCACCTACCACTCACAGACGGGGTAAGGAACCGGCTCCTCTCGATGAAAATCTTCATCCAGAACAGTGGGATACCGACGATGATGAGGAGTAATTTAGTATTTTTTAAATTTATTTTAACTTTCAAGAATCTCTTGTAGTTTATTTTGTTTCTTAATTAATTGTTATGTTATGTTCTAAGCAAACATCTTTAAATTATTTCTAATTAAGCTCAAAGAATGTACCATGTAAATTTAAAATGTTTTTTTTTGCATTACTTCAATCTGTTATAAGTATTCCTTTTTGTCGATGACAAAGGGGGAGAAATGTATGCAAATTAACGAATTTTTGCAGAAAAGTCGCCATATATTCAGGGGGAGAACTATAATATATATGTCAATATTACTTCGTCACATAAGTATTGTCATCAATCAAAAAGGGGGAGAATGTTGATTCATGAGTTTTGATTCATGACACAAGCTTCAGAGATCATACGACGAGAATGCTATATGAAAGCGACAAAAAGAGAATAAGTGCATACCGTGCACTACAAAGAAGATAATCTTACAATTCAGAGATTAGTATGGATATTTTATTTTTATTTGAGTCTTAGAACAATGTTAAAATCATTCCTCAAATAATCACACACGCACACAAAACATTTTATATCAAAAAATATGTTCACTGTGCATATAACACCAGGTCGGCCGACCGACCAGGATCCTCGGTCGACCGACCCTGTATCATATGCACAGTGACTTTCTGTTTTGTATACGTTTTTCAACTCAGCTGACCGGCCAGTTTTTCCGGTCGACCGACCAGAGAAAAACGGCTAGTTTTCTGAAGAAACGCGATCTTTTCATGAAGAGGAATGTCCTCTATTTCAAGAGGTATGGACACAACTGTTAACTAAAACTCTTCATGAAAGATTACAGCTCTTCTACAACTATATAAACATATTCAATTCACTTCTACAATCACCGATTCTTGTTTATTTTTCTGAAATCTAATCTCTTTTCATTTCTGCAAATAAAAGCATTCACTCTTATTCAATATCACTAGAATCCTTGAATTTATTCATATACTTCGATTCTACGTGATTATCTTCCTTCTAAATCTTCACACACATACATATTCTTGAGGATTTGATTATAGGAAAGTTGTACTATCAAAAGACAATCAGTGTTATTTAGAACACATTCGTCAACAAACATTTTGTATTAAGTTGAAGTCCTCTTCGGTTGTTGAGGCGGAAAAATTCCTGTTCGGCTGCTCAGGTGTCGTATACCTATTCCTCCGGGTTAAGTGAGGGGTTTAGTTTAAATCCAGAGGGTATTCTGGGACTGGACGTAGAACGGGAAGTTCGAACCAGTATAAAAATTCCTGGTGTGCTTACTTTAATTTTTACTTTGCTGTTATTACCAGTTTCCGCATTAATATACCATATTACACGATCCTTAGTACTACACGTACACTTTCATGATTAAGATAAAAAATTAAAATTAGTACATTAACTTTCAAAACCAATTTTGAAAAGTTTATAACATTTATAACATGTAATATTTTAAATTAAATTATATTATTTTTTTAAATATATTTTGGAAACTTAGCCTAAGGCCAAAATCAATTTAGGCCTTTATATTGGAGATAACATTTAGGCTTACTTCATCCTACGGGCAATGCCAGTAGCTAGGTAGGGTAGAGTACTTAGACCCAAATACAATCCTTCAACACTACCTTTCTAGACATCCATTTATGGATAGACCTTAATCAGCTAGTCCTAACATTGTCGATTTAGATGGCTTGGACTATTTTGCTCCGATAACATTGCAGGAATCGAGCCACTCAAAAGCGGGTTAAACGGGCGAATTTCAAAAATGTTTCCATTTTGGTCTTAGTTAAGTCTATAAAGCCCAAATTGATTTTAGATCCAATCTAATTTTTTAAATAAAACCTTTATTTTATTTAATATGTTTAGAAGGTATATGTTTTTTAAGTTTTAATTTACAAGTACATCGAATATACTATTTTTGTGATGTGCATGTGCTATAGATTTAAAATTTATATTGTTAATGGAACTGTTCGTACTGCAACGGACTCATTTCCCCTTTATATATGCCTTTATTGTCCATAATAGTGATATACATACATACATACATACATACATACATATATATATATATATATATATTAGAAATAAATATATATATATATATCTGAAATATATATGTACTAAAATGACATTAAATAATTTTATGTGATTTTGAATTCAAAATTAACATTAATGAATTTGATTTCAATTAAAGAAAGGATTGACATTAAAATTTACATTATTACAAAAGATCTATTCTATAAATTTGAATTGAAACAACACATGTAAATTTCCATGTATATAAAATTATAATTTAACATTTTAGATTTAGAACAACATATATTTGTGAACAATGTAATTTATGATACATACATACATATATACATATGTGTGTGTATTATGTGTGAGTAAATAAGTTGGATCTAAATGTAACAATTTGGATTAAACTTTTAGTTTAGAAACGAAACTAGAGTTTAAGATTTTTTTTCATAAAACAATAAACTTAGACTTTCGCCAAGTTTAGACCAAAATACTTTCCTTCTTACATGTACAATATTCAAAAGTTTATACCAAAAAATTAGCCATATAATTGTAGAAATCAACTTTCAAGGAATAATAAATAATTGACATATATAATTCATTTATAATTATGTATGTAAATTTTATAGAAGTACAAAATAGATCTAAATCAAATTAGCTTTCAAGTTTTTTTAACAAAAATATCAAAATAAAAGAAACTGGATAAGTTACGCATATGTAAACTCATGATAAGAAGAAAAAGATTTAAACAATACATAGACAACAACAAATTAGCAAACGTGAAAATGAATCTAAACATATAAATTTTAGATGAACATATATTATGAAGGAATGAAAAACATATGTAGATCTAAGTTAAAAAAAATACAATAGTCATATATTCAATTGAGATGGAAAAATGTTTTGATTTACATATACAAGATGATCAATTAAATACATGAGGAAACTTTCAAATTCCAAGCATATAAATGATAAAACATATATATGAAATGATTTGAGAATTACCTTGGATGTTGCCTATAATTCACACTTCGAAACGATGAATCAAAAGCTCCTAAACTACTTTGGATCAATCTTCGGATCTTGCAAGGATCAAAAGATAAAAATCACTTTTTTATGGTATTTGATTTTCGAATTTTTTATCATATTACCCCATGAATTTTCAACAATGACATGATAGGAGAAGGAGAGAAATGCGATGAATGAATTAATGACATAAAGAAGGCAATAAAAGATCATTCAAGATAGTGGATCATTTTCTTCCTTTTATTTCTCCTTTGCCTCTTCATTTCAAAATTGATAACCCCTCTTCTCCCCTATTTTGGCCGGCCATATCAAGGAGGGAATGGGTCTCAAAAAATTTCCAAACCTATTTTGTAATGACTGCTTTTTCGACCCTCAAATGTCGGCACAAAATACATCCATGGTATTCACGTGCCGAGCACCTCAGTGCCGGAAAGGCGAATTGTTATGGTGAAATAAAAGAAAATGAAATAGAACAAGAAAGAAGGAGCATAATATTAGAATCCCATAACAGAAGGGTCATATATAATATCAAAAGATAGTATAAACTATCATCATAAGATACAAAGTTTTTCAGAGTAATAGTAATCATCCTAGACGCTTAAATAACATGTCCTTACAAATGCTAATGATACACACAAAGTAATGTGGCGTAAATAAATACTACGATGGGTAGAACTCCAACTCTTCTCCAAAATCTCTAAAGCGTCCAAAACTAAATCTGGAAACATACACAGGGCTTTTCCGAGCATTATAAGAAATTAACACCCAGATCAGTTTGGTAAACCAGCGTGAGAAACATAAATCAAATAAATTTTTAATGTTATAAAAACCTTTCAAAATAAAGGTATCTCATAGGACCATGCCGCACAATAACATGGATGGGTTTTTACCTAACAATAACCAAACAGTTTACAGGGAATCCACAAATATTATGATAATGCCTAAGGTTCAAAATAAATATTAATCATAGCTGGAACGGTTATATTGGTTACGTTCAATAGCATAATACGGGTACAACCAAAATCGATAAGGGATGCTCGCTTAATGGATTTTCCACGGAGATCTCCTACGGGAATCTGAATCCAATCCCCTACACAAGGGTCAGAAAGTACCTCCCGAGTATCGTATATCTCTGGATAAAATATACCCTAAAGGTAAACACAAGAGGCCGTCGTCTGAACATAAACATGAAAAACGTGAATCAAATTGTAATGACCCAAAATTTCAGTCGTTTGAATTTGAAATATTTAACTGGTTTTAAATATTGAAAAATAAATTTTATAAGTTAAACAAATTAAATTTCAAATATAAGGGTTATTTGAATAGTTGGAATTGTTTAAATAATTGAATCCTGAATTTAATGTGAATGAAAATGATTTCGAAATTTGATTTAAATTCTATTTTGGTAAGAATGAAGATAGTAAACTTTAATTTATAATATAAAAGTGATTTGAAGTGTTTTAATAATAATTCGTTTTAAATAACGTGAGAAAATAGCCTTTCGGGACATTGTCTCAGATTTCAACAAAACCAATTTCATTGGATCCGTAATAGAGAATTATTATTTGCTGTCGAATTTCATGGTGATTGGACGTATCGTTCGGTCGTTCGAGCTTGAAATGCGTAGAAATTAATTAAAGGAATTTAATTTAATATAATTTGATTTTGCAAGCTAACTTCTGTATATGATAGAATTGAGGCCCGTAACTAGTTCCATTGAGTCCGGAATAGTGGGATTTGGCTTGGAATGCTAATGGCCACGTGTCATTTAGAATCCGTGATTTTGGCGTGAACAGTAAATGGATTCAAGTCTATAAAACGACCGTTCCTCTTCATTATCATATACTCAAAAAATCTAGCCGCCTTTCATTCCCTGCACCCTACGTCCTACATTGATCAGCGCCACCAGAGGCCGATTCAGGTGAAGTGTCCAACAGGAAAGTTGTTCATCTCGATAAGATGTAGAAGATGACTGATTGAGATGTCAAACAGAGGTCCGAGGCGATCGGAAATCAACTGCGGCCATTAGATCTATGGTGGCAAAATTCATCGTCATCGTTCATCGAAGTCGATGGCACCAAAAGGAAACTTGTAGAGGTTGGCTAGGGCTGTCAAAAATCACAGATGACCGAAAGATGCATTTCGGGTTCATTCACAAAGTTGAGATGACGATCTGAGGAACGGCCGACGGCGTAAGGTGCAGAGGAGACGTGTCGTTCGTCCAGGCAAATGTAGCAGCGTCCGGTCATAGGAGCGATGTCGGTGGGTGAAAACGCGAAGGCCATGGTTTGCAATGTCGAGCGTGCCTGGGTTCGTGAGCGGGAAGAATGTTAATTGCGTCATTTATTCGGTAATTAAATTTTAAATTATTGTTAGTTAAGCTATTTATTAAATCAATTAAATTCTAATGTTTATTAATTCATATCTAATTCATATGAGGTCCAAATTGAACATGACAAGTTGCGTTGTGATCGTAGCAACGAATACTACGGTATGGAGTTGGGTTGGATGGATTTAGAGCTAGTATGAATTTTGGTTAAAATTGAACGCATGTTTGATTTTAATTCAAATCGGAGCCCTTTGGTGATAACTGGAATCAAAGTGAGTTAACTCACCTTTCTGGCCCACTTATATTATTTATATAAGTGTGAATAATTCTATTATTGACTATTGTTGCTTGTTTGGATTATTTATTGTATTTATAAGTTGGTTTGGGGATATTCCTGCCTTTGGAGCAAATGAGACATCATTCATTCCTGTATATGAGCGGACGACCCTTTGTATACAATCTCACCTCGAAGCGGTTGATTTATATTTTATGATTATATACTGTATGCGATGCAAGTGGATAGGTTGGAGGGATCCAACGGGATTCCTTATACTGTTGATTTTACTTTCAAATATTGTGTTATATGATCCGTTGGAAATTGTATTATGAATGGTTAAAGCGATATAGTCATTATGAACATGCTTTGAAATCCCTGAAATTAAACATGTGTTTAAATTGGATAAATCAGGATAAATAAAAATATTAGACATATATTGGGTTGTTTACACATGTTTTAGCATGTTGGACATAAATGGATAACTTGGGAATTACCATTAGATAACAAGTGGTGATGGAAAATTTAGTTTAATAAAGTAAAAATGACTTTTACTTTATATAATCCTTTCAAAATCTTTTTAAAATAATTTTGTAAATATTTGTTTAAAGAAATTAATTTAAGAAGTTTTGAAGTTTAAAAATGTTTTATAATTATTTATGAATTTCAACGTAAATGGGTTTTCATATTGATATGTTTTATGGATTTTAAATAAGTATTTTTAGGAGATATTTAATGTAGATGTTATAAACAATAATATAAAAGTTTTTTAAGTATTTCTAATAATATAATTGGTTTTAAAGTATTTTAAGTATATATATATATATATATAGTTTTTAGTTAACAAGTTAAATATTTTATTTAAAGTAAATAGAAATTTTATATTATATTATCTTTTTAAATCTTTCTTAATATTAAATACTTTACCTTATAAATAAATCAGTGTATATATATGAAATATTATTTTAAGTAGTTTTAACATATTAGTAAGTAATTTAAAGTTTTATATGTGTGTGTGTATATATATACACAAGTTTTAAGTATTAAATTAAATATTCCATCAATATAATAAAAATGGGATTTTGGTTCTAACACTTAAGTTAAATAAATGGTTTGGGAAAGATTTAACTAAAAGTGTATTATCTAAATTTATAAATTTTAGACATGCTTGATCTTTAAATAAATGTTTTAAAGGTTAATTATAAGGATAAGGAATGGTTTTGGGGTTGTTGTAAATGGTGTTTTAGCAACACTTGTTTTTTTACCCTTTATTATTAATTATACTTGGGAATATAATTAGTTATGTACTAATGAATATTTAGTAGAAAAATACAAGTAAATGGTTTTGGGTTTGTTGTGACAATTGTTTTTAGCAACACTTGTCTTTAACCATTAAATCCAATTAAATCTTTAAAAGATAGTTTTAAATATAACGATTAAATTGAATGGTTTGGATTTGTAGTAAACAACGTTTTAGCAATTTTTTTTAAACCCTTAAAGTACAATTTGGAAGAAATATTATAAAAATATTCAGATCTTTAATACTGAATTTTAAAGATAATAACAAGTATAGGATTCTTTTATGAAAAGATAGAATATGTTGTACGTTTAATTTATTAATGAAAATGGGTTTATTTTAAAAATGTTTTGGTGGTAATTGTTTTAATCTCCTTGATTATATTCTAAAGTAAATAAAACTTGTTAAGGAATTTGTGAATATACTTATACCATTGAATGAGTATATGTATACTTTTTAAGTTTTGAAAAGGGTAAGTGAAAAGTTAAACAATATATACAAAAATATAAAGGGAGTTTTGATTAAAGGGGTATTAATTAATAAAGGAAGTTTTGACTAAGGAAAGAAGTTTTATTAGATATAAAGAAGTTTGACTAATAAAAAGGGTTTTTAATTTATAAAAGATAAGATAATTAAAAAGGGATTGAAAGTCATTCATGTGACTTAATCGTGATTATGGATTTAATCATGCTTAAATTCTTATGAAATTAAACTTATGTTTGGTTGTTTATTTTTATTTGATAGTTAAATAACTGACTATCAAATCTTGGCCTAAATAAGCAATCCTTCTTAATATTGGTTGTATGGAAATATTCCCCACTTAACATCAAAGGGTTTTAACTCTGGAAACATCTAGAAGAAACATGAGAATAATGTGGTACTGTTATCTTCGGTGATACTATACTGTACATGTAAACCCATTGGCTCTTCTAGGACAATGATAAGGAAATTCGTCCACTTAAATGGTTAGGAGGTGACCTCCGCTCTTATGTATGTCTGTTTATTTCCAAAAGAACAGGTATTGAGCATTCAAAAAAAATTCGATTGTTTTATAGGGCATCCGGTAAGCAAGAGAGTGTACTTGTAAGAGATGACTTGTAACAACCATGTATTTTGTGATTATTTTAATTGTATATTTTAATTATCTTAATTGAATTGCCTGATTTAAAAACTTTATTTTTTTTATTAAAATGGATAAATTTTTTTATTTTAAATATAAATTTTGATTTTTATGTGAATTATAATTCCAAACATGAATAGATAGGGTATTTTCAAAAAATGTGAATTTTGGTCAATATGGTCAAACTTTGACTTTTAATTTAAAATTTTAAAAGTTTAAATTTTTGAATTTTATCTTTTATTATTGAAGTAAATAAAATTTCAAGAATACTGATTTTCGTTTCGTTGAAATCAGATTTATATTGTGAAAGTTATGCCCTTTTAAATATTGTGTGTAATTTGCTGTATTTAACAAAAATTGTTTATTTTAAATTATATAAATAATATTTTATTTGGTCATGTAATGTTCTAATTTATATTTATATAGGTAGAATAACATGTTATGTATATATTTTGGTTTTAAAACATTTTTCAAAGTGTAATAAACATTTTCCAATGTTAGTTGTATTCTGTTTATAATTTCTAATTTCCAGTTTCATTTAATTAAAGAAATTCTTTATTTATTTTCTATTTTCTTAAAATCTTATTTTATTTTCTTTTCCACTTTATTTTGTTCAACATTTATTTTATTTGCTTGACTTTTTATTTTTTTTAGAATTGTTGTTATAATTTTCTGATTGTATTTTTGTTTGCAATTTTAAATCTAGTTTCATTTAAATAAACTATTTTCTTTATTTACTTTCTATTTTCCTAAGAGTAATTATTTATTTTTCTCTTCTACTTTATTTTAGTTTGTTTTTATTTTTATTTACTGAGTTTTATTTTGTCTATTTTTTATAAATAAATTTGGAAATTCGAAGAGACAAAGTCCTTTCATTTGTTTGTGACTCTTCCTCTTCTTATGACCTTTCATTTGCTTGCCTCTTCCTTTTCCTGGTGACCTTCCACTTTCCCTCACCTTTAACCGTGCATTTCTATGTGATATTCACATGGAAAAAACTTCCCACCTCATCTCCATTCATGGCTACTTTCACTTGAAGAAAAAAAGTAAGTCGTGGCTCCTATTTTCTCTCATTTTCTTCTTCTTTCTTCATTGTTTTGCCTAGTTCATTCACATGTTTGCTCGGCCTCACCTCCACCAACCACCACCATCCTCTCCTCCTCATCATCCACAACCTACAGCCATCCCTCTCCTCTATCCATAGCAGGCTGTGAACCCCTAAGTGAAACAAACACCACAAAAGTGCAAAACCCTTGAACATTGCATAGCCGAACTCCATTTCTCCAACATCTCCTTCATACCTTGCCTCGGCCACCCCCTTTGCCACCACCACCATCACATGTAGGACCTCTGGCCATCCTCCTAACCTCTGATCTGACCAGAACTAGTGTATGGCCGAGCCCATAGGACCATAGGCCGTGACCATGGTTGCACCAAAACTCCACTTTGCCTAGTCTATTGTCATTCCATGCTTTGTAAACCCCGAACCCTTCCTATTCTCTTTATGCCCGTGCCTAATTGATCCAAAACCTGATCCATTTCAACCTAAAACATGTTGAGGCCGAACCTAATACATGTATGGTCGAGCAAAAGTTGAAGCAAGATCAAGCAAAGTTGATTTAAAGACTTGGTGATGTTCACTTGTCCATTCTATCTCAATTTTGTTTCAACACTTTGGTATTGTAATTATATTTATATTTTGCTTTGTTTGTTGCGAATACAAGATTTACATCTTTGTTCTCTCCACTCAAGTCAAAGGTCGTGCCATATCGTGCTTTCTGGAATTCGTTGTGTCATTTGATTTGCAAACTTCAGCTTAAAAAGGTGAGAAAATCTCATACGACATTTTATACTTATACAAATGTGAAGCGACAACAATTGAATGTGTAGAATATTATGATATGTTATAACTGCCTGTGATGATTTAATTATATGATGTTAAACCTGTTAATTTACTTGCCATCTTGTAATATCCCGGAAATTTTGGACAATATCAATTTAATAATCTGTTTAAATAATTAAATTGATTTGTTAATCTTTGATATTAAAAATTTGAATTGATTTAATAATCTAATTAAATAAATATTTGATTAGTGAATTTTATCTTTTAAAAATTTATAAAATGATTTCTATTTATAATGTATATATATGTGTGTATATATTGTAAATAAATAAGCTTTGGTTTGAAATTTAATAAATAAATAAAAGCTTGTTTTTAAATTTCTAATATACATTTTGATAGTTTGGAAATTATGCTTTATTTAATATTAAGCTTTTCAAAGCGGTTTAAACAAATAACTATATGGTTTTAAATAAGATTAATAATAAGGATTATTTTATTTTCTTTTTAAATATTGCTTAATAAATATGATTTAAGAGTGTATATATATAAGTTTAAAATACAATTTACATATGATATGTTAATTCATTTAGTAATAGTAGTAATTTATAATCTCTTTTATAAATTATTTTAAAATTGATAAATTTGTTATTTTCAACAATATTAATAATGTATTATATATAAATATAAATTCATATGTGCATGATAATAAAAGTACAAGAGTTTTTAAAGCAAGGGTTTAGACATAAAATTCTTGATTCTTACATTTGTAAAATAATTAAAACATGTATGGACACTTGTGTGATTATAAGTACATGCAAATACAAGTAGTTTGATTTTTCTTGTAATTGAATTATATAAATAGGTGTTTGAGAAACCTGGACAATTTTGATATCAGTTCAAAACCTTTTTCCTTCTTCATCTCTTCGTTTCTTCTTTTCTTAAAATTAAATCAAACTAAAATCTGAGAATCAAAACTTTCAGCCTGTAAACAAAAAATTCCCAAAGACAATAATCAACTCCTCAAACCAAATAAGATCTGTAATTAAATTTTTCCTCTCAACCAAAATTCTCTCAGAAACAAATCTGAAATTCTTCAAACCGAAATTCATATTCAAAAATCAAAGCAAAGGCCTGTTTCCTTATTCAAATCTGGAATCTAAGCAAAGCCTGCAATCTCTTTTTCAAATCTGGAAAATTAGAGCATGCATGCAACTGCAATCTCTTCAAACTAAAGCTGGCAATTCAAGTTTTCAAAGCACATCGAATATTCAAGTTTAAAAGTTTTAAAGAGCAAAGGCATCTCAGTTTAAAAGCATTTAAAGGATTTTCAAAGCAGTTTCAAATTTAAGATCTGCTCTTCTTTAAATGGTGAGTAACATTCTTCTAAAAGCTTAATTATTCTTTAAATCTGGATGCATGTTGAAATTATGGAAATCAATATGTTATGTGTGATTTTATATAGCAGACTTATCTGTATATATGAATGTATATATATGTTAGTGTGCATGCCTGCTATTTGCTCTGTTTTTTCATTTTAAAATTGGTGAGTGAAATCCTTTTTAAATTTAAGTATAGGGATATCTGTTTGTATGTTTAGTGTATATGTACGTGATTGAGTTTATATATATATTGGATGTATAGATGCATGATGCTGTTATACTTGTTCTTATCTGTGCTTACTGTTAGAAGCCAAAAATCATGATCAAAACTGAATTCCTCTGGATACAATCTCTGTTAGAATTTAGGATTCAAACAACACTTAATTGTTTAATCATAACTTAAAGCTTTAACTTTATTTAAATAAATTAAATTGGATTTCTGCTCTGGAAAATAGAGTAGAACAGGAAAGTTTAAGCTTTGTTAAAAATTCGAATTCCTTAAATCATTGATTCAGGCATATGATCTGAATACTTGATTGAAAACATGATTTTTAAGATTTGAATCATGATTTTTAGAAATAGGAAGAGAGAGCAGTTCGTGGTTGAACAAAAATTGAGTTTCGATCGATTTCTGGTAATCACGTTAGTCTGGAGGGTCGTGGTTCATTCTGAGGGAAGAAGAACTATCAGTGATTAGAGGAAAAATAGTGGAACGCCGTATAGATGATCATGGCGATGGTGGTAGTTCGATCGAGTTTCTAAACCTAGTTTTGGGTGCGCTCTGAAATTTTGATCGAGATGGTATCTCTAAGTGATCGAGCTCTATGATATTTAAGGGGGTCATAGCTTTGAGGTTGAAGAAGAGTTGGACGGAGTTTCAAAGTTTCTGATGGTCGGAGTTTCTGGGTCGTGGCGATTACAGGTTTGAAGATGGTGCCAGTTCTTGTTCCAGGTTTGGGATTAATGCTCGATTTCGAATTTGGAGTTTGTTCGTGATTCTGGTGATTGGGATCGCGAGTGGTGGTCGTAGACGACATGGTGGCGATGGAGTAGATGGTCGGAGGCGATCATCTTGACTGTGCACGTGCACACGATATATCGGCAATGGTTTTCGTATTTGGGTTAAGGGAAGAAGAAGGTCTCGAGTATTTCTCGAGTGATAGTGTGAATAACTCGAAGCAGCTAAAGTTTTTACTCGAAGCAATTAGTGGTGGGCTCGGGTAATTTGAGTTGGTACAGGTCTTAAGCCTGTTTGTTTTTAAATTTTAAATTTGGTTTAAAATTTTGGAAACTGAAATTTTAAACAAAGTTTTAAAGCAAATTTGAAAGTATGGATTCAATTTAAAATTGTATCCTTGTTTGAAATAAATAGGTTGATAAAATTTATAATGTTTTAAAATTTAAATTGTTAAAAGTATATTTTAAAAAGGATTTTGAATTCAAATAAATTGGTTTAAAATCTTATAAATGTTAAGTGTTCTTAACATTTGATTTAAAAAAGATTTTGTATATTTGATTTAAATATTGGTTAAAGTTAAATTGTAATCTATTTAAATCTTTTAATTTAAAATGAATTAAAAGAAAGATTTTAAAGTAAAATGTTTTAAAGACTTTTGTTAATAATAACTAAAGTAGTTAAAGGTTAATACTTTAGTCAGAAAGTAATTAAGATTTAATTATATAGGAGTAATTAAATTAATAAGGTAATTAAAGAATAATTGATAATTTAATTTATTAATTGATAAATAAGAGTTTATCAAGTTGTTTTAATAAATAATTGATTAAAGATTAATTGCCTAAAGAAGTAATTAAAGAATTGTTAAATAATTAATGAGGGATCATTAATTAGGGATAAATAAATAATTAATTAATGAGATTAATTTTGGTAATCAATTTGATTAATAAATTAATAATAATCATTTATGGAAATTGGTTAAGTATAATTACTTTATGGAAGTAATTAAGGTAATTAATTACTTAAGGTAATTAATTAAATAATTTGATAAGTTAAATTAATTAATTTAATTAATTTAAGATAATCACTTGGTTATGTGATAAGTATAATTACTTAAATGTAATTAGTAAAGTGTAATTACTTAGAAAGTAATTAAAGGTAATTACTGGATGTAATTAACTAAAGATGGTTTAATAAAAGTAATTTGAGTTTAATTACTTTTGAATAATTAATCAAGGGATTAATTAAAGGATAATTAATTAAGGAGTAATTAATTATGAAGTAGAGTAATTAAGAATAGTTAATTACTAAATGAGATTAATCAAAGGTGATTAATAAAGATGACTAAGTAATTATTAAATGTAATTAATTTAAATAAGATAATTAATTAAGAGAAATTAAGGATCATTAATTAATATAATTAATGATGTAATTAAGAGTTGATTAATTTAATTTAATTAATCAATAATAAGTGATTAAAGTAATTAATTAATTGTAATTAATTAAGGATTAATGTAATTAAGTATAATTAATTAATTAATGAAGTAATTAAAGATTAATTACTGAAATGGTTTAAGTTAATTAATTTGTGAAATTAATTAAGAATTAATTACTTAAAGTAATTAAAGGATTATTAATCAGGAATGATTAAGATGGATACTTAGAGTATGATTAATTAATTGGTTTAATTAATAATTAAGTAAGCAGGATTTATAGAATAAAGTAATTAATTTAATTCACTTTAAATTGATTAGAGATGATATAAATCATTACTTATGGATGGATAAATAGTATTGAATGCTTTGCATTGTTGATATCTCTGATGAGATATGTGCTGATCTATGATATGGATGTTTGGTTGAATTGTAATGATAGTGTGAATTATCTGTTGTAATGATAATGTAGATTATCTATTGAGTTATCTTTGTGTATATAGATAAAGAATTGAATTGTTTTAACCTTAAAACAACTTGGCCTTAAAAGATACGTTTTGGATTTCGATGAGACCGGGATCGGGTTTCCGTATACCGGAATTCCAGGTCTGGAGACCCGAATACCACATCGATCCAAATTAACGATAAGTCGTGAATCTCAAGTGAAGATGAAGATTCAGAGTGCAAGGGTTATTGTCGTTAACTCTGAGGGTGATTCCAATACGAGTGTAACGAGATAATGCCTTCGGTTTCGTTCGAACCCGGAACGAACTTGTATGGATTGAATGCTTTCAGAACATCGTCAGGTGGACGATGAGCATTCTAAGTAATGTGTTCTGATTTAAAGGTAATCGTGACCTCAAGCCTCATCAACCGGGAATGGCTAAAACAGGGGAGGTGCAGCAAGGCTTCGTGGGTAGCACCCACTGAGAGTAAGGTCATCCCTGTCTAGAGAAGTTCCTTCTTTTATTTCGGCTTAGTGGTGCAGTTGGCGACGGCCATCTGTGGGGTGATTTTATTCGGGATTATCCAGTAAGGGATGGTTCCGGCTTTGTGTTGCAGGGGATTGGGAGTGATCCTCGGTACGGTGATCTAGGCCCCGTACTGTGATGAGCGGTACCCCGGTAGCTCTGCCATTGTATGGAAATCCAAATTCCAATAAGTGATAACGGATTTGATTGTATACTTATGTATGCTGGAATTTAATAATGTAACAATTTCGGCTATTTCATATTTATTTGAAAACCCTAGACCCTATTATAATACAATCGAATTTCCTATCAAATGTTTTGGTTAGCGTAAGGTAAAAACTTACCCATGTTTATTTATGGGGAGTCTTACGTGATACCTTTTCTTTCAAAAGGTTTTGAAGTTAAACAAGTTTAACCTGTTACTCACACCAGACCCATGTCTGACCCAAGTTGTTTATTTCTGTTTTATAAACTCTTGGGTACTCAAATTTTTACGAGTAGCCAAGGGATTCAGGTTTAGCTTTGACGAATTGTGGAGGAGCAATGGAGCAGGAGGCTTCAGCGTTCGTAGATATAGTATTCCGCTGTGTTGATATCTGTGTTAGAGTCTTGTATTGTATTTGAGTTGTAATATATAGACAGATGTTTATAACTGTCTAGTATGTGTTGTATAGTTGTGTAAACTCTGATAAGTGTTGTATACTATGTAATAGTTTATGTTATTAATATAATTTATTCTTTCCGCTGTGAGATAGTTGTTGTTGTTTCTTTCTTTCTTCTCTTCTTTTCTATTTTCTACCCCTTTCTTTCTTATTGACGATGCGTCTTCCTGGGCATAGGAAGCCGGGTCGTCACAGTTGGTATCAGAGCATAGGTTGAGCGAATGCCTAAGCTTTTGGTTAAGTGAATATCAGAACACTAGGTTAAGTGAATACCTAGGTTCGGAAGGATTGTTCATTAGAGACAGGATCTGTAGCAACCTGTTTGAGTGTATATATATATATATATACGAGAGCGCGTATTTGTTAGTTATATAAAATGATTTTATATTGTGTTAATTGATCGGTTGAGTGGTATATGGATTCTGGTCAATACGAGTAGCTAACGTTATTGATAGGGATCTCTAAACACTTGGACCAGGCCAACGGACACAATATTGTTTTAAAGAGGTAAATGAAATAATTTTACCCAGAAATAATTTCTATATAAAAAGTATCATTTTAAATATATATATATATTTCTACCTATTTGTTGGGTTACCTGTTCGGGTTTTCCAATATAAGTTATAAAGGTAGATAAGGTGGTAGTGTGAGTAACACGACTACCAATGGTTGAAGTTTGAATGTTGAGGTTGGAAGTATATCTGTCGAGACTGTAGACCTAATACAGTCTCGAGTAAGCTTTGCTATGGTGAAGGATTTCATCGAACTCCGAAGGAAACTGTAATGGTTCGGAGTTTATCTTTGAAGTTTGGATGAGTAGAGTTTGGATCTGTCGGATGTACAGAAGTGTGTGATGGTATCTTGATACCTCAGGTAATAGTAGTTGTATGATGAGATACAGTGACGATGGATGTTCCTGAAGATGTTTTCTTTGGAACAAGATTAAGGAAGTGTGTCTGTTTCGATGTTATGGTTGAGTCCAACGTGGTGTCTCTGTTTGGTTTGGGTTCGAGTTTCTCGAAGAGCTTTGGATTGAGAAGTCTTTGGCATCTGTGGCAGCAGTGCAGCTCGGAGTGTTCTGTATTGGCAGGAAGTTTTCTGGCTGAGTAGTTTTTCTGAAGGTGGAGTTCAGAAGAAGTAGAGTATAACCATTTCTTCGATGGATTGGATAGATAAGTATGAGCTGTCCTGATTTGTAAAGATAGAACAGTTTTCTTTGCATTTTGGCTGGGTTGATCGCAAAAGTGACTTGCGATAGTTTGAGTATTCTTTTGAGTTATCTGAGATTTTCTGGGATATGTTGCCCAGTCTGTGCTTGTGTTCATCATCAGCATTTTCATTCTACTCCAGATCAGAGTGGTGCAGCAGAAGCAGTTTGGCGAGTGCTCTTGTTCGTCTTTTCCAGATAGGAGAAGTTAGTTTGGAATCTTCTGATGTTTGAGAAGTAGAGTTTTGTTTTGGATTGGGTTGATCTTGAGAAGATCATTGTGTGGAGTTATTCTTAGTCTAGTTTGTTTCTAGAAGTATCAGCGAAGGTTGAACTGATCAAAAAGGATCTGTAGACAGCCAGGATCGTTTGAAGGATTTTGTGGATAAGAAACGAAGGAATTTGAAATTCGAAATTGGAGACTTCGTTGTTGTGGAGTTTTTCTCTGGTTAAAGGGAGCTATAAGATTTGGTAAGTCTGGGAAGTCAGCTCTGAGTTATTTTGAATCTCTTCTATGTTCTGATTTGGGTAAGAGTTTGATCTACTGGATTGAATTGTCAGTTTGGATAACTGGAATTCAATATATTTTACGTATCTCTGAGGGAGTACGTGTTTAATCTATCTCTGGTTTTGGAACCAGCAGTTTTGGAGGAATTGGTTGTTGAGTCAGACTCGTCTGTAGTCTGATATCTTGTTTAGTTCTATAGATCTAGATGAGTAGAAGCTCTATAGCTTAGTAGTGTTGATTGTTGGATTCTGTTAAGCGAGTATCCCGGTATATATATACTTGGGGAAACTCGAGGAAATTTTATTCAGAATTTTGTCTGGATAATTAAAATTGTTTGATTGGATAAATTGGTTGCTATGGTTGTTAGCATATAAATGATAATATATGCTTGCGATTTAAATAGATTATTAAATTACCTTTGTTTTAAATTCTGGGGACGAAATTATTTTAAGGGGGAAGGAATGTAATATCCCGGAAATTTTGGACAATATCAATTTAATAATCTGTTTAAATAATTAAATTGATTTGTTAATCTTTGATATTAAAAATTTGAATTGATTTAATAATCTAATTAAATAAATATTTGATTAGTGAATTTTATCTTTTAAAAATTTATAAAATGATTTCTATTTATAATGTATATATATGTGTGTATATATTGTAAATAAATAAGCTTTGGTTTGAAATTTAATAAATAAATAAAAGCTTGTTTTTAAATTTCTAATATACATTTTGATAGTTTGGAAATTATGCTTTATTTAATATTAAGCTTTTCAAAGCGGTTTAAACAAATAACTATATGGTTTTAAATAAGATTAATAATAAGGATTATTTTATTTTCTTTTTAAATATTGCTTAATAAATATGATTTAAGAGTGTATATATATAAGTTTAAAATACAATTTACATATGATATGTTAATTCATTTAGTAATAGTAGTAATTTATAATCTCTTTTATAAATTATTTTAAAATTGATAAATTTGTTATTTTCAACAATATTAATAATGTATTATATATAAATATAAATTCATATGTGCATGATAATAAAAGTACAAGAGTTTTTAAAGCAAGGGTTTAGACATAAAATTCTTGATTCTTACATTTGTAAAATAATTAAAACATGTATGGACACTTGTGTGATTATAAGTACATGCAAATACAAGTAGTTTGATTTTTCTTGTAATTGAATTATATAAATAGGTGTTTGAGAAACCTGGACAATTTTGATATCAGTTCAAAACCTTTTTCCTTCTTCATCTCTTCGTTTCTTCTTTTCTTAAAATTAAATCAAACTAAAATCTGAGAATCAAAACTTTCAGCCTGTAAACAAAAAATTCCCAAAGACAATAATCAACTCCTCAAACCAAATAAGATCTGTAATTAAATTTTTCCTCTCAACCAAAATTCTCTCAGAAACAAATCTGAAATTCTTCAAACCGAAATTCATATTCAAAAATCAAAGCAAAGGCCTGTTTCCTTATTCAAATCTGGAATCTAAGCAAAGCCTGCAATCTCTTTTTCAAATCTGGAAAATTAGAGCATGCATGCAACTGCAATCTCTTCAAACTAAAGCTGGCAATTCAAGTTTTCAAAGCACATCGAATATTCAAGTTTAAAAGTTTTAAAGAGCAAAGGCATCTCAGTTTAAAAGCATTTAAAGGATTTTCAAAGCAGTTTCAAATTTAAGATCTGCTCTTCTTTAAATGGTGAGTAACATTCTTCTAAAAGCTTAATTATTCTTTAAATCTGGATGCATGTTGAAATTATGGAAATCAATATGTTATGTGTGATTTTATATAGCAGACTTATCTGTATATATGAATGTATATATATGTTAGTGTGCATGCCTGCTATTTGCTCTGTTTTTTCATTTTAAAATTGGTGAGTGAAATCCTTTTTAAATTTAAGTATAGGGATATCTGTTTGTATGTTTAGTGTATATGTACGTGATTGAGTTTATATATATATTGGATGTATAGATGCATGATGCTGTTATACTTGTTCTTATCTGTGCTTACTGTTAGAAGCCAAAAATCATGATCAAAACTGAATTCCTCTGGATACAATCTCTGTTAGAATTTAGGATTCAAACAACACTTAATTGTTTAATCATAACTTAAAGCTTTAACTTTATTTAAATAAATTAAATTGGATTTCTGCTCTGGAAAATAGAGTAGAACAGGAAAGTTTAAGCTTTGTTAAAAATTCGAATTCCTTAAATCATTGATTCAGGCATATGATCTGAATACTTGATTGAAAACATGATTTTTAAGATTTGAATCATGATTTTTAGAAATAGGAAGAGAGAGCAGTTCGTGGTTGAACAAAAATTGAGTTTCGATCGATTTCTGGTAATCACGTTAGTCTGGAGGGTCGTGGTTCATTCTGAGGGAAGAAGAACTATCAGTGATTAGAGGAAAAATAGTGGAACGCCGTATAGATGATCATGGCGATGGTGGTAGTTCGATCGAGTTTCTAAACCTAGTTTTGGGTGCGCTCTGAAATTTTGATCGAGATGGTATCTCTAAGTGATCGAGCTCTATGATATTTAAGGGGGTCATAGCTTTGAGGTTGAAGAAGAGTTGGACGGAGTTTCAAAGTTTCTGATGGTCGGAGTTTCTGGGTCGTGGCGATTACAGGTTTGAAGATGGTGCCAGTTCTTGTTCCAGGTTTGGGATTAATGCTCGATTTCGAATTTGGAGTTTGTTCGTGATTCTGGTGATTGGGATCGCGAGTGGTGGTCGTAGACGACATGGTGGCGATGGAGTAGATGGTCGGAGGCGATCATCTTGACTGTGCACGTGCACACGATATATCGGCAATGGTTTTCGTATTTGGGTTAAGGGAAGAAGAAGGTCTCGAGTATTTCTCGAGTGATAGTGTGAATAACTCGAAGCAGCTAAAGTTTTTACTCGAAGCAATTAGTGGTGGGCTCGGGTAATTTGAGTTGGTACAGGTCTTAAGCCTGTTTGTTTTTAAATTTTAAATTTGGTTTAAAATTTTGGAAACTGAAATTTTAAACAAAGTTTTAAAGCAAATTTGAAAGTATGGATTCAATTTAAAATTGTATCCTTGTTTGAAATAAATAGGTTGATAAAATTTATAATGTTTTAAAATTTAAATTGTTAAAAGTATATTTTAAAAAGGATTTTGAATTCAAATAAATTGGTTTAAAATCTTATAAATGTTAAGTGTTCTTAACATTTGATTTAAAAAAGATTTTGTATATTTGATTTAAATATTGGTTAAAGTTAAATTGTAATCTATTTAAATCTTTTAATTTAAAATGAATTAAAAGAAAGATTTTAAAGTAAAATGTTTTAAAGACTTTTGTTAATAATAACTAAAGTAGTTAAAGGTTAATACTTTAGTCAGAAAGTAATTAAGATTTAATTATATAGGAGTAATTAAATTAATAAGGTAATTAAAGAATAATTGATAATTTAATTTATTAATTGATAAATAAGAGTTTATCAAGTTGTTTTAATAAATAATTGATTAAAGATTAATTGCCTAAAGAAGTAATTAAAGAATTGTTAAATAATTAATGAGGGATCATTAATTAGGGATAAATAAATAATTAATTAATGAGATTAATTTTGGTAATCAATTTGATTAATAAATTAATAATAATCATTTATGGAAATTGGTTAAGTATAATTACTTTATGGAAGTAATTAAGGTAATTAATTACTTAAGGTAATTAATTAAATAATTTGATAAGTTAAATTAATTAATTTAATTAATTTAAGATAATCACTTGGTTATGTGATAAGTATAATTACTTAAATGTAATTAGTAAAGTGTAATTACTTAGAAAGTAATTAAAGGTAATTACTGGATGTAATTAACTAAAGATGGTTTAATAAAAGTAATTTGAGTTTAATTACTTTTGAATAATTAATCAAGGGATTAATTAAAGGATAATTAATTAAGGAGTAATTAATTATGAAGTAGAGTAATTAAGAATAGTTAATTACTAAATGAGATTAATCAAAGGTGATTAATAAAGATGACTAAGTAATTATTAAATGTAATTAATTTAAATAAGATAATTAATTAAGAGAAATTAAGGATCATTAATTAATATAATTAATGATGTAATTAAGAGTTGATTAATTTAATTTAATTAATCAATAATAAGTGATTAAAGTAATTAATTAATTGTAATTAATTAAGGATTAATGTAATTAAGTATAATTAATTAATTAATGAAGTAATTAAAGATTAATTACTGAAATGGTTTAAGTTAATTAATTTGTGAAATTAATTAAGAATTAATTACTTAAAGTAATTAAAGGATTATTAATCAGGAATGATTAAGATGGATACTTAGAGTATGATTAATTAATTGGTTTAATTAATAATTAAGTAAGCAGGATTTATAGAATAAAGTAATTAATTTAATTCACTTTAAATTGATTAGAGATGATATAAATCATTACTTATGGATGGATAAATAGTATTGAATGCTTTGCATTGTTGATATCTCTGATGAGATATGTGCTGATCTATGATATGGATGTTTGGTTGAATTGTAATGATAGTGTGAATTATCTGTTGTAATGATAATGTAGATTATCTATTGAGTTATCTTTGTGTATATAGATAAAGAATTGAATTGTTTTAACCTTAAAACAACTTGGCCTTAAAAGATACGTTTTGGATTTCGATGAGACCGGGATCGGGTTTCCGTATACCGGAATTCCAGGTCTGGAGACCCGAATACCACATCGATCCAAATTAACGATAAGTCGTGAATCTCAAGTGAAGATGAAGATTCAGAGTGCAAGGGTTATTGTCGTTAACTCTGAGGGTGATTCCAATACGAGTGTAACGAGATAATGCCTTCGGTTTCGTTCGAACCCGGAACGAACTTGTATGGATTGAATGCTTTCAGAACATCGTCAGGTGGACGATGAGCATTCTAAGTAATGTGTTCTGATTTAAAGGTAATCGTGACCTCAAGCCTCATCAACCGGGAATGGCTAAAACAGGGGAGGTGCAGCAAGGCTTCGTGGGTAGCACCCACTGAGAGTAAGGTCATCCCTGTCTAGAGAAGTTCCTTCTTTTATTTCGGCTTAGTGGTGCAGTTGGCGACGGCCATCTGTGGGGTGATTTTATTCGGGATTATCCAGTAAGGGATGGTTCCGGCTTTGTGTTGCAGGGGATTGGGAGTGATCCTCGGTACGGTGATCTAGGCCCCGTACTGTGATGAGCGGTACCCCGGTAGCTCTGCCATTGTATGGAAATCCAAATTCCAATAAGTGATAACGGATTTGATTGTATACTTATGTATGCTGGAATTTAATAATGTAACAATTTCGGCTATTTCATATTTATTTGAAAACCCTAGACCCTATTATAATACAATCGAATTTCCTATCAAATGTTTTGGTTAGCGTAAGGTAAAAACTTACCCATGTTTATTTATGGGGAGTCTTACGTGATACCTTTTCTTTCAAAAGGTTTTGAAGTTAAACAAGTTTAACCTGTTACTCACACCAGACCCATGTCTGACCCAAGTTGTTTATTTCTGTTTTATAAACTCTTGGGTACTCAAATTTTTACGAGTAGCCAAGGGATTCAGGTTTAGCTTTGACGAATTGTGGAGGAGCAATGGAGCAGGAGGCTTCAGCGTTCGTAGATATAGTATTCCGCTGTGTTGATATCTGTGTTAGAGTCTTGTATTGTATTTGAGTTGTAATATATAGACAGATGTTTATAACTGTCTAGTATGTGTTGTATAGTTGTGTAAACTCTGATAAGTGTTGTATACTATGTAATAGTTTATGTTATTAATATAATTTATTCTTTCCGCTGTGAGATAGTTGTTGTTGTTTCTTTCTTTCTTCTCTTCTTTTCTATTTTCTACCCCTTTCTTTCTTATTGACGATGCGTCTTCCTGGGCATAGGAAGCCGGGTCGTCACACATCTCATCTGTTACTGTTATATATTGTATACTGTTCATTTTATATCTGTTTATCACACTACAAGTTCCTTGTAGAATAGAATCACTATGGGTTGAAATGATACATACCCGAACAGACTTTAGAATAGGGAAAAATCGTTATGGGCTGAAATGATAGGCCTGAACGGTTTTTATTTATTTTTTTTAACTTGGGATTGCGGGTTTCAAATGATAGAACCCGGATTTTTTCTTTTTAAACTGCGGATTGAAATGATACATATCGTATCACTTGACCTAGGTTAGAAAACTATATACAGGCCCGTGGTTATTTTTATAAAGTATTTTGAATATTTTTAAATATTTTTAAAAGTGTAAAATTATGAAAATTTGATTTAAATTGGATTTTTAATGTCTAAATAAAGAAATTTGGATTTTTCTAGAAGTTAAAAATGTAATTTAAATGAATGGTAAAAGTGAATTTTTTAAATATAACTTAAGTTTGGAAATTTGGAATTTTGGTTTTAAAATGATATTTAAGTTATATAAATAAAATGGAAATTTAATTATATTTGGAAATTGGTAAATATGATAATTATATTTGAAGTTGAATTTAAATGATTTAATAAAGTATTATCGATTTTTGTATGAACTAAATTGGTTAAATGAATGAATGCATAAATGTGTAATTTTAAAATATAACTTGACTTGGAAATGGGAAATTTGGTTTTAATTAAAGGTTTAAATTAATTAAATAAATTGGAAATTTAGTTTAATTTGTGAAATGGAAATTTGAAAATGTAAGTGTTAATAAATTGTAAAAGGTAAAAATGGGAAAATTGTACATTTGAATTTGTTAAGTAAAATTATTGGAAAATTGGATTTTATTGTAAAGTTTACTTTATAAAAATCATAAGTAAAAAGAGATTTAAATTAACATTTTTTTTGAATGTTAAAAATATGATTTTTATAATGTTAAAAGGGTTTAAAATGATGTTTATTATTTGCTGGAAATACACTAAAATCTGGAAATTACTTTAATAGCATTCAGAAATGCTATGATTTCTGATTTGAACTAAAATTGAATAAAATAGCTATTACAGCATTTCTGAAATGCTGTAGTTGCTGTAGTTGAACTAAATAGACTAAAACTTGACTCCGGTCTATTACAGCAGTTCTGTAACTACTGTAGTGGTCTGCTGTTTTTGCTGAATAAATTTAAAACCCTTATTTTGAAACCTGAGCTATTACAGCATTCTGAAAATGCCGTCTTTGCTGTTTTAAACTAAATTTCAACTAAAATGAGATATAACAGCAGTTTTAAGTGCTGTCTTTGCTGAATAAAAATGTTTTCAAGTGTAACTTATAACAGCTTTTTCTAAATGCTGTGAAAGGCTGAAATTTTTAAATAATTATAGGTTTTGACTTAGTAAATGAGCTAAGAATGGTTTGAAACTTTGGAAATTGAATACTTGATTTGGAGGTATAATAATTACACTTTTAAATGGTTTAAATGAATTAATTTAATTGGAATATAAACTATTTAAAAGGTGACTTGAAATGATAATAAATGAATGATATCTTTGAATTTAAAAAGGTATTTAAAGTTGAATATTTGGATTTGAACTCAAATGATGATTTGAAATGAAGTTTTGAAAGGATATGATATTTGGATATATTAAAATGGTTTGAAATGAAGTTTTGAAAGGATATGATATTTTGATATATTAAAATGATTTGAAATGAAGTTTTGGAAAGATATGATATTTTGATATATTAAAATGATTTGAAACGAAGTTTTGGAAAGATATGATATTTTGATATATTAAAATGATTTGAAATGAAGTTTTGAAAGGATATGATATTTGGATATATTAAAATGATTTGAAATGAAGTTTTGAAAGGATATGATATTTTGATATATTAAAATGATTTGAAATGAAGTTTTGGAAAGATATGATATTTTGATATATTAAAATGATTTGAAATGAAGTTTTGGAAAGATATGATATTTTGATATACTCAAATGATTTGAAATGAAGTTTTGGATAGATATGATATTTTAATATATTGAAATGGTTTGGAATTGATTTAATCTTTATTTTGATAAAGATTTGGATTTGAAATGATATTCTATTTTGAAGTATAAATATTATTTTAAAGTTATAACCACAGGTTATAATAACGATTGGTTGGCAAAGAGACCGGGATCAGATATGGACATACTCTCTGTCGATACCGAAAACCACTTTGACAACTGTGTACGCAGTGGAGTTTCCAGAATGAAGTAGGATGGTGGCGACGATCCTAAGGTATATACGTGGACCCAACTCCCGTGAGTTGACATAAGGTGACTAAAACAGGAGCGATCTCGGACCAGTGAGGTAGCACCTCTTATCGGACGCACTTCTTTGATACCATTCTATTACTTTGTGATTGATTGGGTGCACCCCTTGATTTGGGAGTGTTGTTCGAGGTGGAGCGGTAGTGGCTGCTATGCATTTCCATCAGTCGGTGTGCATAATTGGTATATCTACCCTGGCATTGCCTTATGTGTCGTGTCGCCTACCATATCGAGCTTTACTATGAGTTGTGATTTCTCCCGTAGCCTGTGCAGTATCGAGGGTAGCCCCCATTTTGGGAGTATGCTAATACTGGATAGACTATTAGGACTATTACGTGTTAAGGGGAATATTGGGTCACTCCTTAATGCTATTTAAAAGTATGTTTATTTTATATTAGACATTATTATAATAGCGAATATTACTACATAGTATATAGTTTAATGGATCCTTAAAGAATAGGCGATCCCAAGCATTCTTTAAGTTACTTGTACCTTTATTACAGTTCACTTGAGTTGGTTTACATTGTATAAGTATGTATGTCCTGACTCGAGTGTTTTGTGTTTGCTTTACGCTCGGGTCAGACTGAGTGATACAGCATTAGAGACTCACCTTTGGAGCTGGAGTTTTGCTTTGAAGATCCAGATATCTATTTATTTTGTTATCCAGTTGATTCCAGTTGTATTCTGAGTTGTACCTGATTATCATATTGTTACTCGTGTTGTATCTTGGTATTCCTATTGTATCTTAATTTACTCTGATGTATTTATATAGTAGCTTCATGAACTACTATCTCTTTTACTTCCGCTGCATTATATTACTCTGTGTATGTGATCTGTGATTATTTTATTTACTGTATATGAAGAGTTTTACCAAATATAAATTAACAATTCGGTATTTTGAGCAATTCAAGTCCAACATGTGCGAATGCGAATGGTTGAAAATATTAGGTCGTTACAGTTGGTATCAAAGCTCTGGTTTAGGCAAACTCAGCATATAGAGTAAATTAATTATAGAATCACTTTCGTTCGAACTTGAATTCCTTCTTCTTCGATTCGGTTTCCTTTGAATTTTGGAACATTCCTTTCGATCCCTAGTCCATTCTTGTCCTCCCCTATTCGTGTCTTCTTGATTTTGGAGTATCCCATAACTCCACTTTGAATGATCTCTGTAATAAATCGGCGGTCTCGCCAACCTCTGAATGACTTGTAAAGGGGTGAAACTCCTTTACAAAAAAAGCATTGATTCGCCAAAGATTTCTATATCCTCGGTTTAGATGCTAGTATCTCTTATTATTCCGAATTCCATCTCTTGAGATCGAATGTAGATTTACCCCAGAAAATCCACAACGATCTTATTCTTTTAGTCACGGTTGACCCGATTAAGGTTGCCCGCGATTTATATAGGCTTATCCATACTCCCTATTCTATTGTTTAATCATCTTATCTTTTGTCTCCAACTTATATTCAAATCAGAGTTCTCTTTGATTTGAGTCCATCAAATCTAAATCCCTATCCTTATTTTGAAAATTAATCTTGTATTTGAAATTTTATATTTTAAAAATGTTTTATATATTATGTTGTTTGGGTTGTTGATGTTGATTTGAGTTTCCAATCGGTTCGTCTGATCAACGCTATCGATAGGATCTCCAAAACACTTGAACAGAGCAAACTGACACAATATGGTTTTTTTAAATTTAGTAGATGGATAAATTTTATGTAATTATAATATGTATAAGGTTAATTTTCTGAATTTTGATGACTATTGGAATTGGGTGTTAAGAAATAATATTTAACTTTGTATGTATTTTATAATCATTGGCTTTAGTTTCATATCTAAATAATTAAACATGGTTACAAATTAATTTGGAAATTTAAATGAAATTTTAAATCAAGAATGTGAGAATTTAATTTTCGATGATTTCGAACCTTGTTTTGAGAGTTTTAAAAGGATGTATTATTTAAAAGTATTTCTAGTAGAAATTGTTTCAAAGGATTTTTAATTTGTAAATCAGTGTTTTTTTTTCTTTGTCGCTGGAAAATAATTTCGGTGATGACTGCAGCATCATCGACATTCATTTTCGAGTTTCGAAGTGAAGAGACTATTCTGTAGCTTTGCTACAGTTTTGCTTTGAAATTTAATTAGTTTGAATTTCTAAATATGACTTGTAACGACCCGTAAATTTAACTGGTTTTAATAACGTTATTAATTGAAATTTTGTGAAATTTTAAACGATAAAATTTTGAAAAATAAATTTGATATTTGGAATACGTCTAGTTAAACATAGCAACTGGTAAATTTTCGTCCGAAAATATGGAAATTTATTTCGCGCGTAAATTCACTTCAATTCAATCAGTTAAAAAGCGTTGAAAATAAAACGGTTTTAAAACCTAAATATTTTTACATAGAAAAATTCTAAACCATCTTCTGAGCAAGTTGTCAGTTTGTCATTTTTTCAAATTCGGGCATCTTTGGCTCCGTCGATCTTATTTTTCAGCGTTTTTCTTGCATTTTTTTTCGCTATTAGAAAATTTGAAACTTTATAATTCGATCGTGCCACTGAAAATTTTATACCGTTTTGATCGTTGTGTCATGCTGATCTCTGCAGCATATTTGTTCGTTTGTTTCGACATACGATACACTGTGAAATCAATAAATTAAGGAACCGTAGCGGTACCCGATTTTACCCGTTTTGGTTTTCTTGCCCATTCATTTTCCCACAGTACTATACCAATAGTCTCTAACCTTTTATATTCCCCAAATTTACTTTCCCAAATTTACTGCTAGCTTTTAAAGTTTGTACCGGTTCAATGCATATTTGCTTTTCACAACACTGTACCTCTCTCTCTTCCACTCTTCCTCCTCCAAACCTTATCTGCTAATTTTTTTATCTTTCCTCTTCGTGCTGTCTTGCCAGAAACAAAATTTTCAAATATACGTGACAGCACATATATATACAGCACACATATATAATTAGAGAAAGTGTGCCTCCATTTTATTCTCTGTCCTAACCACATGCTGCTGCTAGTGGCATGGCCACCTTAAGTCTTCACTTCGCCATGCTCCGCAACCTTCGCCTCGCCACCTGACAACACCCCAGTCCTTCACTCCTCTGCAACTACCTTCCACCTCAGCAGCTCCGCCCTTCTCATGGCCGAGACTTCCCATCACCGTTCGCCACATCCTCTTCCACTTGAACCGCCACCTACACCCTTCCCACCACGCAAACCACCAGACCGAGCCACTGTCTTAGCCACCACACCAGACCCGTCACCAAACAAATGCCCCACCAGATCCGCCCATCCCCATCACGTAGCTCCCATCCCAGCTGTCAGCTCTCCACTCGCGACCATAGCCTCCCTGAAACCCAACCCGAAACCTTCATCCTCTTCCCTCGCCACCTTATTCGCTTGCAGTCCCGCAACCCAACACCAATAGACCGCCGCCTGTAGTACCAACCACCAGCAACCGAGGCCAAGCGCAGGCAGTTTCCTTCCCTCCTTGAACCCATCAACCCCTCCTCTTACCGCTGCCACCATCCCACGCCTCCTTCTTGCCCAGCCAAGCAGCATCTTCTTCCACCATTCAAATTGCAGCCGCACCTTTACCCTCGACCTCCACCTTGCTATGCAGTCGTGCCTCCCATTTTTCCACCGTGAGTTTCCCCTTATTTATATACATATAGTTATTTACGTTATATGGATATATATAAGTATATTTCCGTTTTGTTTGTTAATTCATATGTACAAGCTTTATATAAGCTTTCAAGATCTGTTAGTTATATAAGTCATATAACTTTGTATTTGTTTAATTTTACAAACTGTCATAGGTTATATATATAGCTACAGGTTAGTTTATATTATGTAAGATTTTATATATAGTAAGTTATAACCCGTTTAAATATGTATTTTCTATAACAAGTGATATTGCAGCACAATTATTTCAAAGGTTCTGACATATAATTGTATATATCATTTACATAAGATTTGCAGAATATTGTAAAGGGGAACTGTCATGAAATGTTTTATATATAATAGGTTAGTACATAGTAGACAGGCTTGATGAAAATGTTTTCTTTTTGTGATCAGAGTCATGAAGTTGTATACGAATGTGATACATATATGTTGTAGAGGCATACGCAAAGTCAATAAAACAGTACGTGTATATAAAGAGTTATATAGATATATTAGCATAAGTGGTCCCTTTAGTTATAGACGTCAGAGCTTGCTCCCTTTTACATTGTTAGATATATTTGTTTATTTGTGTTGCGTGTGTTGTAGAATATGTGTGTGTATATAATAGTTTATACTTTGTTAGTCTATACATATTATATAATGGTTGGTATATGATAGGGTTATTCATATGCGTGTACGTGTTTGAATAAAATGTTTATATATTTGGGATATGACAGTAATCAGAATATATACAGGTATTGATATTTTCAAATGAGTATACATAATATTTGTAAGTAACTTGCATTTTAATAAGTATATATATATATATATAAGTATTTATTTCAAAATATCTTATGAATACATGCTTGATTTAATATATATGTCTAATATAAAACAATGGTTGTTGAAATACAAGTTCACTTATATAACAGATCTTTATAAATCCAGTTCTAATTTGAATTCGTCTATTCCTATTTATCAGCTTTGTTGTCGATTCGATTTCAATCTTGCCTTGTTTTGAGATTCGTGCCTGGATTCGTAGCTCGTTCTTTAACAAATCTACCCAACCTCGAAAGGTGAGCACTCACTCACGATTAACGTTCTTTTATTTATTAGATTTGATTTCAATTGAAACAACAATTGAAATATACTGCTGTTAGTTAATTACATTGTTATATATGCTATTGCCTGTATCAGTTTACCTGTGACACCTGACACCATTATCTGTTAATTATTTATGCGATGATAATACAGTTTGGCTGATGATTGATTGATTGTTGATGTTTATATTAGACGTTAAATCGTTAATGTTAGAAATGATAAATAGTATGAAATTGAACCTGATATAGGATAGTTAAATGTTAAATTTGATTAACTGACATTTGTATAATATGACCCCTTTAAACTGTTAAATTTATTGACACGTAGGATTGTTTAATTACATTTTGAACCACTGAATGTATGTTGTTAAATCGAGGATGGATGAAATTGTAAGTGAAGTGACAAGTGGAAACCGTAATGTAATAATCTTTAATCTACATAAAATGATAGTGTAGATTCTAGAAATAATTATATTAATTCGTACAAATAACAATGCGAATTAATACGGTTATTTCGGGATTATTTGAATTGATTATTGGATTGATATTGATTGTTGTTATTGCTTGTTTATTTACTTTGACACCATCCCAGTTATCACACTGCAAGTTTCCTTTGATATGTTTTGATTTTGGATTGAATTGGAATCGGGTTGAAATGATAAATACCCAAATTTAAATCTTGACCTAGGACAGAAAATTAAATAAAACCCGATTGGTCAATAATTTGATTTAAAAATAAAACGAAGATTTTATTTGAATAAATAATATTGTTTTGAAATGAAGTTGAGATTGGAATTTTTATGGAAAGAAAATGTTAATATATAATAATCTGAAACGAAATATTAACAATGTAATTGACGAAAGAATGTTGTTTATTTGAGAAATGATTGATATTATAATTAAGTTGAAATGGTTAAACTTTGAAACGATTGATAATTAAGTTTGAAATTATAATTAGGTTTGAAATTATTAAGCTTGAAATTATTTAATAATTAAGTTTTGAATTATTTAATACTTAAATAAGATTGAATTATTTAATGATTAGATTGAATTGAGATTCTTTAATAAGAAAATCGAACTTTTGAATAAGTGAATTTTACTTCGGAAATATTTGAAATTGAGTTTTCTTTATTAAGTAAGTTTGGGAAATTATTTAAGAAAGTAAATAAGTAAAATTGAATTTCTTTAACAAGAAAAAATGTAATTTATTGAAATTAATGTAAGACTTGAAATTTAAGGAATTTGATTTGATGAATTTAATTCAATTAAATTTGTAAGTTTTGATTTAATGAAGTTGAACTTAAGAATTGATTTAATGAATTGAAAATTTAATTGAAATTGTTTTGAATGATAAAGTAATTTAACGAATATTGAATAAAATCGATAAATGAGTTTAAATTGATTTGAAACTTATATACGAAATGCAACAAATATTTGGATTGTTTTAATTGAAACTTTGAAATTGAATATAGAAATGTTGAAATTGAAATGGGAAAGTTTTGAAACGTAAATTATTGGAAATTGGTTTTTGAAAGACAAATAAATTGTTGGTTTACGAATTCTATTTGAAATTGTAATTGATTTGGTTTTGAAATAAGCAAACGGCCAATCGGTGTAATAATTACGAAAGTTATTAAAGAGACCGGAATTCGGTTATGGATATACTCTCTATCTAAACCGAAAACCACTTTAATAACTATACGCGGAGTGATGATCCAGAATGAAGTGGTTGGAATGATGTACGCGATGATTGAAGAAAGTGAACGATAATGGATAGCCTTGACACTTGTGTCAAATTGGAAATGACTAAAACAGGAGCTGTGCCGGGCCAATGGAGGATTGATACCTCAAGTGGACACACTTCTTCGAACTACTTATTACTTGTTGTCGATTGGTGCACCCTTGATTTTTGGGAGTGTTGTTTCACGGTGTTGCGGGCGCTGCGGCGTTGCGTTCTCACCAGCCCGGATCAGGCGAACGGTAGTATCACTACCTTGGGTATAGCCTCATGTGCCTTGTCATACTTGTATTCCATTTATGCGCGACCACTACGATTTTGATTTGTACCTTGAGTATATGGATTGCCCTCTGGTGACTTCCGGTTTTGGGGAAACTACGGTCTTGTATATGCTTGTGGGAATAAAAATGTGTTAAGGGTGGAATGGGCCATGACTTAACGCTATTTTGATATCTTTTTATATTACTGATAGACATTATCTACTTAGCGTACATTACTACCTAGTAGATAGTTTAACGGATCCTTAAAGGATGGTTATTCCAAACATCCTTTGAGTTACTTGTATTTCAATTGCTATTTCACTTGAGTTGGATTTATTAATATAAGAATGTTAATCCTGACTCGAGTGTCTTGTGTTTTTACTTTACGCTCGGGTCAGACTGAGTGGTTCAGCTTTCGAGACTCACCTTGGAGTTGGAGCTTCGCTTGGAGATCCAGCTATCTATCCAGCTTTCAGATATTCGATGATTCCAGTGATGTATTCTGCTTTGTATCTGATGTATCATACTACTCTTCCGTTGTATCTGGTTTAACTCTGATGTAACTTATATATGTATATAGTAGCTTCATGAACTACTATCTCTTTTATTTCCGCTGCACTTATTACTCTGTGTCTGTGATCTGTGATTATTTATTTACTGTATATGTTCAGTTTTGCCAATTTAAATTAACAACGCGGTATTTTGAGCAATTCAACTCCGGCATGAGTGTCTACCTATACACTTATAATGGATGCGAATGGTCCAAAATGGCGGGTCGTTACAGTTGGTATCAGAGCTTTGGTAGCTCTAGGCAAAACTCAACATATAGGGTAAATGTATTTACAGAATCACACTCATTCGAGTTTCAATCTCTTCCTTTGACTCAACTCCTTTGAATTTTTGGAACGTTCTCCTCGGTTCCGAAATTCATTCGTGTCCCTCACTATTCGTCTTCTTTCAATTTTGGAGCACCTCATAACTCCATTTTGAATGATATCTATAATAGATCGGCGGTCACGCCAAACTTCGAATGATTTGTAAAGGGGTGAAACTCCTTTATAATAGGCATCGATTTACCGGAGATTTCTGTAACCTCGGTTTACGATGCTATCTATCTCCTACTATACCTGAATTTTATTTCTTGGGATCGAATGTCGATTTGCCTCAAATTTCTACATCGATCTTATTCTTGAAGTTACGGACGATCCGGTTAAGATTGCCCGTAAATTAAATAAGCTTATCCAACCCGATTCTGTCAATTGAATCATCTTATCTTTTCTTTCGAACTTGTATTTAAATCAGAATTCTCTTTAACTTGAGTCCATAAAATTTGAAACCCTATCCTTATTTTGAAAATTCATCCCTGTATCGTCGAGCAAAGAAGTGTATTTGTGAATTTATATTAAAATGTTTTATAGATTGTGTTGTTTGAGTTGTTGATGTTGATTTGGGTTTCCGATCGATTCGTCTGATCAACGCTATCGATAGGATTTCCAAAACACTTGAACAGAGCAAACTGACATAATATTATTTTCAAAATCTGGAAAATGAAATAAATTTGTTGGATTATATTGTAAAAATATAAGTAAAATTTCCTGGAATTTAATAGGTTAATTAAATTGTTTGTTTGAAATGATAATATTTGATTATCATTTATTTTTCTAAATAAATTTATAAATACGGTTTATAAATTGATTGGAATTGAAATGAATTTAATTCAGAAATTTGAGAATTTAGTTTCCGGTGATTTCGAACTTTGGTTTTTAAAATTTTAAAGTATATATTATTGAAGTATTTCCGAATAGAAACCGTTTTCAAAGAATTTTAAAATGTTAAAATCAGTGCTCTTCTCTTTGTCGCTGGAAAATAATTTCGGTGATGGCGGCCGCATCATCGACATTCATTTTCGAGTTTCGAAGTGGAGAAACCATTCTGTAGCTTTGCTATGGTTTTGTTTTGAGAAAAATATATTTTGATTTGAATTTCTTCAATATAATTTGATTTATATATATATAGGTATCTTATTTTAAAATTTAATTTGATTTGATATAAATATATTATATATACCTCTAAATTGTTTAAAAATTAATCGGAAATCTAATTCTTAAATTTTGTTAAAGGATGATTTTACTTATAAATAAAACCAAATTTTGGAATAAATATTTAATCTTGAATAATCGAATTGGAAAAATTTTATTTGTAAATTGTTCAACTGCATTCTAATACAACTTACCTAAATCATTCAAAAGTTGAATATGTAATTGGATAATATATAAGATAAATTGAATGTATAAATAAAATTTGAGTGTTTAAAATAAATGTTATACACTAAATTTTGATTATAAAGATGTTAATAGAGTTAGATAGGATAATAAGTAAACTCAGTTAATTATGAAATAAATTTGTTTCGAAAGAATTAATAAATTGGAATTTGATCAACATATGAAAATACCTTGAATTTAAAAGAAATTAATAGATGTAAATTAATTTAAATCGAAACTTTTATGTTTTAAATTAATTTATATGGTTTAATATATGTGATAAGATATATTAAGTAGAATAAATTTAACAATAATTGGGAATAAAGAAGAATTTAAATTGCTGAAATAAAATATGATTATAACAAAAGACTATTCAAATTTATGGTTTTAGAAATTTTAAATTGAAGAAAATGGGATAATAAGATAATGAATTTAGAAATAGTTGAGATTGATTTTAGTGAAATCAAATGGATTAAATCAATTATTGAATATCAATTAATTAAAATTTGAATTTATATGGTTTAAATTAATTATTATTTTTTCAAATCTGTTTTTCTTTCTGGTTGTTTCTATTCTCCTACCTCGTTCCTTTTCGGGGACGAAAAGTTTTGAGTGGGGGAGAGTGTAACGACCCGTAAATTTAACTGGTTTTAATAACGTTATTAATTGAAATTTTGTGAAATTTTAAACGATAAAATTTTGAAAAATAAATTTGATATTTGGAATACGTCTAGTTAAACATAGCAACTGGTAAATTTTCGTCCGAAAATATGGAAATTTATTTCGCGCGTAAATTCACTTCAATTCAATCAGTTAAAAAGCGTTGAAAATAAAACGGTTTTAAAACCTAAATATTTTTACATAGAAAAATTCTAAACCATCTTCTGAGCAAGTTGTCAGTTTGTCATTTTTTCAAATTCGGGCATCTTTGGCTCCGTCGATCTTATTTTTCAGCGTTTTTCTTGCATTTTTTTTCGCTATTAGAAAATTTGAAACTTTATAATTCGATCGTGCCACTGAAAATTTTATACCGTTTTGATCGTTGTGTCATGCTGATCTCTGCAGCATATTTGTTCGTTTGTTTCGACATACGATACACTGTGAAATCAATAAATTAAGGAACCGTAGCGGTACCCGATTTTACCCGTTTTGGTTTTCTTGCCCATTCATTTTCCCACAGTACTATACCAATAGTCTCTAACCTTTTATATTCCCCAAATTTACTTTCCCAAATTTACTGCTAGCTTTTAAAGTTTGTACCGGTTCAATGCATATTTGCTTTTCACAACACTGTACCTCTCTCTCTTCCACTCTTCCTCCTCCAAACCTTATCTGCTAATTTTTTTATCTTTCCTCTTCGTGCTGTCTTGCCAGAAACAAAATTTTCAAATATACGTGACAGCACATATATATACAGCACACATATATAATTAGAGAAAGTGTGCCTCCATTTTATTCTCTGTCCTAACCACATGCTGCTGCTAGTGGCATGGCCACCTTAAGTCTTCACTTCGCCATGCTCCGCAACCTTCGCCTCGCCACCTGACAACACCCCAGTCCTTCACTCCTCTGCAACTACCTTCCACCTCAGCAGCTCCGCCCTTCTCATGGCCGAGACTTCCCATCACCGTTCGCCACATCCTCTTCCACTTGAACCGCCACCTACACCCTTCCCACCACGCAAACCACCAGACCGAGCCACTGTCTTAGCCACCACACCAGACCCGTCACCAAACAAATGCCCCACCAGATCCGCCCATCCCCATCACGTAGCTCCCATCCCAGCTGTCAGCTCTCCACTCGCGACCATAGCCTCCCTGAAACCCAACCCGAAACCTTCATCCTCTTCCCTCGCCACCTTATTCGCTTGCAGTCCCGCAACCCAACACCAATAGACCGCCGCCTGTAGTACCAACCACCAGCAACCGAGGCCGAGCGCAGGCAGTTTCCTTCCCTCCTTGAACCCATCAACCCCTCCTCTTACCGCTGCCACCATCCCACGCCTCCTTCTTGCCCAGCCAAGCAGCATCTTCTTCCACCATTCAAATTGCAGCCGCACCTTTACCCTCGACCTCCACCTTGCTATGCAGTCGTGCCTCCCATTTTTCCACCGTGAGTTTCCCCTTATTTATATACATATAGTTATTTACGTTATATGGATATATATAAGTATATTTCCGTTTTGTTTGTTAATTCATATGTACAAGCTTTATATAAGCTTTCAAGATCTGTTAGTTATATAAGTCATATAACTTTGTATTTGTTTAATTTTACAAACTGTCATAGGTTATATATATAGCTACAGGTTAGTTTATATTATGTAAGATTTTATATATAGTAAGTTATAACCCGTTTAAATATGTATTTTCTATAACAAGTGATATTGCAGCACAATTATTTCAAAGGTTCTGACATATAATTGTATATATCATTTACATAAGATTTGCAGAATATTGTAAAGGGGAACTGTCATGAAATGTTTTATATATAATAGGTTAGTACATAGTAGACAGGCTTGATGAAAATGTTTTCTTTTTGTGATCAGAGTCATGAAGTTGTATACGAATGTGATACATATATGTTGTAGAGGCATACGCAAAGTCAATAAAACAGTACGTGTATATAAAGAGTTATATAGATATATTAGCATAAGTGGTCCCTTTAGTTATAGACGTCAGAGCTTGCTCCCTTTTACATTGTTAGATATATTTGTTTATTTGTGTTGCGTGTGTTGTAGAATATGTGTGTGTATATAATAGTTTATACTTTGTTAGTCTATACATATTATATAATGGTTGGTATATGATAGGGTTATTCATATGCGTGTACGTGTTTGAATAAAATGTTTATATATTTGGGATATGACAGTAATCAGAATATATACAGGTATTGATATTTTCAAATGAGTATACATAATATTTGTAAGTAACTTGCATTTTAATAAGTATATATATATATATATAAGTATTTATTTCAAAATATCTTATGAATACATGCTTGATTTAATATATATGTCTAATATAAAACAATGGTTGTTGAAATACAAGTTCACTTATATAACAGATCTTTATAAATCCAGTTCTAATTTGAATTCGTCTATTCCTATTTATCAGCTTTGTTGTCGATTCGATTTCAATCTTGCCTTGTTTTGAGATTCGTGCCTGGATTCGTAGCTCGTTCTTTAACAAATCTACCCAACCTCGAAAGGTGAGCACTCACTCACGATTAACGTTCTTTTATTTATTAGATTTGATTTCAATTGAAACAACAATTGAAATATACTGCTGTTAGTTAATTACATTGTTATATATGCTATTGCCTGTATCAGTTTACCTGTGACACCTGACACCATTATCTGTTAATTATTTATGCGATGATAATACAGTTTGGCTGATGATTGATTGATTGTTGATGTTTATATTAGACGTTAAATCGTTAATGTTAGAAATGATAAATAGTATGAAATTGAACTTGATATAGGATAGTTAAATGTTAAATTTGATTAACTGACATTTGTATAATATGACCCCTTTAAACTGTTAAATTTATTGACACGTAGGATTGTTTAATTACATTTTGAACCACTGAATGTATGTTGTTAAATCGAGGATGGATGAAATTGTAAGTGAAGTGACAAGTGGAAACCGTAATGTAATAATCTTTAATCTACATAAAATGATAGTGTAGATTCTAGAAATAATTATATTAATTCGTACAAATAACAATGCGAATTAATACGGTTATTTCGGGATTATTTGAATTGATTATTGGATTGATATTGATTGTTGTTATTGCTTGTTTATTTACTTTGACACCATCCCAGTTATCACACTGCAAGTTTCCTTTGATATGTTTTGATTTTGGATTGAATTGGAATCGGGTTGAAATGATAAATACCCAAATTTAAATCTTGACCTAGGACAGAAAATTAAATAAAACCCGATTGGTCAATAATTTGATTTAAAAATAAAACGAAGATTTTATTTGAATAAATAATATTGTTTTGAAATGAAGTTGAGATTGGAATTTTTATGGAAAGAAAATGTTAATATATAATAATCTGAAACGAAATATTAACAATGTAATTGACGAAAGAATGTTGTTTATTTGAGAAATGATTGATATTATAATTAAGTTGAAATGGTTAAACTTTGAAACGATTGATAATTAAGTTTGAAATTATAATTAGGTTTGAAATTATTAAGCTTGAAATTATTTAATAATTAAGTTTTGAATTATTTAATACTTAAATAAGATTGAATTATTTAATGATTAGATTGAATTGAGATTCTTTAATAAGAAAATCGAACTTTTGAATAAGTGAATTTTACTTCGGAAATATTTGAAATTGAGTTTTCTTTATTAAGTAAGTTTGGGAAATTATTTAAGAAAGTAAATAAGTAAAATTGAATTTCTTTAACAAGAAAAAATGTAATTTATTGAAATTAATGTAAGACTTGAAATTTAAGGAATTTGATTTGATGAATTTAATTCAATTAAATTTGTAAGTTTTGATTTAATGAAGTTGAACTTAAGAATTGATTTAATGAATTGAAAATTTAATTGAAATTGTTTTGAATGATAAAGTAATTTAACGAATATTGAATAAAATCGATAAATGAGTTTAAATTGATTTGAAACTTATATACGAAATGCAACAAATATTTGGATTGTTTTAATTGAAACTTTGAAATTGAATATAGAAATGTTGAAATTGAAATGGGAAAGTTTTGAAACGTAAATTATTGGAAATTGGTTTTTGAAAGACAAATAAATTGTTGGTTTACGAATTCTATTTGAAATTGTAATTGATTTGGTTTTGAAATAAGCAAACGGCCAATCGGTGTAATAATTACGAAAGTTATTAAAGAGACCGGAATTCGGTTATGGATATACTCTCTATCTAAACCGAAAACCACTTTAATAACTATACGCGGAGTGATGATCCAGAATGAAGTGGTTGGAATGATGTACGCGATGATTGAAGAAAGTGAACGATAATGGATAGCCTTGACACTTGTGTCAAATTGGAAATGACTAAAACAGGAGCTGTGCCGGGCCAATGGAGGATTGATACCTCAAGTGGACACACTTCTTCGAACTACTTATTACTTGTTGTCGATTGGTGCACCCTTGATTTTTGGGAGTGTTGTTTCACGGTGTTGCGGGCGCTGCGGCGTTGCGTTCTCACCAGCCCGGATCAGGCGAACGGTAGTATCACTACCTTGGGTATAGCCTCATGTGCCTTGTCATACTTGTATTCCATTTATGCGCGACCACTACGATTTTGATTTGTACCTTGAGTATATGGATTGCCCTCTGGTGACTTCCGGTTTTGGGGAAACTACGGTCTTGTATATGCTTGTGGGAATAAAAATGTGTTAAGGGTGGAATGGGCCATGACTTAACGCTATTTTGATATCTTTTTATATTACTGATAGACATTATCTACTTAGCGTACATTACTACCTAGTAGATAGTTTAACGGATCCTTAAAGGATGGTTATTCCAAACATCCTTTGAGTTACTTGTATTTCAATTGCTATTTCACTTGAGTTGGATTTATTAATATAAGAATGTTAATCCTGACTCGAGTGTCTTGTGTTTTTACTTTACGCTCGGGTCAGACTGAGTGGTTCAGCTTTCGAGACTCACCTTGGAGTTGGAGCTTCGCTTGGAGATCCAGCTATCTATCCAGCTTTCAGATATTCGATGATTCCAGTGATGTATTCTGCTTTGTATCTGATGTATCATACTACTCTTCCGTTGTATCTGGTTTAACTCTGATGTAACTTATATATGTATATAGTAGCTTCATGAACTACTATCTCTTTTATTTCCGCTGCACTTATTACTCTGTGTCTGTGATCTGTGATTATTTATTTACTGTATATGTTCAGTTTTGCCAATTTAAATTAACAACGCGGTATTTTGAGCAATTCAACTCCGGCATGAGTGTCTACCTATACACTTATAATGGATGCGAATGGTCCAAAATGGCGGGTCGTTACATGACTTGACTTATATTATATAAATATGATTTAAATTTGATTTGATATATATTAAGTATATATTTATTTCTAAATAGTTTGAAGATAATCGAAAATTTAATTCTTAAATTTTATCTTAAAGGATAATTTCAATTATAAAAGTTTGAATAAATATGTGAACTTGTATAATTGAATTAGAAAGAATTTATTTGTATAATACTCAATTACATTCCAATATAACTTACCTAAATTATTAAAAGTTAAATATGTAATTAGATAATATACAAAATAAAGAGAATTTTTTTTAAACTAAAACTTAAGTGGTTATAATAAATGTTATACACTTAAATTTTATTTATAAAGGATCAATAGAGGTAAATAGAGAAAAAGGGTTAATTGAATAATTTACAATATAATGATATTTAAAAGAAATTATAAATAAATTGGAATAGTTATAATAAGTGAAATACACTTAATATATATAGGATTTGATATATTAAGTGGAATAAAGAAGAATGAAATTTAATGAATAAAGTTGAAATATAATAAATGATTGTTCAAATTCATGACTTTATAAATTGTTGATTTGATGATGAGATAATGAGATTTAAAAATAATTAAGATTTATTTAACTCAAGTGAAATCAAATGGATGAAATTAATTATTAATGTAAGTTGAAATTTTCATGGTTTTGAATTTATTATCTTATTCTGTTTTCCAATCTAATTTCTTTCTGGTTGTTTCCATTCTCCTGCCTTCTAAGTAGGAAATCAAATTTGAATTTGTTAGCCTTGGAGCTACTGTTCACTTTCAGCTCGATCTTGCCTCTGATTTTCACCAACTCAGGGTTGCTGAGGAAAGTATTCCCGAGACTGCTTTCCGTACTGAGAATGGTTTCTTCTATGAATAGTTAGTCATGCCTTTTGGTTTGACTAATGCTCCTGCTCTCTTTGTTGATTTGATGAATCGTGTTTTCGTATTGTGCTTAATAAGTTTGTTCTAGTCTTTCTTTCCTTTTTTCCTTCATCATTTAACTTTTCTATCTCTTTTGTGGTTCTTACTTCTCCTTATTCTGAATCTAAGCACTGCTTACCATCCACAGACCGACAGTCAAACGGAAAGGGTGAATCAGATTCTCGATGATTTTTTTTCTTTCTCGTGCTTGTGTTCTTGATTCTGGAGGATCTTGGGAAGATCATTCCACCTTGTTAAACTTATCTATAACAACAGTTATCAGGTATTCTTTCAATCTTCTTGTCATCTTGTCTTAATCCTTTATCATTCTATTTTTTTCTGTGCTTTCCCGTACCTCATTCCTTTTCGGGGACGAAATGTATTGAGTGGGGGAGAGTGTAACAACCCTGTATTTTGTGATTATTTTAATTGTATATTTTAATTATCTTAATTGAATTGCCTGATTTAAAAACTTTATTTTTTTATTAAAATGGATAAATTTTGTTATTTTAAATATAAATTTTGATTTTTATGTGAATTATAATTCCAAACATGAATAGATAGGGTATTTTCCAAAAATGTGAATTTTGGTCAACATGGTCAAACTTTGACTTTTAATTTAAAATTTTAAAAGTTTAAAATTTTGAATTTTATCTTTTATTATGAAAGTAAATAAAATTTCAAGAATACTGATTTTCGTTTCGTTGAAATCAGATTTATATTGTGAAAGTTATGCCCTTTTAAATATTGTGTGTAATTTGCTGTATTTAACAAAAATTGTTTATTTTAAATTATATAAATAATATTTTATTTGGTCATGTAATGTTCTAATTTATATTTATATGGTTAAAATAACATTTTATGTATATATTTTGGTTTTAAAACATTTTTCAAAGTGTAATACACATTTTCCAATGTCAGTTGTATTCTGTTTATAATTTCTAATTTCTAGTTTCATTTAATTAAAGAAATTCTTTATTTATTTTCTATTTTCTTAAAATCTTATTTTATTTTCATTTCCACTTTATTTTGTTCAGCATTTATTTTATTTACTTGACTTTTTATTTTTTTAGAATTGTTGTTATAATTTTCCAAAGTCAATTGTATTTTTGTTTGCAATTTTAAATCTAGTTTCATTTAAATAAACTATTTTCTTTATTTACTTTCTATTTTCCTAAGAGTAATTATTTATTTTTATCTTCTACTTTATTTTAGTTTGTTATTATTTTTATTTACTGAGTTTTATTTTGTCTATTTTGTATAAATAAATTTGGAAATTCGAAGAGACAAAGTCCTTTCATTTGCTTGTGACTCTTCCTCTTCTTTTGACCTTTCATTTGCTTGCCTCTTCCTTTTCCTGGTGACCTTCCACTTTCCCTCACCTTTAGCCATGCATTTCTATGTGATATTCACGTGGAAAAAACTTCCCACCTCATTTCCATTCACGGCTACTTTCACTTGAAGAAAAAAAAGTAAGTCATGTTTCCTCTTTTCTCTCATTTTCTTCTTCTTTCTTCATTGTTTTGCCTAGTTCATTCACATGTTTGCTCGGCCTCACCTCCACCAACCACCACCATCCTCTCCTCCTCATCATCCACAACCTACAACCATCCCTCTCCTCTATCCATAGCAGGTCGTGAACCCCTAAGTGAAACAAACACCACAAAAGTGCAAAACCCTTGAACATTGCATAGTCGAACTCCATTTCTCCAACATCTCCTTCATACCTTGCCTCGGCCACCCCCTTTGCCACCACCACCATCACATGTAGGACCTCTGGCCATCCTCCTAACCTCTGACCTAACCAGAACTAGTGTATGGACGAGCCCATAGGACCATAAGCCCTGACCATGGTTGCACCAAAACTCCACTTTGCCTAGTCTATTGTCATTCCGTGCTTTGTAAACCCCAAACCCTTCTTATTCTCTTTGTGACCGTGCCTAATTGATCCAAAACCTGATCCATTTCAACCTAAAACATGTTGAGGCCGAACCTAATACATGTATGGTCGAGCAAAAGTTGAAGCAAGATCAAGCAAAGTTGATTTAAAGACTTGGTGATGTTCACTTATCCATTCTATCTCAATTTTGTTTCAACACTTTGGTATTGTAATAATATTTATATTTTGCTTTGTTTATTGCGAATACAAGATTTACATCTTGGTTCTCTCCACTCAAATCAAAGGTCGTGCCATATCATGCTTTCTAGAATTCGTTGTGTCATTTGATTTGCAAACTTCGGCTTAAAAAGGTGAGTAAATCTCACACGACATTTTATACTTATACAAATGTGAAGCGACAACAATTGAATGTGTAGAATATTATGATATGTTATAACCTGTGATGATTTAATTATATGATGTTAAACCTCTTAATTTACTTGTCATCTCAATTGTTACTGTTATATATTGTATATTATTCATTTTATATCTGTTTATCACACTACAAGTTTCCTGTAGAATAGAATCACTATGGGTTGAAATGATACATACCCGAACGGACTTTAGAATAGGGAAAAATCATTATGGGCTGAAATGATAGGCCTGAACGGTTTTTATTTATTTTATTATAACTTGGGATTGCGGGTTTGAAATGATAGAACTTGGATTTTTGCATTTTAAACTGCGGATTGAAATGATACATATCCGTATCACTTGACCTAGGTTAGAAAACTATATACAGGCCAGTGGTTATTTTTATAAAGTATTTTGAATATTTTTAAATATTTTTAAAAGTGTAAAATTATGAAAATTTGATTTAAATTGGATTTTTAATGTCTAAATAAAGAAATTTGGATTTTTCTAGAAGTTAAAAATGTAATTTAAGTGAATGGTAAAAGTGAATTTTTGAAATATAACTTAAGTTTGGAAATTTGGAATTTTGGTTTTAAAATGATATTTAAGTTATATAAATAAAATGGAAATTTAATTATATTTGGAAAATGGTAAATATGATAATTTGATTTGAAGTTGAATTTAAATGATTTAATAAAGTATTATTGATTTTTCTATGAACTAAAATGGTTAAATGAATGAATGCTTAAATGTGTAATTTTAAAATATAACTTGACTTGGAAATGGGAAATTTGGTTTTAATTAAAGGTTTAAATTAATTAAATAAATTGGAAATTTAGTTTAATTTGTGAAATGGAAATTTGAAAATGTAAGTGTTAATAAATGGTAAAAGGTAAAAATGGGAAAATTGTACATTTGAATTTGTTAAGTAAAATTATTGGAAAATTGTATTTTATTGTAAAGTTTACTTTATAAAAATCATAAGTAAAAAGAGATTTAAATTAACATTTTTTTGAATGTTAAAAATATGATTTTTATAATGTTAAAAGGGTTTAAAATGAAGTTTATTATTTGCTGGAAATACACTAAAATCTGGAAATTACTTTAATAGCATTCAGAAATACTATGATTTCTGATTTGAACTAAAATTGAATAAAAGAGCTATTACAGCATTTCTGAAATGCTGTAGTTGCTGTAGTTGAACTAAATAGACTAAAACTTGACTCAGGTCTATTACAGCAGTTTTGTAACTGCTGTAGTGGTCTGCTGTCTTTGCTGAATAAATTTAAAACCCTTATTCTGAAACATGAGCTATTACAGCATTTCTGAATATGCTGTCTTTGCTGTTTTAAACCAAATTTCAACTAAAATGAGATATAACAGCAGTTTTAAGTGCTGTCTTTGCTGAATAAAAATGTTTTCAAGTGTAACTTATAACAGCTTTTTCTAAATGCTGTGAAAGGCTAAAAATTTTAAATAATTATGGGTTACTTGGTAAATGAGCTAAGAATGGTTTGAAACTTTAGAAATTGAATACTTGATTTGGAAGTATAATAATTATACTTTTAAATGGTTTAAATGAATTAATTTAATTGGAATATAAACTATTTAAAAGGTGACTTGAAATGATAATAAATGAATGATATCTTTGAATTTAAAAAGGTATTTAAAGTTGAATATTTGGATTTGAACTCAAATGATGATTTGAAATGAAGTTTTGAAAGGATATGATATTTGGATATATTAAAATGGTTTGAAATGAAGTTTTGAAAGGATATGATATTTTGATATATTAAAATGATTTGAAATGAAGTTTTGGAAAGATATGATATTTTGATATATTAAAATGATTTGAAACGAAGTTTTGGAAAGATATGATATTTTGATATATTAAAATGATTTGAAATGAAGTTTTGAAAGGATATGATATTTGGATATATTAAAATGATTTGAAATGAAGTTTTGAAAGGATATGATATTTTGATATATTAAAATGATTTGAAATGAAGTTTTGGAAAGATATGATATTTTGATATATTAAAATGATTTGAAATGAAGTTTTGGAAAGATATGATATTTTAATATATTGAAATGGTTTGGAATTGATTTGATTTTTATTTTGATAAAGATTTGGATTTGAAATGATATTCTATTTTGAAGTATAAATATTATTTTAAAGTTATAACCACGGGTTATAATAACGATTGGTTGGCAAAGAGACTGGGATCGGATATGGACATACTCTCTTTCGATACCGAAAACCATTTTGACAACTGTGTATGCGGTGGAGTTTCCAGAATGAAGTAAGATGGTGGCGACGATCCTAAGGTATATACATGGACTCAACTCCCGTGAGTTAGCATAAGGTGGCTAAAACAGGAGCGATCTCGGACCAGTGAGGTAGCACCTCTTATCGGACGCACTTCTTCGATACCATTCTATTACTTTGTGATTGATTAGGTGCACCCCTTGATTTGGGAGTGTTATTCGAGGTGGAGCGGTAGTGGCTGCTATGCGTTTCCATCAGTCCGTGTGCGTAATTGGTATATCTACCCTGGCATTGCCTTGTGTGTCGTGTCACCTACCATATCGAGCTTTACTACGAGTTGTGATTTCTCCCGTAGCTTGTGGAGTATCGAGGGTAGCCCCCATTTTGGGAGTATGCTAATACTAGATAGACTACTGGGACTATTACGTGTTAAGGGGAATATTGGGTCACTCCTTAATGCTATTTAAAAGTATGTTTATTTTATATTAGACATTATTATAATAGCGAATATTACTACATAGTAGATAGTTTAACGGATCCTTAAAGAATGGGCGATCCCAAGCATTTTTTAAGTTACTTGTACCTTTATTACAGTTCACTTGAGTTGGTTTACATTGTATAAGTATGTATGTCCTGACTCGAGTGTTTTGTGTTTGCTTTACGCTCGGGTCGGACTGAGTGATACAGCATTAGAGACTCACCTTTGGAGCTGGAGTTTTGCTTTGAAGATCCAGATATCTATTCATTTTGTTATCCAGTTGATTCCAGTTGTATTCTGAGTTGTACCTGATTATCATATTTTTACTCCTGTTGTATCTTGTTATTCCTATTGTATCTTAATTAACTCTGATGTATTTATATAGTAGCTTCATGAACTACTATCTCTTTTACTTCCACTACATTATATTACTCTGTGTTTGTGATATGTGATTATTTTATTTACTGTATATGATGAGTTTTGCCAAATATAAATTAACAATTCGGTATTTTGAGCAATCCAAGTCCGACATGTGCGGATGCGAATGGTTGAAAATATCGGGTCGTTACATGACTCGTACCATAACCACTCCAAGAACCTAATATTTGTTTTATGTATGTGCCTTAAGCTCTATCTTAGATGGTGGAACCTATGTGTGGATCCGAGACCTGTTTGGGTATAGGAATCCATATGGGATTCATTATGTGATCGAGTCTCATTGGAAACTCGTGTGAAGATGCTGAACGTAGCCTAGACATCGGAAAATGACTAAAGACAGAGTAGTATGCATGATCTCGGGTTTAGCTAACCCAAATAAAGGGTACGTAAACTCTATTATCTAGAGTATGCTTATCTATTTGTTGCGCACAGTGAGTTGATGATACTCGGTTCACGTGTTAGGGTGTGGGCTGATTGTATTTAACTTATCATATATTTTATCTAGAAATATACGACACTCAAAAGGTAGTTTATGACCCTTGTTATAGGTGATCGGTCTCAGTATGCCTTACGAGTATACTAGGGAGGTCTCCGTGGAAGATCCATTTATTCGAACGTCCTTTAGAGATTTGATTTATATTCCTATTACTGCTGTATCGTACACTCACTCACAACACAGCTACTTGATATATATATATATATATATAACCTTAGACATTATTCTAATATCATTAAAATTTCATATAAAATGGTTTGATTATCGTAAGGTTAAAACCCATCCATGTTTATGTGCGGCGTTGTCTTACGAGATACCTTTATTTCAAAAGTTTTTATAACATTAAATAATTCACATGACTTGAGTTTTCTCACGCTGGTTTACCAGACTGATCCAGGTGTTATTTTTCTTATAATGCTCGGGTCAGTCCGTGTATATTTCCAGGAATAATTGATGATCATTGGAACTCTTAGAGAGAGGAGCTGGATGATTCCTACCGTAGTATTTTTATTTTCACTGCATTGCTTTGTTTATATTTATTAGCAATTGTAAGGACATGTTGTATAACTATCCAGGCCGATGATAGGTTAGTTTTTCTCTGATTGTTGTATGTATATTAAAATATTCTTTTTTTAAAAGTATTATTCTAGTATTATATGTTATCGTTCCGTTGTGAGATTCTGATATTGTATTCTCTTCTTTCTTGTTCGTTTTCTTTTTCTTCTTTTTATTTTACCCTAACGTTCTTTCTTTCCAGCACTTAGATACTTAGCATGTGAATACCATGGATGTATTAGCGTCGACATTTGAGGGATGGAAGGGCGACCGTTACATTTTGGTATCAGAGCCTGGTTGCGCGGACACCTAGGATTTGGTGGGGTACTCATTATATATAGGGTTAGTAATACCCTAGGATGAGCTTGAGTCTATATATATATATATATATATGAGCACGTATTTGTTAGTGCTATAAAAATATTTTATATTATGTTGATTTTTCTATTGAATGGCTTATGGATTCTGGTCAATACAAGTAATTAGCATTATTGATAGGGATCTTTAAACACTTGAACATGGTAAATCGACATAGTATTATTTTAAATTGGGTAAATGAAATAATTCTACCTTGATTACATTTTATATATAAAGGAATAATTTTTCAGAAATTGTTATAGTCATATATGGTGTGCTTGGTTGTTAGGGAATGATAATATTCGAGTATTAAAATTTAAGTTTAATAAAACTGTTTATTTTAATCTAAACAAAGTTATACAACTGTAAAATGAGTTATATAAGAAAATGAACTTATAACTGTGAATTACAAAGTAATGATTATAATTAAAATAATCAACATTTGTGAAGTGATGTTATCTAGATAAGAGAAATTATGCAAATATGATTTATAAATGTGATTTGTAAATAAAAAGGAAATGAAATTGTGTAAGTATGATTTGTAAAGATGATTTATAAATAAAATGGATTTAAACTATGAATTTGATAATTTAAATACCGATGATTTTGAAAAAAAATTCAAAGAGTTGTGAAAAATAATAATAGTATTATTTTGGAAGTATTTTTGACAAAAAATATTTTAAAAGGATTTTAAAAGGAGGTTACAAAGCACTGAACTCACTTTGGTCGCTGGGAAGTAATTCTAGTGATGACTACAGCATCATCGGCGTTCATTTTCAAGTTTCTAAGTGAGGGATAGCTACCATAGTGATTTGCAATAAAAGTTTTGTTTTAGCAAACAAAGATTGTTTTAGATTTCAAAAGTATGATTTTATATACAAAGGAATTATGTATATATATGATTTCAAAATGATTTGAAATAAGAACCGGATGTTTAAATTCCAAAAAATTTTATCTAAGTGTTTTGTGAAAATATAAGAAAATAAGTTTTATAACTTATAAATCGAAAAAAAATATAGCAAGTTAAAATAAAATTTTCAATTTGCTAAATATTATAGTTAAGTAAAGTAAATTGGAAATTTTATGGATGAACTTAAGTAAGAATTTATGAAATTTTAAGTAGATAAGTTTGTATAACTTGTTAATTTGAGAAAATGGAAAGTAAAACCAAACTTTAAAAATGGTTAAATATTTTTGGTTAATCAAAACAAAAGTAGAAATTGAGCTATGAAATGAAAATTAACTTAAGTAAAGTTAAATGTAGGGCCGTCAACGGATACTTTCGGATACAGATAGTGCCATATCCGTATCTGTATTCGAAATCATTTTCCGATATTAGATATCCATATCCGTTTAATTTTCGAATATCGGATATCCGTATCCGCTTAATTTTCGGATACGGACGGATATCGGATATTTATCCGCTCCGTCCATAATCAATAAATTTAAAAGTATAAATGAAAAGGTTTGAATCAACATAAAACAGTTTTCATACTAATGTTCATAAAAAAATCAAGGAATAAAAAATCTGATGATAATACATTATTTTATACTAATATCCATATGCGTATCCAAAAATATTCAAAAATTAAACACTAAAACTGTTTGTTTTCACTAAAAATGAGCAAAAAACCATATCGTAGTAACATCCAATGGTTATGAAATAGTTGAAAAATCATATATTAATTAAATATAATTTTAATTAAATATATATATGCACCAGTTAATCGGACGGATATTTTTCGGATACGGATACAACAATAACCATATCCGTATCCGCTTTTCGGATAACGGGTATTTTTTGTATTTTCGGATACGGATTCGGACGGATATCGGATTTTTCGGGTACCCATTGACAACCCTAGTTAAATGAAATAAATTAATGAATATGAACTTAAGTAGTGTTGTATAAAATGTTTATAATAAACTTAATTAATGGTTTCATGGAATGATTCCTAAGTGTTATCAGTATTAAAGGAAATATACTAAATTAAACCAATGTTAATCAAATAAATGTTAACCTAATGAAAGTTAACCTAACAAATATGAATAATGAATATGAATAAGTGAATGTGAATAATGAATATGAGTAATGGATGTGAATAAAAGGATGCGGGTAAAAAGAATTTGGTATAATAAGAAAATCAATTTAAATAAATATGTAAGTTATACGTGGATCATTTTTATTTGCATAACTGTTGGATTTAGTTTCGAGTATACAATTTCGAGGTGATTTACATCGGTCCGAGTTAGAATTTTTTGCTCGATTCTTGACGGTGACCACTTTATATGGGTTTTTGATTTGAGTCTGTATTCTCTATCATAGTATATGGCTATGCAAGGAGAATGATGATTTCTAATCAAGAAACCAGATCTAAGTCAGCACTAGAGTGGTCGAGTGAACAATACTAGTTCGGAAGTGAATTGTGTGATCGAGCAAGTGATCAGATTCGATATTGGATACGGATGATGTATGCACATCATAAAGGATTTAATAATTTAAATGTTGACATTGGAAAATATAAATTGATATAGTAATGAATTAATTGGACGGATGTTATTCGTTCGATGGTTTCTCTTGTTACATTTGCTACATTTGTATACGGTTATTATATAGTCTATGTTATATATTTATATTACTTTCTATATAAATGTTCCCATTGGTTGCTAAGTGTTTAGTAGGTGCAGAAGGCATATGCTTTGCATTTGGAGCTCGCTTTTATATTATAGTTATTATATATGCTCTCTAATATTAAGAAAAGGTACACATCTCGAATTATATATCGTATTTTTATATTTTTTCCCCACGGGATGCCTCATCATTGAGATGAGATGTATATTATATGATTATATATATTCTAAATTTTTCCGATCGAACCGTGCAAAGGATATGTTGGCGAAATTTTTAGTAAATTTAAGGCTTTAGAAACTTTTTTTAGGAATTTTGGAAAATTTTTGTTAACTAAAAATTTAATTTTGAGTTATAACTCAGAATGAATGAATGGATGGTATTAGTTGGAATCTATGAATGAATTTTAAAGATTTAGAAATTTTATAATCTATTTCAGCTACTTGATTTTGGAAAGTTAAAGACTTAAAAGAATTTGGTAGTCCATTTCAACTAATTGATTTGAAAAGTTAATGGGTTTGGGGCATTTTTATTACCTTGGCAATTTTGGGCATGAAATTTTTTTAAGGGGGAGAATGTAACAACCCAAAATTTCAATCATTTGAATTTGAAATATTTAGTTGATTAAATATTGAAAAGTAAGTTTTATAAGTTAAACAAATTAAATTTCAAATATAAGGGTTATTTGAATAGTTGGAATTGTTTAAATAATTGAATCTTAAATTAATACAAATGAAAATGATTTGAAAGTTGATTAAAATTCTATTTAGGTAAGAATGAAGGTGGTAAACATTAATTTATAATATTAAAGTGATTTGAAGTGTTTTAATAATAATTCATTCTAATTAACGTGAAAAAATAGCATTCCGGGGTACAGTCTCAGATTTCAAAGAAACCAGTTTCATTAGATCCGCAATAGTGAATTATTATATGCCGTCAAATTTCGTGGTGATTGGATGTACCATTTGGTTGTGTGAGCTTGAAACGCGTAGAAATTGATTAAGGAATTTGATTTAATATAATTTGATTTTGAAAGCTAACTTTTGTATATGATAGAATTGAGGCCCTTAACTAGTTCCATTAAGTCCGGAATAGTGATATTTGGCTAGAAACGCTATGGCCACATCTCGTTTGGAGTCTATGATTTTGGCGTGAACAGTAAATAATGGATTTAGGTTTATAAAATAATTGTTCCACTTCATTATCGTATACCCTAATAAACCTAGCCGCCATTCATTCCCTCCATCCAACGTTCCACATTGATCGGCGCCACCAGAAGCTGAATCATGCAAAGTGTCCAACAGGAAAATTGTTCGTATCGACAAGATGTAGAAGATGACTGGTTGAGATGTCGAATAGAGGCCCGAGGCGATCGAAAATCAACTGCGACCATCAGATTTATGGTGGAAAAATTCGTCGTCATTGTACATCGACAGTCGATGGCACCCGAAGGAAACTTTTAGAGGTTGGCTAAGGCTGTGCAAGGCCGGAGTTTGGCGACCTATCATTGACCGTGGCAATCTGAAATCACAGACGACCGAAAGATGCATTTTGGGTTCATTCGCGAGGATTAGATGACGATCTGAGGTATGGCTGGTGGCGGAAGGTGCAGAAGAGGCGCAGCGTTCATCTAGGCAGGTGTGGCGGCATCCGGTCGTAGGGAGCGACGTCGATGGGTGAATAAGCGGAGGTCGTGGGTTGCGATGTCGAGCATGCCTGGATTCGTGAGCGGGAAGAACGCTAATTACATAATTTATTCGGTAATAAAATTTTAAATTACTATTAGTTAAGCTATTTATTAAATCAATTAAATTCTAATGTTTATTAATTCATACGATGTCCAAATTGAACGCGGCAAGTTGCGTTGCGATCATATCAGCGAATATTACATTACAGAGTTGGATTGTATGGATTTAGAGCTAGTAGGAATTTTGGTTAAAATTGAACGCCTGTCCGATTTTAATTCAAAATGGAGCGCTTTGTCGATAACTGGAATCAAAGTGAGTTAACTCACCTCTTCTGCCCACTTATATTTTTTATATAAGTGTGGATAATTTTATTATTGACTATTGTTGCTTGTTTGGATTATTTACTGTATTTATTAGTTGGTTTGGGGATATTCCTGCCTCTGGAGTGGATGAGACATTATACATTCCCATGTATGAGCGGATGACCCTTTGTGTATAATCCTGCCTCGAAGCGGTTGATTTATATTTTATGATTATTGTATGCGATGTAGGTGGATAGGTTGGAGGGATCCAACGGGATTCCTTATAATGTTGATTTTACTTTCATATATTGTGTTATATGATCTATTGGAAATTGTATTGTGAATGGTTGAAGCGATATAGTCGTTATAAACGTGTTTTGAAATCCCTGAAATTAAACATGTGTTTAATTTGGATAAATCGGGATAACTAAATATGTTAGATATATATTGGGTTGTTTACACATGTTTTAGCATGTTGGACATAAATGGATAACTTGGGATGTTATTACCATTAGATAACAAGTGGTGATGGAAATATTTGGTTTAATAAGGTAAAAATGACTTTTACTTTATATATATCCTTTCAAAATCTTTTTAAAATAATTTTGTAAATATTTGTTTAAAGAAATTAATTTAATAAGTTTTGAAGTTTAAAAATGTTTTATAATTATTTCTGAATTTCAATGTAAATGGGTTTTCATATTGAATATGTTTTATAGATTTTAAATAAGTATTTTTAAGAGATGTTTAATTTAGATGTTTTAAACAATAATGTAATAGTTTTTTTAAAAGTATTACTGATAATATAATAGTTTTTAAAGTAGTTTAAGTATATAAATAGGCTTTAGTTAACAAGGTAAATATTTTATTTAAAGTAAATAGAAGTTTCATATTATATTATGTTTTTAAATCTTCCTTAATATTAAATATTTTACCTTATAAATAAATCAGTGTATATATACCAAAATATTATTTTAATTATTTTTAACTCCCTAGCAGTTCCTGATGATCTTGATAGTGGAACTGAGTTCTCCTTTGAACAAATCACTTTTGTCTCTCCATCAATTGATACTCAATCTCCTGGTGTTAAAACTAGGTCAACCTCATCATTATCTTAATGACACACAAAATTGACAAAATTAGTTTTTGGAACATTAGAGGTGCCAATTCCGTAGCCAAATACTTGAAGCAAAGAATTTACTTCAATCAAACAATCTTCAAATGTTAATTTTAGCTAAAAGAAAGCTCAATCATGCCACTTCTCATGTAGCAGCTGCCTTGATTAACAATTCTTGGGATATTCTCCATAATCTTGCTCAAGCTCCCTTTGGTAGGTTGCTTATAGTTTGGAACCCTTTAATTTTATCAGTTGAACCCATTTTAGCTTATAGGCAATTCATTCATTCCAAAATCAACCACCTTCCTTCCAACCAGTTCTTCATTTTAACCTCTATCTATACTGAGAATAGTAAAGCCCATAGACAACTTTTGCTTGATCAACTTCCTTCTCTTCACCCTTTTAATGCTCCCTAGATTTGTGTGGGGGATTGGAATTCCATGCAGTATTCTCATGATAAAAGTGGTGGAGTTCCCTTATCATTACAACATATCAGACCATAGAATAACTCAATCTTCCTCAAATCTTTCTCCCATTCCCTCTGATGTTTGCTTTTTCACTTGGAACAACAGCAGTAAAATAGGGGCAAGAACCTATTGTAGACTTGACAAAGCTTTCTCAAACATAAACACATTATCCCAATGGCTAAACCTTCTATACCAATTGTGTGTCAAGTCTACAAACACATTATCAGACTGGGGCCAGGATGCTATAAGCAGACATTCGTCTTTTTCATTTTTTAATAACAGGTCCGATCACTCTGAATTTTTTAATTTGGTTGCTGATAGTTGGAAATACAATGTTTTTGGCAATTCAATGTATATTTTGTAGGTTAGATTAAGGGTGCTCAAAGGTAGACCTAAATGTTGGGCTTTCAACACCTATGGCAAGGGTTCTAAGATGTCTGATGCCATCAGAGATTAGTTCAGTCTATTCAAACTTCTCTCCACTCTAATCCTGCTGCTATATTGAAATGACCCTCCTATTTCCACCCTAATTTCATAAGAATTTTTTTTTAAGTTAAAGAGGATATATATATATATAGACATATCATCCATTACAATGGTAAATCTCAGGGTCATTTTCTTTCTCCAATAAACTAAATATATCCAGGATCAAAATAATTAACCAATATAAATATATCAGTACATTCACAAAGATAAGCACATACATGTGAGGATGTATATGCCTCTCTTGTTTGAATCAGAGTTCTGGAAAACAAGAGGATACTGGATTGCTGATTTTATTTTGACTAAACAATCCACTGGAAACATATACTTTAGTCTGTTTATTCTAATTAAGAAGTGATCAAGTAATAATCAATGGAAAGCAAGCTTTTAATATAGATGATTGTGTTAAAGTCTGTATAGTATCGAACTCAGGTTAAAATAAAGTGGATCATAAGTGAACACAAGCAACATCTAGGCGTAATGGAAACGCGCCTAACTTATACACGAGAGGTCACGAGTTCGAGTACTATGCTGGTTGGTTCAAACACAATTTTTGTTTTTTTTTCTTTTCATTTTTCTCCTGTACAGTTTGAAATCTGTTATCTACCTATATCTGCACATATATATACTTTATTTTTGCCTATAACCTAACATACAAAACAATATTTCTTGCTTTATTATTTTTGAAACCCATTCCTACAACCTGGAAGGCTTCAGGATTGATATAAATTAAGAGTCTGGTGCTTGGGTTTTGAAAATGATAGAAGTGTTTATCATTATCCATGTTTGAATTTCTTCTTATAAGATCTGTCTGGCATTTAAAATGCATTTGGTTAAAATCTGAGTGAAATTCAGATTCCTATTACAATTACAAAGGAAAAGGTGTGCTAATATTTGCACAAAACATGTTTATGTGCATATATATCTGCAACTATTTGGATCTGGCTTTCAATTTCCTTATTACAGATCCTTTCTTTATTTAAAAATAGGACATGAAGCATTTGTATGAAACAAGTTTAATTTATAGGATCCTTGCAGCCATATAAAAACATTCAACCTATGCTTATTTACTTTTGTATACATATGTCATGGTAGAAAATAAAACCATTTAATTTTTCTGAGAATCAACTATCCAGATTTTCCAAAAACTTAAATCCTTTCCAAAGACTCAAGATTAACTAATACATTTTTAAAATGTAATCATTCAATTTTTAACATGGTGTTCTTGCTAAATCCACTTACAAGATTTTGATTAACTTTTTAAACATATCAGATATTTAACTAGGTTCATAGATTCCAGATATAAGTCAATCTCTTAACAAAATACTTAACAAAATATCCATCCAATATTCAACACTTAATACAAGTAGCAATTTAAATTGTCAATACATGCAGATTTCAACATTTAGGCTCTTATCTAACTAAGTTTAGCATGCTATATCTTCTTCTCAAAGCCTTGCTCCTACTCCTACTTAGTTGCTGCAATCCCTGAAAAAGCATTTGAAACTGCCTCATTTTAAATGAGACACCCCAGATGCCATTAGCACACTAGGGTCAGACACATGTCTGGTATGAGAAAATTCACAAAAGCAATTTGTTAATTAGGTTAAAATCGAGTTAAGTACATATACATAAAGTTCTGCTCTTTGGAATCAGGTAAATACTTGTGTGCATTCTCTGTGTCTTTGTGCATGTGCACACTTTAATTTTTCTTTCCAGAGACTACATATATAAATATGGCACATACATTCAAGCATACCATTCAGTCATAATCAAACAATCATTCATACCAACAGGAAAAATAGCCAATATGAGTTAAATCCTTTATTCAATTCTCATATTTCAAATCTGGGAAAAACTCTAGTTTTCTCATCATCTCAAGTATTATTCCCTTGGTATATTTGTCTATCCTGGTCTCATCTGCAATATTTATGAATCAATGGACACACTGTAATGAACTAATTCACTCCATTACACAAAGATCTCAGGACTTAAACAAGCCATGTGTCAACCTGTGTTACTCAAGCACACAAGTCATTCCTGCAGTGTTCTTGACCCCAATTTTCTAATCAGGTTTAAGTTAATAATAACCCCTTTTGATTTTTCATGACAAAACCATTCAGTGATCCATTTCATTAACTAAAAACATCTACATCATGGCATATCATATTATTCATGACCATACAGAGACAAACAAGCAAACAACCATTGGTGACTACAAAATAAGGTTCTGTATATATATATATATATATTCATCCTGGTATATTTTTCTTTAAAGGAGTTTAGGCAACTAACATTTGTTTATGGCTTCTGGGAGAGTTTTTCTTTTTGCAAACATTTGTGCTTGAGTTAAACTCAGAATGATCTGGTTTCACTGAATCACAAAATTTTGTTTGCTATGCATATGAACATATATATTTTTCATTGAATCAGGAGCATCAGCACATAGGCAACCCTATTGCACCCCTAATTCCTTTTTGTCTCAAGCCTCAGCACTTATACATGAGTATATTGCAGCTCAACATTATTTACATCTTTCTGGATTGAGCCAAAATCAATACTACTTGCCTATTCTCAACATTTTATTTTTTTGGGTATTTGTTTATATCCCTAAACATTAACATATCAGAGATCTGAGTGTATAAAACATATATGTATACTAACAACACATAAAGCTTTGTTATAATAAAACAAGTGATCAACCAAAGAGAATCAAAACATTTTCAGATTTAAATTCACAGATAAGCATTCATATATGAAAATACTCTTTTAAGAAAAATACTTATAACTGGCTGCCTGCATTAGGACTTATTGCCTTAGATTTTTGAGTGAGTTTTCTCACCTAGCTCTCTTCTTTGTTTCCTTAATTAATTGATGAACTTCTGCCTTTAGCCTCAAGCTCTCTTCCTTCCCTTGTCTTATGATTTCTATGGTGTTGTTTTTCTTTTTTTTTTCAAATTCTTTTCTGAGAAGGGGAGGAGGCTACTGCATATACATGTATATATACAGGGTCTTTCTTAGGGTTTTGGGTATTGGCTAAAGCCATTTTTGCCCACCAGAAAAATCATGTTATCTGCATTTTAAACCCAAAGTTTTACCCTTCCCGGCTTAATTTGGGTGAAGAGAAAAGTGGTTACATTTTTCTTTCAGAAATTTGCTTTTCAGAAAATACTTTTTCCCTTTGTCTACAATCATGCTAAAAATGTGACTTGATATTATTATTTATCAAATACTCTTCCTAATTCTGCCTATAGCAACATTTCTCTGTTTTATCTTATTTTTTTCTATTTTTAGCTTTCATGTAAATGGCATGTACTCCCTTTATTTATTTATAAGAGGATTAGTTCTTTTTATATCTTCAGTTTTCCTTTCTTTCTTCCTACATACTAAAATATGTCTGTATATTTTATCTTACTAATTCGAACTCTAATATTTTATTAATACATATATATATATATATATATCATTCTGCATTGACACACACACATGCACATGTATACTTAAGAAAAATATTCAGTAGCATCCATATATTTATATTTACTTATGCATTCAGCTTTTAAGAATTTAATCTATATATATATATATATTCCCATACATATCAATATGTATTTATTCTTAAAGTTCAGAGATTTTTAGCTTTAGTTCATGTGCATTCCCTGTGCACACATGTACACATATACTGATACACTATCAAGCTATATCAATCCCCTTTCAAAATTTAATTCAAAAATTATTTTGAATTCATTTATATTTGTCAGAATAAATTCCTAAAATCTTGGGTCATTACATACACCCCTCCTTTTAGAAATTGTGTCCCACAATTTTCCTAAGCTTAAAATAAATTTTAAACTTAATTCAGAGAACAAATATATTCTCAACCAAATAGATTCTTAGTTCTATACTAACTAAAAATATTTGCATCTAAAATCAAGAAAACAATCAAAGAAATCAGAATTACCTTTTAATCTGAAAATAACTTAGGATAATTTATCCTAACTTTGTTTTCTAATTCCCATGTGCAATCACTAGGATCAAGATTCCATTGTACCTTCACAAGTTTCAGAGATTTATTTCTCAACTTCTTCACATCTTTTGCCAAAATTCCCACTGGATCCTTTTCATAGATCAAATTAGGATTGATCTGCACTGGGGTTGGGGTCTCAAGAATTTCTGCCTTGTCATGGACCCACCTTCTCAATTGTGATACATGAAAAACATCATGTATACTTTGCATGTTTTCTGGTAATTCCAACTTATATGCCAAGGGACCAATTCTCTCCAGAATTTTGTATGGTCCAATATACCTTGGGGTTAATTTGCCTTGTTTTCCAAACCTCAGCACATTTTTCATAGGTGAGATTTTGATGAAAACAAAATTTCCCACTTCATATTCTACCTGCCTCCTTCTCATGTCTGCAAATTTCTTTTGCCTATCTTGAGCTGCTGTCATTCTTCTTCTTATCAACTCAATTTTCTCCTTGGTTTCTTGTATGTACTCAGGTCCTAAAATAGACCTTTCTCCTGCTTCTACCCAACAAACAGGTGACAAACAGGGTTTACCATATAAGGTTTCAAATGGAGCCATTCCTATGGTGCTTTGGTAGCTGTTGTTGTATGTAAATTCAACTAGATGAAGATAATCTTCCCAGTTGCCCCCAAAATCCAGTATACATGCCCTCAACATGTCCTCCAAAACTTTGTTTACTACCTCAGTCTGCCCATCTGATTGAGGATGGTAGGCAGTACTTAAACATAGTTCACTTCCCATTGCTTCTTGAAAGCTTCTCCAGAATTTTGAAGTGAAAATGGTATCCCTATCACTCACAATGGTTTTGGGAATGCCATGTAACTTTACCACTTCCTTTATAAAAATTTGAGCTAATTTTGGTGCTGTCCTTTCTGACTTGACTGGGATGAAGTGTGCTACCTTGGTTAGCCTATCAACTATCACCCATATACTTGTATTACCTCTCTTAGATCTAGGCAGTCCATCTATGAAGTCCATAGATATGTCTTCCCACTTCCACTGTGGTACACTAAGAGACTGCATCAACCCTGATGGTCTTTGGGTTTCAGCCTTGACTTGTTGGCAAGTCATACATTTGGCAATGTATTTAGCTACATCTGATTTCATCCCCTTCCACCAGAAGTCTCTTTTCAGATTTTGGTACATTTTTGTGTTACCTGGGTGTATGGAGTATTTACTTCTGTGATATTCATTCAATATCTCCTTCTTCAATTCTATGTCCTCTGGTACACACATCCTATTCTGGTATCTCATATATCCATCTTTATCAATGTGGTGATTCATTACTTCCTCCCCTCTTGAGAGGAGCATTTTCTTCTCTAATAAGTGAGCATCCTGTTCTTGCATTTTCCCTACCTTCAGAATTAAATCTGGTTGAAGTGTCATTAAGCTTAACTTCCCTTTATCTTCTTGTGCACCATGCATCTGCACACAACCATTCTCCTCAATCTCTAACTCAGTTAGCAAAGACAAGTCTTTAAATTCTTCTATCATCATCATAGCTAATTTAGCATGCTGTCTACTTAGGGCATCTGCAACTTTGTTTGCTTTGCCTGGTGTATAGAGTATGTCAAAGTCATAGGCAGCTAAGAACTCCACCCATCTATGTTGCCTCATGTTCAAATCTTTTTGTGAAAATAAATATTTTAGAGACTTGTGGTCAGTGTAGAGTTCAAACTTTGTGCCTAATAAATAATGTCTCCAAAGTTTTAAAGCATATATCACAGCTGCTAATTCGAGATCATGTGTGGCATACCTTACTTCATGGGGTTTAAGTTGTCTGGATGCATATGCAATGACTTGGCCTTGTTGCATCAACACTGCACCCAAGCCAAATCCACTAGCATCAGTGTATACCACTAATTCTTCATTTCCATGTGGTACCTTTAGAATTGGAGCATTCACCAATGCCTCCTTCAACTGTTCAAAAGACTTTTCACATTTTTCTGACCAAACAAAAGCTTGGTTCTTCCTGGTTAGGTTAGTGAGTGGTGTAGAAATTTTTGAAAAATCTTTTATAAACCTCCTATAATACCCTGCCATCCCCATAAATGACCTCACTTCACTCACAGTGCTTGGCCTCTTCCATGCTTGAATAGCCACCACTTTATTGGGGTTCACAGAAATTCCTTGAGCAGATATAACATGGCCAAGGAAATGTACTTCCTCTTTCCAAAACACACATTTTGAAAATTTTGCCTTTAAATCTTTTTCCCTTAATCTAGACAAAACCAGGTGCAAATGATGCTTATGTTCTTCCACTGTTTTGGAATAAATCAAAATGTCATCTATAAAAATAAGCACAAACTTGTCTAAACAATCTCTAAAAGTTCTGTTCATTAAATCTACAAAGTAAGATGGTGCATTGGTCAAGCCAAATGGCATAACCAAAAATTCATACAACCCATACCTAGTGTTAAAGGCAGTGTACTTGATGCTTGATTCTTCCACCTTCATTTGATGAAAACCAGATGCTAAGTCTAGCCTAGAAAATACTTTTGCCCCTGCTAATTGATCAAAAAGATCATCTATTCTTGGCAATGGGTATTTATTCTTAATAGTTACCTTGTTTAATTCTCTATAATCTATGCAAAGTCTTAAGGAGCCATCTTGCTTCTTAACAAATACTACTGGTGCTCCCCAGCAAGAATTACTTGGTCTTATAAAACCCTTTTCTTCCAATTCTTCTAACTGTTTCTTTAATTCTTTTAGTTCATTTGGCCCCATTCTAGTTGGCTTTTTAATCACTGGGCTTGCTTCTGGAACTAGATTGATCTGGAACTCCACTGGTCTATGGTGTGGAATACCCTTGACCTCACTAAACACATCCAAATATTCATTGACTATGGGAATTTCTTCAATGGTTAGTTCACTGAAATCTTTTTCTGAGTCAACTAAATGATATAGTTTTCCTTCCTTAGATACCTCACATAAAACTGTGATTCTCTGGCCTCTAGAATTTTGCAATGATATGGTGGATGAGTCTAAATTAATTATGGCTTTAAATTGTTTTAACCAGTCTACCCCCAATATAACACCTATATTTGGGTAATTCAAAACATATAAATTGGAAATAAAAATATTTCCTCCTATGTTTAATTCCACATCCACACAAATCATATTTAAAACACTAGAACTCCCCAGTGGACTTTGTATATGCAATGGGGTTTCAACCAATATGCAATTCAGTTTTAGCATTTTAACTAATTCATAAGAAATTAAAGAGTGAGTTGCCCCAGTATCATATACTACTGCTATGGGTATGGTACAAATGAGTAATGTACCTTCCACTTGGCTATGGTTATCAGTGTTACTCTCCACTGTGGCTTTGCCTTTTCCTTCCAAATTTGCCAATTTTCCTGGCTGTTTGTACTCAGGACAATTCCTCTTCATATGCCCCTCTTTCCCACATAGATAACACTTGAAAGCTCCTCCTTTCAATTCTGGACATCTTGGTTTGATGTGTCCTTCTTTCCCACACTGATGGCACACAATTTTCTTCTTGTTTTCCTTAGCTTTGACATCTCCAGTGCTTTTGTTACTAGCCTCTTCCTTCTTCTTATCATAAGGGTGATACCTCCCCTTACCTTTCTTGGTATTATTGCTCTTAAAATTTCTGAACTTCTCCCTTTCCTTGTCATGCTGCTCCAACCTCAAAGCTAAGTCTATCACATGGTCAAAAGTCTTGTCTGCATAGGGTAACATGGCTCTGCTAAGTCCTGGATTCAAACCTTTTATGTACCTATCATTTTTAGATGCCTCATCTGCCACAAGCATTGCTCCATATGTGGAAAGCCCGTCAAACTTTTGAGTGTATTCGGTGACAGTCATGGTTCCTTGTCTAAGTCTAATGAATTCTTCTAGCAAGGTAGTCTTTGCTGATGCTGGTACAAACCTTGCTTCCAACATCTCTTTGAATTGATTCCAAGTGATTTCATTCTCATTCCTTCCTGCTATGATTACTTCCCACCAGCCTAAAGCTACTCCTTTTAGCTGTCTTGAAGCCACTTGCCTCTTTCTTTGATCATCAAGTTGCATGTCATTGAAAATTCTTTCCAATGTTCTCAACCATGTTTGAATTTCCATGATACTCTCTGTCCCTTCAAAGCTTTTGCCTCCTAAATGAGTATATGTCTTAAGTAATTTTGAGAGTTCTTCATAGGGATTTTCTTGCCTTTGTCCTGCCCCATCCCTAAATGCTCTCACCAAGTCTTGCAGATTGACCATTGGTGGTGCATGGGAAGATCCTGCTCCCTGATTTGGTGGTCTCCCTACCATAGTTTGCTAATAATAATTTACATAGATGGTTAGTTTGATTGGTAATTTGGTTATTTCAGTGGTTTTTTTTTCCACACTGAACATATTGACATATATATACTTAGTTCCTTTAAATTTTTATTTCTATCTAAGAACTTGATCTTTACTTCTACTATGTTGAATAACATAGCTCTGATACCAACTGAAATGACCCTCCTATTTCCACCCTAATTTCATAAGAATTTTTTTTTTAAGTTAAAGAGGATATATATATATATATAGACATATCATCCATTACAATGGTAAATCTCAGGGTCATTTTCTTTCTCCAATAAACTAAATATATCCAGGATCAAAATAATTAACCAATATAAATATATCAGTACATTCACAAAGATAAGCACATACATGTGAGGATGTATATGCCTCTCTTGTTTGAATCAGAGTTCTGGAAAACAAGAGGATACTGGATTGCTGATTTTATTTTGACTAAACAATCCACTGGAAACATATACTTTAGTCTGTTTATTCTAATTAAGAAGTGATCAAGTAATAATCAGTGGAAAGCAAGCTTTTAATATAGATGATTGTGTTAAAGTCTGTATAGTATCGAACTCAGGTTAAAATAAAGTGGATCATAAGTGAACACAAGCAACATCTAGGCGTAATGGAAACGCGCCTAACTTATACACGAGAGGTCACGAGTTCGAGTACTATGCTGGTTGGTTCAAACACAATTTTTGTTTTTTTTTTCTTTTCATTTTTCTCCTGTACAGTTTGAAATCTGTTATCTACCTATATCTGCACATATATATACTTTATTTTTGCCTATAACCTAACATACAAAACAATATTTCTTGCTTTATTATTTTTGAAACCCATTCCTACAACCTGGAAGGCTTCAGGATTGATATAAATTAAGAGTCTGGTGCTTGGGTTTTGAAAATGATAGAAGTGTTTATCATTATCCATGTTTGAATTTCTTCTTATAAGATCTGTCTGGCATTTAAAATGCATTTGGATAAAATCTGAGTGAAATTCAGATTCCTATTACAATTACAAAGGAAAAGGTGTGCTAATATTTGCACAAAACATGTTTATGTGCATATATATCTGCAACTATTTGGATCTGGCTTTCAATTTCCTTATTACAGATCCTTTCTTTATTTAAAAATAGGACATGAAGCATTTGTATGAAACAAGTTTAATTTATAGGATCCTTGCAGCCATATAAAAACATTCAACCTATGCTTATTTACTTTTGTATACATATGTCATGGTAGAAAATAAAACCATTTAATTTTTCTGAGAATCAACTATCCAGATTTTCCAAAAACTTAAATCCTTTCCAAAGACTCAAGATTAACTAATACATTTTTAAAATGTAATCATTCAATTTTTAACATGGTGTTCTTGCTAAATCCACTTACAAGATTTTGATTAACTTTTTAAACATATCAGATATTTAACTAGGTTCATAGATTCCAGATATAAGTCAATCTCTTAACAAAATACTTAACAAAATATCCATCCAATATTCAACACTTAATACAAGTAGCAATTTAAATTGTCAATACATGCAGATTTCAACATTTAGGCTCTTATCTAACTAAGTTTAGCATGCTATATCTTCTTCTCAAAGCCTTGCTCCTACTCCTACTTAGTTGCTGCAATCCCTGAAAAAGCATTTGAAACTGCCTCATTTTAAATGAGACACCCCAGATGCCATTAGCACACTAGGGTCAGACACATGTCTGGTATGAGAAAATTCACAAAAGCAATTTGTTAATTAGGTTAAAATCGAGTTAAGTACATATACATAAAGTTCTGCTCTTTGGAATCAGGTAAATACTTGTGTGCATTCTCTGTGTCTTTGTGCATGTGCACACTTTAATTTTTCTTTCCAGAGACTACATATATAAATATGGCACATACATTCAAGCATACCATTCAGTCATAATCAAACAATCATTCATACCAACAGGAAAAATAGCCAATATGAGTTAAATCCTTTATTCAATTCTCATATTTCAAATCTGGGAAAAACTCTAGTTTTCTCATCATCTCAAGTATTATTCCCTTGGTATATTTGTCTATCCTGGTCTCATCTGCAATATTTATGAATCAATGGACACACTGTAATGAACTAATTCACTCCATTACACAAAGATCTCAGGACTTAAACAAGCCATGTGTCAACCTGTGTTACTCAAGCACACAAGTCATTCCTGCAGTGTTCTTGACCCCAATTTCTTAATCAGGTTTAAGTTAATAATAACCCCTTTTGATTTTTCATGACAAAACCATTCAGTGATCCATTTCATTAACTAAAAACATCTACATCATGGCATCTCATATTATTCATGACCATACAGAGACAAACAAGCAAACAACCATTGGTGACTACAAAATAAGGTTCTGTATATATATATATATATATATTCATCCTGGTATATTTTTCTTTAAAGGAGTTTAGGCAACTAACATTTGTTTATGGCTTCTGGGAGAGTTTTTCTTTTTGCAAACATTTGTGCTTGAGTTAAACTCAGAATGATCTGGTTTCACTGAATCACAAAATTTTGTTTGCTATGCATATGAACATATATATTTTTCATTGAATCAGGAGCATCAGCACATAGGCAACCCTATTGCACCCCTAATTCCTTTTTGTCTCAAGCCTCAGCACTTATACATGAGTATATTGCAGCTCAACATTATTTACATCTTTCTGGATTGAGCCAAAATCAATACTACTTGCCTATTCTCAACATTTTATTTTTTTGGGTATTTGTTTATATCCTTAAACATTAACATATCAGAGATCTGAGTGTATAAAACATATATGTATACTAACAACACATAAAGCTTTGTTATAATAAAACAAGTGATCAACCAAAGAGAATCAAAACATTTTCAGATTTAAATTCACAGATAAGCATTCATATATGAAAATACTCTTTTAAGAAAAATACTTATAACTGGCTGCCTGCATTAGGACTTATTGCCTTAGATTTTTGAGTGAGTTTTCTCACCTAGCTCTCTTCTTTGTTTCCTTAATTAATTGATGAACTTCTGCCTTTAGCCTCAAGCTCTCTTCCTTCCCTTGTCTTATGATTTCTATGGTGTTGTTTTTCTTTTTTCTTTTTTTCAAATTCTTTTCTGAGAAGGGGAGGAGGCTGCTGCATATACATGTATATATACAGGGTCTTTCTTAGGGTTTTGGGTATTGGCTAAAGCCATTTTTGCCCACCAGAAAAATCATGTTATCTGCATTTTAAACCCAAAGTTTTACCCTTCCCGGCTTAATTTGGGTGAAGAGAAAAGTGGTTACATTTTTCTTTCAGAAATTTGCTTTTCAGAAAATACTTTTTCCCTTTGTCTACAATCATGCTAAAAATGTGACTTGATATTATTATTTATCAAATACTCTTCCTAATTCTGCCTATAGCAACATTTCTCTGTTTTATCTTATTTTTTTCTATTTTTAGCTTTCATGTAAATGGCATGTACTCCCTTTATTTATTTATAAGAGGATTAGTTCTTTTTATATCTTCAGTTTTCCTTTCTTTCTTCCTACATACTAAAATATGTCTGTATATTTTATCTTACTAATTCGAACTCTAATATTTTATTAATACATATATATATATATATATATATATATATATATATCATTCTGCATTGACACACACACATGCACATGTATACTTAAGAAAAATATTCAGTAGCATCCATATATTTATATTTACTTATGCATTCAGCTTTTAAGAATTTAATCTATATATATATATATATTCCCATACATATCAATATGTATTTATTCTTAAAGTTCAGAGATTTTTAGCTTTAGTTCATGTGCATTCCCTGTGCACACATGTACACATATACTGATACACTATCAAGCTATATCAATCCCCTTTCAAAATTTAATTCAAAAATTATTTTGAATTCATTTATATTTGTCAGAATAAATTCCTAAAATCTTGGGTCATTACATACACCCCTCCTTTTAGAAATTGTGTCCCACAATTTTCCTAAGCTTAAAATCTAATTAAACGGCTTAGCAAAACAAATGGTATGAAACGCTTGCGTTTACTTCGTCGGTTAATTTATGGACTTGTTCGATTGAAACTCTTGTGACAATTTTCTAGTGGAGATCTACAATTTGTTCATAAATATTTAAGTTAAGCAAGTGGATATGGGACATGAAGCTAAACTCATATATTTACTAGCTTACTGTAATTGACACTTCTTGATGATCGATGATGATCATTTTATGGTTTAGACTAGCAATGTGCGATGTCTCTTTGTCCATGTGAAGAACTGTACTTCATTTTATTGAGCTTCGTCTCATTTCTTTGTGGGCTAGCAACCCATGTACTTTTAATGTGTTTCGATTCATCTAATGTACTGTTTGTACTACATCGATGTCTCGACTTTCCGGTTCATTGGACGTACCGTTTTCACTGCGTCAATGTCCCGAATTGTCATGTGTTTCGATTCATCTGAAGTACCGTTTGTACTACATCTATGTCTCGACTTTCCGGTTCATTGGACGTACTGTTTGCACTGTGTCAATGTCCCGAATTGTCATGTGTTTCGATTCATCTGATGTACCGTTTGTACTAAATCGATGTCTATACTTTCCGGTTCATTGGACGTACTGTTTGCACTGTGTCAATGTCCCGAATTGTCATGTGTTTCGATTCATCTGATGTACCGTTTGTACTAAATCGATGTCTAGACTTTCCGGTTCATTGGACGTACCGTTTGCACTGCGTCAATGTTCCAAATTGTCTTGTGTTTTGATTCATCTGATGTACCATTTGTACTACATCGATGCCTCGACTTTCCGGTTCATTGGACATACCGTTTGCACTGCGTCAATGTTCCGAGTTGTCTTGTGTTTCGATTCATCTGATGTACCGTTTGTACTACATCGATGTCTCGACTTTCCAGTTCATTGGACGTACCGTTTGCACTGCGTCAATGTTACAAACTGTTTTGTGTTTCGATTCATCTGATGTACCGTTTGTACTACATCGATGTCTCGACTTTCCGGTTCATTGGACGTACCGTTTGCACTGCGTCAATGTTCCAAATTGTTTGTGATACACGTATTTGCGAGTTTTCATGCTCCCGCTTGGGATTGGCCATCCTTTTCTTGTGATTTCTAGATATTGATTTCTGGAATTTATGTTTCACCAACTTTTACAATTGGCATTAATATGTATGTCATTATTGTGGCTTGGTGAATTAAATAAAGAATATGACATTCTTTTTAATCTTTGAGAAGATTCTTGTGATATTGATTAACCTCTTGCTGATTTTCAATTACGTACTTATCACAGTATGGTATTATGGTTATGATACGTTTTTGTCATATCTCTTATTCTATATCACTTTATCTGATATTTATAGCTAGACTGATCCGTTTATTATTTTCTTCTTAAATAATACTCGGGTCAGACTGAGATATTACAGGTGCTTCCTCATGACTTCTTATCTGGAGCCATCTTCAGACTTTTGGCTAACTACTCTAGTTTAGTAGTTTTTGTTGTATACATTTGAGATTTAGACTCCTTGATGTATACATATTCTTTTGCCTTGCACTTGTGTCTATTCTTTTGTGTTATTGTGGATCTTATTTGACCACTACTCTGATGTACACTTTCATGTGTTATATTCATATCTATTTCCGCCTTTGTGATATGAATTGTCTGTGACTGATTTGTGTTATGTTTATTTCTATATTTGTTTCCGAAGTCCTTATAGCCACTGTGTAGTAGCTTTGAGTTTGTATCGGTATATCGGATTTCCTCCTCAAATGAAATACATGCTATACTATCTGACATATCGGTGCTCGCACAAAGAAATTACATGGATGGTCGCTCCTCAACAGCCTTATTCACCGTGCTAGTTGACGGCATTATCCTGTAGTGTCCTTGACTAGCGTGGGTATAGAGGTGGGGCGTCACAGCTTGGTATCAGAGCCAAACTTCGGAACAAGGTAGAATGACTTAACAAGGATCATCGTCCTAAGTTATTCCTTAGGAGTCGTGCTTTAGGATTTACTCGTGTCTTCGTACCGTTCAATCCTATTTTCTTTTATGATTCCTTGTTTTATTAATCTTGACGTTGATATTCATCTTGTGAATAAATTTTTCTTCTTCTTTCTTTCTTTCTTAAAGAAGAGAAATGGTTAGACCTGGCCGTCCCAGCACCGGTCAATCTAGTGCTACTCCCCAGGATGGAGTTTTTATGTCTGCCCAGCAGCTTCTTGATCTTGTAAAGAATGCTCAAGCTGTCGGACCCACTCCAGAGCCAACTCATCCTAGATCTGGATTTGCATGCTTGTGCAGAGACTATACCGATTTGGGTGGAAGGCCATTCCGGGGATCCGAGAGTGTCATTGAAATTTAAGCTTGGCTTAGATCATGCGACCGCATCTTTTCTCGCATGAATCTTGTTGATCTCTACCGAGTCCAAGTGGCTTCTAGCATGCTCCAAGAAAGAGCATTGGATTGGTATGAGCTTCTTATTTCTGAAATCGTTGAAGCGGATCTCACTTGGGAGCAATTCCGAGAAAGATTTGAATTGAAATTTGTGCCGGAGGCTGAATAAGTAACTTTGGCCCGGCGTTTTATCGACCTTGTTCAAGGTGAATCTTCTGTGACGGACTACGTCGCATCTTTCGAATCACTTTCCAAATACAGGGTTGAATACATTAACACCCCGTTGAAGAAGAACCAGAGATTTGTCTATGGCTTGAATAAGAATCTTAAGAAGCCATTACTCCTGAAACTCGAGGTTTCATTTGATCAGCTTATTGATATCGCTCTTCGTCTTGAAGAGGCCGATAGAGAGTGTGATGTTGAAGTTGTGGGTGCTAAACAAAACTTCAACAACAACATGAAAAGGCCTATTAAGTTCAAAGGCCCCAATCCAATTCCCGATAAGAAAGGGAAGCAAGAATCTTCGGTAGCAAAGACTCCTACCTCTAGTCGTGGACGATGCTACAATTGTGGCCTTACGGACCACTATGCAAATGAGTGCCCGAAACCATTTTTCTGTCGTTATTGCAAAGGTTCGGGACATCTTTTATCTTCATGCCCCAAACTTCCGAACAAGAGAGAGGGAAAGCTAAATGTTGTTCAAGCTCTTAGTGACACTTCTCTTGGTCAAGGTATCCATTCTATCCTTGATGACATTTATTTTGTGATTGTCTTATTCGAGTTCTTTTTTATATGGGTTTCATCTCATCATTTTTATATCAAAAGAACTTGTGATTCTTTTTCTTTAGACATTTCTGGGCTTGATTACTTCTTTGAGGATTGCGAATCCGGATTGGTGGATCTGCAACACTCAATTTGCTTTTTATTGATGTCGAAATTATTTTATGTGATTTATCTTTCCGAGCTGATTTTTACTTAGGCTTCGGAATTGATTTTTGTAAGGATTGACTTAATTTTTATATAGCCATATCCTTTGTCCCGTGTGGTCTATTCATCTTCGACATTTTCAATCTGTTAAGCAGATTTCTGTTTTTCCTTTGTGATTTTGATTCCAATTTGATGGCATCATTTTATTCATGTAGTTTGAGAATTTCCGGTATTTTTGAGCTTGTCTTAGGATTATCGCCTAAGAAATATCTTGAGTGGTGATAAGGTCTTTTTAGCTCGACCTTACCATCGGTTTTCTTTAGCTACGAGTTGCGGAAGTTAGCATCCACTTACCGCATTCCGCACTCGTTATGATTCTTATGAATGACTTGTTATGTCATTCAGTTTATCTAGTTTATTTCATCCATTTTTGTAAAACGAGTATTCTATGAATATTTCGATGAGACCATTCTTGTATTCATTGATTTTGGGTGAAAATAGCAATTTAAAATTTTGCAAACCTTTTTCATAAGATTTATTTATAAGTACAATTGGATTTTTGTTCTTTAAGTAAACACAGAATATTCTTAAAAGTTTTTAAGAAACATGTTTATTATCTTGAAGATGATTTTGTGATTGTATTGCCCATTGAGTGCTTTAAGAATTTTGGTCGATGCGCTTGATCAACGTTATCGATAGGAATTTCCTAAACGCTTTGATGAGACAATCAGACACGATATATTGACTTGTAAAATGCAAATTTTTCTAGAAAGATTTTTACATAAAGATAATTGTGATTTTGAAAGTTTTAGCTTTTCGGGAAAGAAGATTATTTGAAAGAATTCTTTTCCGATACTTCTATTCTTGTGATTCCCAATGGGAACCAAGACTTTATCTTTTGTACCAATGCTGATCATATTGGTTTGGATGTCGTTCTCTTGCAAAAGAGAACGTGCTATCACTTATGCTTCAAAATCATTAATGCCTATTGAGACTAGATATGCCACTCATGATCTAGTGCTCGTGGCTATCGATTTTGCTTTTAAAAATTTGGCATCATTATTTTGGGTGGGAAATTTGTTCTCTACCCTGATTATAAATCTTTGGAATATTTATTTTCTCATAAGGAACTTAATATTGGATCGAGTTCCTTGCATCTTATGATCTTGATATTCTTTGTATATTCCTGGAAAGAGGAACCGTGTTGCCAATGCACTTTGTTGTAAGCAACAAGTGGTTGTTTCTATGATGATATCCGGATGGAACGATCTCGAGACTTTATCCACTTGTGAGATTCGAGATCGTGAATCCAATTCATGTTCGTCTCCTGTTTTGTGTAGCCTGGAGGCTCATCCTTCTTTTGGAATATTTTTTTTAGCTAAACTCTATGTCAAGCTAAATTTCATGGAATTCTTACTTTTATTATTAGCAATCGTGATCCATTATTTTACTAGTGGATTTTGGTAAGGTCTTCAAAAGCTTTAGGAACAAAGCTTAAAATTTTAGCATCGCTTATCATCTTGGTCCGATGGACAAACCGAGCGTGTGAATCAACTCTTGAAGATCTCTTTCGTTAATGTGTTCTCGATTTTTGTGGAAGTTGGGAAGATCACATTTCTCTTGTTGAGTTTTCTTCCTATAATAGCTTCCAATCTTGTAATGGTATGGTACCTTTCGAGCCACTCTACGGAAGGCCATGCCGATTCTCTTCGTGTTGACTTAAAGCCAGTGAGAAGCTGGTTTTAGGTTCAAACTTTATTGGTGTTCATTTGCGTTTCACCTTTGATGGGTGATGTGCGTTTCAGTCGATCGGGAAAGTTAGCACCTCGATATGTTGGTCTGTTTCCCATCAACGAACGTATTTGTTCTGTGGCTTATCGCTTTTTATTACCGGCTCAATCTTCTGCTATTCATGACGTTTTCCACGTCTTTTATTTACGGAAATGCCTTTGGGATTCCGATTTTTATTCTTGAGCCTGGAGTTATTGTGGAAATTGAAGTTTCGCCTTTTGACTTATGAGCAACATTCTATTCGCATCATTGCTTCGGAGGTTTAGCGCCTTCGAAATAAAGATGTTCTTTTTTTGGGGAAAGTCCGATGGTTCTTAAATCCTAAGGATTTCTCTTGGGAATCCAGATAATTCATCGAGCGAACACGTTCGGGCTAACTCTTTCGTGCTCTTTATGGTGAACTTCTTATTTCAAATTTTCTTTTATATTGATATGCTTCTATGGTTGTTACTATTTATTTTCTTCTTAAGTATTGCGAGGACGCAATTTCTTTAAGGAGGGGAGTCTGTAACAATCCGCATATTTATCGATTTTATATTTAAATATTTTTTTTAAATATAACATCGTTCGTCGGATTATAGTCTGAAAAGCTACTTTTTGCATACGGTCGAATTGGGACTCGAGACCACTTCCATTGAGTTCAAAAGGCCGTTTGCGACCTTTTTGAGTATAAGCTTCGATATGTTTGGAGTTAGTAGAATTTTGCTACTTTTTCACTTTGGACTTTGGGTTTGGTTCAGCCCACTTGCCAATTCTGGTTATATCAACCCAACCCCTCTCCACTTCTCTTCATTCTTTCCTCATTTCCTAACTCTCTCAAGCTCAAGAGAATTGGAAATAGAAATTCAAAACCCTAGTCTTCATTAGCAAATCCAACTTCTAGCTCCAAATTCAAAGAGAACCCATTGGTAAGCATCTCCTTCTTCTCCTCCAACTCTTTCTCCTTCCAATTTCAGAAATTCCTAAACCTAACTTTGGGAATGTTCTTCTTTTAAAAGCTTAGATTGAAGCTTCTTGAGTTGTTATTGAAGAGGAATTGATCTTAGCTTCTTTTAAAAGCTTCTTCTTCATTTGTTTAGGTTCAAAGGTGAGATTTTAATCTCACATCTTAATATATATTTATCTTCGATTGTTAGGTATGAATTCCTAATACTTATTCTTGTGCAAATGCTTTTGATTTGGGAAGAATTGGTATTCATTGATAGTGCAAGAAGTGCTGGAAATCAGGCTCCGGCCGACCGAATGCATTGTCCGGTCGACCGACCTGCTACTTGAGCACTTCCCTGCCTCTGTTTTGGGAGTGCAGGAATTTTGGCTCCGGCTGACCGACCAGGAAGTCCGGTCGACCGACCTGCTACCCGAGAATTTCTGTCTCTGGTCCGGTCAACCGACTCAGGGAGTCCGGTTGACCGACCTGCTCCTATTTGCCAATTATGCCTATATTGCCTACTTTGTTTGAATTTCCAACTTTAATCGATTCGTGTTGTTTCCCTTTTGTTGTTATCATTTATTACCGACTTTGATGACTTCTTTTCTTCGGGATTTTAGGGAATATCCATTTTGATGGATTCGGTATCGATTTCTTTGGATTTTATTCACGTATTCGAATGTGAATTTTTATGATTGATTGTTTCTACAATCACTTCTATGATTTGTCACTTCAAAATATAAAGGTTTTCTATACTAGTATTAAATATCAAAACTTCTTCATCAAAACGATTTCAACTCTATTTTCAATATCAAAGCTCGTTTCTTAAAACCGTTTTCCAATCTATTAGTATATACAAACCTTTACCTCATTCGTATGAGAAAATCTAATTAAACGGCTTAGCAAAACAAGTGGTATGAAACGCTTGCGTTTACTTCGTCGGTTAATTTATGGACTTGTTCGATTGAAACTCTTGTGACAATTTTCTAGTGGAGATCTACAATTTGTTTGTAAATATTTAAGTTAAGCAAGTGGTTATGAGACATGAAGCTAAACTCATATATTTACTAGCTTACTGTAATTGACACTTCTTGATGATCGATGATGATCATTTTATGGTTTAGACAAGCAATGTGCGATGTCTCTTTGTCCATGTGAAGGACTGTACTTCATTTTATTGAGCTTCGTCTCATTTCTTTGTGGGCTAGCAACCCATGTACTTTTAATGTGTTTCGATTCATCTGATGTACCGTTTGTACTACATCGATGTCTCGACTTTCCGGTTCATTGGACGTACCATTTGCACTGCGTCAATGTCCCGAATTGTCATGTGTTTCGATTCATCTGAAGTACCGTTTGTACTACATCGATGTCTCGACTTTTCGGTTCATTGGACGTATCGTTTGCACTGCGTCAATGTCCCGAATTGTCATGTGTTTCGATTCATCTGATGTACCGTTTGTACTACATCGATGTCTCGACTTTCCGGTTCATTGGACGTACCGTTTGCACTGCGTCAATGTTCCAAATTGTCTTATGTTTTGATTCATCTGATGTACCGTTTGTACTACATCGATGTCTCGACTTTCCAGTTCATTGGACGTACCGTTTGCACTGCGTCAATGTTCCAAATTGTCTTGTGTTTCGATTCATCTGTTGTACCGTTTTTACTACATCGATGTCTCGACTTTCCGGTTCATTGGACGTACCATTTGCACTACGTCAATGTTCCAAATTGTTTTGTGTTTCGATTCATCTGATGTAGCGTTTGTACTACATCGATGTCTCGACTTTCCGGTTCATTGGACGTACCGTTTGCACTGCGTTAATGTTCCAAATTGTTTGTGATACACGTGTTTGCGAGTTTTCATGCTCCCGCTTGGGATTGGCCATCCTTTTCTTGTGATTTCTAGATATTGATTTCTGGAATTTATGTTTCACCAACTTTTACAATTGGCATTAATATGTATGTCATTATTGTGGCTTGGTGAATTAAATAAAGAATATGACATTCTTTTTAATCTTTGAGAAGATTCTAGTGATATTGATTAACCTCTAGTTGATTTTCAATTACGTACTTATCACAGTATGGTATTATGGTTATGATACGTTTTTGTCATATCTCTTATTCTATATCACTTTATCTGATATTTATAGCTAGACTGATCCGTTTATTATTTTCTTCTTAAATAATACTCGGGTCAGACTGAGATATTACAGGTGCTTCCTCATGACTTCTTATCTGGAGCCATCTTCAGACTTTTGGCTAACTACTCTAGTTTAGTAGTTTTTGTTGTATACATTTGAGATTTAGACTCCTTGATGTATACATATTCTTTTGCCTTGCACTTGTGTCTATTCTTTTGTGTTATTGTGGATCTTATTTGACCACTACTCTGATGTACACTTTTATGTGTTATATTCATATCTATTTCCGCCTTTGTGATATGAATTGTTTGTGACTGATTTGTGTTATGTTTATTTCTATATTTATTTCCGAAGTCCTTATAGCCACTGTGTAGTAGCTTTGAGTTTGTATCGGTATGTCGGATTTCCTCCTCAAATGAAATACATGCTATACTATCTGACATATCGGTGCTCGCACAAAGAAATTACACGGATGGTCGCTCCTCAACAGCCTTATTCTCCATGCTAGTTGATGGCATTACCCCGTAGTGTCCTTGACTAGCGTGGGTATAGAGGTGGGGCGTCACAGCTTGGTATCAGAGCCAAACTTAGGAACAATGTAGAATGACTTAACAAGGATCATCGTCCTAAGTTATTCCTTAGGAGTCGTGCTTTAGGATTTACTCGTGTCTTCGTACCGTTCAATCCTACTTTCTTTTATGACTCCTTGTTTTATTAATCTTGATGTTGATATTCATCTTGTGAATAACTTTTTCTTCTTCTTTCTTTCTTTCTTAAAGAAGAGAAATGGTTAGACCTGGCCGTCCCAGCGCCGGTCAATCTAGTGCTACTCCCCAGGATGGAGTTTCTATGTCTGCCCAGCAGCTTCTTGATCTTGTAAAGAATGCTCAAGCTGTCGGACCCACTCCAGAGCCAACTCATCCTAGATCTTGATTTGCACGCTTGTGCAGAGACTATACCGATTTGGGTGGAAGGCCATTCCGGGGATCCGAGAGTGTCATTGAAATTCAAGCTTGGCTTAGATCATGCGACCGCATCTTTTCTCGCATGAATCTTGTTGATCTCTACCGAGTCCAAGTGGCTTCTAGCATGCTCCAAGAAAGAGCATTGGATTGGTATGAGCTTCTTATTTCTGAAATCGTTGAAGCGGATCTCACTTGGGAGCAATTCCGAGAAAGATTTGAATTGAAATTTGTGCCGGAGGCTGAATAAGTAACTTTGGCCCGGCGTTTTATCGACCTTATTCAAGGTGAATCTTCTGTGACGGACTACGTCGCATATTTCGAATCTCTTTCCAAATACGGGGCTGAATACATTAACACCCCGTTGAAGAAGAACCAGAGATTTGTCTATGGTTTGAATAAGAATCTTATGAAGCCATTACTCCTGAAACTCGAGGTTTCATTTGATCAGCTTATTGATATCGCTCTTCTTCTTGAAGAGGCCGATAGAGAGTGTGATGTTGAAGTTGTGGGTGCTAAACAAAACTTCAACAACAACATGAAAAGGCCTATTAAGTTCAAAGGACCCAATCCAATTCCCGACAAGAAAGGGAAGCAAGAATCTTCGGTAGCAAAGACTCCTACCTCTAGTCGTGGACGATGCTACAATTGTGGCCTTACGGACCACTATGCAAATGAGTGCCCGAAACCATTTTTCTGTCGTTATTGCAAAGGTTCGGGACATCTTTTATCTTCATGCCCCAAACTTCCGAACAAGAGAGAGGGAAAGCTAAATGTTGTTCAAGCCCCTAGTGACACTTCTCTTGGTCAAGGTATCCATTCTATCCTTGATGACATTTATTTTGTGATTGTCTTATTCGAGTTCTTTTTTATATGGGTTTCATCTCATCATTTTTATATCAAAAGAACTTGTGATTCTTTTTCTTTAGACATTTCTGGGCTTGATTACTTCTTTGAGGATTGCGAATCCGGATTGGTGGATCTGCAACACTCAATTTGCTTTTTATTGATGTCGAAATTATTTTATGTGATTTATCTTTCCGAGCTGATTTTTATTTAGGCTTCGGAATTGATTTTTGTAAGGATTGACTTAATTTTTATATAGCCATATCCTTTGTCCCGTGTGGTCTATTCATCTTCGACATTTTCAATCTGTTAAGCAGAATTCTGTTTTTCCTTTGTGATTTTGATTCCAATTTGATGGCATCATTTTATTCATGTAGTTTGAGAATTTCCGGTATTTTTGAGCTTGTCTTAGGATTATCGCCTAAGAAATATCTTGAGTGGTGATAAGGTCTTTTTAGCTTGACCTTACCATCGGTTTTCTTTAGCTACGAGTTGCGGAAGTTAGCATCCACTTATCGCATTCCGCACTCGTTATGATTCTTATGAATGACTTGTTATGTCATTCAGTTTATCTAGTTTATTTCATCCATTTTTGTAAATCGAGTATTCTATGAATATTTCAATGAGACCATTCTTGTATTCATTGATTTTGGGTGAAAATAGCAATTTAAAATTTTGTAAACCTTTTTCATAAGATTTATTTATAAGTACAATTGGATTTTTGTTCTTTAAGCAAATAAAGAATATTCTTAAAAGTTTTTAAGAAACATGTTTATTATCTTGAAGATGATTTTGTGATTGTATTGCCCATTGAGTGCTTTAAGAATTTTGGTCGATGCGCTTGATCAACGTTATCGATAGGAATTTCCTAAACGCTTTGATGAGACAATCAGACACGATATATTGACTTGTAAAATGCAAATTTTTCTAGAAAGATTTTTACATAAAGATAATTGTGATTTTGAAAGTTTTAGCTTTTCAGGAAAGAAGATTATTTGAAAGAATTCTTTTCCGATACTTCTATTCTTGTGATTCCCGATGGGAACCAAGACTTTATCGTTTGTACCAATGCTAATCATATTGGTTTCGATGTCGTTCTCTTGCAAAAGAGAACGTGCTATCATTTGTGCTTCTAAATCATTAATGCCTATTGAGACTAGATATGCCACTCATGATCTAGTGCTCGTGGCTATCGATTTCACTTTTAAAAATTTGGCATCATTATTTTGGGTGGGAAATTTGTTCTCTACCCTGATCATAAATCTTTGGAATATTTATTTTCTCATAAGGAACTTAATATTGGATCGAGTTCCTTGCATCTTATGATCTTGATATTCTTTGTATATTCCTAGAAAGAGGAACCGTGTTGCCAATGCACTTTGTTGTAAGCAACAAGTGGTTGTTTCTATGATGATATCCGGATGGAACGATCTTGAGACTTTATCCACTTGTGAGATTCGAGATCGTGAATCCAATTCATGTTCGTCTCTTGTTTTGTGTAGCCTAGAGGCTCATCCTTCTTTTGGAATATATTTTTTTTAGCTAAACTCTATGTCAAGCTAAATTTCATGGAATTCTTACTTTTATTGTTAGCAATCGTGATCCATTATTTTACTAGTGGATTTTGGTAAGGTCTTCAAAAGCTTTAGGAACAAAGCTTAAAATTTTAGCATCGCTTATCATCTTTGTCCGATGGACAAACCGAGCGTGTGAATCAACTCTTGAAGATTTCTTTCGTTAATGTGTTCTCGATTTTTGTGGAAGTTGGGAAGATCACATTTCTCTTGTTGAGTTTTCTTCCTATAATAGCTTCCAATCTTGTAATGGTATGGTACCTTTCGAGCCACTCTACGGAAGGCCATGCCGATTCTCTTCGTGTTGACTTAAAGCCAGTGCGAAGCTGGTTTTAGGTTCAAACTTTATTGGTGTTCATTTGCGTTTCACCTTTGATGGGTGATGTGCGTTTCAGTCGATCGGGAAAGTTAGCACCTCGATATGTTGGTCTGTTTCCCATCACCGAACGTATTTGTTCCGTGGCTTATCGCTTTTTATTACCGGCTCAATCTTCTGCTATTCATGACGTTTTCCATGTCTTTTATTTATGGAAATGCCTTTGGGATTCCGATTTTTATTCTTGAGCCTGGAGTTATTGTGGAAATTGAAGTTTCGCCTTTTGACTTATGAGCAACATTCTATTCGCATCATTGCTTCGGAGGTTGAGCGCCTTCGAAATAAAGATGTTCTTTTTTTGGGGAAAGTCCGATGGTTCTCAAATCCTAAGGATTTCTCTTGGGAATCCAGAGAATTCATCGAGCGAACACGTTCGGGCTAACTCTTTCGTGCTCTTTATGGTGAACTTCTTATTTCAAATTTTCTTTTATATTGATATGCTTCTATGGTTGCAATATATTTTCTTCTTAAGTATTGCGAGGATGCAATTTCTTTAAGGAGGGGAGTCTGCAACAACCCGCATATTTATCGATTTTATATTTAAATATTTTATTTAAATATAACATCGTTCGTCGGATTATAGTCCGAAAAGATACTTTTTGCATACGGTCGAATTGGGACTCGAGACCACTTCCATTGAGTTCAAAATGCCGTTTGCGACCTTTTTGGGTATAAGCTTCGATATGTTTGGAGTTAGTAGAATTTTGCTACTTTTTCACTTTGGACTTTGGGTTTGGTTCAGCCCACTTGCCAATTCTGGTTATATCAACCCAACCCCTCTCCACTTCTCTTCATTCTTTCCTCATTTCCTAACTCTCTCAAGCTCAAGAGAATTGGAAATAGAAATTCAAAACCCTAGTCTTCATTAGCAAATCCAACTTCTAGCTCCAAATTCAAAGAGAACCCATTGGTAAGCATCTCCTTCTTCTTCTCCAACTCTTTCTCCTTCCAATTTCAGAAATTCCTAAACCTAACTTTGGGAATATTCTTCTTTTAAAAGCTTAGATTGAAGCTTCTTGAGTTGTTATTGAAGAGGAATTGATCTTAGCTTCTTTTAAAAGCTTCTTCTTCATTTGTTTGGGTTCAAAGGTGAGATTTTAATCTCACATCTTAATCTATATTTATCTTCGATTGTTAGGTATGAATTCCTAATACTTATTCTTGTGCAAATGCTTTTGATTTGGGAAGAATTGGTATTCATTGATAGGGCAAGAAGTGCTGGAAATCAGGCTCCGGCCGACCGAATGCAGTGTCCGGTCGACCGACCTGCTACTTGAGCACTTCCCTGCCTCTGTTTTGGGAGTGTAGGAATTTTGGCTCCGGCTGACCAACCAGGAAGTCCGGTCGACCGACCTGCTACCCGAGAATTTCTGTCTCTGGTCCGGTCAACCGACTCAGGTTGTCCGGTTGACCGACCTACTCCTATTTGCCAATTATGCCTATATTGCCTACTTTGTTTGAATTTTCAACTTTAATCGATTCGTGTTGTTTCCCTTTTGTTGTTATCATTTATTACCGACTTTGATGACTTCTTTTCTTTGGGATTTTTGGGAATATCCATTTTGATGGATTCGGTATCGATTTCTTTGGATTTTATTCACGTCTTCGAATGTGAATTTTTATGATTGATTGTTTCTACAATCACTTCTATGATTTGTCACTTCAAAATATAAAGGTTTTCTATACTAGTATTAAATATCAAAACTTCTTCATCAAAACGATTTCAACTCTATTTTCAATATCAAAGCTCGTTTCTTAAAACCGTTTTCCAATCTATTAGTATATACAAACCTTTACCTCATTCGTATGAGAAAATCTAATTAAACGGCTTAGCAAAACAAGTGGTATGAAACGCTTGCGTTTACTTCGTCGGTTAATTTATGGACTTGTTCGATTGAAACTCTTGTGACAATTTTCTAGTGGAGATCTACAATTTGTTCGTAAATATTTAAGTTAAGCAAGTGGTTATGGGACATGAAGCTAAACTCATATATTTACTAGCTTACTGTAATTGACACTTCTTGATGATCGATGATGATCATTTTATGGTTTAGACAAGCAATGTGCGATGTCTCTTTGTCCATGTGAAGGACTGTACTTCATTTTATTGAGCTTCGTCTCATTTCTTTGTGGGCTAGCAACCCATGTACTTTTAATGTGTTTCGATTCATCTGATGTACCGTTTGTACTACATCGATGTCTCGACTTTCCGGTTCATTGGACGTACCGTTTGCACTGCGTCAATGTCCCGAATTGTCATGTGTTTCGATTCATCTGAAGTACCGTTCGTACTACATCGATGTCTCGACTTTCCGGTTCATTGGACGTACCGTTTGCACTGCGTCAATGTCCTGAATTGTCATGTGTTTCGATTCATCTGATGTACCGTTTGTACTACATCGATGTCTCGACTTTCCGGTTCATTGGACGTACCGTTTGCACTGCGTCAATGTTCCAAATTGTCTTTTGTTTTGATTCATCTGATGTACCGTTTGTACTACATCGATGTCTCGACTTTCCGGTTCATTGGACGTACCGTTTGCACTACGTCAATGTTCCAAATTGTCTTGTGTTTCGATTCATCTGATGTACCGTTTGTACTACATCGATGTATCGATTTTCCGGTTCATTGGACGTACCGTTTGCACTGCGTCAATGTTCCAAATTGTTTTGTGTTTCGATTCATCTGATGTACCGTTTGTACTACATCGATGTCTCAACTTTCCGGTTCGTTGGACGTACCGTTTGCACTGCGTCAATGTTCCAAATTGTTTGTGATACATGTGTTTGCGAGTTTTCATGCTCCCGCTTGGGATTGGCCATCCTTTTCTTGTGATTTCTAGATATTGATTTCTGGAATTTATGTTTCACCAACTTTTACAATTGGCATTAATATGTATGTCATTATTGTGGCTTGGTGAATTAAATAAAGAATATGACATTCTTTTTAATCTTTGAGAAGATTCTTGTGATATTGATTAACCTCTTGTTAATTTTCAATTACGTACTTATCACAGTATGGTATTATGGTTATGATACATTTTTGTCATATCTCTTATTCTATATCACTTTATCTGATATTTATAGCTAGACTGATCCGTTTATTATTTTCTTCTTAAATAATACTTGGGTCAGATTGAGATATTACAGGTGCTTCCTCATGACTTCTTATCTGGAGCCATCTTCAGACTTTTGGCTAACTACTCTAGTTTAGTAGTTTTTGTTGTATACATTTGAGATTTAGACTCCTTGATGTATACATATTCTTTTGCCTTGCACTTGTGTCTATTCTTTTGTGTTATTGTGGATCTTATTTGACCACTACTCTGATGTACACTTTCATGTGTTATATTCATATCTATTTCCGCCTTTGTGATATGAATTGTCTGTGACTGATTTGTGTTATGTTTATTTCTATATTTATTTCCGAAGTCCTTATAGCCACTGTGTAGTAGCTTTGAGTTTGTATCGGTATGTCGGATTTCCTCCTCAAATGAAATACATGCTATACTATCTGACATATCGGTGCTCGCACAAAGAAATTACACGGATGGTCGCTCCTCAACGGCCTTATTCTCCGTGCTAGTTGACGGCATTACCCCGTAGTGTCCTTGACTAGCGTGGGTATAGAGGTGGGGCGTCACATACATTCTTCACTACATGCATTTCCCTCAAACCTTCTTAGCATGGCTTTACACTGGTCTCTCTACTGTTAACTACTCTTTGAGTCCTAATGGTTCTGTCTTTGGTTATTTTAAGGGGACTCATGGTTTAAGGCAAGGGGATCCTATTTCTGCCTATCATTTTATTTGTGTAATGGAATTTCTTTCTGCTCAATTCAACAATTCTATGAAAAATAAATTGATTGATTTTCATCCAATGTGTAGAAATCCTCAAATATCATCTTGGATGTTTGCAGATGATTTAATGTTTTTCACAAAGTCTAATTCAAATCTATCTCTACACTTTTGGATGTCCTTCATAGTTTTACCTCCTTGACTAGTTTGAGTATTAACATAAGTAAATCAAAAACCTTATTTGCTGGAGTTTCCGAGGATATCAAAAGCTCCTTAATTAATCTGTCAACTTTGTCCCTTTTTGATCATGATGAAACTTATCTGGGTGCTCCTCTTACTTCTTCTACAGTTAAAACCTCCTAATGTCTCCCAATGTTTGAAAGAATAACTGATAAACTTTCTTCCTGGCCAATCTCTAAATTATCCATTGCCAGTAGACTTGTTATTGTTAAGTCTATTGATTCTGCCATGTGTCTTTATTATGCCAGAATATTCATATTACCTGCAAAACTGATTTCAATGATTAATTTTGCCTTGAATCATTTTCTATGGCATGGCAACCCATACTCCAAAAAGCTAATCAATATATCCTTCAAATATGTTTGTTGTCCTTATGAAAATGGTGGTCTTGGAGTTATGAATATCAAACAATGGAATGCTGCTGCATTTTCCTCCCACGTTGATAAATTGATGAGGCATGATCAAAACCTCTGGGCTGATTGGTGTAGGAAAAACCTTCTCAAAAAGTGTCACTTTTGGACCATGCAGATCCCTTCTGATTGCAGTTTTACTTGGAGAAATATGTTGAAATTAAGGCACTGGTTTCTTCCTACAATTCAGTACACTATGAAGAACAGTGACTTGTTATCTTTCTGGTATGATCCCTGGCCTAGTAAAGGCGTTATTCTTGCAAATTTTATACATTACAACTTGCGATGTTTAACTAGAATTCCTGATGTTGCAAAGGTTGTAATATCTTATGTGGTGATAGAATCTCTCTGCCTTATTCCAGTTCCTATGTGATTAGGAATGTTTAGGCTATATTTGAAAACAAAATATTTCATCATGCTGATTCCTCCACCCTATGGGGTAATGGTCCTCATTCCATTAAAAGAGTAAATAAGTTGCTTAACTCTTACAATGTTTATGGTCTCTTTCCTTGGCATTCTAGAATTTAGATTGTGAATTCTATTCCTAGTCAGAATCTGCTACTTTGGAGAGTAATCAAAGGCTGCCTTCATACTCGAGATAAACTATATGCAAAAGGTTTGATTCAACTGTCTTCTTGTGTTTTGTGTGGTCATAATATAGAAAATACTGAGCATTTATTCTTCTCTTGCCAGTTTACATTCTTTATCTGGAAGTATATCTTAAGACATTGTCACTTACATAACCCTAGTTTGGATTCCAGAATTGAATGGTATAACATATTTAAGGTAACTAGGTGGAGATCTGCTAGCTCTATGTTAGTTTTGAAAATTTTAAAAAGATTTATACACTTGATTTGGGCTGAAAGAAATGCTAGGGTGTTTTTAGGAATTTCTTCCTCTAAACATGGTCTTTGTCTTGCCTTAGTCAGGTCTTTGTGATGTGTTGTTTTTGCTCCATTTGTTCTTTGCACTGGTGGTGTGCTTGGTGTTTTATGTTAGCTGCATTGAGTCCCTCCCTTCATTTTATCTTTGCGGATGGATATGGAATTTCCTAGCTGGGTTATGATACTGCTTGGTGTTTTTTCCTGAGATGCCTGGTGTTTTTGTGGAGCTGCTTGGTGGTTTTTGTTCTTGTTTATTGCTGTGTTGTTTTTTGGTCTTTCTTCTCTCCTGTTTTCCTATGTATTACACCATTTATGCTTGTAATGTTTTATTACATGCTATAAATTAAAGGTAGGGGCCCTTTTAACCTGGCTGGCTTTGCCAAAAAACATATTAGTATGTATTTTAAAGTGTGTATATATATACATACAAGTTTTAAGTATTAAATTAAATATTCCATCATATAATAAAAGGTGGATTTGGGTTCTAACACTTAAGTTAAATAAATAATTTGGGAAAGATTTAACTAAAAGTGTGTTATCGAATTTTATAAATTTAGTTATGCTTGATCTTTAGATAAATGTTTTAAAGATTAATTATAAGGATAAGGAATGGTTTTGGGGTTGTTGTAAATGGTGTTTTAGCAACACTTATTTTTTTACCCTTATTATTAATTATACTTGGGAATATAATTAGATATTTACAAATGAATATTTAGTAGAAAAATACAAGTAAACAGTTTTGGTTTGTTGCGATAATTGTTTTTAGCAACACTTGTCTTTAACCTTTAAATGTAATTAAACCTTTAAAAGAGATTTTTAAATGTATTAATTAAATTGAATGGTTTGGATTTGTAGTAAATAATGTTTTAGCAAAAAAATTTAAACCCTTAAGTATGATTTGGAAGAAATATTATAAAAATATCTAGATCTTTAATACTGGAATTTTAAAGATAATAGCAAGTATAGGAATCTTTTACGAAAAGATAGAATATGTTGTATGTTTAATTTATAAAAGAAAAGAGGTTTATTATAAAAAATGTTTTGGTGGTAATTTTTTTAATCTCCTTGATTATATTCAAAATTAAATAAAAATTGTTAAGGAATTTGTGAATATACTTATACCATTGGAATAAGTATATGAATACTTTTTAACTATTGAAAAGGGTAAGTGAAAAATTAAACAAAATATACAAGTATATTAAGGGAGTTTTAATTAATAAAGGGGCATTAATTAATAAAGGAAGTTTTGACTAATGAAAGAAGTTTTATTAGATATAAAGAATTTTGACCAATAAAAAGGGTTTTTAATTTTTAAAAGATAAATTAATTAAAAAGGGATTGAAAATCATTTATTCGACTTAATCGTGATTATCAATTTAACCATGCTTAAATTCTTATGAAACTAAACTTATGTTTGATTTTTCATTTTTATTTGGTAGTTAAATAACCGACTATCAAATCTTGGCCTAAATAAGTAATCCTTCTTCATATTGGTGGTATGAAAATATTCCCTACTTAATACCGAAGGGTTTTAACTCTGGAAATATCTACAAGAAACATGAGAATTATATGGTACAGTTATCTTTGGTGATGTTATACTGTACATGTAAACCTGTTGGCTCTTCTAGGACAATGATAAGGAAATCCATCCACTTAAACAGTTAGGAGGTGACCTCTGCTCTTATGTATGTCTATTAATTTTCAAAAGAACCGGTATTGAGCATTCCGGAAAATCGTCGACTGGTTTATGGGGCATCCGGAAAGCGAGGGAGTATACTTGTAAGAGATGACTCGTACCATAACCACTCCAAGAACCATATATGTGTTCTATGGATGAGCCTTGAGTCTATCTTAGATGGTGGAACCTATGTGTGGTTTCGAGACCCATTAGGGTATGGGAATCCATATGGGATTCATTATGTGATCGAGTCTCGTTGGAAACTTATGTGAAGATGTCGAACGTAGCCTCGACATCAGAAAATTACTAAAGATAGAGTAGGATGCATGATCCCGGGTTCAACTAACCCATATAGGAGGTACATCAGCTCCATTATCTAGAGTATGCTTATCGATTTGTTGCGCACGGGGAGTTGATGATACTCGGTTCACGTGTTAGGGCTTGGGCTGGTTGTGTTTACCTTATGGTATATTTATCAAGGGATATACGGTGCTCGGAAGGTAGTTTCTGACCCTTGTCATAGGTGACCGGTCTCATTATGGCTTACGAGTATACTGGGGAGGTCTCCATGAAAATCCATTTATTCGAACGTCCTTAGCGATTTGATTTATATGCCTATTACTGCTGTGTTGTACACTCACTTACAACACAGATACTTTATATATATATATATATATAATCCTAGACATTATTATAATATCATTAAAATTTACTATAAAATGGTTTGGTTATCGTAAGGTAAAAACCCATATGTGTTCAAGTGCGGCGTGGTCGTATGAGATATCTTTATTTCAGAAGGTTTTATAACATTAAGTAATTCACATGACTTGAGTTTTCTCACGCTGGTTTACCAGATTGATCCATGTGTTATTTTCCTTATAATGCTCGGGTTAGCCCCGTGTATATTTCCAAGTTTCATTGATGACCATTGGAACTCTTGGGGAGAGGGGCTGGATGGTTCTTACTGTAGTATTTTTATTTCCGCTGCGTGGCTTTGTTTATATTTATCAGCAATTGTAAGGACAGGTTGTTATAAATATCCAGGCTAATGATAGGTTAGTTTTTCATTGATTGTTGTATGTATATTAAAAATGTTCTTTTTGTAGAAGTATCATTTTGATATTCTATGTTATCATTCCCCTATGAAATTCTGATATTATGTTCTCTTCTTTCTAGTTCATTTTCTTTTCTTTTTATTTTACCCTAACGTTCTGTCTTTCTGGCACTTGGATGTTCGGTGCATGAATACCGTAGATGTATTAATGTTGACATTTGAGGTTCAAAAGGGTGACTGTTACACAAATATCATCAACTCCCACCGGCCAACAATCGATAAGTATCTCTAGATATGGAGTTGATAACATACTAACGTGGGTCGCTAAACCCCAGGTCGTCCATCCTACTCTGTTTTTAGCCATTTCCGATGTCGAGGTTATATTCGGCATCTCTCACACGAGTCTTCATCACTCGAATAGAACACGAATCCTCAAATGGATTCCTTCATCTCAAATAAATGACGAATCACTACATGGATTCGAACATCTCGAACAGATCTCGAACCTCCACATAGTTTCACTGCATAACTCCTATGATGAATGCTAACGCTGTCCTTTCTCTTGGAGTACTCCTCAAGATAGTCAGTCCCACACGATATCATCGTTTGAAATGTTACCGCTGACCTCTCCCATTTACTTTAACTCTAGGATTGATAGTTTAACTCTATAAAATTTCACTTCACAACCAATTCCAAAACATAGAACTCGTATACTAGTTTTGAAGTGGTATTCGATAAGTAAAACACTTACCGATCCCGGTGTAACGACCCATAAATTAATCGTTTTGTATTTGAATATTTAAATAATTTTTAAATATTTAAATAATGGATTTTAATAACCAAATAAGAATATTTTAAATATTAATTAATGATATTAAAATCATTTTCGAATTTTGTTTACTAAAATAAATAGTTCAAATAAAAATAAAAATGTGACTGAAAAATATTTTCCGAAATTCGACTTTTCGGCATCGAAAAGTCGTCGAAAACGTTGTGCACATTTTTGTATCACTCATATACACATGCACACACATGCACATATGTCATGTGATAAGATAACCAATGTGTTAAAGTTTATAATCAAGCTTAGCTTAAATATAAACCTTAATTTGACATAAAATGCACAAAATATATTAAATAACCTTAGGAAATTAATTAAATAACCTAACCTTCACCTAAACCACCTAGCATAGGACCTAAAGCATGGTGTATGTGGACCTAAGGGGGGGGGGTAATGTCTGTACTAACAGTAGTGGAGAGGTATGGCTTCCATGTTACATGATAACATTTATATTATTTAAATAATTACGTTAATTAATTTAATACTGCACTTCTTTGCCTATAAATTCCACACATTTTCAACTTTAGATACTCATTTACATCTTCATTTCTTATCTCTTCATGTACATGAACACTTCCATGGCTTTTAAAATTATTTCCAAAATAAAAAACTAGCGAATACACTTCCAAAAATCAAGTCAAACTCCATACTTCACTTCCAAAAACCATTCTCTACTAAATAAGACCCTATACCCCATATTTCTACCATGGCTGAGCCCCATATGCTCTAGGCCGAGCCCAAAAGCCCACAACATATCCACTAAATCGAGCCATTTTCATAGTAGAGCTTAGATCTTGTCGCATTTGAGAAGTTGGTGATAGTTCAGTAAAGTTAGTAAGCGTTTTGGTGAGTGAAGCTTTCACTTTTAAACCATAAAAGTTACTATATTCATGCTCATATTTGTAGGTATTAAATGCTTATTGTATAGTTGTGATAATGGTTTGGTTTTTGGATTGGTTTGTTGCTTGAAAGTTAGTCGCTTTGGAAAGTTAGTAAGCGAATCATTGGTTATATGAAAATCTAGTAATCAAATAATTTCGTTGTAAATAAATACTTGATATATGTTGGATTATTGTAAATTATCATGTATGTATGCTCTTTCCCTTGCTATGTGATGTTTGGTTGTATAAGCTTGAATTTCGAACTGACCGTATAGCAATAGTCGCTATATTAGTACTTTCGGAAAATCACCTTTTATCAAAACCGTTTGGTTTCATTATCGTGCTTGGAATTATTTTACAAGTTAAGCAAATTTTTGATTAATGATGTTTTCAAAAATAATTAATTATTTTAATAATGATTATTTAATTTAATTAATTAATTAATAAGGGTTAAAGTTAACTAATTTACTTATTAATGATGTGTTTTAAATTTAACTAATTACTTAGCTAATGGTGTTTTAAATTTAATTAATCATTTTATTTAATGATGTTTAAGGCTAATTAATCTTTGGATAATGATGGATTAAGATTTATTAATTTATTAATTAATGATGTTTTCAAAATTAATTAATACTTTTTAAGTAATGACTTTTAAAAGCTAATAAATCTGTTTAACATTAATTAATCTTTCCTTAAATAAAGTGTTAAATTATTTAATTAATTATATTATTAATTAACTGAAATAATGATGTCTAAAGGAGATTTTCCCTTTTAAATTAAAGGTTATTGAAGTAAATTAATTAACTAGTTAACAAAGTTTTAAAGTTAATTTATCAATGTAATAAGGATGTTTCAAGTTATTGAATCCTTTTTAATGATGTTTCAAAGTTAGTAAACTCTTTAACAAAGTGTTTTAAAGCTAACACTTGTAATGTGAAGTCAAGTACGAATTCGAATTTTTACAAGAAAAGTTTGAATTGTTTATGGAAATAAATTAATTTCCGTAAAGCGATTCAATTGTATGGAAATGATTTATTTGTATAATTAGCACTAAACATCAAAGAAGTAGACTTGTCGCTGTTTCGAAAGTTAAGAATAATCGTAGGACATGACTTTGAGGTAACACTACCTTGACCTGTCCGATATTATTGTCAACCAAGGAATAGTATAAGTTTGAATTCGATGAGTGGTGTTTGAGCATACAAGACTTAATTTTCATATATTATCATTTTATATCCTCGATATTTGGTTTCTCAACTATCGGTAACTTCTGCTTCTTTATTATCGTCATTCTAAGATGATTTATTGCTCCGATGAGCTTTGTTATCCTTTATCAGTAAATGACTGAATGCATGAAAGGACGTCCAGCTATTTAGGGTTGCTCCCATTAGGGTATTTTCACATCTCATCTAGATCGGATTCATTTGCGCATTTAGATGTGAAGTATTCGGATACTAGGTAAGGTTTGGCGGGGTCTGGCTGGTACATTTCCAAGAAGTGTTGTGGAGTATATGAGCTTCTCAGAAGTATATTGCTAGAGGTATACTTCAAGGGTGGTGCATCTTCCTAGTCATTTGTTGGATATTTTCCTTTTCTTATTTAATTCGAACCTTCAAAATTATTACTTTATTTGCATCGGGAAGAGTCAACCACTCTTCGTGGTATTTAATTATTCATCCATTCTTTACGTTTGGATGTTGATTTATGTGGGAGTAAACCCGTTCCGTGTTCAGCGGTGTGGTCTCACATGTTTGCTTTAAATTTCATACCCATTGTTTAAAGTTTTACTCATACCAGACATATCGTCTGACCCGATTTGTTTATTTTTACTAAACTCTCGGCTACTCATTTTATTTTGAGTAGTCCGAAAGTAGCAGGTCTTTTGAGGGATCTTTTGGAGATGGCATCCGAGCAGAAGGCTTTCATCTTCTTTGTTACCTATTCCACTGTATTATCTAATTTGTGCAAGTGAATTTTGTTTCAGCATATGTAAAGGCAGGATGTTATAACTGCCTAAGCTGATTTGTAGTATTTTTGTGTGACTTTGATAACTCCCTGTTAAGGAGTAACCTGATGTACTATTTACTGTTCTGGTTTATTTAGCAGTTCCGTTGTGAGGTTTTCTATTTTTTTCTTTATTTCACCCCACGACGATTTATCTTTGTGATTCTTGGGCAACGGCACACGAACACCGAGGATGTGTTAAGTGTCGTTCCTGGAGGTCAGAGAAGTGGGTCGTCACACCCAGTCTCTTCGAAACTAATTCGATGAATTTTCGGCTAACTTAATTCTAGTTCTTTCAAAAGTAAGCTTAGAGACGTTTCGTACCAGTGCTCCTCCCTAGGGGTTCTCATTGATATGAAATTGTGAAGCCTTTGGATAACTTCCTAAGTCAATAAATGGTCAATTTCAATAGTCGACTAATCAACTGTCAAGTATAAGATAGATGTTCTAAATGGAAACCAAGTTTTGTTTACTCTCCATAAAAGAATAAACATTCAAAACACTACCATCATCCAAAATACAATCAAGCCACACAAAGTATGATTAAGTTACTTAAGAAACTCCTAATACCTTCCATTTAATTAATCCTCTTATTAATTAAAACTCCTTTATTAGTAAACTCATTTACCTAATAAACTTCTACTTTTTCTATTTTTTCCAAAGGATTCCATCACTTATTATTCCCTTCAAACTATCCATTTTAAGAATCTGAGTACTTTTCACAAATCCATTCAAAAGGTTTAAGACAAATGTTACTTAAATATTGTCACTACAAACCCTAAATCATTTCTCTTTTACATATCTTTAAATCATTCTTTTAAAGATCTATTTACATTTCAAAAGTATAATCAGAATGGCTTAAAGACGAATGTTACTAATACATTGTCACAACAAACCCAAAACCATTTTATACTTGTTATTCTCTTTAAAATTCCATTTAAAGATCTAAGTATTTAGCCAAATCATTTAACAATATTTTTACCACTTTAAAATATTATTCAAGGGTTTAAAAATAAATGTTACCAACACATTGTTTGAGACAAACCCAGAACAGTTCTCTATCCCATTATTTTTAAAACTCCATTTTCAAGATCTAATCACTTTCAAAAGTATAGTTAGATAGGTTAAAACAAATATTGCACAAACACCATTACTATAAACCCAAAATCACTTTTATACTTGTCATTTACATTAAAACACCCTTCAAAGCTCTAAGTTCATGTTAAGTCAAGTTCAGTATGGACTAGTTGACTATCAAGTTCTAATGACGATTGCTTATACAAATCACGATTCGTACGCTTAACTCGTTTTTGACATTCTCAACTTAACCATTCCTCGTTCAAGAGTGAAGCTAGGTAAGTTTGGAAATTGGTTGCTCCAAGCCCTACCTAGACTCCTCATTCTTAAATCTCACAAATGGATAAGTCTACCTCATTGGCTTTTAGTGTTAAGCATAGTATTAATGTTTTCCATAAACAATAAAAAATCAACTCGATTAACACGTTTTTCAACATTTTCCACTTACTTATTCCTCGGTTAAGTGGGAAGCCCGGTAGGTTAGAGCTCTACTGCTCCGTCCCTACTTAACGTCAATCTTAACTCTCACAAATAGATAAGATTACTTTGTCGGCTTATTAGTGTTAAGCATAGTTAATTACTTTTCTAACAAGTAATTAAACAATTATCTATTTGGCCATTAAGCAATTAATAACCCATTTCTAACCTTCTGTTTTATAATTTAAATCAAGATATTTATATAAGGTATTTTCCAAGATATTTATATAAGATATTTCCAAGATATTTATACTTCATAATAATTATAATATATTTTAAAACACTCCTTTAAAATATAACTTGAAAATAACAAGTTTGAAAAATCATTAGAAACTTAAAGACGACATGTTTTTAACAAAATATCTCTCCTTTGAAAATTCACAACTAATTCTTGAAAATTTATATAAATCTCAAACTAATTTTAAAATACTTTAATATGATTTAGGTAATACTTTTAAAAAGAATGAAACAAATCGCTCAAACTTAAAGTCCTTTCTGAAATATTTGAAGTCTAATAATCAAGGTTAAACGGGGCAATTTTGCTCTAGTGATGTTTTGGTCGTTTTCGAGATGTTACTTAACTTTTTACTATTCAAGCTTTTAATAGCAACAAACATACATGTATAACATTGCAAATATGGCGAGAAATCCTTATGGATCTCTCTACAAAGTTCCATAACAATTACCAAAAATAATACAACTTCGAACTACATCTATAGCGACTATCACTATGTGCTTTTAAATCTGCGTCTGATCTAAACGAAAGTCCATCTATAACCTATGTGCTTTTCTCAAGGTCTAGTCACATGTCATATAATTCCATTCAAGTCCATTACAAGTTTTTTCAAGTCCATGTACATGGATTACATATGTCATTTTTAAAGTAAGAAGTTACAACCATTATTTTCAATATAAGTTAATAATAATTCAAACAACATTAACACAATCAAACACAACATATATATGTTATATTTTCCATTCAAAGTGAGGTGTTAACTCACCTTTAATCCAACCAAAACTAAGATCCAAGAACCAAAGCCGAATCCCACTTACAACCACCTTCTTCCTTCCTCCTTCCTCCTCTTTCTCTTGCATATTTTCCTCCCCCACCCATATATTTGCTCACGGCCATCCCCTCCCATGGGAGTTTGGCTTCACTTCTTCAACTTCTAACATGGTAGAAGGTTATCTAATATTATATTAAGCCATGTGGAAAAGTTTGAAGTGATTTGGAGTTGATTTGAATATGATTTGAGAAAGTTGGAGAGGTATATAAGGAGATGAAGAAGCCATTAAAGGAGCTTGGATTTTCTTAGGGATTTTGTGATTATTTCCTAAGGGTATACCCCTCCTTTTATAGGCTTAGGAATGATGATGGAAAAAGGCTAAATAACCCTCAAAACCCTAATGTCGTAATTGCTTCTACCACTTCACACTTTACGCCACATAGCTTCACTTTGAAGTATTACCATTTTTGCTCATTTTTACTTTATGTCATATCTCCTTTATGGCTAATTACTCTTATACCCATCTCATAATATCTCTTATCCTTTAGGAATCTTCTAGAATCTTCCAAGCTTGTATGAAGAGGAGAGTGCTTAACTAGTGGATAATGTGTTCATTAGATATTAGCTTAAAAGTTGATCATTTCCCGATGACATCACACCTGACATCATCATAATTAATTAGTCATAAACATGAAAATATTTTTATTTACTAATTATATCCTTAATGATTAATTAGGCCTGCATAAAAAGTTTGAACAACTTTCATTGAGAAAAAAGCTGTTGATCGATAAAACGATTTTCGGTCACATTATGATTTAAAAAGGGGTAAAAATCTTATTAAATCATTTTAATAACATTTAATTTAAGATTCAAATATTCAAATAATTCAGATATTTAAATACGAAGTGTTTGAAGTCGTTACACGTTTAGGATTTAATCCATTTAAATCTAATTTAAATATTCTACCAGTATCCTATATCGATATGCACGTTTATAACTTTTATTTACGCACTTTATTAAATACTAATGGTATTCAAATAATTCTAATAAAATTTTAACAACTAATATTTCACAAATATTAATTAATTTAAAAACACACTTAGCATTTATTCTATTTAAATCCAATTTAAATATTCTATTGACCCCGTATGTCGATATGCATGTTTATAACTTTTATATACGCAATTAATTAAATACTAATAGTATTTAAAAAAATAAAATAAAATTTAATAATTAATATTTTTGATAAATATTAATTAATTTAATTAATTTACAATGATTATAAATTAATTAAATCATGTGGTACATTCGGGGTATTCCTTATTCGATTGTGCGACTTAAAGGTGTAAATTCAGTCAGTAATTAATATCGAACAATTCGAATATTAACATTCACACATCACCTTAGCTAGTGGTGTGATATTTTGGCTCAATTTATCGCTAACACATCTTTTGGTAAAATCCAGTTTTCTTTACTATAAGCGGTAATTGATAGTAACGATTATTTACACTAACTCTTTTCGTCAACACTACATCATATTAGGACTTATGAAATTTGGTTTTGGTTAAAATTCCAATATTGTCCATATTCATATTGGTTAGTCCACAAAAAAGTTCTTGGTTCAATGGAATCATTCATTATTAACCGTAGGACTCTAGTTAGAGATTTTGACTTTGAGTTGACTATAGTTGATCGTGATGCTAACCCTATATAACCAAGGAGATGAATTATTTATTAAATAGTGTTTTATTTCAAATGCTTCAACTCAGACTTAACTGTAGTCATTTAATGAACGTCATGCCATGATTTAACTATAATCAACATAAAATGTGCATATTGAAGTACCATAGTATTTTCAAGTTGAGCGTACTGCGTAACATCGTCACTTCGAGAGTCTTTGTTTAACTTTAGTTACATTAACCAACATAAAACTCTCGACCGAGTCATTCCATAGTTATCCAATAACTATTAGTGCGTAACCTCTTGGCACCCTATCAGCCATAAGTAATACACTACCCAACATTTGAATAGTCTCAATAGATGTTCGATATCCCATCTCGAAACATTTTGACTAGGAATATAAAAGAAATTATTTTTAATGCGATAAATTTCTCATGATTGCAACAAACTGTAATTACATCACATAACATATTTAAGGATTTTCTGTTTAAATTAATTACTTGATTATATCACAATACAAGTATATAATAAAAAGAAAACACCTTTTATTTATGAACAAGATTGGTTGTTGAGTTAGATATATGTTACAAATTACATAATTGCCCCTAGGGCATATCCCTAACTCTATCGCCAATAACTTCAAGTTTGTAACCCCTTGGTGCCCCTAACAGCCATGAGTAATATGCTAGCCTATATTTTAGGAGCGTTATGCACTCTGGTGTCAACAGATGAATTAATATTCTTTTCTCAAAACATCTTGACCAAGAATATTTAAAAGAACACATCATGTTATTTTGTAGTTAAGTGCTCACAATTGTAATTATTTGCAACTACAATCACATAACATTTTGTTTAAGGATTTTCTTATTATATACTTTAAATTAATTACTTAGCTAATCATATCACAATATGACAAAGTATATAGGAGCATCATTACTATGAATGTGATTGCCTATCGAGTTAGATATATGCAACTAAATACATAATTACCTCTAGGGCATACTACTAACTTTTTCAATCTTTCACTGGCCATTAGGATCTATTCTGGAATCATAGTCTCATTCCTATGATTAGTTTAGATTTGATCGAGCCAGCCTTTGGTGAATGGATTTGCTATATTTGTTTTACTATCTACTATGTCAACTAATATCTCTTTACCATTTACAGACTACCTTTTTCATGTAAAACTTTCAAAGTAGTTGTTTAGACATCTTATGAGCTCTATTTTCTTTTGCAATTTGTGTAATGACCTGACTTTTCAACCCTCAAGTGTCAACACTAAATACTTTCACGGTATCATGTGGTGAAGACCCAAGTGTCGGGAAAGACAGAAAGTTATGGTAAAATAAAAAAGAATAGAACAAGAAAGGAAGAACACAACATCAGAATCTCACAGCGGAACGATAATATATAATATCAAAAGAACAATACAAATGGTTACTTTGAATAAATAAATTTCAGAGTAACAAAACCTAAGTACTATCATCAGCCTGGACAGTTATAACTGATTATCCTCACAATGCTGATATATACAAAGATAATATGGAATAATACAAATAGAAATAGATAGATAATGGAAGCCTCAGCTCATCCCCTAAACTTTGAAGCATCTAAGGTAAAACCTGATATACTTAGCCTACTTGAAAGAGTATGCGAGGAATTTATGAAAAAAACCAATCATTATACAATGTCTGGTATGAGAGAACACGAGGTACATAAATACATGTAACAATAACTATAGAGACCATATGGATTCCCGTAATGGTTTTCCCTTCGGAAGAAACTAACTATTCATTAAGTTTAATATAGTGATATGATAAATAATGTCTAGGGTGTAGAATATAAATCGTATCAAAAAGTCGGGATGCTTACATTGATTATAGCACAACAATATTAGGTTACATTCAAACCTATTAAGGTACGTTCGTATATTGGATTTTTCCATGGAGATCTCTTCGGTGAAGCCGATTCCGAACTCCATGCACAAGAGTCAGAAAGTACCTTCTAAGCATTGTATATCTCTAGATAAAATATACTATTAAGGTAAACATAGGCAGCCCATCATCTGAACATAAATGTGAACAGCGTGAACCAAATATCTTCAACTCCCGCTGACCAACAATTGATAAGAATCTCTAGATGTGGAGTTGATAACACCCTGATATGGGTCAGCTAAATCCCATATTGTGCCTCCTACTCTGTTTTCTATCATTTTCGACGTTGAAGTTACATTCAGCATCTTTCACACGAGTCTTCATTACTCGAACAAAGCACGAATCTCCAAATGGATTCCAGTATCTCGAACGGATTATGAATCACTACATGGATTCCATCTCAAATAGATCTCAGATCTTCATATAGATTCCCCTTTGCAACCACTTCCAAAATATAGAACCCATACACTAGTTTTGAAGTGGTATTTGGTACGTAAAATACTTACCAATCCCGAACTCTTCAAAACCAATCGATGATTTTCTGATTAACTAAATTCTTTTTTTCTTAGAAGTAAGCGAAAGCTAGAGACTTTTCGTACCAATGCTCCTTCTCGGGGTTCTCATTAGTATGAAATTGTGAAGCCTATTGATCTTCTTAAGTCATACTTGGTTAAGTTCGATAGTCGATTAATCGACTATCTAGTAAAAAACAATTGCTTATGCAAATCAATATATTCATATACTTAACCTGATTCTAACATTCCAACTTAACTATTCCTCATCCAAGAGTGAATCCAGGCAAGTTAGAGCACTAGTTGCATATCAAAGTCATGCCTAGATACTTCATTCTAAAATCTCACAAATAGATAAGTCTACCTCGTCTAATTTTAGTATTAAGTATATTATTAATGATTTCCGTAAACAAGTAAGAAATCAACACGATTAACACGTTTTCGACATTCTTGACTTAACTATTTCTCAATCAAGAGGGACATTAGTAGGTTAGAGCTCTATTGCTCATATCCCTACTCGAACATCATTCTTAACTCTCACAAATAGATAAGCCTACTTCGTGTTAAGCATAATTAATTACTTTTCAATAAGTAATTTAAACAATTAACGATTTAGCCATTAAGAAATTCTTGACCCCTTTTTGAACCTTTTGTTTATACTATTGAAACCCCTTTTAAAATGATATATATAGTAATTTATTTTTAAAACTAGATACTAAATAAACCATTTTTAGAAGATATTTATTACATATGATATAAAATATTCAACATATTTTCTAAAAAAATTATAATCTTAAAAATGCTTTTAAAATATTTTATAATACTTATAATATGTTTTAAAACATTTACTCAACATATTAATTGAAATAACAATTTTATATTTTATTTAAAAACTTGGAAAAACATGTTTTCTATATATTTATAAGCGAAACCTCTTCTTTAAAAATTCACAACTAATTCATAAAAATCTCAAACCACTTTTAAAATACCATAATAATAGTTAGTAAAACACTTGTAAAAAGAATAAAATAAAATACTTAAATTTAAATATCTTTTCAAACCTTTAAAGTCCAAAAATCAAGGTTGAACGGGGCAGTTTTGTACAAGTGGAGTTTTAGCCACTTTTCGAAATGTTACTTAACTTTTTACTATACTATCTTTTTATAATAAACATACATATAAAACATCATTAATATAGTGAGAAACCCCTAAAGGTTTCTCTACAAAGTTCCTAGAAATCACCAAAAACAAGGTAATTCCTAAGTGCATCCATAGCGACTATTGCTATGAGTGCACTTTCAATTCCAAGTTCAATCTAACCAAAAGTTCTACTAAAACCTATGCACTTTGTTTCAAGGCCTGGCTATAAGTTATACAAGTCTAATCAGGTCCGTTCATATGGATTACATATGTCATATGCCTTCAAAGCAAGAATCAAAACCAATATTTCAACTTATGTCAATATCAATTCAAAGAACTTAAAAACATTCAACACAAACATATATGGGTTGTATTTCCATTCAAAGTGGTGAGTTAGCTCACCTTTTAGCAAACAAATAAGTGAGAACCAAGCAACGAAGTCGAACCTCACCCTAGCAACCACCTTTCCTTCCTTCTAGCGTTGCACACTTCCCTTTAGCCCAAAAAGCCACTAAAAGCTCACGGCTATGATGGAGGGGTGAGTTTGGCTTTACATTTTCAGAATCTAACTTGATAGAAGGTGTTAAAATATTGTAGTAAGGCTCTAGTCCAAATTTGAGTTGATTTGGATGAGATTTGCAATTATTTTGTTTATGAATTTTGAGTAGAGAAAAACATGAAAAGAGAGCTCACTTTGCTTTGTAAATTTGTGAATTACTACCAAGGGCATGCATCCCCTTATATAGGCTTAAAATGGTGTTGTTTAAGCTTGTTCTCACCCTTCTTTAATGTCCTGCAAGGCTAACCTCCCCACATGCTCCATCACCTCGCCTTTACATCGCTTCTTTTAGCAAAATACTCTTATACACTTAACATTTAAAATATCCCTTATCTATTTGGAAGCTTCTAGAATGTTCTATTTGCTTCATGAAGAGAAGTTTTAATTAGTTATTAATGTGTTCATTTGATCATTAGATAAGTGCATAAGAGTTTAAACAACTTATACTGATCGAAAAGTTGTTTACCGATAAACCAATTTCCTGTCACAGTATCGATTTTTTTTCGAAGATTATATTTTTGCAAAAAAATATAAAAAAAAGATTCTAATCTTTATTTATCAATTAAATGATGTTTAATAAGGTTATAAAATCCTATTTATAACATTTAATTATATTTCAAAACATTTTGATATTTGAAGATAAAGTGTTTGAATTTTCCAATCACCGCATTCTCCCCCTCGAAATTCAAACAAGAACGATAACCAAAGAAGATAGAAGAACAAGAAACATATATAAAGTACTGTTGGAACTATATACAAACTAAACTGCAACCGTAACAACCCATATTTTTTATAATTAAAAATATTAAATTTAATAAGGGTTTGGACTTTAATATTGTCAGAAATTAAAATTTATGATTTATTAAATTGAATCTTATTAAATTAGAAATTTTGACCCTAAGATAAATCTTGAAACAACTAATTTTAATGAGATAAAAGATGGTAACATGCATTAACATATAATTTGCTAATATTGATTGAATGTAATTGACTGCTATAATATGTTAACGTAATTTCAATCAATTTAAATAATAAAGGTTAATAAGGAATAGAGTAAATGATGTATAAATTGATGTAATCATATGTTATTAATTGCAATTGGATTTAATAAGGAGTATGAAATTAATTATTTTGTACGTAAATTTATTAACCTTTATTTGTAAACAATAAGTTAATAGATATGGATTATTAATGTATAACCATTATTTTATTTAGTATCTTATTATTAAATCCGTTAGAAATTTATTTGGTAATTAATGGAGAATTAATGTAATTGAAATATTACAATTGATATAAGAAGAAACGTTAACTATTAAGTGATGAGTGTAATAAAATGAAAACTTATGTTAATCAATTTCATAAGGGAATAGTTGATTTGATAATAAGAATGTAAATCAAAATAAAAGGATTTGTTTGGAATTTAAATATTGAAACGACCCAAAATTTTCGACTCCGAAAATTCCAGATAGTTAGGTAAAGAAGAAAACAGTAACACAGTACTGATTCTCACAAATCGCAGAGGATCAAAATATAATATCAAATAATAACAGTTTATAAAAGAATACCTGTATCTGTTGATTATATTTTACATCAGAGTTACACTCATACACAAATACTGGACATATACAAATCGCATGTCTTAGATAAACAGAAATAATATCACAACGGAAACTCTCCATACGTTCCTGCCATCCAGCTCGTCTCCTGAGCTCCAGAACGTCCTTACCTAAAAATCTGTAATACTCGGTCTGACCCGAGCATTACATCAAAGTAACACCCGGGTCAGGCTGGAAACCAGCGTGAGTAAACCCATCTAATCATGGAATACAACAGTATAAAACTTACATAAAACCCGGGGTAACTCGTGTCGATTTACAAATTCACAATTTACTAGAGACATTACTTATTTCACACATCAATGTCTAAGTACCAAAACTTAGATTAAATGGTCCAAATCACTTAAATCATTCCATTTCAGTCTATTGATTTCACAAATCAATCTATAAAGAATCGAAGTGGTTTCGGGTATTTACTAATACCCGACTCCGGTCTCTTCGAATCCAATGTCATCTTAACTCAAGTTATTCAAGTGAAATACAATTCAACTTTAAATACAGGGTGTCACAGTAATTCATCCTCAATAGATAACCACATCATCACAGTTTAAATCAAACATATCATATCACGTAGCATCACGAATTACATATTAGGGATAACAATTAATCCAAGACTTACAATATCATTCTATCATCCATACACAAGGTTGATTAGCCATACCATTCTAATTAATTTAAATATATTAAATTAATTACTTCCATCATCTTTAAACCCTGCTTACTCAACATTTATTAATTACAAATCAATTAATTAATCATCCTCTAATTATCATCTTAATTAATCATTTTCGATTAATTATCCTTTAATTACAATAAGTAATTCACTCTTAATTAATTACACAAATTAATTATCCTTTACCCATCCATATTAATTACATTGATCATTAGTTTATCACTCAAATTAATTATCTCATAATCATTCATTTATCAATTATCCCTTAATTAATCATACTCATTATTTAACTAATCATTGATTAGTTTCCTTAATCAATCAATCCTTAATTATTTACACTAAGTAATTAATCCTCTATTACTTCCATTAAGTAATTAATTAGTCACTAATTACAACCTAATTACTTAATTAACTAACCTCTATCTCATAAATTAATAAATCTTAAACATTATTAAATTAAACTAATTAATTACTCTTAATTACCTTATTTAATGAATTAGTCATTAATTATCCAAATCTTAATTATCTCTTAAGATAAATCTTTATTTTTATTAATGACTTTATCATTAACAAAATTTAAATACATTTCAAAACATTCCACTTTTAAATTAAACTTTAAATTTAAACAAATTTAAGTTAAACAAACTTCAAATCTTCTAAATCAAATGTTTTAAGAAAAACATTTTATTTTACATAATAGTTTGAGGGAATTAGGGAAAAGGACAAACTTTGACAAAAAGTTAGTCTAAAGGACAGCAAGTTTTATTTTTTGGCTGAAGGACAAACTTTAGAAAAAATTAGGTTGAAGGACAATGCTAGTTATAACTAGCATTATATTCAGTTTTTACACTATACAAAATGCTAGTTCTAACTAGCATTGTCCTTCAGCCTAATTTTTTTCAAAGTTTGTCCTTCAGACCAAAAATGAAACTTGATGTCCTTCAGCCTTAATTTTTTTCAAAGTTTGTCCTTATGCCTATTTTCCACTAATAGTTTTATAAATCTTTCAAATTCCTGCATTTTAAACCTACTTCGGGTTCTACCCTAGTTTAGCTCGAGTCCATACTCAAGTTTTCATCCACCTGCAAAAGCTTTGCTAAATTTACAACTTATATTTGGTTTAAATTTTAAAACTGGGCCAAACTTCTCTCTCGCGAGCAACTCAAAAATAAACTCGAGCAAACGACCCTCCAACCCGAGCTTCAACCCGAGTAAAACTCCTTCGTTCCCAAACATCAATGCACACAGAAACCAGGTGCACGTGCACCATCGCCAACAATGCTCCGGCACCCCTTGACCATCCTCAACAAGTCACCGATCGTCACGACAGTCCATTCCAGCCATTGATTCGATACCACAAAACCCAAATCAAAATCGAGCCTTCTTGTCGAAACTTGAAAACCCAACCTCATCTGAAACCCACCTTGACAAGGACAATCTGACCACCGGAAGCTCTATAGCTCCAGCCACACTTCCATCCACGACCCAATCATCTTTCCCCCACGTTTGGTTTGACTCGACGTTCCGACGTCGTAGCATTAACCCAAAACCCAAGCTCAACTAACCACCATCCTTAAACCCTAGTTCTGGCCACCACTGATACCATGACCTATGATCGACACTTCCACCATTTTTCCCCACGTCCCAAATTACCAAGCTAGCTCTGACCAAAACCCCGACGATCCAAGATCGCCCAGTCACCAGATTTTGCCCAAAAACACATTTCTAGTCATCACAGAAATGAAAACTCAAACCCAAACTAAAATCCATGATTTTTGATTTAAAAATCAAAATTTTCAGAGGAGATTTAAGTTATATAATTTGATCCACAATTTATGATACTTGATTTTAACATGAACTTAAATTTTCTACTGTTCTATCCATATTCCAGAAGATTTTCAAATTTACTTTGCTTAAATAAAATTTTAAACTTTAAATTATGTTTAAAAAAACACATTGCATTTGAAACTCAAAGCCTAACAGTGACTAGATAAAGATTTATTGAATTTTGGCTTAATTTCAAACTCTATAACCAAGAAAAACAGAGAAGAACAGGCAAATTCAACATGCACAGAACAAATACATATATATACAGAGATTCATACTTAAAAATACACATGCAAAACACAAATCTAATCCACAATAACATGCACAGATTCAGATCTATTTAAGCTTTTTAAAATATATGTTTACTCACCTTCCTTCCTTTGAACATATCAGTGATTTTTTTTTGAAAAGAACTGCTGGCTTTTGATTTGATCTTCTAAACTTTGAGTTGCTCCTGCTTCCTTTAAAATTGTAATGGCTGTTTGTTATACTCACAGATTAACCAAAAACAGTGCTTGCTTCACCCTCTGCTTCAGGCTAGATCTTTTGTTTTAGTTATGATTCCTTTTAAGTGGTAACAACTGCTTGTTTTAGTTTTTTTTTTCTTTTTTTTTCTTGAGAGCAATGTGATAAGCTCGACTACAAATATATAAAATGGAAATGAAGTGTGTAGAGTAAGCTATCATATGTACAGGCTACTCACGCAATTATTTATCCATTTTATTTTTTTCTTTTGGTCAGCAATTTCCTGGTATGATTTGTGAAACCTGAAAATTGATTTGATTTAAGGTTTGTGTGCTTAGATTTGATGTATTGTGAGCTTGAGAGGATATGCATTAAATGCTATGTCCCCTTGTATGTTTACATACATATCTATGCATATATATCTACGTTCTATAACATACATACATACATCATATGTATATTTCCATTTTATCACTTTTACCACTTCATTTAACATATATACATACATACTTACTTATGTATATTTTTATTTGAACATCATATGACTTGTCTATATGTTTATCTATATATATATATATAAATATATTTGAACATTTTCTTTAATCTAATTGATGGGATTCATATATATATATATATATATATATATTCCCATATTCATTTATATTTGGTTATCATCATGCACATTTATATTTATATTCATACATATTATATGTATAGTTATATACATATCTATTTATGGATATTTTTATATTGAATTTAAATGGTAAAGTTTACCTGTACAAAAAGTTTATTTTTCTTTTCTATAGGAATTATCATACCTAGAGATTTTAAAAATGAAATCTCTAATATAGTTTTTAATTCAAATTATATATATTCAGATATTTTAATTATCATAATTCATTTGTTTGATTAATTAATATTAATATTTCAATAATAAAATCAGTTAATTTCCCGACCAACAGACGTCCAAAAATCTGGGTCGTCACATTCCTCCCCCTTTAGAACTTTTCGTCCTCGAAAAGGAACGAAACGAATTTATGAAAATGATTAAAATCAGATAAATATTCTTTAATCATTTTTAAATCACTTTTTAATATCTATATAATATTACTAAACTAGTTTTTATAAAAATACTTTTATAACTCGATGTTTCAACAAGTCCATCCTTGTTCTCACAGAAATTCGGTCATACGTTGATCAGACGTAGGACTGAAAATCTATAAGTACTTGGTAAACCTGTTTTCAACACCCAGTGAAAAATACATGGAAAATAATTTTATTGAAAATATAGAAAACAGTTTCGAAAATAGAGAAAATATCTTTGGTGAGAATGCTCTGGAAATCATCACTCCCATCCACAGTCGCAGTTAACCCGATGGTTACGTTGCCGTCCCGGTAAAATCCATAGATAACTGTAGGCCTCCATGCCCCTCGATTACACCATGGAACTCGCTACAGATCGTAGTTATACCGGGCTTTACGTTTCTATCACAGCAAAAACCCATATAACTGTAGGCATCAGCGCCCTCGAATTTCGCTGCCAAAAGAATGAAACTTCTCCACTTGACCATAGACCGCAGCCTACCGATGTTACGTTGCCGTCCCGGCAAAATCAAGTGTAGACTGTTGGCACTCATCCTCCATAAAATTTTCGCTATGGTCCGCACAGTAGATCGCAGTGACATCGAGTTACACTATCGTCACAGCATAACCCAAATGCCCCTGTAGGCATCAGCGCCCTCGACTTTCGCTACCCAACAATCCTCAGGAACTAGTTTGTCCGGACTCCTCACAGGATCAACTTTAGAACCCCTCCCCTTAGGGCTCAAGGCAGTACCACCCTATGGCACTCCTGAGAAGTTCATTCAAGGGAGCGCCTTTTTCCCCAAAGCCACTTCAAAACACTTTATACTATATATATAGTATTTCCAAATCATACACCAAGTATGAATCTCATATAAATCTCCTTTCTCAAAATCGATTATCCCAAAATCGATAATTCACAAACTAGGCTTTCCAAGTTCCAAAATTGATTTTTCTCAAAAATCAAAAGCCTTTTTAGAAATCCATAGGTTCCCAAAACTCTTTCCAAAATCATTTTCACAAAATCCTTTATATATACATATACATACATATATATATATATAATAACCTTGGGAAATTTTTGAATCACTTCATACTTGTATAAATTCACTTTTATACTTCAAATATTTTCAAAACCCTTTTCTTCTGGCAATAGATTCAACAAGGGGAGTTTACCATATAATACATATATATGACTTACTTCATTCCAAATCAAATATTCAAATTTGATTATTCTTTTTAAAAAGTCATTAACCACATTACCTTTCTTCATAAAGTGAATCTTAAATCATAGAAATTTCCAATATCCATTTTACCTCATCATATATTTCACAAAATATACTCTTCATTTCAAAGACCATTTTACAGTTCTTATCCATAAATTTTCAATATCAATTTCATTCAAACCCGTACGATGTCCACATATCATCCGTACGCAATATCAATCTGATCGCTCACTCAATCATATAATTTCACTTCCGAACTAGTATTGTCCACCCGACTTCCTAGTGCGGACTCAGAACTAGTTTCTTGATCAAAAACCGTCATTCTCCTTGCATAGTCACAACTCTGATAGAGAATATCCAGAACTAATCGAAAATCCATATCCAGGTTCGCCGTCGAAAATCGAGTGAAAAATCCCAACTCGGATTGATAATACTATCTCGAAATTCTGTGCTCGAATCTGGATCAAATCTGGATCAAATCACTATGCGAATAGAATAATATACGTACATCCTACGTATTTATCTTCATTGATTATCAGTTAAATCAATTTCTTTTCTATTCATACTTACTTTGATTTTATTCACTTATTCACATTAGCCTTAATCCCCATTTGGATTATCACTTCAATTCTTATCTCAGTTGGGTATTTAATCAATAACAGTTTGAACTCCGACCAGTTTATATTTAGAAAATAGCTTGAAATTTTAAAAATAGATAAGTAGTTGAAAAATAATTATTAGTTTGTAAAATAGCTGTAAAATAGTTATGTAATTGTAAATAGTTGAAAAAATAGTAATCATTTATAAAACAATTGAAAAACAGTAATTAGTTTATAAATCAGTTGTAAAATTATTAAATAGTTCCAAAAGTAATTGTAAAACAAGCTTAAGATAGTTTTAGGTTTAAAAAGAAAAGTTGTGTAGTAAATAGTTTGAAAAAATAGATTTATATTAAACAATTTATTTTGAAAATAGTCCAGGGTCAAACTATTCAATTCCCCATCAATTCAATTTAAATTTCCACTTCCATTTAAATTGACTCACTTCTGATTTGAATAACTTCAATTTCCCTTGAACTTGATTTATCCCCAATTCAAGTTGAATTAACCTCAACTTCTTTCCAAATTCAGATCAAATTCCATTTGATTTTAAACATATTCACTTCAATTACAATTTCAAATTATTCAAATTAATTTAGACTAATTTCAAATTGAATCCACTTCAATTTCAATTCATTTCAATTTCTATATGAATTAATCCCAATTCCCATTTGAATTTGAACTCATCCAATCTTCAATTTTATTTCAAATTAATCCAATTCAAATTTCCCATTTGAATTTTATACTTATCCATCTTCAATTCTAATTAATTCAAACTAAATTCAATTTGAACTAATGAAATCTGAATCTCAACTTTAAACCATCTCGAATTATATAAATTCGAGCTAAATTTTCAAATGTTGACTTAACCCCTTAAATCAAATTTACCTTTATTTTTAAATCAATAGTCCAAATCTTTAAATAATTTAATTCCGAGTCCAATCCTCAAAATTCCATTTTAAATTATCTTTATTTAACATATTTCAAAACTCAAAAACAATTAAATCTTCAGATTCTAATTTATTATCCATTTTTAAAACCAATTCTCAGTTTCATATATTATTTATAATAATGGAATGATATCAGGATAAATAAACATCCAAATTTATCCAAACACCCATTTTTAATTTCCAAATCTCAAACACATTTTGAGTTCACTCATAACTTCCCATTTAAACCAATCATTTAACTTCCCTAAGTAAAATCTCAATTTCATCTTGAAATTCCCAATTCAGGTTATTTGTTAACTTATTTAACTTTCCCAAAGTTAAATTCAATTTACTTAATCTAAACAACCTTACCCAATTTGAATTTCCATTTCAAACTTTAAACTTCATATTAACAGTCTTCTCACTTATAAGTTCAAAAACTTATCACTTTGGGTTTTTCACATCACATTCCAAGCAAAATTTAAACTCAACACTTAGAGTTTAATTCAAATCATCTTTGATATTATGTATGTCCCTCATATATACATATTTCCTTTGCACACCAAGTTATACTTTAAATTTTAAACCATTTCTAGTTTTAATTCCAAACAAATTTCTTTTAACACTTTGAAACAAATTCCAAATTTTCTGGACTTAGATTTAAAACTTCTCAATTTAAATTATCTCCAATTCCAATCTACAAGTCATACTCACCTAAATGTTTACTTCCTTAAAACATTTATTGGTTTATTGGAAAACAATCATCCTATTTAAACTCAATAACCATTTATTTTCTGGTTTGAAACCATTTTAATTCATCTTATTTGTATAGTTCATTTTATCCAATCCTTATTTGGGTATGTATATATATGTTACTTAATTTCTTATTTAATAACCAATTATTGCTTTATAAATATGATATAAGCTTTTATAAAATCATCCAGTTTTAAAACCATTTTTAAAACCTTAATATAAGAAAATAACAAGTACGCTCTCATATATATATATATATATATATATATATATACTGAACTCATCCTAGGGTACCGCTGACCCTATCCTTGATGAGTAAACCCACCAGAGCCAAGGTTCTCGCTTAACCTTTCAGCTTTGATACCAACTGAAACGACCCAAAATTTTCGACCCCAAAAATTCCAAATAGTTAGGAAAAGAAGAAAGAGACAGCAGAAGAAGAAAACATAAACACAGCACTGATTCTCACAAATCGCAGCGGATCAAAATGCAATATCAAATAATAACAGTTTACAAAAGAATACCTATATCTGTCAATTATATTTACATCAGAGTTACACTCATACACAAACACTGGACATATACAAATCGCATGTCTCAGATAAACAGAAATAATATCACAGCGGAAACTCTCCATACGTTCCTGCCATCCAGCTCGTCTCTTGAGCTCTAGAACGTCCTTACCTGAAAATCTGTAATACTTGGTCTGAGCCGAGCATTACATCAAAGTAACACCTGGGTCAGGCTGGAAACCAGCGTGAGTAACCCCATCTAATCATGGAATACAACAGTATAAAACTTACATAAAACCCGGGGTAACTCGTGTCGATTTACAAATTCACAATTTACTAGAGACATTACTTATTTCACACATCAATTTCTAAGTACCAAAACTTAGATTAAATGGTCCAAATCACTTAAATCATTCCATTCCAGTCTATTGATTTCACAAATCAATCTATAAAGAATCGAAGTGGTTTCGGGTATTTACTAATACCCGACTCCGGTTTCTTCGAATCCAATGTCATCTTAACTCAAGTTATTCAAGTGAAATACAATTCAACTTTAAATACAGGGTGTCACAGTAATTCAACATCAATAGATAACCACATCATCACAGTTTAAATCAAACATATCATATCACGTAGCATCACGAATTACTTATTAGGGATAACAATTAATCCAAGACTTCCAATATCATTCTATCATCCATACACAAGGTTTATTAGCCATACCATTCAATAAATTAAAATATATTAAATTAATTACTTCCATCATCTTTAAATCCTGCTTACTCAACATTTATTAATTACAAATCAATTAATTAATCATCCTCTAATTATCATCTTAATTAATCATTTTCGATTAATTATCCTTTAATTACAATAAGTAATTGACTCTTAATTAATTACACAAATTAATTATCCTTTACCCATCCATATTAATTACATTGATCATTAATTTATCACTCAAATTAATTATCTCATAATCATTCATTTATCAATTATCCCTTAATTAATCATACTCATTATTTAACTAATCATTGATTAGTTTCCTTAATCAATCAATCCTTAATTAATTACACTAAGTAATTAATCCGCTATTACTTCCATTAAGTAATTAATTAGTCACAAATTAGAACCTAATTACTTAATTAACTAACCTCTATCTCATAAATTAATAAATCTTAAACATTATTAAATTAAACTAATTAATTACTCTTAATTACCTTATTTAATGAATTAGTCATTAATTATCCAAATCTTAATTATCTCTTAAGATAAATCTTTATTTTTATTAATGACTTACTTATCATTAAAAAAAATTAAATACATTTCAAAACATTCCACTTTTAAATTAAACTTTAAATTTAAAATAAGCTTACAATTTAACTTAACAAATTTAAGTTAAAAAAACTTCAAATCTTCTAAATCAAATGTTTTAAGAAAAACATTTATTTTACATAATAGTTTTATAAATCTTTTAAATTCCGGCATTTTAAACCTACTTCGGGTTCTACCCTAGTTTAGCTCGAGTCCATACTCGAGTTTTCATCCACCTGCAAAAACTTTGCTAAATTTACAACTTATATTTGGTTTAAATTTTAAAACTGGGCCAAACTTCTCTCCCACGAGCAACTCAAAAATAAACTCGAGCAAACGACCCTCCAACCCGAGCTTCAACCCGAGTAAAACTCCCTCGTTCCCAAACATCAATGCACACAAAAACCAGGTTCACGTGCACCATCGCCAACGATGCTCCGACACCCATTGACCATCCTCAATAAGTCACCGATCGTCATGACAGTCCATTCCAGCCATCTATTTGATACCACAAAACCCAAATCAAAATCGAGCCTTCTTGTCGAAACTTGAAAACCCAACCTCATCTGAAACCCACCTTGACAAGGACATTCTGACCACCGGAAGCTCTGGAGCTCCGGCCACATTTCCGTCCACGACCCAATCATCTTTCCCCACGTTTGGCTTGACTCGACGTTCCGACGTCGTAGCATTAACCCAAAACCCAAGCTCGACTAAGCACCATCCTTAAACCCTAGTTCCGGCCACCGCTAACACCATGACCTATGATCGACACTTCCACCATTTTTCCCCACGTCCTAAATCACCAAGCTAGCTCTGACCAAAACCCCGACGATCCAAGATCGCCCAGTCACTAGATTTTGCCCAAAAACACATTTCTAGTCATCACTGAAATGCAAACTCAAACCCAAACAAATAATTTTCAAAGGAGATTTAAGTTATATAATTTGATCCATAATTTATGATACTTGATTTTAACATGAACTTAAATTTTCTACTATTCTATCCAGATTCCAGAAGATTTTCAATTTTACTTTGCTTAAATAAAATTTTAAACTTTAAATTATGTTTAAACAAACACATTGCATTTGAAACTCAAAGCCTAACAGTGACTAGATAAAGATTTTTTGAATTTTGGCTTAATTTCAAACTCTGTAACCAAGAAAAACAGAGAAGAATAGGCAAATTCAACTTGCATAGAACAAATACATATATATACAGAGATTCATACTTAAAAATACACATGCAAAACACAAATCTAATCCCCAATCACATGCACAGATTCAGATCTATTTAAGCTTTTTAAAATATATGTTCACTCACCTTCCTTTGAACAGATCAACGATTATATTTTTTTTTGAAAAGAACTACTGGCTTTTGATTTGATCTTCTAAACTTTGAGTTGCTCCTGCTTCCTTTAAAATTGTAATGGCTGTTTGTTATACTCACATATTAACCAAAAACAGTGCTTGCTTCACCCTCTACTTTAGGCTAGATCTTTTGTTTTAGTTATGATTCCTTTTAAGTGGTAACAACTGCTTGTTTTAGTTTTTTTTTTCTTTCTTGAGAGCAATGTGATAAGCTCGGCTACAAATATATAAAATGGAAATGAAGTGTGTAGAGTAAGTTATCATATGTACAGGCTACTCACGCAATTATTTATCCATTTTATTTTTTTCTTTTGGTCAGCAATTTCCTGGTATGATTTGTGAGACCTGAAAATTGGTTTGATTTAAGGTTTGTGTGCTTAGATTTGATGTATTGTGAGCTTGAGAGGATATGCATTAAATGCTATGTCCCCTTGTATGTTTACATACATATCTATGCATATATATCTACATTCTATAACATACATACATACATCATATGTATATTTCCATTTTATCACTTTTACCACTTCATTTAACATATATACATACATACTTACTTATGTATATTTTTATTTGAACATCATAAGGCTTGTCTATATGTTTATCTATCTATATATATATAAATATATTTGAACATTTTCTTTAATTTAATTTATGGGATTCATATATATATTCCCATATGCATTTATATTTGGTTATCATCATGCACATTTATATTTATATTCATACATATATATTTTTTCTTTACTTATATGTATAGTTATATACATATCTATTTATGGATATTTTTATATCGAATTTAAATGGTAAAGTTTACCTATACAAAAAGTTTATTTTTCTTTTCTATAGGATTTATCATACCTAGAGATTTTAAAAATGAAATCTCTAATATAGTTTTTAATTCAACTTATATATATTCAGATATTTTAATTATCATAATTCATTTGTTTGATTAATTAATATTAATATTTCAATAATAAAATCAGTTAATTTCCCGACTAACAGACGTCCAAAAATCCGGGTCGTCACAAATATATAATGAACGGGTTTTATTACAGTTGTAATTAAATGTTGGAATTAATTTAGTATATAGATATTGGGTTTAACATGAAAAATTGGATTTCAAAGGAAACAATTGGATTAATTATCTTCCCTATATTAGGGTATGTTTTGAGATTTCATTATTGTAATTAATAGTAATTATATCTTGCCATTAATAAGAAATAGAAGTAAATGGTAATTAATTAATGATATGTGCAACTTATGTTTTCTGTTAAAAATATAATGAGAATTTTAATGAGAAATATTACGTTCAAATTGTGAGTACTTAAATTTGTTACAAATATAATGATAATAGGAAATCAACTGATAAAGAAACGACGTGGTTGTACGAAGTATTATTTCTGTGACTCTTTAAAGCGATAATCTTTAAATATAAGTTGGTTTTAAAGGGGGAGGTGTTAATTGTAAATTAATGTGTAATAAAAAGAAGGGGAATTTTTTTTAAAGGACAAATAATTTAAATAATTTATTCATAAGGAGAGACACAAAAAAATTTCTTCCAAAGGACAGGCCCAAAGTCCATTCGCGCGTCAAAACATTTTTTTATTTCGTTCATTCGTCTTCCTGTTCGATTTTCAAATCCACACTCATCTTCACGATACAAAATAAAAACTAAGGAAAAATGGCAAACGAAACCACAGCAAGATTACTACCTCCATCTTAATCGCATACGTCAGAAAATAAAGAACAAGCATAGTTTGAGAACGAATCTGATACCTTATCCCCTCAATCTGATATTCGACAAAAACCTAATACCCTAGCGCCTCATTTTGATTATCAGTTCGAATCTAGAAACAAAGAAACTAAATCTAAGAATCGAGCTGAAATTGAAAACCTACCACGTGAATTTGATACCATAGCAGTTGAGACGCAGCAGAAATCTGCAAAGTTAACACTATCAAAAAGGCCAATGGAATAAGATATACAGCAACAAAGGAAAAGAAGAACAAAAAGGAAACATGAAGAAAACAGAACATAAGAAAAGGTAAATTGATGCAGCGCAATCTGATCGTTCCAGGATTTTAGGTCGCTCACGACCTAGTGGCACTTTGGATCGCTCACGAGCTAATCAAATCAATGTTAAGGTATGCAAACAACTAAGCAAGTTAGGCGAACCAGTATTAGGTCGCTCCGACCTTTTGAAAGACGACTTTGACAAGTTACGACCTATGTTAGGTCGCGAAGAAGAATTACGACCTATGTTAGGTCGCGGAAGCAAGATACGACCTATGTTAGGTCGCTGATGTGGATGCCGCTCTATTTTAGGTCGCTCGACCTTATGCACTGGGAAGATAGGTCGCCGCCTGGAATTTTCCTTAGGTCGCTCAAGTACCATAGGTCGCGCAAGTACCTTAGGTCGCTCCAGATGATATGTTGTTTGTATGTGTAATTTGTTAAGTCGTGTACTGTGTTGTATTTGCTTTATGTTGTAATATTTCGTTTGTATGTTAGGTCGTAGGTCGGCAAGGAGTTAGGTCGGCCGTGAATGTTGTGTTGTAAATATTAGGTCGCGGGTTTGTTAGGTCGTTCACGACCTAAGTGTTGTCAAGTATTGAGCCGTGTATGTTTGTAACCCTATAAATAGGGATGGTGGTGTCATTTGTAAGGTTGGTTGATTTTGAATAAAAAATTTGTTTGTTAGCTTTGTGCTTTCATTAAATTGGTAGTTGAGTGTAATCTCCTATCTCCACCTTCGGTATTCGAGTGCGCTCGAATCAACGATCGTTGAAGCCGATTCGCGGAATCAAGTGCGCTTGATCAACGTTGAAGAATCGTAGATCTTTAAACATGGTATCGTGCGCGATCAACGTGTTTGGGATAGCTAGATTCTGGCATCTTTGGATCAACGGAGTTGGGCGTTCAGTATCTTCTATTCCATCGATTGCTACTTTCACCGATTTATCCATTTCAGTTATCCGCTGCTGCGTCATTTGGTATCAGAGCTAGACTTAGCCAATCATAGCTAAGCCGAGTCTTGGAGCCAATTTTATTTGCAGGAGTTTGAAGTCGAAGTGTTGGAGATCGAAATTTGCATCATTTGGAGAAGCTTGGTGTTCATTGTGTTCATCGCGAAGTAGCAACAAGGTTGGAGTTTTCGATCCATATCCTTTTGGATCAAAGGTTTGAGAAGTGTTTGAGTTTGGCCGTGGAAGCTTTGCGCGTCAAAATTTGAATTGTGTGTGTGCGAGCTAGTGGAGCTACGCGAGCTAAGCTAAGCCGCATCTTGTTCGAAGCCAGTTAAGGAAGTACAAGCGAGCTAATCAAGTTAGGTCGCGAACCATTGTTTCCGAGCTATTGGAGCCATGCGATTTTGAAGCTTGAATTTGTTGCAGATTGTGTGATTTGACAATGCCGCCAAGAAGAGCTAATCGCCATCAAAATGTTGAAGCGTTGTATCGAAGAGAAGAAGCTGATGAGATGGAGCAAAGAATAAACAAAAACTTTAGTGAGAAGCTTAATGAAGGGATTGGTCGATTACAGAAGATGATGTTGGAGATGAATCAAAATCAGAGAAGGGTTTCACCTGAATCTAACCATGGGGGAAGTAGAGTTTCACCACATTCCAATCGAGAGAGAAGTGTTGATAATGATCATAGAAGTGTGAGTCGAGATTGTTATAGAAATGTTGATGATCGAAGTCGTGATAGGAATGTGAATGATCATGATCGGAGGAATGTAGATCGAAGGGATGTTGGTGGAAGAAATGAAGGTAGTAGAGATGTTGGTGGTCAGGATCGACATCGATATACATCAGATTTTGAAGAGGAGTTTGATGGTGGTAGTGTTCATGGACGAGGACGAGGATAAGGAAGAAATCAGTCGGAGTATGATCACAAGTGGGAGTCTGGAATGAAAACTGAAATACCAGAATTTAAGGGAGGTATGCAAGCCGAGGAATTTCTTGATTGGTTAGCTTATGTTGAGGAAATTTTTGACTTAAAGGAGGTTCCAGAAGATCGTAAAGTAAAGTTGGTTGCTACTAGGTTGAGGGGGAGAGCTATGGCATGGTGGCAACAAACCAAACTCACTAGAGAGCGGATGGGGAAGTCAAGGTTTGTTGCTTGGGAAAAGATGAAGAAATTGATGAAGGCTACTTTCTTACCCTACAATTACCAATCACTAATGTATCAGAGATTACAAAACCTGAGGCAAGGGACGAAGACAGTTACTGATTATGCAGATGAGTTCTACCAGTTGATTGCTCGAAATGACATTATGGAAACAGAAGAACAATTGACCGCTAGGTTTATTGGAGGACTTAGAACACAGATCCAGGATATGGTGAACATGTTCGACCCTAGATTTGTGGCAGAAGCACATCAAAAGGCGTTGGCTTGGGAGAAACAAGGTAGGCATGGGGGAGGTGTGTTTCCAAGTTTTACAGGGCAGAACAAAGGAGTGGGTAGTAGTTCTAATGTTCCTAAAGCATCGAGTAAGCCGGTTGTTCATGAATTGGCTAAACCAAAAGTCAACACCAATTTCAAATGCTATAATTGCCAGGAAGTGGGACACAAGAGCAACGAATGTCCAAAACCGAAGAAGAGAACTATGATTGCTGAAGTGGAAGATGAGGATGCAGAAACTGAAGGTTCTAATTCACTACATGATGAGGAGGAAGAAAATGTGTTGGGAGATGAAGGGTATTCATTGATGATAAGGAGAAATTGCTTAACACCAAAGCAGGAACAGGAAACTAGCTGGTTGAGGAGTAACATTTTCCAGTCAACGTGCACTATCTTGGGGAGAGTTTGCAAGTTTGTTATTGATGCAGGAAGTTGTGACAATATTATCTCTATAGAAGCTGTGAAGAAGTTGGCATTGAAGACTGAGAAACATCCGAAACCTTACAAGTTAGCTTGGTTGAGAAAAGGTGGGGAAGTGAAGGTTGGACGAAGGGCTTGTGTTAATTTTTCAATTGCGAAGAAATACAAGGATGAAATTTGGTGTGATGTTGTGGACATGGATGTATGTCATCTGTTGTTGGGAAGACCATGGCAATACGATAGAGCGGTGCAACATGATGGTCGTACTAACAGTTATAGTTTCATGTTTGAAGGTACAAAAATCACTTTAATTCCTAAGAAGCGACAACACGAAGAAAGCAAGTCGGAGGAGATTGAAGAACTTAAAACTTTGCTATCTTTGAAGGTGTTTGTTAAGGAAGTAGAAGAGGAGCCCGAAGTGTTTTTGTTGATTGGACGTGAGAGTAATGAAGTGGTTGAGATTCCTGAAGAAGTAAAGCCAGTGCTGGGAGAATTGGACGATGTATTTCCTGAGGAGCTACCAACGGAGTTACCACCGTTGAGAGACATTCAACATCAAATAGATCTTGTGCCAGGAGCTGTGTTACCTCATAGACCACATTACAGAATGAGTCCAAAGGAACACGAGGAGTTGAGAAGGCAAGTGGAAGAGTTGCTTGAGCAGGGGCGAGTGCAGGAAAGTTTAAGTCCTTGTGCGGTGCCAGCTTTGTTAGTACCGAAGAAGGATGGAACGTGGAGGATGTGCACTGATAGTCAGGCACTGAATAAGATTACAGTGAGATACAAATTTCCTATGCCTAGACTGGATGACTTGTTGGATCAACTTAGTGGGGCTACTATTTTTTCGAAAATTGATTTGAAGAGTGGTTATCATCAGATTCGAATTAGACCAGGAGACGAATGGAAGACAGCATTCAAGACAAGAGAGGGATTGTACGAATGGCTGGTTATGCCGTTTGGTCTTTCGAATGCACCTAGTACATTTATGCGGGTGCTGAATCAGATTTTTAGACCATTCATTGGGAAGTTCGTGGTGGTGTATTTTGATGATATACTGATATATAGTAGAAGCTCAGAAGAACACTTGCATCATTTGAGAGGTGTTGATGATATTGTGACAGGAACAATTTTATGTTGCAACGAAGAAATGCGTGTTCATGACGCACAGTGTTTTATTCTTGGGATATGTTATTTCAAAATGAGGTATACAGGTGGATTAGAATAAAGTTGAAGCAATCAGAAATTGGCCACAACCCAGTTAGATAACAGAAGTTAGAAGCTTTCATGGTTTAGCATCATTCTACCGAAGGTTTATTCCACACTTCAGTAGCGTGATGGCACCAGTTACTGATTGTATGAAAGGGAAGCAATTTTCATGGTCAGAGGAAGCAGGAATCGCTTTTGAGAGAATCAAGGAACTTTTGACGATAGCACCAATTCTAGTGTTGCCGGATTTTCAGTTGTTGTTTGAATTGCATACTGATGCATCGAAGGTTGGAATTGGAGGGGTGTTAAGTCAGAAGGGACGTCCTATTGCATATTTCAGTGTGAAGTTATCGGGAGCAAAGATAAGGTATAATACTTATGATGTGGAATTTTATGCTATCGTGCAAGCTGTGAAGCATTGGAGACATTATTTGTTTCATAAAGAATTTTTTTTATATACTGATCATGAAGCATTGAAGCATATGCAGGGACAGGACAAGATCGCAGCTAGGCATGCTTCGCGGATTGCATACTTACAACAATTTACATTTGTGGTGAAACATAAATCGGGAATTACGAATCGAGTGGCAGATGCATTGAGTCGAAGGAATCATTTGTTGACTACAATGAAGGTTGAAGTGACTGGGTTTGATGTGTTACCAGAATTATTGGTTGATGATCCTTACTTTGCGAAGTTTGTAGATGAAGTCAAGGAGGAAAAGACTGATGAGTTTGTATTAGTGGATGGTTTTCTATTCAAGGGAAACAGATTATGTATACCCGAGTGCAGCTTACGAATGAAGATTGTGAAGGAGTTGCATAAGGAAGGTCATGTGGGGAGAGACCGTACATTACAGTTGATTTCGCAATCATACTTTTGGCCAACTATAAGAAAAGAAGTCGAGAGATTTGTGGAGAGATGTCGTGTCTGTCAAGTGTCGAAGGGAACCGCTACAAATGCAGGTTTATATATGCCGTTACCTGTACCTACTAGACCGTGGGTTGATGTGAGAATGGATTTTGTTTTGGGTTTGCCTAGAACTCAAAGGGGAAATGATTCTATATTTGTTGTGGTGGACAGGTTTTCGAAAATGGCACATTTCATAGCATGTAAGAAGACAGCGGATGCCGTCCGTGTTGCTCAGTTATTCTTTAAAGAGGTGTATAGATTGCATGGGCTACCTGAATCTATTGTTTCAGATCGGGATACTAGATTTCTAAGCCATTTTTGGTTAAGTTTGTGGAAGATGGTTGGAACAAAGCTAAATTTTAGTAGTGCATATCATCCGCAATCTGATAGGCAAACGGAGGTGGTTAACAGATCGTTGGGGAACTTATTGAGATGTCTCGTGAAAGATTACTTGAAAAGCTGGGATATGAAGTTATGTCAGGTAGAGTTTGCACATAATCATGCGGTCAATCGAAGTACTGGGTTCAGTCCGTTTCAGGTTGTATATTCAAGCTTGCCAAAGGGACCGTTGGATTTGACGATAGTACCATATCAGAAGGGAGTTGTTAAGCGAGCTTGTGACTTTGTGACTGAGTTGCAGGAATGCCACAGAACTATTCATGAATGATTGCTTGCATCAAATGAGAAGTATAAACAATTGGCGGATAAGAAGCGAAGGAGTGTAAACTTTAGAGAAGGTGATTTGGTTTATGCCGTGTTGACAAAAGATCGTTTTTCAGTGGGAACGTACAATAAGTTGAAAGCTCGTAAAATTGGACCAGTGAAAATTTTGAAGAAGATCAATGATAATGCATATCAGTTGGAATTGCCGGATAATGTTCATACTTCTGATGTTTTCAATGTCAAATATTTGATTTCGTATCATGGGGATGGGCTTGTTGTGGAAAAGGAAGGTGCAAATTCGAGGACGAATTTTTGTCAACCGGGGGAGGATGATGCAGCGCAATCTGATCGTTCCAGGATTTTAGGTCGCTCACGACCTAGTGAGATTTTAGGTCGCTCACGACCTAGTGAAACTTTAGGTCGCTCATGACCTAGTGACACTTTGGATCGCTCACGAGCTAATCAAATCAGTGTTAAGGTATGCAAACAACCAAGCAAGTTAGGCGAACCAGTATTAGGTCGCTCCGACCTTTCGAAAGACGACTTTGACAAGTTACGACCTATGTTAGGTCGCGAAGAAGAATTACGACCTATGTTAGGTCGCGGAAGCGAGATACGACATATGTTAGGTCGCTGATGTGGATGCCGCTCTATTTTAGGTCGCTCGACCTTATGCACTGGGAAGATAGGTCGCCGCCTGGAATTTTCCTTAGGTCGCTCAAGTACCATAGGTCGCGCAAGTACCTTAGGTCGCTCCAGATGATATGTTGTTTGTATGTGTAATTTGTTAAGTCGTGTACTGTGTTGTATTTGCTTTATGTTGTAATATTTCGTTTGTATGTTAGGTCGTAGGTCGGCAAGGAGTTAGGTCGGCCGTGAATGTTGTGTTGTAAATATTAGGTCGCGGGTTTGTTAGGTCGTTCACGACCTAAGTGTTGTCAAGTATTGAGCCGTGTATGTTTGTAACCCTATAAATAGGGATGGTGGTGTCATTTGTAAGGTTGGTTGATTTTGAATAAAACTTTTGTTTGTTAGCTTTGTGCTTTCATTAAATTGGTAGTTGAGTGTAATCTCCTATCTCCACCTTCGGTATTCGAGTGCGCTCGAATCAACGATCGTTGAAGCCGATTCGCGGAATCAAGTGCGCTTGATCAACGTCGAAGAATCGTAGATCTTTAAAAACGGTATCGTGCGCGATCAACGTGTTTGGGATAGCTAGATTCCGGCATCTTTGGATCAACGGAGTTGGGCATTCAGTATCTTCTATTCCATCGATTGCTATTTTCACCGATTTATCCATTTTAGTTATCCGCTGCTGCGTCATAAATGATATTATGAAATGAAGCATAATAAAACCATTCTACATTGATTATGATACTATTGAACTTATTTTACAGAGGAATGAAGAAACCATGCAGGAAAAAACACCTGGTGACAAATCAACTGTACAACAAAGGCAAAAAAGAGAATTAAGATCGAAGAAAAAAAATGAGAAAATAATTTAGCAGCAACTTCAACAGGCAATTAATACCATTAAGTTATAAAACTGATACTATTAAATCTTTAGATGTATTTTAATATTGTTAATATGTTTAACAGGAAAAAGCAGAAACAAATAAGGCAAAACAAATAGCTGTTGAGGAATCTGAAGACGAACAAGCCAACATGGTAAAAGTACAAGCCATATCACTAATAAAGATTTTCAGGTTCAAAAAGTGATAGTTATAGTTTGTTTGGTAGAAGACAAAGCTTAGTTGGTTTAAAAATAGATTTCATTGCCATTTGTTACAAAACTGATACTAATATATTGACAATATGATACCAAACATCTGTTAAAATTAATGTGATACTTTGTATTTAGGAAAATTAAATTAAGCACATAAATAAAAACTGATACCAACATACTGCAATAGTGATACCTATTGTCTAATTGTGTGTAGCTGACTCATTTTAGTTTACAAATTATTTCACCATCTTTTTTCTAGCAGAACTGAAACTAAATTCTTACAAAATGGTTCCCACTGTATAAAATGTTTTAGTTCATATGACAATGTTGTAATTTTTCAATAAAATGATACCTATAATTCACAAAATGATACCCACTGTATAACAAACTGATACCTATATTTCATAAAATGAACCTATTGTTGTTTAACTGAAGACAAAACGATACCCACTATCACAAATATAAAATTGAAATCAATGAAATGCAAAACTGGTACCTACTATCTGTTTTTGTGGACATCATATCTTAAAATTGATATACTGTTTGTTAGAACCAAACTGATGCATACACCTTATAAACATGCTACTCACTTTATATTTTTTAAACTTTATACTTTTAATTATACAAATTACTTTCATTATAATTTGCAACAAAGATAACACAAATATAAGCTAAAAATTATATATGCAATATGTTTCTTTTGAAGTTATTGTGTACCAATTTTAGAAGTATTTCAACCATAATTATTAAAAAATTGATACCTACATTTAGCAAAAATGATACCAAATTTTAGTTAGATAAAAATACCATGTTTTATCTCATGTTTGTGGAAACTGAAACCACTATATCATGTTATATATTGTTTTGTTTCAATGCTGTTTATTTCACTAACAACTTAATGCCACATTTTCATGAAATAGGACGATGATGATTTTGTCAATCCATGTCGTAAAAGCATGCATGCAACATCAGGACAAACAAACAAACAAACAGATAGCAAAATCGGAACATGTTAAGCCAGAAACTGCTTATAGATGTGGCTTACAAGCTATCTTCAAGATATTAAAAATGGTTAAAGAAAAAAATGGATTGACCAAAAAACAATTTGACATCTTAAAGAAGACACCATTTTACAACTTCTTCAAAGTCATCTATGAAGAAAAAATAATAATGAAAGAGTGCAAAAAGCATCAACAAAACTTGGATGCTTTATACAACTGCTACTGTATGGAAACTGATACCTTCGTCTTAGGAGAAGAAAAAATAAAGGTCACTGCCAGAGATATAAGCTTGTTGTTTGGTCTGCCATTAAAAGGAATAAACATAGAACCAAGAAAAAAATTGACGAGCAGAACCATTCCACCAGACTGCAAAGAATTTGCAACTAGAAATTTGGCACAAGTACTTACATAACAGGAAATGCTGTGGAAAGAAGAATAAAATAAGAAATATCAAAAAGGAAAAAAGAAAATGAAGAAGATCTCCCTTTGTTGATAATAATAATGCAAATACTATAGACATTTTTCTTTCCCAACAACCAACAAAAACTGAGATGGGGAATTCTACCCTATTTGATTGACAGTGAAACAATGCAAACTGTCTCATGGCCACAAACAATAGAGCAAAAAATTTAGTAAATTTGTCAAAAAGTTTATCTCTAAGCCAAGAAACATGTCTGAACGTTCCATGCTTCCATTGGTAAGATGTGTTATGCAAAATATTATTAATTGAAAAAAATTGTTATATTCAACATTCTTATCTAATTATATCTTTAAATTTTTATAGTATTGCATCTGTGAGAAAATAAACCTTATTCAACCAAGAAAGCAACTTGCTGAAGATTTACCCAGATTTGCACGATGGGATGTAAGAAAACTTAAAGACATTGTTGTGAAACAATTGTTGAATGATATAAAAGTTGGCAATGTAAGTTAAAGTTAATTCTTACTTACAGTAGTGATTATCAGTTTACATTTTATGTTCTCTCTATCTATAGTATCAATTTCAACACTTAGAATATTTTTTTGTCTCTGCATAGTATCACATATGCCTCTTTGCAGTATCACTTTAGCTCTGATTAGTATCAGTTTCAATGTGCAGCTTTAAATTTTTGTTTCCATAGTATCAATTTTTCCTCAGCATAGTACATCTTGTCATTTTGCACAGTATCAATTATAATATATAATAATACTTGGTATCATTTTTAACACTGTACACAATCAATTAGAAAGTGTACATAGTATCAATTTCATTACTATTCTATTTTTTTCTGTTAAACTAATCACTTATTAATGTCAGTTAGAACTTATAAGTTACAACATACTATCATAAAACATTTGCATTTAAATTTTAAAACAAAATTACTATTTCAATTACACAGGTAAAAGAAATAAGCAATATTCTTCGACATGAACAGAAGCTACTCCAAATAGGATCGACAAAAGAAGAATCAAGTGACAAAAGAAAATAGAACCAATGGAAAAAAAAATTGAAGAAGCCGAACAGAGTGCTCGATCTTTTGAACATTTTGTAAGCCCTAATGTTTTGCAAATGCACATTAAAGATTTGGAAAAAGAAGGTAAGAAGACAAAGAAGCAATTAGACAAAGAAAAGAAGTTGAGGATAAAGGTTGAAAAAGAAAATTTGAAATTGAAAGAACAATTGAAAGAACTCAAATCAAGAATGGAAGAAAATGAAAAGAAAAATTCAGAAGTTGAACTAGAGAGTAAGCACATGGAAGATGAACCTGACAACATTCTAAATGAACATGCACATGTAGAAACAGAAATAGAAAACAGAGAAAAGAAATCCACAACTGAAAACAATGAAGAAGAGAATGAAGACAAAAATGCTGAGTCTCATGTAGAAAAAGTTAACACAGCAACTAAAATAAATAAAGATGCATGTTTAAATATAGAAGCCCAAAATGAAGAAAAAACATTCACAGCTGAAAATATTGAAGAAGAAAATCCAGAGTGTCAACAAGAACCTACAAAGTGTCAAGCAAAAATAACACAAATGGACAGGTACATGATTTTTTATTATTGAAAATATAACTGTTTGATTCGAATTCATACTTGCTTATATTATAAATAATTCTAAGTATAAGTTAAAATAAACTGATACCTAAATGTATTAAAAAATGATACCTACGTTCCATTGCTTATAACTTAATGGTATGTAAATTGAACTATTTATGTTGACCATCAATTAGTAGAAAACTAATACCAAAATAATGTAGAATTTATATGTATCAGTTGTTTGATTATAACTGATGGTTCGTTATTTAACAAACCAATTTTCAATATGAAATAAATCAAAACTAATACCTATATGTATGAAAAACTGATACTTACTTTGTGTTTGAAAAACTAATATCTATGCAAAAATGATACCCATAAACTGCCACTATTAACATTATTGATACTAATAATATTATATTCATTCACCAATAACAAAAACTGACAGCTTCTTATTGTTAATATAGATTCTCAACTAAAAAATGTAGAAGAAGTTGAAGACACAACTGCTGACACTAATACAGAACAAGTCCATCAAACAACTGAAAAAGAAAGTACATGCATGGAGACTGAATCAGTGTTGAACAAAACAAATGAAACAGCGTTGGAAACAATTGAAGATAAAACAATGAAAAAAGATATAAAAGAGGCTCAAAAATTGGAAGAAGATACCAATAAAGAGAGCAAAGTTGCACGATACAGTGATGTAGTACAAGACCTAACACCTCCATCTTTCAATCTCAATATCACACAACAGTTGCAAGAGGGAATAACAGAAAAGGACAAAGAAAACAAACCAGCAAAACCTCCTAGTCGGAAAAGGAAAAAAAACAGTTCATAAGCCATCTTCTTATGTGAAAAGAATAAAAACAAGAGAAAGGAAAAAAAAGCCCCAGCTTTGAATACGGTCAAAGAATGAAAAAACAGCAAAAAAACAAAAACCTGAAGCAAATGAAAATGATGAAAAACTGGAAGAAAATGATGAAAAAAAAGTGCAGAAGAGTCAATCCCAATGCCAATTCAAATAATAGAGCCAACACTTTCAAATTTAGGACTAGGACACTACAGCAAAACTTTGGCATACTTGAATATAGAACAACAAAATACAATCAAAACTTTCTTTGCTATGACATCATCAAAAGAGTAAGTATACAAACATATATACTAATTTTGCTGGTTAAAATAACATTGTATAATTGATATGTGCCTTATTTTCTTAAAACGGAGATGTAGCATGGACAGATAAAGACACAATTAGAGGAAGATGTACAATAACAAAAAAAGTACTACAAGAACTTCTTGAAGAAAATGCCACACATGGATCGGTACACACTTTTTTTTGTTTAATAGTACTGCTACCAATAAAAATAATTACAAAAAATAATGTGTAATAGCTATATCCACTGCTATTTGTACCAAAACTGATACCTATTTTTAACCAAAAATGATACCTAATTACTATTTGTTACAAAGTGATGGTCTATTAGTTGAATTATGTATTAACCGTCATGTATGACAAAATAAATACCAAAATAGTGCAAAACTAATTCCTAGTAGCAGTTGATATCAATTAATACTTTTGTTTTCTAGTAGCAATTGATTTAATAGCATGTTCAAAAATGATACTACAGCAGTGCAAAAATGATACCCATAAGCTGTTTCATCATATTTCATGCCTAGTTATTCTTGTAATTTGTAATATATATTACCACAATTATAATAAAAGGTACTAATTATTATTGAATATTGCTTCACCAATAACAAAAACTTACATTTTATTTTTGTTAATACAGATAATTGACTGGTATTTATCTAAATGTGGGCTGAAAGAGCACAACTATGCATTCACAACAATAATGACGGTAAATAAAACTTTAATATGCAATAATATCATAAATGCTACATATATATTGAATTATAACTTTTTTTTTATTTAACAGCAATCTATAGTTTTCAATGTACAAGGAATTATAAAATCTTTAGTGCTGCCTTTCCTTGAACAAATTGTGGATGATGAATACACAGATGCTATATATTTCCCATTGCATTGTGAATTCCATTGGACGCTAGTAACTTTGACATGCCCAACAATGCAATGGAGTCATCTAGATTCTAGACGTCCTAGAAGAAATTCTAATGAAAGAAACAACCCCAGTCTAAAGCAGGGAATGATATTGGTATGATCACTACTAGAATCGGCTTGTTTAGTGTCCAGGCTTTGCGTCGGCTAGAATCGGCTAAAAAACGCGGCTGATTCTAGCCGAATCTAGCCGACGCAATATCGCATTACAGAAGGAAAACCCATGAGCAGTTTTCATTCACTTCCCTCCACAAATTTTCACGTCAAAACCCTCCTCCTTGTCACCCGCCGCAGCCGCCTGCCGTCACCGCCGTCTCAAGTCAACATCTAGCCCCCGACGCTTTCCAAAGCTCTCTGGTATCTCTTTTCTTCACGATTTCAGTTTATTTGAGGTATGATTTAAACCCTAAATTTTGAAATTAGTTGATGGTAGATTAGAAATTGATGATTGGTTGGTATTATTCGATGATATTACTGTTTTAGATTGGTTTGGAAATATAATTTTGATATTGTCGGCTTGAAATTAGGGAAAAGAGTTGATTATCAATTTGTAATTATTGATTATTGCGTATGGGTGCGTATGGGTTGATGTTAATGGTGTACATTAGTTGACGATAAAAGGTATTAGTTGATTTAGTATAAAAAAATCTATTTTTACTAATTATATGTGTGAACAACTTATTTTAGTTTACATAATCGGCAAATTAAAAATTAAAATAGTTAAACGAAAGATAAATTACGTTGTAAAATTTCACATTTAGTTAATAAATATTTAAATAGTTGAATGAATATTGTTAATTATAAAAAATTTATTTTTTAAATCCCTTAGAGAATTTTTGGCCCCGTCTGACAAGTGTTGTATATGATCGTTATATAGCTGTTCGGTTTTTCACAGAATGGGCATCTATATTCATCTGATACAATATTTGTCGGATTTGTCCCTATATTGGACAAGTTACGAATACAATAAAGTATAATTACATTTTGTAAATCATATCATTTTAAACGGTTCACAAAATTTCGATAGCACTTCCATTTTGTTCCCTGTGTACACGTATTTGTGTATGATACAGGGAATAATGGGGAAGTGCTGCCGAAATTTTGTGAACCGTTTAAAATGATATGATTGACGAAATGTAATTACTTTATTGTATTTGTAATGGGAAGTGGGGTCGTCGACCATCAAAGTTAAAACAATAAAGCAAAAAGCAAAAAATAAATCGAATTGATTATTTGGATTAATAAACGATAAACTTTATTGTGTTTCTAACATATATTTTCAAATCAGGAAAAATGTTCGATTATTTTCTCGACTGTAGTTGGATGTATTCAGAACTGGTATGAAAGGTTCAATAAAGAAACATTTCTATAACGGTGTACACGAATTTATTAGATTCGCTAAATCTAATAATCGTAATAACGAAGAACTTCGTTGCCCGTGTAGTAAGTGCAAACATTTGAAGCATTGGAAAGCAGATATAGTTGAAGTACATTTGTATAAAAATGGTTTTGTGCCTGTAAAGAACGCAATATGGGCAGATTTGATGGTAATTAAGTATAAATTTTTATTTGATTTGAATGTCAATAGAATGTTTATAATTCAAGTTAATTTCAATATGCAGGCTGCCGTACGTGTTGAGCCCCAGGATCTGGATGTGTTTAGAAATCATTGGAATCAAAGAATGAGAAAAAATTATAGAAACATGATAACTAAAGCAAAGAGTGCGGGAAAAAAGCCAAGTTGGATGAGCGCTGAAGTATATAGTGAGTTTCTTCGGCTCTGGGATACTCCTGAATTCAAAGTAAGCTATCCACTTTCGAATTGTAATTTAAAATTTTTAAGATTTCGTATATTAGTTGCATTAATATAGTTAACCTTGTGTTTAAATGTATAGGAAATATCAGCGCGGAATCGCGAAAACAGGAATAAGAATCCTGTTGTACATCGTGGTGGCTCGAAATCTTTTCAGCAACATAAAAATGAATTGGTAAATTTATAAATTGTGTTTATAAATATCTGTAACATTATTTAATCATATTGGTAACATTGTTTATTCATATGTATATTTTTAGTCTAAGAAGTACAATCTCGAGCCTACGATGGCTGAGGTGTTTACTGCCACACATTCTGTGGAGGAGACAGACGAGGAAGGCAATGTTTCGTATAGATGGACAGACGCCAAATCTCAATCTGTAATGGTAAACATGCTTATCCGTAATGATAGTGTTTGATAATACTTTATTTCACATCTAAAAAATCGTAAATTAAATTTTTTTCGTGTCAAACTTTTATTTATAATCGCAGGAGTCATATGAGGCGGAGCGGACACGTGTGGCGCAGACCACCGGACGTGAGGAGTTAACCGTTGAGGAGTCAAACCATATTTGGGATGCCGTTATAGATCCGCCTACGCGAAATAGGCGATATAATTATGGAAATATGGAGTAAACTGCTTCATTAACTAATATATACATTTAATATGATATGAAGCATAAATTATAACTAGCTATTAACTATTTCACAGGCGATATCGTCCCAGAGGGCTTACAGGAGATCACAGGAAGAGGAGGAGATAGCTTTGCTGCGTCAGCAGGTTGCGGAGATCAATGATTGGCGGAAAAGCAATGATTTTGCACAGCAGCTCGATGCGCATATCACGGCATACCTGGCAGAGCATGGAAGAATGCCTGGAGAGGATGCGTCTGGAGATGATGAGTAGGTAAGGTTGTGCTTGTCACATTTTTGGCATCGTTTTGTGTTGAACTTATTGTTGTTTGATGTATGATGATTAGTAGGACAATGATGTATGGTTTGTTTGATAGTACTTATATGTATTGTTGAGTATGATGTATATTAGTGAACGTTGTGTTTGATTGATGAGTTTTTGGATATATAGTTGTTGTTTGATGGAAAATTATGAATGTTATGTTTGATTGATGAGAGGTTGGTGTTATACTTGTGTTGGAAGATTGAATGTTGTTATAGTTCGACGGAAATAGTTTATATTGTGGTTTGAGGGCGCAAACAGCAGCTTTTTACAAACAGCAGAACACAGGCTTGCATCGGTGTTTTGGTTACAGGCTTGCGTCGGCTAGAATCGGCTATTTGGTTACAGACCTGAGTCGGATTGCATCGGCAAGTTACGGCCAATAGAATTTTGAAAAAAATGGCCACATGGATATAGACTTCACTTCCCGACACTAAAGTGGTGACGAAACCGACGCAAAACCCGACTCGAATGTTTGGTGGTGACGTCTTTTTTTGCGTCGGTTTTTAGAATCGGCTTGCGTCAGCTAGAATCGACCAGCGTCAGTTTTTTGCCGACGCAATTGCTGATTTTCCTTGTAGTGGATATATTTTTGTTATGAAACAAAATAATTTAATTAAACAAATCGAACATTAGCTAACTTTGTATTGTTTTGTCTTCAATAGAGAAATAAAATTGAAGAAATACTGAAAGAACTTTGGAAAAAGAAAAATATACAGGATAAGGAGGTGAAGGCAAATGAAATTCATCAAATACCATGTGCATAATAAGGATCGGACACATAAGTTGTTTATGTTGTTCAAAATGATACCTACTGACAGTTAAACTGACACTGTAAATTTTCTTTTAAACTAATACCTATATACTGCAAATTACAGACAAAAACTGATACTCAAGCTACTCACAAAAATACTACCGACTGCTAAACAGATACCTAGAAACTAAAAATTACAGAAAAAAATTAATACCTATATACTCAAAATGATACTTAGTGACTGCTAAACTGTACTGTAAATTACAGACAAAAATGAATACCTAGATACACAAAACTGATATTGCTAATATTCTTTTAAACAGACTTGACTATGGTATATACGTGATGATATTCATCATATCAATGAACAAAAGTCAAATACCACTTGTTAGCGCCAAAATTGGTCACTAACACCCAAATCCAGGTGAAAGCAACAAATACCAGTCACAGCTCAGAGATAGTGTGTATGTAGAGAGTAATAATGTGAAGAACTATAAAAATTAAAATGAAAGCAGTAAAGAACAACAGATTTTATAGTGGTTCAGCTAACTCTGGCCTACGTCCACTCCAGAATTTTCCTTTTTATTGCTGTAATAATCGATTACCGTTACAAAATGGCAGGGTAGCCCTAACCTTAGAAAATAGAAAGTAAGAGAGTAGAAAGAAGATCCTCCCATCTGGAGACCCACATGCTGTATTTATAGGCAAAACCAGGTTGTTGGGCCTCCTAAGTAGTTTGGGCCCATCAAGGTCATAGCCGAACCCTACTTCATTGTGCCGACCGATCCTGAGCAGTTGGTATGCCGAACGAGGGGAGGTGCGAGGTATCGAGGTACCGAGGTGTGGAGGTGCGAGGTGCAATGTCGAGCGAGGTGAGGTATGCCGAACGACCCATCCAATGCCGAACGCTCCCTGATGCCGAACGATCCATCCAATGCCGAACGTCGCCAGATGCCGAACGATCCATTTAATGCCGAATGTCTCCAGATGCCGAACGACCCATCCAATGCCGAACGTCTCCAGATGCCGAACGACCCATCCAATGCCGAACGAGATTTATGCCGAGCACCCCGTCCATTGCCAAATGAGATTTATGCCGAGCGCTCCATCCAATGCCGAACGATCCTTAATGTCGAACCATGTTTGATGCCGAACAGTTTCTAATGCCGAGCGCTTCTAAATGCCGAGCACTCCTGGATGCCTAGCACTACTGAATGCCGAGTGCTCCTGGAATGCCGAACCACTCATGTATGTCGGACGCTCTATGTATGCTGAGTACTCTTGAACGCTATTCGAATGTGAATGCCAGACGAACCATTTGTGCCGAACCTCCACCATGCCGAACCATTTTTAATGTCGAACCATGTTTCCTAGACCCAAATTATAGTTGATTCATCTTTATCCAATCGTATTTCCATCTCCCAAGCACGTTGCGTCATCCTTCCATCCAGTCGACTGAATCCATCATACACCAGTCTCGACGAACGTGCAGTCGATTAAGTTAAACACGCCTGTCCACGGCCTTGTAAAAAGGCGGGTTAACACTTGCCCCCCAAAACATGCCTTGTTGTTGGAAGGTGTGTTTTGAATAGCCTCAAATCCGGTATCCAAAGTCCATGTTTCATCCATATCCAATTACCAATAACCGACTTTAGGACCTCTCCGGGTTAATATCCAAATCCTCTGCCGTTCATAGCCGACATTCATATCCGTAACCTCTCCGGGTTCTTGTCAAGCACAATCCACACCTGACGACCGTACTCTAGTGTCCCTGAATGTTGAGTAATGCATGGCTTAAGTCCTAAGCCAAATCCTGGTTGCTCCGGACCCTTGCCGAGCATTGTCCATACTCGACGACCTGAAATAGTAACCGATAATATGGGGCCTAAGTCCTAGGCTGAATCCTGGTCTCTCCGGACCCTTTCCGAGCATAGTCCATACTCGACGACCTGTGTTAAGTAATACCATGGTGTTCCTGGTTCAGTGTCCTTGAACGCTAAGTAATGTCATGGCTTAAGTCCTAAGCCGAATCCCGATCGCTCCGGACCCTTGCAGAGCATAGTCCATACTCGACGACCTGCATAGGAGACAATATGGGGCCTAAGTCCTAGGCCGAATCCTGGTCTCTCCGGACCCTTACCGAGCACAGTCCATGCTCGATGACCTTTCAGCCAAAATTCAAACCAAAATCCAAACCGAAATCCAAATTCAACCAGAAAACCAGAAATCCATATCAAAAAATCCAAACCAAAAAAAAACATTCAAACCCGAATCCAAACCAGAAAACGAGCAAAACAGGGAGTTCAAACCAAACTCCAAAACCAAAAAAAAAAAGCAAATGTCCAAGTCAAAGGAAAAAAAAAATTTCACAAACCAGGGCGTCTCGGTAAGCCATAATCTCAGAGCATGCCTGAGGGTTATCTCCGACCCCGTGCATGAGTAAGTGATTTAACCGTTTGCCCGGAGTTTGTTACTTATTCCAAACCATCAAGATTAGTTGATGACCAATCGACCACCATCCCTGGGCCTCATGCCCTCATCGTTCAAGGTAGGCGGTGGCTGCTCCTGTTCCACCGCCGCATTCCGAGTTTCGACATATTGTCGCAACTGACCATTCCTTATATGCTCCTCGATTATGTCCTTAAAATGCCGGCAGCTGTTAGTATCATGCCCGTCCAGGTCATGAAAAAGACAGTGCCTTCCTGACGCCTTTCTCGTTCTGAGGGCTCCCTCCTCGCCGGCCTTCAATACGGAAGGCGATCTCGAGTATCCAAGAATATCCGCTCCAGTGTTGCGTTCAATCCTGTGTAAGTGGTGAACTTTGGTTCTCCCTAGCGTTTCCTATTCCCTTTATCCTTGCCCCCACCCGAGCTTTCGCCGGGTAGTCCTCCATCCTTAATCATGTTTACTTCCTTTGACCTCATGTCCAAACATGCGTCCTCTTGTCGAAGAAATCTCTCAGCTTCATAAAAGAATTCCCTAAGATCCCATGGTGGGTCCCGTATCAACGATACTTTGAACTCTGAATTATCTCTGACTCCTGATACCGCAGCCATCTGAGCTATTGATGGATCCGGCCGATCCACCGAAGCAACTGCTGCGTTAAATCGAGTTAAGAATGTCCTGAGCGATTCATCCGCCCCCTGTTTGACTGACGTTAGCGTCATCACGTTCTTTGGCCTTTTTATGTGAACTCGAAACTGACTTAAGAACTTTTCCACCAGTTCCGTCCATGTTCAAATGGATCCATCCTCCAGCTGCCTGAACCACATAGCAGCAATATCAGTCAAGTACAGGGGGAAACATCGGGCCATAACCTCCTCCGTTGCCCCCAGCACTTCCATATGCCTAGTGTACCTCATCAAGTGGTCGGTGGGATCCATCTTCCCGTTGTATACTTCCAGAGTGGGTACTTTGAAATCGGGCGGATTCCTAGCTGTCCTAATGTTCCGGGTAAACGGACTTTTGTTAACTCCCTCTGAATCCCTATTTGTCAGACCTCCGCGAATAGTCCGCCTGATAATGTCAGGCAATCCAGTGTTTCCAACCAAGGGTTGCCCCTATCCATGTTTCCAGACTGCCCACCAAGTCCCCGAGGAAATTCCGGCACATATTCCTCTTCACGTACTCCTGTATTCCTATCGACGTCAGGCCGCATAACGTCATCAGGTATCCCTCCATGAACTGGTCCAGCATCACCTGGTGGTGTTCCCCCGAGTCTAGGTCCATCTAGATTGTTAGTTGTTTGCTGATTGGGAGCTGCCCCTTGCTGAATCACTCCATTTGTCAGTTGGTTGAGTTCCTCTTGTCCAGTCCCACGAACTTGAGCACCTGCAGTTCCTGGTTGTCCAAATTTCCTAAGGAGAGCCTACATCATCTCCTCTTGCCATTTCATCATCTGCTCCTGCATAAAATTCATCATCACTTGCATCTCGTCCCGAGTTATGTAGATGGATGCATGATCCTCTCCAACTCCAGAAGAGGCCGCTTGACTCCCTTCCTGATTGCTCCTTTCCGCTGCTTGCTTCCTTGTCGGTGGTCTTGCCATTGCTTTCTAGGATCCAAGTTCCTAACTTAAAAATTCCTGAGTTAAGTTCTCAGTGGAAGCACCAAAGTGTTAGCGCCAAAATTGGTCACTAACACCCAAATCCAGATGAAAGCACCAAATACCAGTCACAGCTCAGAGATAGTGTGTATGTAGAGAGTAATAATGTGAAGAACCGTAAAAATTAAAATGAAAGCAATAAAGAACAACAGATTTTATAGTGGTTTGGCTAACTCCGGCCTACGTCCACTCCAGAAGTTTCCTTTTTATTGCTGTAATAATCGATTACCATTATAAAATGGCAGGGTAGCCCCAACCTTAGAAAATAGAAAGTAAAAGAGCAGAAAGAAGATCCTCCCATCTGGAGACCCACATGCTGTATTTATAGGCAAAACCAGGTTGTTGGGCCTCCTGAGTAGTTTGGGCCCATCAAGGTCATAGCCGAACCCTACTTCATTGTGCCGACCGATCCTGAGCAGTTGGTATGCCGAACGAGGGGAGGTGTGAGGTATCGAGGTACCGAGGTGTGGAGGTGCGAGGTGCAATGCCGAGCGAGGTGAGGTATGTCGAACGACCCATCCAATGCCGAATGCTCCCTGATGCCGAACGATCCATCCAATGCCGAACGTCTCCAGATGCCGAACGATCCATCCAATGCCGAATGTCTCCAGATGCCGAACGACCCATCCAATGCCGAACGTCTCTAGATGCCGAACGACCCATCCAATGCCGAACGAGATTTATGCCGAGCGCCCTGTCCAATGCCAAACGAGATTTATGCCGAGCGCTCCATCCAATGCCGAACGATCCTTAATGCCAAACCATGTTTGATGCCGAACAGTTTCTAATGTCGAGCGCTTCTAAATACCGAGCGCTCCTGGATGTCGTGCGCTACTGGATGCCGAGTGCTCCTGGAATGCCGAACCACTCATGTATGGCGGACGCTTTATGTATGCTGAGTACTCTTGAACGCTATTCGAACGTGAATGCCAGACGAACCATTTGTGCCGAACCTCCACCATGCCAACCATGTTTAATGCCGAACCATGTTTCCTAGACCTAAATTATAGTTGATTCATCTTTATCCAATCGTATTTCCATCTCCCAAGCACGTTGCGTCATCCTTCCATCCAATCGACTGAATCCATCGTACACCAGTCTCGACGAACGTGTAGTCGATTAAGTTAAACCCGCCTGTCCACGGCCTTGTAAAAAGGCGGGTTAACACCACTCAAAATATCCCCTGAACAATTGCTGAAATCTAGAGAAAGAATTGCACATGAGATACTAACTAACAAAGAGCACTGCTGGAGCTTAGCCAAATTCATGTCAAGTTTGGAAGAAGAAAGATAAATGAACAAATCAAACAACTTGCAAAAAGTGCTACTATTTTCACATGAACTGATGTACATTTTAGATATTTTGTTATACGTAGTTGAATTTAATTTCTGTTTTAATGTTGGTAAATTCAATGCTTGATATTAGTACAATTTGTTGTACAAACTATGAACATATTTCTGGTGATGTAAAAACTAGATTTCATTACCTTATATCATAGTTTATATTTTGTTAACATATTTTGCTTTTAACAGAGTTGACTGCGGAATATATGTCATAATTTACATTGCATCACTGAACAGAAACATGATTCCAACAAAGATCCAACAAAACACTATTATCAAAACTAGAGCAAAACTAGCAGTAGACGTATTGACAAATAGCAAGCACTGTTGGAATATAACTGATAACCTGTCAAGCAAAGAAGAAGCTGCAGAAATTGAGAATTTTGTGTGTTAAAGTAAATCATTGTATTATTTCACAATTAGATTTGATACTTATGAATTAATGATGCTCTATTGCAATTTGGTACTTGTGAAGTAATGATGTTCTGTTCTTAAAACAATGCTGATCTTACTTGTAAAAACAATGATGATCTGGTGGAATGATTTGATGTAATTGATGTTCTTTTCTTTACCTAAAGTTTATATTATAACAAGATTATACAGTGAATGTTCTATCATGCAACTATTGATCCTACATAATATTATCAGTTTTATGATCCAACTACCAGTTGTATAATAATATTATAAGATTTCATATCATATATCAATAGCAAACAGTAACTGGGTATCAGTTTTAATAACTAATAGTATCGGTTTTGCTCAAACTGACACTCAACATACTTTATGAAACAACAATTAACGCCAGTGTTAGTTTTTGGTAACACAAGATATCATTATAATTATTAATTAGTACTAATGTCTGTTGTAGCATGTATTATAATACACGAAACTGATACAAAAACTAACCAAAATTGATACTAAAGTCCTTATATCCAATCAAACAAACATTATCTCCGACCAAAAGAAAGCATGTATCAATTCAATCATCTTCTTCAATCAATTACATAATGATTATCATATCCCATATACTATAATATCTACTTTATTATAAATAACTAAAATATACAAAATTAAACAAAACTGATATCACACAAAGAAAAAATGATACCATATTTTATACCAACAGAATGCGTAACATGATACTAAACAACTGATACTAACAGTATGTAACAAATATCAAAACAAATGTTTGAAATAAATAAATAAATAAACACCAAAACTGGTACTGTAAAAACATATAACTAATACTAAAACTGATACTATCATTTATACTAAATAGCTGAAATTAAAATCAAGTTGATAATACGCTATACTGAACACAAATTAATAACAATGTTCAATTACAGTAAACCACCAAAACAAGTCACACATCCACTTATTAATCTAAACAAATTCAAAATGTAAAATCAAATCCTCTTTGAAGCTTGACAATTCCGTTTATTATAACCAAACTGCTTGCACTCGCCACATCTATTTTGCTTGTTCTGAAAATATGAAAATCCTCCTTTGCGCTTGATTGATGGTCTACCAGCACCACGTTTCTCCTTTGGTGGCTTGATAACATCTTGAATGCTACCATCAACAATAGGCCTATCATAATTTGGAATAGGATTTATAGCATTGGCAGAAGAACATCGATAAGCATCAACAGTGAAATAATACTCAACAAAATCGTATACAGACAACTTAGACTTGTTCATACACTTTATAGCATGAGCACAAGGAAATCCTATAATTTTCCATTGGTTGCAACTACAAACTCGTTCCTTCAAATCAACAGAATGAGAGTTTGGAGATTTCACTTCAAAACAAAATCTGAAGATTTATATACATCCCATCCAAAGCATTCTTCAATTAATCTACCTAAACGCAACTCCATAGAAGGGCAAAGAGTTGTTTTCCAACGACACTCTTCTCTCCTTTTAGCCATTTGTTCCATAATCTTAACACGAATACCATCTAAACACAAAGTAATAGGCAATGCTCGTTCATCTAAAATCCAACTATTAAAACTTTCTACAACATTGGAACTATATTCACCATAACGTTTTCCTGGAAAAAATAAATCTACCCACTTATCAAATGGCTTATCCTTTAAAAAATTCACACCAGCAACACCACCAATTTGATAGAACTTAGAATGTGCTCCTTCAAATTCATATAGATTAGAAGATCTAGAACACATTTTGAATAGATCAACAATAGACACATTTGCATTTTTGGCTTTTACCGCTGAAAGAGGATTTTGTTCCATATGCAAATAACAATAACTGTGATAAGCTGAAGGAAAAACATCACGAACACCTGAAAGCAAACCTTGGTGGCGATCTGACATAAAAACCAGAGTACGATCTTCTTGAAGCATTTGTTTTAAATGGTTCAAAAACCATGTCCAATTATCCGCATTTTCTACAGAAACTACACTCATAGCTAAAGGGAAGAAACCTGCAAATGCAAAAATAATTTGTAAAAAAAACTAAAACTAATTATGACCATAAATCTAAAACAATTCATGAAACTGATACTAACAGTAAAAAAACTGATACCGAAAACCTGATACAACCATTATTAAAATATTGATAGCGACGACATTATACATAATAATCTTCATTCTAACACAAAAAAATAACAAACATTGACATATATTATGATACAAATGAAATTTCAATACTACACAACTATATATGATACCATATATTAAAATACTTGAAACTGATACTAACATTATACACAAGCTAATACCAATCTCGTGCTAACCAGTATAAAATTATGATACTAAATACAAACTTGCTAACTGTCAACTACATATCTTAAAACTGATACCAACATAATACAAATTATGATAACAAATTAGTATTAATGCTAATGCCAAGTGTTATGATCTGAATACAAATAACTCAAAACTGAAAACAAAGACATACCTTGATCACCATTTTTTGCAGTAGCACTCATCAACACACTAGGACGTCCCTTCAAGTGAGTGGCATCTAAGAATATCATAGGATGACAATACTTAAATTCAAGTAAACAAGCACCAAAAGTAATAACCACCCTCTCAAATTCATTACAACAAGGATCAACATCCATATCAACAAAACTATTTGGATTAGATTTCTTCACTGCTTCCAAATACCAACTCAAATCATTATAAGACAAAGCATCATTACCATGCAACTCCATTAATGCAAGTTGTTTCCCATGATAAGCATAACCATAAGACAACTGAACATTGTATTCTCTTCTAAAATCAACTATAATATCTTTAGGCTTTATACTAGGACAATCACGGATCTCATCAATAACCAATGATTTAACAAGCAAACTAGATATATGTGGATTATTCACATTTCTAACACCAGCCCCACAAGAATGATCAGCAACCATATTTCTCATAAAAAACTTCTTCAATTCTCCAGAATCACAAGACGCATGGACTTTGAAAAGACAACCATCCTTATATGAAGAGCAAATTACAGTAAATCTTGTAGAACAATTCTTTAAAAATACTAATTCATACCCTTTTTGTATTTGATATGCCATCAAAAATTCTCTAAAATGTTAAGCTCCTCCAAAACAAAAACCAGCAAAATCGGAAATGCATAATGTCGACCCTCTTCTCAACATATCTTTTAAATAACGTTTACAATTAACAACAACATTTGAACAGACAGATACAGTAGAAGATGAAGAAGCACGAACAGTAAATGAACTTGAAATAGAAGCACCATCAATATATTCCAATTCAGAACCCTTAACCTTAACAGTGAAACTGAAGAAAGAACTTTTCTTGTATAACTGAAACCAAATTATACTCTGAATATCAGAATCAGTGTCAACCATAATAACTTTGTCCTCAAGTACATAAGAAATCTGAATAGAAGAAGGAGTTAACTGAGACCAACATCGACATATCTGATTCTTCAAATCATACAAAGAGCAATCGATAGACAATCGAGTGCTAAAAGTGTTATTATTCAACACAAACAGACAAAGAAGACTGGTATCGCCACTGCCAAAAAAATAAAAATAAAAACATTAGTAAAAATATGTACAGTTTAGAACAGTAGTTTTTTCATTTCACAAAACTGATACCTACTGTCTACTACAGAAATGATACCCATTTACTGAAAATAAAAAAATGATACTAACAAAAAATTAAAATGATACCCAGAAACTGAACCTAAACTATGATACTTACACTCTATCACAACTGTATATACAACCCAAGCAATCATATTTTTCCAATCATCCCAAAATTAAAGCAAGATTATGCAAGATAAATCAAATTTAAAGCATATTACAATACAACACTGAATAAAGAAACGAATAAATAAATAAAAACCTGCTACTGATTTCAAAAGTTTCCATAGAAGAACGAACAAACAATCAGAAAAACAACACTGCACGTAATTTGTAAAAACAATCACAATTAGAAATCGCAATCAAATTATTTTTAACTGTAATAGAAAAAAAACATAATAATATAATCATACCTAGTTAATACAATTTGAAAAAAAACGAGATCACGGTAGAAATATGAAAAGAACGAGATCAAGAAACGCGCGTGAGAAAAATTTGATCGATGAAATACAATTTTCAGAAGAACGAAATTGAAATGTCCGAACGAGGTTAATCGATATTTTGATTGCGAGAGAGATATTGGATCGCGATACAAAATTTTATTGAAAGGAAGAATAAGAAGAAGAAGCGCGCGAAAGTGGACCGGAAGGAAAATATGATTATTTGTCCTTTAGATAAAATTATTAGCGGGCTGTCCTACATCAAAAAAAAAGCCCTAAAAATTGTCCTTGAGGAAAATTTCCTATAAAAGAAATATGTTTCAATAAAAATAAAAGAAAAGGATTGGTTTCTTGAAAAGAATATTTTTATCAAATAAAGTGAACATTTCATTTGTGAATGTAAATTTAATTTCATTAAAACAAAGAATTGAATTTTGTTGTATGTTTCTAGTTGGAATATTTGATTTATTTAAATATTCAAACTTGATTTGAATTTAATTTATAAAAAAATAACAATAATAAAATGGTAAGAAAACAACTTGAAGATTTGGTTAAATTTTTGATTTGGAATAGTTAGCATATTTACATAGGAAATTTATTTCGTTTCAAATTTGACTTTGGAGTCTCAGTTCATCTTTTAATGTGTGGGGTGGCGGTCCTCATTATGTTAATTGTAGTTTTTAATTTTATTTACTGTGTACTAAATAAAAATACATATATGTGTGTAAATTTGAGCGTATTATGGTTAATAAAAATATGTTAAAATGAACCTTTTTTTAGTATATTAGATTTGTGATTTCTATGTACGGTCTACGTTCTCAAATTTAAATTGTCGCATTCATTTATTTTATTTTATTATTACTTTCTTTTATTAAATACATGCCTCTTTTGGTTTTCCAGTAAGTTTTATTTATTTACACGCGAGCCTTGCCTTGAAATGTTTCATGTGTGTTGATGAAATTAATTGAGGTAGCACATGTTTTGAAATTTTATACCAAAAGATTTGCTTGCCATGTAAACATGTCTTATCAAATTCCAATGTGTGTCTTTCATCTTTTGTTAATTACCTGCATGTTAGGCTCTTTTTATTTTGCTAATTTACATCTTCTTGTATCCTTCCCTTTCATATTCCAATTTCCAAACGTGCTTTACCCTTATTTGTTTCCTAATTCATAAATCTCTTCCTCTAACTTTCCATTTCCAAAACGTGCTTCCATTATTTCTTTTGCCTGATGTTTTCTTTCTCTTCTAAAAAAAGAAATGTGAGCAACTTATTTTCATGCAGCCAATCTTTTCCATTTGTTTACAAATCCATTTCCTAAAGCCTCCTTCCTCCATGTGCGAGCCATCGTGTCATTTTTTTTCATTGATTCTCCAGAATTTAGAAACATGAGCAGGCTTCAAAATTCTTAATGTGAGTAACTAACTTGTTTTATTTTATTATTAAAATGCGTGTACATGGTTTTCTATTTCATTTTCATAATATTCTTATAACTTGAATATCTTTCGCATATGAACTCCGATTAATGCGCAGTTTCTTCCTTTGGGTTCGTATCAAAATTCCGGACAACATGAAACTAGTTTGGTTGAATTTAAAGACCATTGAAATTTTGGGCTTTTATTGGATTTTCAATTGGCTATAAATCAAAGGTGAGTGATTAAACCCACTCACGCAATAATAAAAATTCCATTGCAAGTTAAATAAAATATATGATGTCATGTATAATTTTTTTTATTGTTGTTTGTTGATTTAAGTTGACATTTGAATTGATATTGAATCAGAATTGACATTTAGTTTTATATTGGAATTTAATTGATAGTTAAACCCCGATATTGATAACTATTATATGTTGAAATATATTTGTTGATTTGGATGTTGTTTGAAATCGATGCTTATTGATTGATATGTTGGATGTATGGTTGTTTATTTATTTTAATATGTCCCTGTTATCACCTTGTATATTATTGACATCATTTAAATGGTCCTCTGAACCATTTTAGAATTGGATAATTAAGACATTTAAATTATGAGTTGAAATGATATATACCCATACAATTTCTTGAATTTGGATTATTTATTGAAATTGAATTGTTTAAAAATTTAATTTTTTAATTTAAACTTCGGATTTATTTTAAATAAAGTGGTTAAAATTGGTATTTCGAAATATTTGAAATCTCTTAAGTTATTGCACTCATGTTGTACACTTGATAGGAGATGAAAAATCCCGTAACATCTCTGAAGCCATTGCACTCATATTTTTATTCGAGATTGATTTGACTTACATAGGAATTTTTTTAGTTCTGACTCGAGTGTATTGTTTTTCATTATGCTCGGGTCAGCCTGAGTTTTTCAGTGTTGAAGACTATTTTCTGGTGGACGAAGATAAAGCTTCAGTATATTATTGCTATTTATTATTCCACTACATTCTGTGTTCCACTGCATTATTTGTTTATTTATGATGTATGTATAACTCTGATTTGAATTTGTAAAAGTATAATCAAATGTTATTTGTAAAACAACTTCATGAACTGTTGAAATTGATAACCTTAATTTGAAAGCATGTGAAACAAGGTTTAATTTGTTATATCTATGTCTAGTAAATGAATAGAATTTTTGTATACATTCTTGGCATGTAATGTAATAATATATAAGTGTGAACTTTAAGCCTTGGGATGTTTAAATTGAAACTATGATTAAGGAAATGTTTTAAATGACATTAAATTGGAAAAAATATGTTTATAAACTTAATTAACATTTATGAAATGTGTCATAAATAAATTGAAAGGTGAAGGTGAAACTAAATGGGATAAGCAAATATAAATTAAAAGTGAAATGATTATAAATAAAGCCGTGACTTGTAAATTGTTATGAAATAAATGGATGTTGCAACAAATGGTTATAAATAAAGTTATGATAACTTTAAACTCGAATAATGTCTTATAAAAGGAATGAAGCCTTTATAAATTGGTTATAAACTGAAGGAAATTTCTCATGAAATGATTCTCAAATAAATGTCGTATTAAATGAGAAATATTACATGTGAAAATGAATGTAATTTAAAATGAAGAGAAATATAAGCAATGTTGTGAGAATGAATATGTTAATGTTTTGTATTGAATAGAGAAATTCTATGAAACAAATATTAAAGTATGAAGTGATACTTGTATTAATTAATGAGATTAATAATGAATTTGATTAAAATGTAATTGTGATGAAACAAATTGGAACAATTATGTAAGTATTATGTATATTGTTTTATTCGCAAAATTAATTTGATCTGGATTTGAGTACATAAGTTCTATGTGAATTACACCACTTCGTGTTAGGATTTTTCATTCGATTCTTGATGGCGAATATTTGATATGGATTTTTGGTTTGATTCTAGAATTCTCTATCATAGTATATGGCTATGCAAGGAGAATGATGGTTTTTGTAACAACCCGTAAATTTTAGATAATTTTATTTGTTTATTTATATATTTAATTGAAATTTTGTGAAACTTTAAACAATAAAATTTTGAAATTTAAATTTGATATTTGAAATGCGTCTGTTTTAACATAGCAACTGGTAAATTTTCATCAGATAATTTGGAAGTTTATTTTCTAGTGTAATTTTATTCCAATTTATATCAGTTAAAATTGATGATAATAAAAGTGTTCCGAAACCTAAATATGTCAACATGATAAAATTTATTTAGAACACTTTGAATCAGACTGCGAAATTCATTTCGCGAAATTCGGACGTTTCTAGCTCCATTTGGATTTTTTCGTACGGAATAGCAACGTATATCGGTACCGATTATCGACTTTTGATTAGATGATCGTATCACTGATACCTGTATACCGTTTTGATCTTCTCGTCGTGCCGATCTCAACGGTATCTTCATTTCTATTTTTCGAACCCTGAAATGTCGTGGAGTCGGTAAAACAATTCTGTATCGGTACCGGTTCTGTGCCTATCCAATTGTCAAATGGCTATAAAGCTTATTAAACCCCTGATATTCTGAGACCACTAATATTCCACCATTTCAAATTTCCAATGCAAACGTTTTCGGCCCTAGCAATTTTTGACCTGTTCATTGTTTTAAATTTAACATAATGGTTCAAATTTGCTTAATAACCATTCATCCTCATTTGCATTAATAACTTCAATTTCCAATTCGTTTCTTTTCAAATGCCAGGCTTATCATTTTCCATGGCTGCAGGATAAGTTTATTCTTCCCTCACCACCCACCGCTCTGACCAATCAACTTCCACTCGACCCACACCTCACCTCCACCCTATAATCCACCATCGAGACAAACCCTGTCCCCTTCAATCGGTTTTGCCAATCACCACATCTCCACTCCAACCGGCCCACCAACTCACCAAGCAACCGAGCCTCTTTTGCTCTGACCCTGCTCACCACGTCCAAAACCGAGTGACATGCTGAACTCCAAAAGCCAGCCTAGCATGGCCGAGGCTATCAACTTCTGTGGCGAACCACTCATCCCTCACCAACATCACTCTTTTGATATAAATAGGTAATATACTGTTTTTGGATTCTAATTTTTATAGTGGTATTATATATATATATATATATATATATATATATATATATCGATTTGTAGTATATGTATATTGCAACTGTATATACGTGTATGTTTTATTTTAATCTATAAGTCTATGTAAGAGTGTATCTACTTTATGTTCATATATAGCTTGCCGATTTGTTTTGCCTGAAAATATTTGATCTCTTACATATATAAGTATGTTTGTACATTATCTAATTAGGTTTATATAACTTTATATATATCGAGTTATTACGTTTATTTGTATATTAATATTTATATGTCTGGTTATTTATAAAAGCACATATGTTATACTAGCTTATAAATGATTGTTATATATATATATATTATAGTAATTTATTTTATAATGTAATAGGTTTGTATAAATTTATTTGTCATTGTACAGTCAAACGTATATATTTGAAATTTTGTTGAATGTTAGATTTGTGGAATTTTAGAAGATTTGAAATCTATTAAATTCTTAGTGTAGTACTGTACAATATATATTTGAAAAACTATATGTTTGGAATTTAAAAATATGATTTATATATATAGTTATATATAGTCATATATATGTTCACTTACACCCTTGATCTTCATCAATCCAGTGATTCGATTTCGTCAATTCCGAGCGATCAGCTCTGCTCATCAAAGTTGTGTTCAATCATGCTTTGCTTTGAAACTCGTGCCTGGATGCATAACTCATTTTATCGTCAAATCATCTCTAGCCTCTAAAGGTGAGCAATCACTCACGATTAACGTTCGTATATTTATTAAATTTGATTTCAATTGAAACGACAATTGAAATATGCTGCTACTAGTTAGTTACATTGTTATATATATGCTATTATCTGTAACTGTTCACCTATGACATCTGACACCATTATTTGTTATTTATATTGATGCTTATGATATATGCATGTGATATCCCGGAAATTTGGACAGTATCAATTTAATAATCTGCATTGGAAATTAAATTGATTTGATAATTTGTTAATAAAAATTTGAGTTAATTTAATAATCTAATTAAATAAAATATTTAATTAGTGATTTATCTTTTAAAAGTTTAATAAAATATTTTCTATTTATAATATATATGTATAATTGTATATATTGTAAATAGATGAGTTGGTTTGAATTTAACAAATGAAATTATGTTTTCAAATTTCATATATATATTTGGTAATTTGGAAATTATGATTTAAATAAATATTAAGCTTTCCAAAGATATTTAATAAATAACTATATAGTTTTAAAATACATAATATAAATGTTTAATTGTTTAAAAATAGAATTTAGCTTAAGTTCAAATTTAAATAAAAGGTTTGTTTATTTCTGTTTAAATGTTACTAGATTTGTATGTATTAAAAATAGAAGTTTAAATACAATTTACATATGGTATTAATTCATTGAATAATAGAAGTAATTTATAATCTCTTTTATAAATTATTTAAAATTGTCAAATTTGATATTTTCAAATAATAATTATAATACTTTGTTTTATAAATATAAATAAACTTTGATAAAATAGAATTGTTATTTTAAATGGTAGTTATATATGCATATATATAACTTGATTTTAAATGGGATTTTTAAATTTGAATTAAATGTTGAAATTCAAAAGAATAAACAATTTTAAAATATTTGGATAAGTTTTCATTTATGTATATTTTGTTATAACATTTTCTTTAAAAGAAATTCAAATATATACATTTAAATAAAGAATAAAAACTATTATTTACATTTAAAAATAAATAAAAATATGTATTAAATACTTAAAAGACAAATGTCACCATATTAAGGCTTGATAAAACATGTGTAAATTTAATAGCTAATGTATATGACAAGTGTCACCTTTAATTTAATTTTTCTTCTATTTTTATTTAAATTATTTCAGCATTTATACATATGTTACTTCCTCTTCATTCTTTTTCCCATTTTCCTCTTTTCAAAAACTTGAGAAAATTTTCAGCCTGTACAAACCTTAAATCAATATCTCCTCAAAAACAAAACATGAAATCAACATCCACCTCCAATTTGAAATGCAACTCAATAACCTGTAATCCACTTTCTAAATAAAGATCTAGAATCAAAGCTGTAATCTCTTCATAATGCAATCTGAAGTAGTAATTAAAGCCAGCATGTATTCTTCAACTCTGTAAATTCATCTTCCAAAATCAAGTCTTTAGCCTGCATATTTTCTTTAACCTGGAATCAAACTCCAGTCTGCATGCAACTGAGATATCTTCAAACTAAAGCTAGCAGTTCAAGTTTTCAAAGCAAATTAAGTATTCAAGTTAAAAGTTTTCAAAAAGACAAAGGCCACAGAAAGTTTTCAAAATGACAAAAACTGTTTCAAAGGGAAGCTCTGTTCTCTGCTTTTAAAAACTGGTGAGTAACATTTGTTTTAAAATCTAAATTATATGAATCTGGATTGCTTGAGTAATATCTGAAATGAGTATGTTATGTGAATATATACCAGTGCATTTTCCTGTATGTAGATATGAATGTATGTGGGTGTGCATGTCTGTCATTTGATCTGTTCCCAGTTTTAAGTTTAAGTTTTGATTAAAATTCTGTATCTCATGACCTAGTTAATATTATGATGTAAGTTGTAAACAATAATTGTTTGTTATATCATATATTAGAGTTTAAAATTTTATTTAAGTTAAAATAAAATAAGCATTGCTCTGGAAAACTAAATAGAACAGGAAACTTGAATTTTGTTAAAAATTCGAACTTCTTAAATTATTGATTCAGATATATGATCTGAATCATTGTTTGAAAACATTAATTTTAAAAGTGAAATTATAATTTTTAGCATCGAATTGGAAGAGCAGTTCGAATTTGAACAGATTTGACATTTTGAGTAAATTCTAATAATCTAGTTGATCGGAGGGATCGTGAGCTTCTCTGAGGGTAGTTGAACGATCGTAGAGTTCGGGAAAATTGCCAGGATGATGATCATGGTGTTGTGGTGGTGACAGTGATAGATTTAAGTCTGTAAACCTAGTTTTTAAGTGCAATGGTTACTTGTCTCGTTCGAAGTCGTAGCTCGATCGAGTGTCTCGAGTTTCTGGGGTTTGGTAGTGGGGTGTTTGACGAAGCGGTGACCAGAACTTCAGGCGTTCCGGTGGACGAGGCGGAGAGGACGAACGATTTTCCAGGCTTTGGTTCCTGTTCGTGGTTGTGGTGGGTTGCTCGAATTCGATTTTCGTGTTTGATCGAGGCTCTGGTGATCGAGTTAGGGTATGGGGTTGATTGTCGACTTGTAGAGTTCGTCGTGGGTGGCCGGAGCTCAGGCGAGTAGCTGTGCACGTGCACACATGGAATCAGTTGGGTTCGTGTTTAAGAATTGAGGAAGAAGCAGTGTACTCGAGTAGATGTTTGGGTTGACTCGAAGTAATGCTCGAGAAAATGGGACTTGGCTCGGGGATTCGAAGGGAAGACTCGTGGGTTTATAACTGTGTTTTAAAACTAAACATAACAAAGTTTAAAATAAAAAGAAAGGGAAATCTGGGAGTTGGTCTCGGGGGTTTTCAGATTTTGCTCGGGTATTTTGATATTTGGCTCGGGTCTGTAGATTTAGTATAAAAACAGTTTTAACTTTTAAAATAAAATCAAGTTTTATATAAAACAATTTTGTTAATAACTAGTTCTTTGTAAATAGTAAATGTTTCCTTAACATTTGGTTTTAAAAAGATTTTGTAAATTTGATTTAAAATTTGGTTAAAGTTAAATTTGTAATTCAAATTTAAATCTTTAATTTGAAATGAATTAACGAAAGATTTTAAGGTAAAATGTTTTAAGTCTTTTGTTAATAATAATTAAAGTAGTTATAAGGTTAATACTTTAATTTCAAAGATTAATTAAGGTTTAATGATTTAAGATTCATTAAATTAACGAGGTAATTAATAAATTAATTAATTAATGGTTTAGTGTTAATTAATTAAATAATTAAGATTTTAAGTTAATTAATTAGAGGTTAATTAATTTGGGGATTAATCATTTAATTAGGTAAGTATGGATTATTAATAAATGATTAGTAATTAATTAATCTAGTGATTAAAGATTAATTAAGTAATTAATTTAGTAATTAGAAATTAATTAAGTGGTAATTAAGAGTTTATTAAGCTGTAATGAATAAATAGTTTATTAAAGATTAATCACTTAAAGAAAGTAATTAAAGGATTATTAAAGATTAATGAGGATCATTAATTAGGGATTATTTAATAATTAATAAATGGGATTAATTTTGATAATCAATTAGATTAATTAATAAATGAAAATCATTTATGAATTGGTTAAGTATAATTACTTAATGGAAGTAATTAAAGAAATTAATTACTTAAGGTAATTAATTAAATAAATTTGATTAAGTTAAATTAATTAATTAAATTAATTTAAGATAATCATTTAGAGATATGATAAATATAATTACTTAAATGTAATTAGTGGAAGTGTAATTACTTAGGAAAGTAATTAAAGTTAATTAGTGGATGTAATTAACTAAGGATGATATAATGAAAGTAATTTGAGTTAATTACTTTAAATAATTAATCAAGGGATTAATAAAAAGATAATTAATTAATGAGTAATTAAATTATGGAAGAGTAATTAAGGGTAGTTAATTACTAAATGAGATTAATCAAAGGTGATTAATAAATGTGACTAATTAATTATTAGATGTGATTAATTTAAATAAGATAATTAATTAAGAGTAATTAAGGATCATTAATTAATATAATTAATGATGTAATTAAGAATTGATTAATTAAGATAAGTGATTAAAGTAATTAATTAATTATAATTAATTGAGGATTAATGTAATTAAGTATAGTTAATTAATAGATGAAGTAATTAAAGATTAATTACTGAAATGGTTTAAGATAATTAATTTGTGAAATTAATTAAGGATTAATGACTTAAAGTAATTAAAGGATTATTAATCAGAAATGATTAATTAAGATGATACTTAGAGTATGATTAATTAATTGGTTTAATTAATAATTAAGTAAGAAGGATTTATAAAATGAAGTAATTAATTTAATTTACTTTAAATTAATTAGAGATGATATAAATCATTACTTAGGGATGGTTGAATGATATGGAATGCTTTGCATTGTTGATATCTCTGATAAGAGATGTGCTGATCTATAATATGGATGTTTGGTTGGATTGAAATGATAATATGAATTATCTGTTTGGATCATGGATGATAATGTAAATTATCTATTGAATTATCTATCTTTGTGTATATAGATAAAGAATTGAATTGTTTTAACCTTAAAACAACTTGACCCTTAAAATACGTTTTGGATTTCGATGAGACCGGGATCGGGTTTCCGTATACCGGAATTCCAGGTCTGGAGACCCGAATACCACATCGATCCAAATTAACGATAGGTCGTGAATCTCAAGTGAAGATGAAGATTCAGAGTGCAAGGGTTATTGTCGTTAACTCTGAGGGTGATTCCAATACGAGTGTAACGAGATAATGCCTTCGGATTCGTTCGAACCCGGAACGAACTTGTATGTATTGAATGCTATCAGAACATCGTCAGGTGGACGATGAGCATTCTAAGTGGTGTGTTCTGATTTAAAGGTAAATCGTAGCCTCAAGCCTCATCAACCGGGAATGGCTAAAACAGGGGAGGTGCAGCAAGGCTTCGTGGGTAGCACCCACTGAGAGTAAGGTCATCCCTGTCTAGAGAGTTCCTTCTTTTATTTCGGCTTAGTGGTGCAGTTGGCGACGGCCATCTGTGGGGTGATTTTATTCGGAATTATCCAGTAAGGGATGGTTCCGGCTTTGTGTTGCAGGGGATTGGGAGTGATCCTCGGTACGGTGATCTAGGCCCCGTACTGTGATGAGCGGTACCCCGGTAGCTCTGCCATTGTATGGAAATCCAAATTCCAATAAGTGATAACGGACATGATTGTATACTTATGTATGCTGGAATTTAATAATGTAACAATTTCGGCTATTTCATATTTATTTGAAAACCCTAGACCCTATTATAATACCATCGAATTTCCTATCAAATGTTTTGGTTATCGTAAGGTAAAAACTTTTCGTGTTTATGTGCGGGAAGTCTTACGAGATACCTTTTCTTTCCAAATGGTTTTCAAAGTTAAACAAGTTTAACCTGTTACTCACACCAGACCCATGTCTGACCCAAGTTGTTTATTTCTGTTTTATAAACTCTTGGGTACTCAAATTTTTACGAGTAGCCAAGGGATTCAGGTTTAGCTTTGACGAATTATGGAGGAGCAATGGAGCAGGAGGCTTCGGCGTTCGTAGATATAGTATTCCGCTGTGTTGATATCTGTGTTAGAGTCTTGTATTGTATTTGAGTTGTAATATCTAGACAGATGTTTATAACTGTCTAGTATGTGTTGTATAGTTGTGTAAACTCTGATAAGTGTTGTATACTTTGTAATAGTTTATGTTATTAATATAATTTATTCGTTCCGCTGTGAGATCGTTATTGTTGTTTCTTTCTTTCTTCTCTTCTTTTCTATTTTCTACCCCTTTCTTTCTTATTGACGATGCGTCTTCCTGGGCATAGGAAGCCGGGTCGTTACAATGCATGTTACTGTTGTTATATTATTATCATATCTGTTATCACTCTACAAGTTCCTTGTTAGTATAGAATTCACTATGGGTTGAAATGATACATACCCGAACGATCTGTAGAGTAGGAGAAAATCGTTATGGGTTGAAATGATAAACCCAAGCGATTTTCATTTGAATTGAATTTGGGATTGCGGGTTGAAATGATATATACCCGTATATATTTAAATTTCGGATTGAAATGATAAATATCCGTATCACTTGACCATAGGGTAGAAAATTATATACAGACATTGTTGGTCTATATATAAATATTTTGAAAAATGATTCCTATGGTTATGAAAAGAAATATATGGTTTTAAAAAATATTGATTTAAAAGTTGATTTATTATAGTGATTTAATAAAGTGGATTTTACCAATATAAAATATGTTTAAGTATTTATGTAAATTTATATTTTCAAATATAGTATTTATAACATCTCAGGTTGAAAGGTAAATTTGAAATTTGATTTGACTTTATATTTATTTAAGAATTTTACTTAAATAAGTTTGATTTGAAATTTATTAAATTTGAAATTTTAAAGATATGTTTTATAACTTGAATTTGATTAAAAGTGACTTAAATGAATATTTCAAATTTATAAATGGGATATTTTGTTTATTTAAATTTGTAAATTGAAGCTGTATTTAGATATTATTGAGATGATTAAGTAAATATTCCAAAACTAAATAATAGGAAAGTAAATTTGATATATATATATGAAATTATCGAATTTAGTTTTGAAATATTGAATATATAAAGCTTTGAAATATATTGAAATTGAAATGGTTTATTTTGTGATTCAAATCTATATTTGAAATCGATAATTTGAATTGGTTTATTAAGAAGCTGAATTGAGTTGAAATTTATGAATTGAGATTGAATTAAAATTGAATTTTGGAATTCGAGTTGATTTGAATCGATTTGTGAAATTTGAGGAAGCTATTTTATTATATAAAGTATTTTTAAACTATATCCAAAACTATTTATATTTTACTTTATAAATTATTTTAATATAAACTATTTTAATATAAATCATTTTCAATATAAATTGTTTTAATATAAATTGTTTTAACTTATAACTATTTTATATAAATTATTTTATTTTATAAACTATTTTATTATATACACTAATTTTAATATCTAAACTATTTAAGAGGAAAGTGTTATGGAAGTTATGTTTCAAAGTTATGATTTCAAGGTATTATGTTTTGAAATGTTATAATTTCAAGTGTTTTGGTTTCGAAATGTTATAACTTTGAAAGTGCTATGATTTTGGAAAGGATATCGTATTGATTTAGTTTTTAAATGGTAATGATATTTTGGTTTTGGAATATATACTATTTTGAAATGGCTACGGTGTTATAATAGCGTTTGGTTGTTAAAGAGACCGGGATCGGAAGTTGTCATACTCTCTGCCAACTCCGAAAACCACTTTAACAACCGTGTACGCGGTGGAGATTCCAGAATGAAGTAGGATGGTGGCGACGATTCCTATTGAGGTATATATGTGGACCCAACTCCCGTGAGTTGGCATAAGGTGGCTAAAACAGGAGCGATCGACGGGCCAATGAGGTAGCACCTCTGATCGGACGCATTTCTTCGATACCATTCTATTACTTTGTGATTGATTTGGTGGCCACCCTTTGATTTTGATTGGGAGTGTGTTCCGAGGTGGGCGGTAGTGGCTGCGATGCGTTTCCACCAGCCCGGATGCGTAATTGGTATATCTACCCTAGCATTGCCTAGTTGTGCCATGTCACCTACCATAGCGAGCTTTACTACGAGTTTGGATTTCTCCCGTAGCCTGTGGAGTATTGAGGGTAGCCACCGATTTGGGAGTATGCTAATACTGGATAGACTACTGGGACTATTACGTGTTAAGGGCTATATGGGTAACCCATTGACGGTATTAAAAAGTATGTGTATTTTATTATTAGACATTATTATAATATCGAAATATTACTACATAGTAGATAGTTTAACGGATCCTTAGAGGATGGTTATCCCAAACATCCTTTGAGTTACTGTATTTCAGTTGATATTTCACTTGAGTTGGATTTATTGATATAAGAATGTTAATCCTGACTCGAGTGTTTTGTGTTTTGCTTTACGCTCGGGTCAGACTGAGTGATACAGTATTCGAGACTCACCTTTGGAGTTGGAGCTTCTCTTGGAGATCCAGCTATATATCCTGCTTTCAGTTGTTCAGTTGATTGCAGTGATGTATTCAGATCTTGTATTTGATTATTGTATCGAGACATCTATGTATTCGTGACTTCTGTTGTATCTTGTTTAACTCTGTTATATATAGAAGCTTCATGAACTACTATTCTTTTGTTTCCGCTGCATTATTGTTATATTACTCTGTGTCTGTGATCTATGATTATTTTATTTACTGTATATGCTGAGTTTTGCCAAAATTTTATTTACAATCTATTATTTTGAATTATTCAAGTCCGACATGTGTGGATTTATTGTCGATTTCAATGGTCCAAAATACTGGGTCGTTACATTTGGTATCAGAGCTTTGGCTCTAGGCAAATCTTAGCATATATGGTAAATTTATTCACATAATCACTTTCGTTCGAGCTTGAATCTCTTCCTCTTTGACTCGATTTCCTTTGGATTTTGGAACGTTCCCTTCGGTTCCAGAATCTATCCTTGTTTCTCCTATTCATGTCTTCTTGATTCTGGAGTATCCCATAACTCCACTTCGAATGATCTCTGTAATAAATCGGCGGTCTCGCCAATCTCTGAATGATTTGTGAAGGGGTGAAACTCCTTTACAATCGGTATTGATTCGCCGAAGATTCCCACATCCTCGGTTTATGATGCTGCTATCTCTTGCTATACCCGAATTCTATCTCAGGCAATCGAATGTTGATTTGCTCCAGAATTCTACCTCGATCTTATTTTGAAGTCACGGTTGACCCGGTTAAAGGTTGCTGCGATTTATATAAGTCTATCTATTTTCCTAGTTCGAAATCCAATTATCTTATCTCCCTTTCAAGCCTACCTTCTAGTCGGAATTCTTTTGATTTGGGTCCCCTAATTTGAATCCCTATCCTTGTTTTGAAATCCATTCTGGAATCATCGAGTGAGGGAGTGTATTTGTATTTGTATTAATATTAAGTTGTTTTATATATTGTGTTGTTTGAGTTGTTGATGTTGATTTGGGTTTCCGATCGATTCATCTGATCAACGCTATCGATAGGATTTCCAAAACATTCAAACAGAGCAAACGGACACAAAATTATTTTCAAATGGTAAATGAAATAATTTGTATGATTATATTATATATATAAGTATGATTTTCTGGAATTTAATAAGTTAATTAAAACTATTTGTTTGAAATGATAATATTTGATTATCATTTATTGTTCTAGAAATGAATTTATAAACACGGTTTATAAATTGATTTGGAATTTGAAATGAATTTAATTCAGGAATTTGAGAATTTAATTTCCGGTGATTTCGAACTTTGGTTTTATATTTTAAGGTATAAATTATTGAAAGTATTTTCGAATAGAAATCGTTTACAAAGAATTTTAAACGTCTAAATCAGTACTCTCCTCTTTTGTCGCTGGAAAATAATTTCGGTGATGACTGCAGCATCATCGACATTCATTTTCGAGTTTCGAAGTGGAAAGACCATTCTGTAGCTTTGCTACATTTTTGTTTTGGAAAATTAATTTGATTTGAATTCCCGAAGTATGACTTGATTTATAATATATATATTGGAATATGATCATAGATTTGATTTGATATATGTAGTATATATACTTATATCTAAATGGTTTGAATTGAAATCGGGTTAAATTCTTAAATAAACATTTAAATTGGAATAGTTAAATTGGAAAATTTTACTTGTATAATACCCAATTTCATTCTAATATAACTTACCTAAATTATTCAGATGTTGAAAATGTAATTGGATAATATACAATATAAAGAAATAAAAAAAAATTAAGGGGTTATAATAAATGTTACACACTTAAATTTTATTATAAAGATGTTAATAGAGATAAATTGAATAATAAGTAATTGAATAATAGATGAGACAAATAAATTTGTTTTGAAGGAATTAATAAATTGAAATTTGATTAACTTATGGAAATACCTTGAATTTAAAATCAATTATTGAATATAAATTAATTTAAACAGAAATTTATATAGTTTAAATTAATTTATATGGTCTAAATATATGTGATAAGATATATTAAGTGGAATAAACTTGATAATAATTTGGGATAAAAGAATTAAATTTGTTGAATAAAATATGAGTACAATAAATGATTATACAAATTGATGATCTAGAAATTTTTAATTGAGGATGACTAGATAATAAGATAATGAATTTAGAAATAGATAGATTGATTTAACTTAGGTGAACTCAAATGGAGTAAACCAAATTGTTGGTATTAATTAGTTTAAATTGAAATGTATATGGCTTAAATTAATTGTTTTATTTTGTTCAAATCTGTTTTCTTTCTGGTTGTTTCTATTCTCCTACCTCGTTCCTTTTCGGGGATGAAAAGTTTTGAGTGGAGGAGAGTGTAACGACCCATAAATTTTAGATAATTTTATTTGTTTATTTATATATTTAACTGAAATTTTGTGAAACTTTAAACAATAAAATTTTGAAATTTAAATTTGATATTTGAATTGTGTCTGTTTTAACATAGCAACTGGTAAATTTTCATCAGATAATTTGGAAGTTTATTTTCTAGTGTAATTTTATTCCAATTTATATCAGTTAAAATTGATGATAATAAAAGTGTTCCGAAACCTAAATATGTCAACATGAGAAAATTTATTTAGAACACTCTGAATCAGACTGGGTAATTCATTTCGCGAAATTCGGACGTTTCTAGCTCCGTTTGGATTTTTCCGTACGAAATAGCAACGTATATCGGTACCGATTATCGACTTTTGATTGGATGATCGTACCACTGATACTTGTATACCGTTTTGATCGCCTCGTCGTGTCGATCTCAATGGTATCTTCATTTCTGTTTTTCGAACCCTGAAATGCCATGGAGTCAGTAAAACAATTCCGTATTGGTACCGGTTCTGCGCCTATCCAATTGTCAAATGGCTATAAAGCTTATTAAACCCCTAATATTCTAAGACCACTAAAATTCCACCATTTCAAATTTCCAATGCAAACGTTTTCGGCCCTAGCAATTTTTGACCTATTCATTATTTTGAATTTAACATAACGGTTCAAATTTGCTTAATAACCATTCATCCTCATTTGCATTAATAACCTCATTTTCCAATTCGTTTCTTTTCAAATGCCAGGCTTCTCATTTTCCATGGTTGCAAGCTAAGTTTATTCTTCCCTCACCACCCACCACTCTGAACAATCAACTTCCACTCGACCCACACCTCTCCTCCACCCTATAATCCATCACCGAGACAAACCCTAAGCCGAGCCTCTTTTGCTCTGACCTTGCTCACCACGTCCAAGACCGAGTGACCTGCCGAACTTCAAAAGCCGGCCTAGCATGGCCGAGGCTATCAACTTCTGTGGCGAACCACTCATCCCTCACTAACAGCACTCTTTTGATATAAATGGGTAATACACTGTTTTTGGATTCTAATTTTTATAGTGGTATTATATATATATATATATATATATATCGATTTGTAGTATATGTATATTGCAACTGTATATACATGTATGTTTTATTTCAATCTATAAGTCTATGTAAGAGTGTATCTACTTTGTGTTCATATATAGCTTGTCGATTTGTTTTGCCTGAAAAGATTTGATCTCCTACATATATAAGTATGTTTGTACATTATCTAATTAGGTTTATATAACTTTATATATATCGAGTTATTACGTTTATTTGTATATTAATATTTATATGTCTGGTTATTTATAAAAGCACATATGTTATACTAGCTTATAAATGATTGTTATATATATATATTTTTATAGTCATTTATTTTATAATGTAATAGGTTTGTATAAATTTATTTGTCATTATACAGTCAAACGTATATATTTGAAATTTTGTTGAATGTTAGATTTGTGGAATTTTAGAAGATTTGAAATCTGTTAAATTCTTAGTGTAGTACTGTACAGTATATATTTGAAAAACTATATGTTTGGAATTTAAAAATATGATTTATATATATAGTTATATATAGTCATATATATGTTCACTTACACCCTTGATCTTCATCAATCCAGTGATTCGATTTCGTCAATTCCGAACGATCAGCTCTTCTCATCAAAGTTGTGTTCAATCGTGCTTTGCTTTGAAACTCGTGCCTGGGTGCATAACTCATTTTATCGTCAAATCATCTCTAGCCTCGAAAGGTGAGTAATCACTCATGATTAACGTTCGTATATTTATTAAATTTGATTTCAATTGAAACGACAATTGAAATATGCTGCTGCTAGTTGGTTACATTGTTATATATATGCTATTATCTGTAACTGTTCACCTGTGACATCTAACACCATTATTTGTTATTTATATTGATGATGATAATATATGCCTATTACTGTTGTTATATTATTATCATATCTGTTATCACTCTGCAAGTTCCCTGTTGTATAGAATTCACTATGGGTTGAAATGATACATACCCAAACGATCTGTGGAGTAGGAGAAAATCGTTATGGGTTGAAATGATAAACCCAAGCGATTTTCATTTGAATTGAATTTGGGATTGCGGGTTGAAATGATATATACCCGTATATATTTAAATTTTGGATTGAAATGATAAATATCCGTATCACCTAACCATAGGGTAGAATATTATATACAGACATTGTTGGTCTATATATAAATATTTTGAAAAATAATTCCTATGGTTTTGAAAAGAAATATATGGTTTTAATAAATATTGATTTTAAAGATTTTTAAAGTTGATTTATTATAGTTGATTTAATAAAGTGGATTTTATCAATATAAAATATGTTTAAGTATTTATGTAAATTTATATTTTCAAATATAGAATTTATAACGTCTCAAGTTGAAAGGTAAATTTGAAATTATATTTATTTAAGAATTTTACTTAAATAAGTTTGATTTGAAATTTATTAAATTTGAAATTTTAAAGATATGTTTTATAACTTGAATTTGATTAAAAGTGACTTAAATGAATATTTCAAATTTATATAAATTTAAATGGGATATTTTGTTTATTTAAATTTGTAAATTGAAGCTGTATTTAGATATTATTGAGATGATTAAGTAAATATTCCAAAACTAAATAATAGGAAAGTAAATTTGATATATATATATATATATATATATATGAAATTATCCAATTTAGTTTTGAAATATTGAATATATAAAGCTTTGAAATATATTGAAATTGAAATGGTTTATTTTGTGGTTCAAATCTATATTTGAAATCGGTAATTTGAAATGGATTATTAAGAAACTGAATTAAGTTGAAATTTATGAATTAAGATTGAATTAAAATTGAATTTTGGAATTCGAGTTGATTTGAATCGATTTGTGAAATTTGAGGAAGCTATTTTATTATATAAAGTATTTTTAAACTATATCCAAAACTATTTATTTTTTACTTTATAAATTATTTTAATATAAACTATTTTAATATAAATCATTTTCAATATAAATTATTTTAATATAAATTGTTTTAACTTATAACTATTTTATATAAATTATTTTATTTTATAAACTATTTTATTATATACACTAATTTTAATATCTAAACTATTTAAGAGGAAAGTGTTATGGAAGTTATGTTTCAAAGTTATGATTTCAAAGTATTATGTTTTGAAATGTTATAATTTCAAGTGTTTTGGATTCAAAATGTTAAAACTTTGAAAGTGCTATGATTTTGGAAAGGATATCGTATTGATTTTGTTTTTAAATAGTAATGATATTTTGGTTTTGGAATATATACTATTTTGAAATGACCACGGTGTTATAATAGCGTTTGGTTGTTAAAGAGACCGAGATCGGAAGTTGTCATACTCTCTGCAAACTCCAAAAACCACTTTAACAACCGTGTACGCGGTGGAGATTCCAGAATGAAGTAGGATAGTGGCGACGATTCGTATTGAGGTATATACGTGGACCTAACTCCTGTGAGTTGGCATAAGGTGGCTAAAATAGGAGCGATCAACGGGCCAATGAAGTAGCACCTCTGATCGGACGCATTTCTTCGATACCATTCTATTACTTTGTGATTGATTTGGTGGCCACCCTTCGATTTTGATCGGGAGTGTGTTCCGAGGTGGGCGGTAGTGGCTGCTATGCGTTTCCACCAGCCCGGATGCGTAATTGGTATATCTACCCTGGCATTGCCTAGTTGTGCCGTGTCACCTACCATAGCGAGCTTTACTACGAGTTTGGATTTCTGCCGTAGCTTGTGGAGTATTGAGGGTAGCCCCCGATTTGGGAGTATGCTAATACTGGATAGACTACTGGGACTATTACATGTTAAGGGCTATATGGGTAACCCCTTGACGCTATTAAAAAGTATGTTTATTTTATTATTAGACATTATTATAATAGCGAAATATTACTACATAGTAGATAGTTTAACGGATCCTTAGAGGATGGCTATCCCAAACATCCTTTGAGTTACCGTATTTCAGTTGATATTTCACTTGACGACCCGGAATTTTGGATATTTGAAATTAGAATATTTAATTGATTTTAAATATTCAAGAGTGAATTTATAACTTGAATTTCAAATATAAATATTTGTTGGATAATTTAATTCTTGAATTAAATAATTGAAAATTTGGTAAAATATTGAATCTGGGGTTTTAAGTCAGTTAAAAATAATTTGAAAGCTTGGAAAATTCATATTAATAATACTGAAAGTGATAGAACTTTTAAAATTGGATTTAAAAGTGATTTGTTCAGTTTTAAAAATATATCGTTTAAATCGGTATTTAAATATAGCCTTCCGAAGCACAGTCTCGAAATTAGACGAACCAGTTCTGTTGGATCCGCAATAGTGTAATATTATCGGATTTCAATTTTCGTCATGATTAGAGTTGTTGTGTGAGCGTACGAGATATAAACGCGCTGAAATTTGAATCGAAAATTTAATATTATAACTGAGTCCAAAAGCTATCTTCTCCATACGATTGAATTAGGACTCGAAACCTTTTCCATTGCGTTCGGAATAGGGATAAAACATTATAAATGCCTAGCGGCACGCCTCGATAGGAGTTTGAAATTTTAAGTTGCATTTGAATTTAAATTTGAACTTTATAAATATATATATTAATGGTTGATTGACATATATACTCATATCGGCTGCTTGCTTTACCATCAACTTACTGTAGCTAGATTTTTCAACACGCTTCCTTTGCCTTCTCGAACACACGATCCCTTATTCTTCTTCCTTTTTAACACGAAACTCATTCCCTTTTCAGTAAGAATTCCAAATGCTCGAATACGAAAAAAGAAAATAAATATGGCCGAGCAAAATAAAAATCATTTCAACTCATGTTCGAAAACTCCTCATTTATAATGAGATGAAATTCAAAATCAAATCGCGTTTTCCCAAATCAATAGCCGCGTTCAAATTCACGTCATTATCTCGGTTCATTTTCACGAATCAGAGCTCGGGGGATCTCGATTGAAAGGCGTGGAAGAGGCGATGGGTTCGGCAAAGGTTGGTCGATCGATTTGGGTGCAGGGCTGTTCGAACGAAGGAGCAATGTCGCGATTAGGAACAGGGTGATTTGGGAATTTGGGCTCGGGGATTGCTAGGGTTCGTTAGGCGAAAAAGGCAATGGAAGGGGAGCGTGAGGCGAAGGTGCGTGTGTGGCTGTAGTCCTGTGGCATGCAGTTGCATGGGTGGGGGAGGCCACGACATTGCCGTTAGACGTGGGGCGTTGGTCGCGATCAATGGTGAGGCCGAGGTGTTTTCTGGTAATCTTTTAATCTGGGTTATTATCTAATAAAATTTAGTATTTGGTATATATAGATAGGTAATCATAGATTATATATATGTGCATACTGTAAAGAAAAGCATAATATAAATATATACAGTGAGATATTAAGGTAATTAAAATTTTATCTTAGTTAAGTAATTTATAAAATCGAGATAAATGGTCCGATTATTTTAAATATTAATAAACTGTAATTGTCTATTCAAGGTCTTAAATCGAGAAGAAAACAAGTTGGTTTGAGTCGGATTACAAAACAAAAATCAAAGGTGAGTTAATCTCACTCATCTACGTTTTATTTAAATTTAAATGGTTAAATTTAAATATTTGGTTGAATGATTGAATTGATTGGATGTGGTATATTATATAGTAGTATATAGTATATATTGGAGTGATTGATTTCCCGCATTATATAGCGGATGAGACCCTATGCGCCGCATAATAGCGGATTATATTATATAAACCCTTATACGGCGATATTCCACCTCGAAATGGAATTGGTATTGTGCTAACATATGTGGATGCAGGGAAACAGGTTGGAGGGATCCAACTGGATTCCTCAAAATCATTTAGATTGTTTAATATTCTGTGTTATGATTATTAGACATTCTGTGATGAATTATATTGATAATTGGAATGTTGGATGTTATGGTTTGATTGGATCTATTTGGACATTTTGAGTTATCAAAAATGTATAGATTTGGATTTTATAAGAAAATAAAAAGAGAGACTTTGAGTAAAATGATTATAGAGAATTTGGGATAAATTGAAGAATGAATGGGAAAAGAATAAAAGTGGATTTTAAAATTGTTAATAAATAAATTCCAAGTATGGGAAAGGAGATTTTTGAATAAATGGGAATAAATGAAATTTAAACTTAAGAGGTATTAATTAAAGGAATAAAGGGTTTATTTTTAAATTCAGAATTTAAATGGTTTAGGATGCAATAAAAGGAATTTTTATGAAATTGGTATTTCTAGTTTAAAATCATAATAAAGAGTTAAATCCGGAATTTATGGATTTTGGAATAAAATTTAGTAAGTAAAGGAATTTATTTTAAAATGAAGTAAATATTGGAAATCAATTTGAAAATTGATTAAGTGTTTGAAACTGGGATCTTAAAAGGAAGATGAGACTATGGAATTTATAAACTAGGTTTATAAAGGTGAAGTAATATATCAGTGGACATTTGGAAGAATAAATTCACGGTGGGAATTTATTTAAGGAATGGGTAAATTTGGTTCAAAATAAGTAGTGATTTATTTTTAAAAGGTGTGAAAGAGAAGCGTATTTCCCTGGAAAGCCAAGTACGTTTCCAAGTAGATTTTTAAATATAAGTTGAAAGTTTTAAAGTTGTTTAAAGGAATGTTTTAAGAAATTATTATTTGAGTTGTTAAAATTTTAAAGGTAAATATTTATTTTTAAAATAGTTATAGTAGTAATTATTTTTAAAGGTTAATTGGTATTATGTTTTAAAAAGATAATTATTATATTTAAATTGTATAAAGTAGTTTTATTGTAAATATTCTTAAAATATATATTTTTGAATAAAGTATTAAAGTAGTTTTTAAATGTAAATGTTTAAAGTATATTTTATAATATACTGTTTAAATTATTATTTTTTAACTCTAAAGCATTTGTACTTGGTGATTTCAGTGGGAAATAAACAATTTTTGGGAATTTATTCCATAAGAGGAGTGTGGTTATGAAACTATTTTCAAAAGGGTTGAAAATGGAAATATATCTTGCGAAGATATTTGTGAGGTAAATAAATAATTTGGAAAATTATTTATGTTTGATGGTTGTTTGTGGATGTTATTTGATAGTTAAATAACTGACTATTAATATTAGCCAATGCGCTGATCGTTTCGAAGAGACCGGGATCGGGATTTATTTCCCGAAAACCACTTCGATCCGGTTTATACGTTTTCGTGAGGAAAACAAGTTTGGAGTCGAAGAAGGAGCAGTGAAGTGCAAGGGCTAATCACTACTAATTCCGATGGTGATTCCAAAATGGATGTAGTAGGAGTAGTGCCTTCGGTTCCGTTCGAACCCGAGATGGACTTGTATGGATTAATGCTTTCGGAACATCGTCAGGTGGACGGTGAGCATTCTAAGTGAAATGTTCTAAAAAGGTAACGCTTAGCCTCGAGCCTCATCCACCGGGAATGACTGAAAATCAGGGGTTATGCAGCAAGGCTAAGTCGGTAGTACCCATTATGGTGAGGTCATCCCTGTCTAGATGTCCTTTTTTTGGCTTAGTGGTGCGGTTGCTGATCCCAACCGCGGGGTGATCTTACTCGGGATTATCTAGTAAGGGGTAGTCCCGATCTTGTGTTGCAGGGGATTGGGAGTGATCCTCGGTACGTTGATCTAGGCCATGTACTGTGACAGGTGGTACCCCAGTGCCTAGTCATTAGTTGAAAACTCATTTTTCCTACGCGCCTTTTACGAATTTTGTTTGTATAACTCACTTTGTGGCTAGTATGCTGGAATTTAATCATGTAACAATTTCAACTATTTGAATAAGTATTTGTATATAGACACTATTATAATATCAGACGGATTTGATAAAAAGTGTTTTGGCTATCGTAAGGTAAAAACCCGACATGTTTATTTGTGGCGTGGTCTTACGAGATGCTTTTGATTTCAAAGGGTTTTGAAACTTTATTAATCCAATTGAGTGTGTTTTCTCACGCTGGTTTTCCAGACTGACTCCGGTGTTATTTTATTATAATGCTCGGGTCAGACCGAGTATTATAGATTACAGGAAAGGATATTGTGGAGCTCAAGAGACGAGCTGGATGGCGAGACGTATCATATGTATTTGATGTATGCCGCTGTGTATAGTCAGCTTTGTGAGGACAAGTTATCATAACTGTCCAGTATTGTATTATTGATTGTGTTGTACTCTGATGATTAGATGTATAAAACAATATAGTTTCATTTTGTATTAAAATCAGTTGTTATCTATTATATATTGTTCCGCTGCGATTATGAAATTCTGATGCTGTTTCTATTTTCTTCTTCTACCTCTTCTTCTTTAACCCTAATGGTTCGTATTTCCGTTCACTTTGAGTCGATGTGTTGGAGAATAGTGTCGATTCAAGGGGTATGGGTTTGCGGGCTGTTTCACTTGGTATCAGAGCTTAGGTTGGCGATAACCTAGGCTTTGGTGGGGATTACTCATTAAAAATAGAGTCAGTGGTACTCTAGAATAAGTTTGAGTGTATAATAGATTTGAGCGCGTATTTGTTAGTGAATATAAAATTTGTTTTTATATTGTGTTGATTTATCAGTTGAGTGTTTATGGATTCTTGTCGATATATGGGACGCCATGTCATCGATAGGGGTTTCTAAACTCTTGAATGAGATAAACCGACACAGTATGGTTTTCAAATAGGGTAAATGAAATAATTTTACCCGAATTATTTTTGTATATAAAAGAAATAATTTCCATAAATTATTATAGTTATATATGATTGCTTGGTTGTTAGGAAATGATAATATTAAATTTATCATTGTTGTATGGAAATTGAATAAGAAATTTAGGTAATAACCTAAGGATAAGGAAATAAATTCATTAATAGAATGAAATTCGAAATGTGCATTATAAATGTGATTTATAATTGAAATTGAAATAAAAACTCCAGAGTAATGTTTGAATCTGAATTGGATGGATTTCGAATTTGGAATTTTGGGAAAGATTTAAATTCTTTTGGGTTTGAGAATGGTTTTCAAAGGCTTAGAGAAATAATAGTGATATTATTTTGGAATTATCTTTGAATTGGATATGAAATCTGGAAGATTTGGAATTTAAAAATATTTGAGGGATTTTAAAGAGATAAAAGCATTGAACTCTTTCGGTCGTTGGAAAATAACTTCGGTGATGACTGCAGCATCATCGATATTCATTTTCGAGTTTCCAAGAGAGAAATTGCTGCCAATTTGTTTTAAATTGGAATTGTTTGCAAAACTAAGTTTGGTTTTAAAATTAAAGAGATAATTGAATTAACCAAAGAATTTTGGATATAATTGATTTCAAAAATGCTTATGAAATATGAGTAATTGTTTAAATACTCTTGAGTTGGTTTGAGATTGTTATAGAATATAAATGGGTTGATAGTTTATAAAATTTTGAATATGTTAGAATAAAATGGAATTCAATATTTAAATTGATTTGGAAATAAATTAAAAATTAAAGAAAAATTAAATTCAGAATGGAATTGAAAATTCTGATGAGATAAGTTATAAAATCATAACTTGAATTGGAAGTGGGAGTAAACTAATTTGGAATAAGTTAGAAATTGAATATGTTGGTGAGATTTGGGAATGGAACCCAATTTGGCTAAATAAAAGTTGAATTAAGAGTTATTAATGGAGTTTGGAAATGAACTTGGGTTTCAAGTAAAAGTTCGACTCGAAGTGTTAATAAATTAAAATATGATTGAAGTGTTGTCAAATGAAATGAAGTTGGATTAGGATAAAGATGGTTTGAATTGCAAATAATATCCAAGTGAGTAAAAATAAATTGAATGGCCTTGTTATTAATAAAATGAATTCAGAAATAAATTGTGAATGCAAATTAGAATTTATAATGGATTGAATGAGTATACTAATTGAATTAAATTAGTAAAATAAAATGGAATTGAATAAAATTCTATGAATTGATAGAAGTAAACAAAATTGATTTTTGAATCAATTGACATGAATATGAGTTGTTTCGAATTATAAATGAATTCGAGGTAAGTAAGTGAGTTGTACATCACTTAAATTGAATGCAAGGGTAAGAAAGCGAGTGAAAGCGATTGAATTGGTGATTGAAACCTTATTAATTACTTATAAGTGCTGTTTGGTATGTATGGCTTATGAAATCCATGAGTTAGCTATTGAAAATGAGTGAAATGTGAATAAATTTTCTATATAGGGCACTTACATATTTGAATTGAGTAAGTACAGGTATAGGGAAGCCGTGTGGCTGGATTTGGTTGCGCTAATTGCTAAAATAAATAACCGCTTTGCTTAAAAATGCTAAATAAAGGTACGCTTATGCAATATAAAAATAGGAAATATGAACTGTTGTTTGTTTTTTTGATTTCCGACCGTGTGGGTCGATGTATATATATTTATATCTCTTGTCAAATTGCAAAAGCTCCTCCGTTCAAAGGAGTGTTAGAAACAAGGGTGGCTACAACACAATGTTGGATCTTAAGGCTATTCAGACACTAGAAGTGGTGAAATGTGTATTAACTACTTACTTATGAATATAAAGAAGTAATCAAAGAATAAGTAAGTAATAAAGTAAAATGTAGTAATGTAAATAACACCTGGATTTTTATACTGGTTCGGATTAACCAATCCTACATCCAGTCCTGCACTCTATCATGCAGAATTCCACTACAATCGCTTGCTTTCCACGGGTGGCAAGAACACCTTTACAATCTTGGTTTCACGGGCAACAAGACACACCCGCTTGATTTTACAGGCTACAAGAACACCTTCTCCTTATCACCAACAATAAACTATGGCAAGTAGTCGTATCTTCAATACAGATTCTTGCAGATTCGGTACAATGATCCTATAGACCTCCAATGGCAATATATCTTTGAATTCTTTGAGGAATAGGATGAAATCAGAGAGAGAATGATGTGAATTCAAGTACAACTCTCTGATATTGTGTGGCTTGCAAATCAGTGAAGAATTGGAGTGAAATAGTATCGATTTGCAAGGAAATTTGAAGAGTATGCAATGGATTTCTTTTGCAAATGTTTGGAGAAGGAGTAAGAGAAAATGATAATTCTTGATGTTAAAATTCATTTTCAGAAGCCTTTATATAGTGGTTGAAGAGACGTGTATTTTGGTGAAGATGTGGAGGGAAATGTCTCTTCATTTGAAATTTGAAATTCTGAAAAACGGCTAGCATGTCGACATCCCCCTACCTAGTGTGTCGAGATGGGTATGTTGCAAAATGAACAACAACACTAATAAGTGTTGCGAATTTTCAACATTTCAAATTACCTTATATTTATGGATTTTTGTGATTCGGTTGAGGTCAATGGTTGATGATCTTCAAGTATAATTGCCAAGAGATCTTTAAAAAGATATTCTAAGGTTCAACCAACTCCTCATCACTTCAAATACCTTTATCCTTCAGCATTCTTCTCTAATTTGGTTTTGTTCTTCAATTGCTCTGATTAACCTTCTTCTATAATTTATTTGCTTCCAATGTATTCTTGATTTTCTCTGTAAATGTCTCCATAATATATCTGATATGACTGCATAACTCGGAGATACGTTAGTAGTAATATTTATGTGGTTGTTATCATCAAAATCAATACCTAGGGTATTAACAATCTCCCCCTTTTTGATGATGACAACCATATAAATATTTGAGAGATAAAATATAATATTTTTATATTTGACTCCCCCTAACTCTATGCACTCCCCCTATCATTTTGCCTAGTATATTTATACCTTTTCTCCCCCTTTGTCATCAACAAAAAGGGTAAAAAAGAGTCGCTTAAATCACTGCTAGACAATATGTAGAGTTTGTATATAGAGATAAATACATATAAATAAAACACTTGAGGGGAAACCAAATCAATTCAAAACATGAAATAAACTTATCAAATAATAAGATGAGTTTTAGAGTTACCGACTTTGCCGATGCCAATAACAAATCCTTTTCATATTTATCCAAAGTTCAATAGATTTCTTGTCATATGCTTTGAGCATCCGCTATCTGGTATATATTGTTTGGTACCTGAAAAATTATAAAGTATGCACACTGGTACCCTTTTTATTTTGGGGTCCATGGGGTTAAGTTTTAGGATGCCAAACCCATAAAGAGTTTGAACGTCCTCTCAAAATATAATCATTAGATGAATGAACCTTATTAATAAAATTATCAATATATTTTTCTTTTTCAGTATCATCCAACCTTTTTGGAACCCATAAATTAATGAATCTATTTGGAGGTTTTAACTTTAGTTTCCTAGGTTTTGGTTTGAACTTGGTAGCCTTAACAAACTTAGTATTTTGAATACTATTTTTCTTTGATTTAGCCTTAGGGGTGTATCCAAGTCCATGTTTATTCCTATTGTGTTTAGATGCAGATAATAATTTTTCTAGATTATCCTTCCCTTTGTTAAATTTATCAACATCGGTTTTCATTTTGTCAAAATACTTATTACGGTTAAGAATAACATTGTCTAGAGATGTTATTTTGTCATTCAGATCAGTGATCTGTGACTTCATTGAAAGATTTTCTGATTTTAAGGATTCATTTTCACTTTTTAGTTTTTCAAAACTTCCAAGTGTCAAATCCTTTTCATCATTATACCTATTAAGTCTTTCAATTTCATCTTCTAGACATTATTTTTCTTCAATTAACCTTTCATTAAATATTTTTAATCTATCTATCTCTGCCAAACTATTGTTGTACTCTTTCCTAAGTATTTTATATCCCTGATTCATACCATTCAAAACATTAGTAATTTCTTTATTAAAATTCCATACATGGTCATCCTTTGCCATGAAGCACATGTTGGCATTTTCTGTTTTTGAATCACTATCACTTGATGATGTATCTGAATCATCCCATTTTGCATTGAATGCCTGTTTCCTCTCCTTATTGAAAGTGTTTGACTTTGATTTCATCAGTTTGGGACAATCTCTTTTCAAATGACCGGGTTTATCACATTCGAAACACTTAACAACATTTCTATTTCTATAATTATTGTTGTTAGTTTTTCGAAGTTTGTTTGTTATCCAATACTTCAAGAATTTCTTGAACTTCTTGGTCATAAACTCGATATCATACACAATAGCATCATCATTTGGTTCATCTGTGTCGATCATAGCATTGAGTGCTAGTGATTTCTTCTCATTTGCCTGATTCTCTTTTCTAATCTGCAACTTTACTTCATAAGACACTAGGTTACCAATTAAATCTTCTAATTTCATAATACTAATATCATTGGCTTCTTCAATTGCCAGAATCTTCTGATCCCATTCACTAGGAAGTGAATTCAAGATCTTTCTGACATGGTCTTCTTCAGTAATTTTCTTTCCTAATGATATTAAGGCATGTACTATATCTTGAAATCTAGAATACATATTAGAAATAGACTCATTTGGTTTCATTTGAAAGAGTTGAAACTGGTTAGTTAGCATAGATATCTTTGTTTGTTTTACTATACAGGTGCCTTCATGTGTGACTTGCAGTGTTCTCCAAATTTCATATGCAGAATTACAAATAGAAACTCGATTAAACTCATTTCTCTCTAAGGAGCAAAATAAAATGTTCATGGCCTTAGAGTTATTAAGTGCTTGTGTCTTTTGGTCTAGTGTCCATTTTGAATATTCAGTATGAGGCTCTATGTACTCTATTTGGGAAATGTTCCAAATATCCAAACCATTAGACTGCAAATAACATTTCATCCTACAAGCCCAATATGCATAACTACTGCCATCAAATAGAGGGGGTCTAGTGGTAGATTGCCCTTCTACAAAGGTGTTAAAAAATGCGTTACTAGTGTCATTAGCCATTTATACTTTTCAAAAACCAAGTTATGAATTTTTGAAAACCAATGCTCTGATACCAATTGTTAGAAACAAGGGTGGCTACAACACAATGTTGGATCTTAAGGCTATTCAGACACTAGAAGTGGTGAAATGTGTATTAACTACTTACTTATGAATATAAAGAAGTAATCAAAGAATAAGTAAGTAATAAAGTAAAATGCAGTAATGTAAATAACACCCGGATTTTTATACTGGTTCGGATTAACCAATCCTACATCTAGTCTTGCACTCTATCATGCAGAATTCCACTACAATCGCTTACTTTCCACGGGTGGCAAGAACACCTTTACAATCTTGGTTTCACGGGCTACAAGACACACCCTCTTGATTTTACAGGCTACAAGAACACCTTCTCCTTATCACTAACAATAAACTATGGCAAGTAGTCGTATCTTCAATATAGATTCTTGCAGATTCGGTACAATGATCCTATAGACCTCCAATGGCAATATATCTTTGAATTCTTTGAGGAATAGGATGAAATCAGAGAGAGAATGATGTGAATTCAAGTACAACTCTCTGATATTGTGTGGCTTGCAAATCAGTGAAGAATTGGAGTGAAATAGTATCGATTTGCAAGGAAATTTGAAGAGTATGCAATGGATTTCTTTTGCAAATGTTTGGAGAAGGAGTAAGAGAAAATGAGAATTCTTGATGTTAAAATTCATTTTCAGAAGCCTTTATATAGTGATTGAAGAGACGTGTCTTTTGGTGAAGAGGTGGAGGGAAATGTCTCTTCATTTGAAATTTGAAATTCTAAAAAACGGCTAGCATGTCGACATCCCCCTACCTAGTATGTCCACATGGGTATGTTGCAAAATGAACAGCAACACTAATAAGTGTTGCGAATTTTTAGCATTTCAAATTACCTTATATTTATGGATTTTTGTGATTCGGTTGAGGTAAATGGTTGATGATTTTCAAGTATAATTGCCAAGAGATCTTTAACAAGATAGTCTAAGGTTCAACCAACTCCTCATCACTTCAAACACCTTTATCCTTCAGCATTCTTCTCTATTTTGGTTTTGTTCTTCAATTGCTCTGATTAACCTTCTTCTATAATTCATTTGCTTCCACTGTATTCTTGATTTTCTCTGTAAATATCCCCATAATATATCTGATATGACTGCATAACTCGGAGATACGTTAGTAGTAATATTTATGTGGTTGTTATCATCAAAATCAATACCTAGGGTATTAACAAGGAGACTCTGCCAAAATTTTTAGGAGTTATAAAATTTTTGGAAATTTTCACTAACGACAAATGATTTAAAATTGGAATTTGAGATAAATGTAAATAAAATTCAATATTCAGAGGTTGGAGATGAATTGAATTCAAGTAAAATTGAAAAAGAAAATATGAATGAAAATTTGGAAAAAGTATTTAGATTGGAAATAATTTGTAAATTGAAGCAAATTGAATTCAAATGGAATTGTGAAGGCAAAGTGAATAGAAATGGATATAAACTTCAACAGTGAAGTAAAAATAAACTTAAGAAGTATATAAAATATTTATACTGAACTTAAGAAATGAAAGGATGAAATTCTTAAGTAAATTAGTATTGGGAATATACTAAGTAATTTTGGAATGGAGAAATACACTAAGTGAATAATTGAATAAAGATTAAAACTGAAAGTTGTGAATGGGACAATTATGGATAAGTGAATAGAAATCAAAATGAATGTGAATAAAAAGGGAATTGATATTGTTGATAATCAATGGATATAAATACGTAGGATGTACGTATATTATTTTATTCGCATAGTGATTTATCCAGATTCGAGCACAGAATTTTGAGGTAGTTATACCGATCCGAATTAGGATTTTTCACTCGATTTTCGATGACAAACCCTGGATATGGATTTTGATTGATTCTGGATATTCTCTATCATAGTTTGTGGCTATGCAAGGAGAATGATGGTTTCTGATCAAGAAACCAGATCTGAGTCCGCAATAGGAAGTCGGGTGGACGATACTAGTTCGGAAGTGAAATTGTGTGATCGAGTGAGCGATCGGATTTGGCATTGCGTACGGATGATATATGTGCATCGTACGGACTTAAGTAAAGCAAATATTGAAAATTTGTAAAGGAAGTGTATAAAATGATTTTGAATTCTGTAATTGGATAGTATTGCTTAGTAGGATATACAGGTATATAAAAGCAAAGGATAAATTAATGTTTGATTTCAGAAGATAAATTTAAATAGCCCGATAAAAAGGTATGTATTTAAATTTCTATATGAAATTTGATGGTCTTCTGATCTAACCACTTGGATTTTTGTTTTCTTTTGAAATTTGGGGGCCCGTAGAGGCATTTTGTAGTTGTACCGAGCTAGCCGCGCAAAGGAGACGTTGGCAAAAAATTTCGAAAATTTAAAGAGTTAGAAAAATTTTGTGAAAATTTTGATAATTTAAAATTGATTTTAAATTTTAGTTTGAATGGATGGATAAGTGATATCGGTTGGAACTAATGGAAGAAGTTTGGAAAGTTAGTAAGGGTGATAATGTCCTTATTAAAAGGATGGTTTTGGGTATTGTTAAAAACTGTTAGGATTGGGAATAGTAAAGGGTTATGGACCATTCCTCTTAACTAGTAATTTCGGGGACGAAATTCTTTTAAGGGGGGAGAAATGTGACGACCCGGAATTTTGGATATTTAATTTATTTTAAATATTCAAGAGTGAATTTCTAACTCGAATTTCAAATATAAATATTTATTGGATAATTTAATTCTTGAATTAAACAATTGAAAATTGGGTAAAATATTGAATCTGGGGTTTTAAGTCAGTAAAAAATAATTTGAAAGCTTGGAAAATTCATATTAATAATACTGAAGGTGATAGAACTTTTAAAATTGGATTTAAAAGTGATTTGTTCAGTTCCAAAAATATATCGTTTAAATCGGTATTTAAATAAAGCCTTCCGAGGCAAAGTCTCGGAATTAGACGAAACCAGTTCCATTGGATCTGTAATAGTGTAATATTATCGGATTTCAATTTTCGTCGTGATTGGAGTTGTTGTGTGAGCGTACGAGATATAAACGCGCTGAAATTTGAATCGAAAATTTAATATTATAACTGAGTCCAACAGCTATCTTCTCCATACGATCGAATTAGGACTCGAAACCTTTTCCATTGCGTTTGAAATAGGGATATAACATTATAAACGCCTAGCGGCATGCCTCGATAGGAGTTTGAAATTTTAAGTTGCATTTGAATTTAAATTTGAACTTTATAAATATGTATATTAATGGTTGATTGACATATATACTCATATCAGTTGCTTGCTTTACCATCAACTTACTGTAGCTAGATTTTTCAACACGCTTCCTTTGCCTTCTCGAACACACGATCCCTTATTCTTCTTCCTTTTTAACAGAAACCCATTCCCTTTTCAGTAAAAATTCCAAATGCTCGAATACGAGAAAAGAAAATAAATATGGCCGAGCAAAATAAAAATCATTTCAACTCATGTTCGAAAACACCTCATTTATAATGAGATGAAATTCAAAATCAAATCGCTTTTTCCCAAATCAATAGCCGCGTTCGAATTCACGTCATTATCTCGGTTCATTTTCACAAATCAGAGCTCGAGGGATCTCGATTGAAAGGCGTGGAAGAGGCGATGGCTTCGGCAAAGGTTGGTCGATCGATTTGGGTGCAGGGCTGTTCGAACGAAGGAGCGATGTCGCGATTAGGAACATAGTGATTTGGGAATTTGGGCTCGGGGATTGCTAGGGCTCGTTAGGCGAAATAGGCGATGGAAGGGGAGCATGAGGCGAAGGTGCGAACGTGGCTATATTCCTATGGCATGCTGTTGCGTGGGTGGGGGAGGCCGCGACATTGCCGTTCGACGTGGGGCGTTGGTTGCGATCAATGGTGAGGCCGAGGTGTTTTCTAGTAATATTTTAATCTGGTTTATTATCTAATAAAATTTAGTATTTGGTGTATATATATAGGTAATCATAGATTATATATATGTGCATACTATAAAGAAAAGTATAATATAAATATATACAGTGAGATATTAAGGTAATTAAAATTTTATCTTAGTTAAGTAATTTATAAAAATGAGATAAATGGTCCGATTATTTCAAATATTAATAAACTGTAAATGTCTATTCAAGGTCTTAAATCGAGAAGAAAACAAGCTCGTTTGAGTAGGATTGCAAAACAAAAATCAAAGGTGAGTTAATCTCACTCATCTACGTTTTATTTTAATTTAAATGGTTAAATATAAATATTTGGTTGAATGATTGAATTGATTGGATGTGGTATATTATATAGTAGTATATAGTATATATTGGAGTGAATGATTTCCCACATTATATAGCGGATGAGACCCTATGCGCCGCATAATAGCGGATAATATTATATAAACCCATATACCGCGATATTCCACCTCGAAGTGGAATAGGTATTGTGCTAACATCTGTGGATGCAGGGAAACAGGTTGGAGGGATCCAACTGGATTCCTCAAAATCATTTAGATTGTTTAATATTCTGTGTTATGATTATTAGACATTCTGTGATGAATTATATTGATAATTGGAATGTTGGATGCTATGGTTTGATTGGATATATTTGGACATTTTGAGTTATCAAAAATGTATAGATTTGGATTTTAAAGAAAATAAAAAGAGAGAATTTGAGTAAAATGATTATAGAGAATTTGGGATAAATTAAAGAATGAATGGGAAAAGAATAAAACTGGATTTTAAAATTGTTAATAAATAAATTCCAAGTATGGGAAAGGAGATTTTTGAATAAATGGGAATAAATGAAATTTAAACTTAAGAGGTATTAATTAAAGAAATAAATGATTTATTTTTAAATTCAGAATTTAAATGGTTTAGGATGCAATAAAAGGAATTTTTATGAAATTGGTATTTCCAGTTTAAAATCATAATAAAGATTTAAATCCGAAATTTATGAAATTTATGGATTTTGGAATAAAATTTAGTAAGTAAAGGAATTTATATTAAATTGAAGTAAATATTGGAAATCAATTTGAAAATTGATTAAGTGTTTGAAACTGGGATCTTAAAAGGAAGATGAGACTATGGAATTTATAAACTAGGTTTATAAAGGTGAAGTAATATATCAGTGGATATTTGGAAGAATAAATTCACGGTGGGAATTTATTTAAGGAATGGGTAAATTTGGTTCAAAATAAGTAGTGATTTATTTTTAAAAGGTGTGAAAGAGAAGCGTATTTCCCTGGAAAGCCAAGTACGTTTCCAAGTAGATTTTTAAATATAAGTTGAAAGTTTTAAAGTTGTTTAAAGGAATGTTTTAAGAAATTATTATTTAAGTTGTTAAAATTTTAAAGGTAAATATTTATATTAAAATAGTTATAGTAGTAATTATTTTTAAAGGTTAATTGGTATTATGTTTTAAAAAGATAATTATTATATTTAAATTGTATAAAGTAGTTTTATTGTAAATATTCTTAAAATATATATTTTTGAATAAAGTATTAAAGTAGTTTTTAAATGTAAATGTTTAAAGTATATTTTATAATATACTGTTTAAATTATTAATTTTTTAACTCTAAAGCATTTGTACTTGGTGATTTCAGTGGGAAATAAACAATTTTTAGGAATTTATTCCATAAGAAGAGTGTGGTTATGAAACTATTTTCAAAAGGGTTGAAAATGGAAATATATCTTGCGAAGATATTTGTGAGGTAAATAAATAATTTGGAAAATTATTTATGTTTGATGGTTGTTTGTGGATGTTATTTGATAGTTAAATAACCGACTATCAATATTGGCCAATGCGCTGATCGTTTCGAAGAGACCGGGATCGGGATTTATTTCCCGAAAACCACTTCGATCCGATTTATACGTTTTCGTGAGGAAAACGAGTTTGGAGTCGAAGATGGAGCAGTGAAGTGCAAGGGCTAATCGCTCCTAATTCCGATGGTGATTCCAAAATGGATGTAGTAGGAGTAGTGCCTTTAGTTCCGTTCGAACCCGGGACGGACTTGTATGGATGAATGCTTTCGGAACATCGTCAGGTGGACGGTGAGCATTCTAAGTGAAATGTTCTAAAAAGGTAACGCTTAGCCTCGAGCCTTATCAACCAGGAATGACTGAAAATCAGGGGTTATGCAGCAAGGCTAAGTGGGTAGCACCCATTAGGGTGAGGTCATCCCTGTCTGGATGTCCTTTTTTTCGGCTTAGTGGTGCGGTTGCTGATCCCAACCGCGGGGTGATCTTACTCGGGATTATCCAGTAAGGGGTAGTCCCGGTCTTGTGTTGCAGGGGATTGGGAGTGATCCTCGGTACGTTGATCTAGGACACGTACTGTGACAGGTGGTACCGTAGTGCCTAGTCATTAGTTGGAAACCCATTTTTCCTACGCGCCTTTTACGAATTTTGTTTGTATAACCCACTTTGTGGCTAGTATGCTGGAATTTAATCATGTAAAAATTTCAGCTATTTGAATAATTATTTGTATATATACACTATTATAATATCAGACGGATTTGATAAAAAGTGTTTTGGCTATCGTAAGGTAAAAACCCGACATGTTTATTTGTGGCGTGGTCTTACGAGATGCTTTTGATTTCAAGGGTTTTGAAACTTTAATAATCCAATTGAGTGTGTTTTCTCACGCTGGTTTTCCAGACTGACTCGGGTGTTATTTTATTATAATGCTCGGGTTAGACCGAGTATTATAGATTACAGTAAAGGGTACTATGGAGCTCAGGAGACGAGCTGGATGGCGAGACGTATCATACGTATTTGATGTATGCCGCTGTGTATAGTCAGTTTTGTGAGGACAAGTTATCATAACTATCCAGTATTGTATTATTGATTGTGTTGTACTCTGATGATGAGATGTAAAACAGTGTAGTTTCTTTTTGTATTAAAATCAGTTGTTATCTATTATATATTGTTCTGCGATTGTGAGATTCTGATGTTGTTTCTATTTTCTTCTTCTACCTCTTCTTCTTTAACCCTAATGGTTCGTATTTCCGTTCACTTTGAGTCGATATGTTGGAGAATAGTGTCGATACGGGGGTACGGGTTTGCGGACTGTTTCATCACTTGAGTTGGATTTATTGATATAAGAATGTTAATCCTGACCCGAGTGTTTTATGTTCTTCTTTACGCTCGGGTCAGACTGAGTGATACAGTATTCGAGACTCACCTTTGGAGTTAGAGCTTCTCTTGGAGAACCAGTTATCTATCCTGCTTTCAGTTGTTCAGTTGATTCCAGTGATGTATTCAGATCTTGTATATGATTACTGTATCGAGACATCTATGTATTCGTGACTTCTGTTGTACCTTGTTTAACTCTGTTATATATATATAGTAGCTTCATGAACTACTATTCTTTTGTTTCTGCTGCATTATTGTTATATTACTCTGTGTCTGTGATCTGTGATTATTTTATTTACTGTATATGCTGAGTTTTGGCAAAAATTTATTTACAATCTATTATTTTGAATTATTCAAGTCCGACATGTGTGGATTTATTGTCGATTTGAATGGTCCAAAATACTGGTTCGTTACATTTGGTATCAGACCTTTGGCTCTAGGCAAAGCTTAGCATATATGGTAAATTTATTTACATAATCACTTTCGTTCGAGCTTGAATCTCTTCCTCTTTGACTCGATTTCCTTTGGATTTTGGAACGTTCCCCTCGGTTCCATAATTTATCCTTGTCTCTCCTATTCGTGTCTTCTTGATTCTGGAGTATCCCATAACTCCACTTCGCATGATCTCTGTAATAAATCGGCGGTCTTGCCAATCTCTGAATGATTTGTAAAGAGGTGAAACTCCTTTACAATCGATATTGATTCGCCGAAGATTCCCACATCCTCGGTTTACGATGCTGCTATCTCTTGCTATACCCGAATTCTATCTCTGGCAATCGAATGTTGATTTGCTCCAGAATTCTACCTCGATCTTATTTTGAAGTCATGGTTGACCCGGTTAAAGGTTGCCCGTGATTTATATAAGTCTATCTATTTTCCTAGTTTGAAATCCAATTATCTTATCTCCCTTTCAAGCCTACCTTCTAGTCGGAATTCTTTTGATTTGGGTCCCCTAATTTGAATCCCTATCCTTGTTTTGAAATCCATTCTGGAATCATCGAGTGAGGGAGTGTATTTGTATTTGTATTAATATTAAGTTGTTTTATATATTGTGTTGTTTGAGTTGTTGATGTTGATTTGGGTTTCTGATCGATTCATCAGATCAATGCTATTGATAGGATTTCCAAAACACTCGAACAGAGCAAACAGACACAAAATTATTTTCAAACGGTACATGAAATAATTTGTATGATTATATTATATATATAAGTATGATTTTCTGGAATTTAATAAGTTAATTAAAATTAGTTGTTTGAAATGATAATATTTGATTATCATTTATTGTTCTAGAAATGAATTTATAAACACGGTTTATAAATTGATTTGGAATTTGAAATGAATTTAATTCAGGAATTTGAGAATTTAATTTCTAGTGATTTCAAATTTTGGTTTTATATTTTAAGGTATAAATTATTGAAAGTATTTTCGAATAGAAATCGTTTCCAAAGAATTTTAAAAGTCTAAATCAGTACTCTCCTCTTTTGTCGCTGGAAAATAATTTTGTTGATGACTGCAGCATCATCGACATTCATTTTCGAGTTTCGAAGTGGAAAGACCATTCTGTAGCTTTGCTACATTTTTGTTTTGGAAAATTAATTTGATTGGAATTCCCGAAGTATGACTTGATTTATAATATATATATATATATATATATATATATATATTGGTATATGATCATAGATTTGATTTGATATATGTAGTATATATACATATATCTAAATGGTTCGAATTGAAATCGGAAATTTAACTCTTAAATTCTTAAATAAACAATTAAATTGGAATAGTTAAATTGGAAAATTTTACTTGTATAATACCCAATTCATTCTAATATAAATTACCTAAATTATTCAGAAGTTGAAAATGTAATTGGATAATATACAATATAAAGAAATAAAAAAATTGAGGGGTTATAATAAATGTTATACACTTAAATTTTATTATAAAGATGTTAATAGAGATAAATTGAATAATAAGTAATCAAATAATAGATGAGACAAATAAATTTTTTTTGAAGGAATTAATAAATTGAAATTTGATTAACTTATGGAAATACCTTGAATTTAAAATCAATTATTGAATATAAATTGATTTAAACTGAAATTTATACGGTTTAAATTAATTTATATGGTCTAAATATATGTGATAAGATATATTAAGTGGAATAAATTTAATAATAATTTGGGATAAAAGAATTAAATTTGTTGAATAAAATATGAGTACAATAAATGATTATACAAATTGATGATCTAGAAATTTTTAATTAAGGATGGCTAGATAATAAGATAATGAATTTAGAAATAGATAGATTGATTTAACTTAGGTGAACTCAAATGGAGTAAACCAAATTGTTGGTATTAATTAGTTTAAATTGAAATTTATATGGCTTAAATTAATTGTTTTATTTTGTTCAAATCTGTTTTCTTTCTGGTTGTTTCTATTCTCCTACCTCGTTCCTTTTCGGGGATGAAAAGTTTTGAGTGGGGGAGAGTGTAATGACCCGTAAATTTTAGATAATTTTATTTGTTTATTTATATATTTAATTGAAATTTTGTGAAACTTTAAACAATAAAATTTTGAAATTTAAATTTGATATTTGAAATGCGTCTGTTTTAATATAGCAACTGGTAAATTTTCATTAGATAATTTGGAAGTTTATTTTCTAGTGTAATTTTATTCCAATTTATATCAGTTAAAATTGATGATAATAAAAGTGTTCCGAAACCTAAATATGTCAACATGAGAAAATTTATTTAGAACACTCTAAATCAGACTGCGTAATTCGTTTCGCGAAATTCGGACGTTTCTAGCTCCGTTTGGATTTTTCCGTACGGAATAGCAACGTATATCGGTACCAATTATCGACTTTTGATTGGATGATCGTACCACTGATACTTGTATACCGTTTTGATCGCCTCGTCGTGTCGATCTCAACGGTATCTTCATTTCTATTTTTCGAACCTTGAAATGCCGTGGAGTCAGTAAAACAATTCCGTATCGGTACTGGTTCTGTGCCTATCCAATTGTCAAATGGCTATAAAGCTTAATAAACCCCTGATATTCCGAGACCACTAATATTGCACCATTTCAAATTTCCAATGCAAACATTTTCGGCCCTAGCAATTTTTGACCTGTTCATTGTTTTGAATTTAACATAACGGTTCAAATTTGCTTAATAACCATTCATCCTCATTTGCATTAATAACCTATTTTTCTAATTCGTTACTTTTCAAATGCTAGGCTTCTCATTTTCCATGGCTGCAAGCTAAGTTTATTCTTCCCTCACCACCCACCGCTCTGACCAATCAACTTCCACTCGACCCACACCTCTCCTCCACCATATAATCCATCACCGAGACAAACCATGTCCCCTTCAATCGGTTTTGCCGATCACCACATCTCCACTCCAACCGGCCCACCATCTCACCAAGCAGCCGAGCCTCTTTTTCTTTGACCCTGCTCACCACGTCCAAGACCGAGTGACCTGCCGAACTCCAAAAGCCAGCCTAGCATGGCCGAGGCTATCAACTTCTGTGGTGAACCACTCATCCCTCACTAACAACACTCTTTTGATAAATATGTAATATACTGTTTTTGGATTCTAATTGTTATAGTGGTATTATATATATATATATATATATATATATATATATATATATATATATCGATTTGTAGTATATGTATATTGCAACTGTATATACGTGTATGTTTTATTTTAATCTATAAGTCTATGTAAGAGTGTATCTACTTTGTGTTAATATATAGCTTGCCGATTTGTTTTGCCTGAAAAGATTTGATCTCTTACATATATAAGTATGTTTGTATATTATCTAATTAGGTTTATATAACTTTATATATATCGAGTTATTACGTTTATTTGTATATTAATATTTATATGTCTGGTTAATTATAAAAGAACATATGTTATACTAGCTTATAAATGATTGTTATATATATATATATATTTTATAGTAATTTATTTTATAATGTAATAGGTTTGTATAAATTTATTTGTCATTGTACAGTCAAACGTATATATTTGAAATTTTGTTGAATGTTAGATTTGTGGAATTTTAGAAGATTTGAAATCTATTAAATTCTTAGTGTAGTACTATTCAGTATATATTTGAAAAACTATATGTTTGGAATTTAAAAATATGATTTATATATATAGTTATATATAGTCATATATATGTTCACTTACACCCTTGATCTTCATCAATCCAGTGATTCGATTTCGTCAATTCCGAGCGATCAGCTTTGCTCATCAAAGTTGTTTTCAATCGTGCTTTGCTTTGAAACTCGTGCCTGGATGCATAACTCATTTTATCGTCAAATCATCTCTAGCCTCGAAAGGTGAGCAATCACTCACGATTAACGTTCGTATATTTATTAAATTTGATTTCAATTGAAACGACAATTGAAATATGCTGCTGCTAGTTAGTTACATTGTTATATATATGCTATTATCTGTAACTGTTCACATATGACATCTAACACCATTATTTGTTATTTATATTGATGCTGATGATATATGCCTGTTACTGTTGTTATAGTATTATCATACTTGTTATCACTCTGCAAGTTCCCTGTTAGTATAGAATTGACTATGGGTTGAAATGATACATACCCAAACGATCTGTAGAGTAGGAGAAAATCGTTATGGGTTGAAATGATAAACCCAAGCGATTTTTGTGACGACCCGCCCTTCTCGACCCTCGAAAATCGACACAAAATACTCAACAGTATAATATGCCGACGATCGAATGCCGGAAAAGACAGATTGTAAAAGAATAAGAAAGTAGATAGAAGAAGAAAGAACTAACCAAATTAGAATCTCACAATCGCAGCGAATAAAATATAATATATAGAACAGATCTTTACACAAATGAAAACTATTTTTTTTATATACAATACATCATCAGAGTCCATCACAACAAAATCAGATACATGCCTAACAACAATCATAGCAGCGGAATATAAGCAAGTACGTATAATACGTCTCGACTCCAGCTCCTCTCCTGCTCCATAGCAACCTATCCTGAAATATACTCGGTCTGACCCAAGCATTATAATAAAATAACACCCGAGTCAGTCTGGAATACCAGCGCATCATAAATACATCCAAACTGATTATTAAAGTTCAAAAATCCTTTGAAACAAAAGCATCTCGTAAGACCACGCCACAAATAAACATGTCGGGTTTTTACCTTACGATAGCTAAAACACTTTTTATAAAAATCCTCTGATATTATAATAGTGTCTATTTACAAATACTTATTAAAATAGCTGAAATTGTTACATGATTAAATTCCAGCATACTAGGTATACAAACAAAACGCGTACAAAGCACGTAGGGAAAATGGATTTCCAACGAATGACTAGGCACTGGGGTACCACCTGTCACAGTACGTGGCCTAGATCACAGTACCGAGGAGTACGCCCGCTCCCCTGCAACACAAGACCGGAATCATCCCTTACTGGATAATTCCAAGTAAAATCACCCCACGGTTGTGATCAGCAACCGCACCACTAAGCCGAAATAAAAGGGACATCTAGACAGGGATGACCTTACTCTCAAGTGGGGGCTACCCACGAAGCCTTGCTGCATAACCCCTGATTTTCAGTCATTCCCGGTTGATGAGGCTTGAGGCTTAGCGTTACCTTTACAGAATATTTCACTTTGAATGCCCATCGTCCACCTGACGATGTTTCGCAAGCATTCGTCCATACAAGTCCGTCCCGGGTCCGAACGGAACCGAAGGCACTATTCCTACTACATCCATTTGGAAGTATCCTCAGGATTAGTAGCGACTAGCCCTTGCACTTCACAGCTCCATCTTCGACTCCGAACACGTTACACGAAACGAACAAACCGGATCGAAGTGGTATTCGAGTCTCCAGACCTAGAATCCCGGTATACGGAAATCTGATCCCGGTCTCTTCAATACGATCAGCGCATTTGGCCAATATTGATAGTCGGTGATTTAACTATCAATTAATGTTCACAAACATCCATACACATCCATCACACAATAAATAATCTCCATATTATTTATTTGCTTCTAATATCTTTCAAAGAGATATTTTCACATTTTCAAAACTCGTTTGAAAACAATTTTCCAAACTCTTCCTTTACAAGGTAAATCTTTTACCCTTTATTCCCATCGGGAATAACCAAGTATAAAACAATTTGCATTTAAAACAGTTAAAAAATACTTATACTGAAATATACTTTAAAATATGAAAATTTCTTCTATTTATTTACTCAAAATATAAATTTAAAATATGTGAAGAAAACTAGTCATTAACACATAAACTTTGATTTAAAAATAAGGGTTTTAGTTTCACTAAATTCAAAATAGCGTTATAAGAAGAAAAATGCTAATTTTAACAACTTAAGCTAAACCAACTTTTAAATAAATCCATTTGTAAAAATAATTGCTAATATACTCCCAAATTATTACGGTATTAAAATTATTAATTTATTTCTTTAAAAATAACGATTTCTTAAAATTACTTTTAAAACGATTTAAAACTTAACCTTAGTTAAATAAAATCTTTTTATAAACATTTACTTGGTTTTCCCAGGGAAACACTTTCCCGTTTCTAAACATTCCAAAGTACTCTTTCATATAAATGCACTGATTTATTTCAAGTCAATTATGTTTTACAACATAAATCCCAAATCCCATATTTAACTATGACTTCATCCGAAGTTCATAACCAATTTCCCATATCCGGAAATTCATTTTTAAATCATAGTTTAAAACATTTTAAATTAAACATTTTTGGTGAATTTCCAATGGAAGCCAAATTTCCAATTCACTTAATTAAATTCCAATGAAATACGGCATTTCAAAACATTCTATTTTTCATTTGAACTTGTTAATTTATAGTTGGAAACTCCATTTAACATATTTTTAATTTTCGGATAACATTAGCCATTATTAAAATAAACATCGTTATTTTAAACAATTTATAATTTCATAAATTTAATTTCCAGAAAACTATACTTTCCATTTACCCATTTCATAAACTTCCCATTATATTCAAAATACCAATTTGACCCAATTTACATTTTTCTTTTCAAATCCGATTTCAAATTTTATTCTTTGAAATTCTAAATTTAACAATTCATTTTATTTCGTAAAAACACAATTTATCCATTTATAATTAAATTCTGTGATTATACTTTATACAACAATTTCACAGTACAATTAAACTTCCAGATTTATTAATCACAACATATAAACAGGTATGACTATTAACTATAAATAATTGCTACATTTTGAGGAATCCAGTTGGATCCCTCTAACCTGTTTCTTCCTGCATCACAAATGTTAGCACATCACAATATAAATATCAATCCAGACAGATAAACACAAATATAGACAATCAACCACACAGATATTTAAATATCAATTATTTATAATGTCTAGCATCCAGATGTGAGTGAGAATAACTCACCTTGAGTTTTCGACGAGCGTTCGAAATTTTGAATTAAACCGAACGACGTTCGATTTAACCCAAATTTCTACTTGCCCGGAATGACTCCGGGTCTGCACCATCTCGTAGTGCTCGTCTCTGCGATTTCAATGGTTCCAGTTTCGTCCGAATCTGATATCGTATGAGTTAGTTATTAAATTTTAAAGTTTAAATTGAATTTAAACAAATTTTTTAATTTATTTTTATTTAACCTCAAAATCCTGGCCGTTCATCACACAAAAGAGAACAGGGCCGCATCTTCTCCCCTTCCTTCGTTCTTCACGCACGCGACAAGGATGTTCGAACCCATCGTTCGATTCTAGGGTTCGAAATCGCACCCCCCTTGACTCCACGATAATTCGATCAGCTACCACCAAATGGAACTCCTCAACCCCCTCGACGCTCGAGCCAAGTGCGGTGCCCCCACGTGCTGTCGTTCTCTCGATATTGGCACCCAAACGCGCCGCCTATTTGAGCATATTCCGGCCTCCACAGCACCTTGATGGCGATCTCCACCGGTCGAACTATAGAGCTCGCCTAGCTCTTCGAGTTTGTAGAAGGAAGTTTTCGAAATTATTGAGTGGATTTCGTGAAAAACAAGGAAGAAGCGAGTGAATATCGGCCATTGATAAGCCAAGAACGGCGGCCTGAGAAAACGCTAGGGTTTCGTTTAGTGTAAACGTATATATATATATATATTATTAAATATTATTTTATTAATAAAGTTTCTCGATTTAACAGTTAATGCAAACGACATCCAGTTCTCACGTTCCGACCGGCTATCCTGGGGTTTTTCCACGTTCCGGACACAAAGGAACAAGTTTCGTATGCTAATTTGATCGTATACGCGAGTTACGGAATTAAACGATCAATTAAAAATTAAATCGGTTAAATCGATTTCTATGCGTTTCGAGCTGCCACGGTCAAACGACAACTCCGATTGCTACGAAAATTGAAATCCAATAATAACTAACTATTACGGATCCAATGGAACTGGTTTCATCGAATTCCGAGACTGTGTCCCGGAAGACTATTTTACTCGTCTATTAATTCGGGCGATTTCTAAAAATCATCGAAAACGCTTCAAATTTCACTTTTAAAATTTTATTAACTTAACAATAAATCATATAAAATTTATAAACACATTAAAAATCATTCTGGCTCAATCCGGACCAAAATCTGATTAAATTGCATTTTAATAATATTAAATTCATTTTTAAATTAATATAAAATTCCAAATAATAATTTATCAACTTTAAAATTCATCTAAAAATCCAATAATATTATTTATAACCAATCGAACCTAAAAATACATTTAAACACCATTTTTATAATCATTTACCCCAAATTCACCTTTTATCCCAATTTCGAATATTAAATTATTATTTTTCCATAAATCAAATTCAACCCGAAATTACTATAATTAAAAATTACAGCTTATTTCATTGATTGAATCTGAATCTATTCATTTTAAAATCAATTAAGGATCCACATTAAACATTTAAAATGAATTAAATGTTCAAATTCAATGGCTTAAAAATACGGGATGTTACATTCCTCCCCCCTTACAAAAATTTCGTCCCCGAAATTTGCTAAGGTAGAAAATACTCTCCAACCCATTTATTTCCAAATTTGCTTAGTTTAAAGCTTTATATTCACTTTCCCAAAAGGTTTCAACTCCATTTCAAAACCATTTGCTTTATTTACTCTAAAGCCTTTATTTTAACACTCACTTTCAAAATAACTTTACTTATTAATAAATTTTCCCAAAAACCCCAAAAATTTTCTAACTCCCAAAATTTCTGAAAAATTTTGGCGGAGTCTCCTTTGCACGGAGGAGCTTCTGCGATATCGCAGGATACACAAATATATATACATCGGCTCACATGGCCGGAAACCAAAATATATCATAATATATATATCAAATTCCCAATTATTTTGGCGTAGGCGTACCTTTTAAGCAAATTTTAATAGCGAGCGGCTAATATAACGCATATTCGCGCTCCAACTCTCTCGAACGCCTCTCGTACCTGTACTTACTCAACAAACTCATCAAATTTCAAAGATAAGAACATTTTCATAACATTTCCAATACAAATGCAAACCAAACATATTCATTGCATAACCAATCCAAGCAATTTCATCATTTAACAATGTTAACCATCTTTTCAACCATCCAAAGATTTCAATCATCTTTTAATTTCCTATTCAAGTCAACTTCATTTTATTTCACTTGAATGATTTACACTCAAATTCTCTATATACAATTCATATTTGTTTCAACCAATTCATTTCTATTCCAATATGATTGCCTATGCCTTTCTTACATTTCTTTATTTCAACTTACATTCCCAATTTGAGTTGCAATCAAATTTTATTTTAAACTTGAAACATTTGCATTTCTTTTATGATCCATTTTCATTCATATGCAAACATTACTCATTAAAAGATCAATTCATTCCTATTAATTCAAAATCCATTCCATTTACTACTTTAAATCAATTCACTTGCATTTATTTACAAACTCTTTGAATTGGGTTCCAATCCATATTAATTTATGCAAAAATCAATTTCAATTGCTTGTTAAACAACTCAATTCCAAATACAAGCAATTTCATGCCATACAAACAAAATTTATTACCACTTAAGCTTATAACCATTTAAAATTAATTTCAACTCAGGTTTATATAAATTTTATTCCATTTTCATGGTTCACAATCCAAGTATCTTTATTCCAATGCAATATGTTAATTAAATTAAACTTTCCTTACATTTTATTTCATTAACCAACTCAAGTTTACATTAATATCATTCATTCCTGAGTTATTTACAACTCTTATATTTTTAACTTATCACATTAATTAATTTAAAACTCATTTCACTTGCATTTCAGTTTATTTCCTAACAATTCCATTCAAGATTACTCAATAAAGCTTATACTTAATCATTTGTTTTAGTTCTCTCAAGTATCCACACATTTCCATTTCTTCTTGAATCAATTTTATTTTATTTTCATTTGATTCTCATTCAAATCAAATTTCAATTAATTTATAAATCTAAATGCTCTTTGTTTATTTATCCAATCCATGTACAAATTTATTAACCAAGAGACCATTTAAATTATTTCTCTCATTTGAATTTACCTACAATTCAAACCATCACTATTATAAGTTAATTCCATTATTCATTCACACTCTCAACATTTATTACCAAAATTAAACCCCAATCCAAATCAGGCGTTTTATTTACCTTCACATTTTAATCAACTATCAAAATTCTATTTATTGCAATACAAATTCCATTTAATTTAGCTTACACAAGATTTATTTCCAAACAATCATTTTAGATTTAATTGAGTAAGCATTTACTCCATTCAACATCATCTCAACTGAACTAAATTTCCATTAAACTCAATTCTTATCCCATTTTAATTCAAGGTTAACTAAATTATATATGCATTTTCAATTTAATTCCTTTCCAGAATTTATTCAAGTTCATCTAAATTTTATTTAGCCCACCTGAATTTAAACCATTTCCTTTACTACTTTAAATAAGAATTTAATTACATTCATTTATATCCATAACACAACTGAAATTTAATATTCAGTTTAACTCTATTTTAGTCGAAGTTAAACCCAATTCAATTTAATCTTAATTCTCCATATCCAAGTTCAACTTATTTACTAACTTCAGTTCACTTACCTCTTTTATATTTTATAATTGCTTCACCTTACCTTGCATTCCATTTAAAATTAAGTTCGAATTCACCATTCCACTTATTATTTCCATTTGTGATTATAATTCCATTTTACTTGAGTTAAAATAAAATCTTCCATTCTCAAGTTCTCCAACTTATTTACTTGTAAGTTTATATTGCTCATTTCAAACCAATCCACATTTTTATAATCACAATGTCAAATTTTAACACTTAATAGCTTAAGAATATGAATTCATTTGCACAATCATAAGCATTTACACTTCACCTTTATATCAACTTCCCTTTAATTCCAATTCATTTAGATTTAATTCAATTTCAAATTCTTAATTTTATTTAACTTATCATAAGTTAAATCCAGATATATTCCATTCACCCTCATTTATTCGAAGTAAATTTACATTCCATATATACTCAATTCTTCTTTAAATCAACTTTCCTTTATAAGTTATATAGTTGAATCATTTCAACTTTCACATTTTTATTTTAAAATAGAATTTCCAGAATTCAATTTACCCGGATTTATTTCAAAACCAATTCAAAATAAAAATCAACACATTTCTCTTTTGATATTCAAATCAAATACCAAATTCCAAAACAAACTGCTTTTACCAAACAATTTTCCTTTGAAAATTCCAAAATCACTTGTTTCCCAAACAAGTCCAAACAATGTCATAACCAACTATTTTGGTAGCAATCCATCACTTTAGAAACTCGAAAATGAATTCTAATGATGTGGCCAGCATCATCAGGATTATTTTCCAGCGACTGAAGTGAGTTCAATGCTTTCCACTTCCAAAATCCACCTCAAAACAATTTCTATTCAAAAATATTTCCCCAAAATATACTCCATTCTTACAAATGCTTTTGAAAACATTTCTAACATTTCCACAAAGTCAAACTCCCAAAACTTTGTTTAATTCCATTTTAAATCCCTTTCAAAATTTCCGGGGTCAAAATTCTAGTTTAAATCAAATTTTAATTTTTACTTTTCTTATTTACAACATATCCAGTCAATTCCATTTGGTTATAAACCATTTTAACATTTTAACTTCTTATTTTCCTATATATATCATTTCAAATTTTAGATCATGTTTAATTTCTTATTTGATTATAGAAGAAACAACCAAACAAGCATCCAATACATATAATAATTTAGAAAATTATTTCTTTTTATATCAAAATACAATTTTGGGTAAAATTATTTCATTTACCCACTTTAAAAATAATACTATGTCGGTTTATCTTGTTTAAGAGTTTAGAAACCCCTATCGATATGGTTGTACTTCCCGCACCGACCAGAATTCATAAACACTCAACCGATAAGTCAACACAGTACAAAAACAATTTTATATCCACTAACAAGTACGCTCTCATAGCTATTATTACACTCAGCTCATCATAGAGTACTATTGACTCTATTTAAAAATGAGTAATTTTCCCACCAAAGCCTAGGTTGTCGCCAATCTAAGCTCTGATACCACGTGTGACGACCCGCCCTTCTCGACCCTCGAAAATCGACACAAAATACTCAACAGTATAATATGCCGACGATCGAATGCCGGAAAAGACAGATTGTAAAAGAATAAGAAAGTAGATAGAAGAAGAAAGAACTAACCAAATCAGAATCTCACAATCGCAGCGGATAAAATATAATATATAGAACAGATCTTTACACAAATGAAAACTATATCTTTTTATATACAATACATCATCAGAGTCCATCACAACAAAATCAGATACATGCCTAACAACAATCATAGCAGCGGAATATAAGCAAGTACGTATAATACGTCTCGACTCCAGCTCCTCTCCTGCTCCATAGCAACCTATCCTGAAATATACTCGGTCTGACCCGAGCATTATAATAAAATAACACCCGAGTCAGTCTGGAATACCAGCGCATCATAAATACATCCAAACTGATTATTAAAGTTCAAAAATCCTTTGAAACAAAAGCATCTCGTAAGACCACGCCACAAATAAACATGTCGGGTTTTTACCTTACGATAGCTAAAACACTTTTTATAAAAATCCTCTGATATTATAATAGTGTCTATTTACAAATACTTATTAAAATAGCTGAAATTGTTACATGATTAAATTCCAGCATACTAGGTATACAAACAAAATGCGTACAAAGCACGTAGGGAAAATGGATTTCTAACGAATGACTAGGCACTGGGGTACCACCTGTCACAGTACGTGGCCTAGATCACAGTACCGAGGAGTACGCCCGCTCCCCTGCAACACAAGACCGGAATCATCCCTTACTGGATAATTCCAAGTAAAATCACCCCACGGTTGTGATCAGCAACCGCACCACTAAGCCGAAATAAAAGGGACATCTAGACAGGGATGACCTTACTCTCAAGTGGGGGCTACCCACGAAGCCTTGCTGCATAACCCCTGATTTTCAGTCATTCCCGGTTGATGAGGCTTGAGGCTTAGCGTTACCTTTACAGAATATTTCACTTTGAATGCCCATCGTCCACCTGACGATGTTTCGCAAGCATTCGTCCATACAAGTCCGTCCCGGGTCCGAACGGAACCGAAGGCACTATTCCTACTACATCCATTTGGAAGTATCCTCAGGATTAGTAGCGACTAGCCCTTGCACTTCACAGCTCCATCTTCGACTCCGAACACGTTACACGAAACGTACAAACCGGATCGAAGTGGTATTCGAGTCTCCAGACCTAGAATCCCGGTATACGGAAATCCGATCCCGGTCTCTTCGATACGATCAGCGCATTTGGCCAATATTGATAGTCGGTGATTTAACTATCAATTAATGTTCACAAACATCCATACACATCCATCACACAATAAATAATCTCCATATTATTTATTTGCTTCTAATATCTTTCAAAGAGATATTTTCACATTTTCAAAACTCGTTTGAAAACAATTTTCCAAACTCTTCCTTTACAAGGTAAATCTTTTACCCTTTATTCCCATCGGGAATAACCAAGTATAAAACAATTTGCATTTAAAACAGTTAAAAAATACTTATAGTGAAATATACTTTAAAATATGAAAATTTCTTCTATTTATTTACTCAAAATATAAATTTAAAATATGTGAAGAAAACTAGTCATTAACACATAAACTTTGATTTAAAAATAAGGGTTTTAGTTTCACTAAATTCAAAATAGCGTTATAAGAAGAAAAATGCTAATTTTAACAACTTAAGCTAAACCAACTTTTAAATAAATCCATTTGTAAAAATAATTGCTAATATACTCCCAAATTATTACGGTATTAAAATTATTAATTTATTTCTTTAAAAATAACGATTTCTTAAAAATACTTTTAAAACGATTTAAAACTTAACCTTAGTTAAATAAAATCTTTTTATAAACATTTACTTGGTTTTCCCAGGGAAACACTTTCCCGTTTCTAAACATTCCAAAGTACTCTTTCATATAAATCCACTTATTTATTTCAAGTCAATTATGTTTTACAACATAAATCCCAAATCCCATATTTAACTATGACTTCATCCGAAGTTCATAACCAATTTCCCATATCCGGAAATTCATTTTTAAATCATAGTTTAAAACATTTTAAATTAAACATTTTTGGTGAATTTCCAATGGAAGCCAAATTTCCAATTCACTTAATTAAATTCCAATGAAATACGGCATTTCAAAACATTCTATTTTTCATTTGAACTTGTTAATTTATAGTTGGAAACTCCATTTAACATATTTTTAATTTTCGGATAACATTAGCCATTATTAAAATAAACATCGTTATTTTAAACAATTTATAATTTCATAAATTTAATTTCCAGAAAACTATACTTTCCATTTACCCATTTCATAAACTTCCCATTATATTCAAAATACCAATTTGACCCAATTTACATTTTTCTTTTCAAATCCGATTTCAAATTTTATTCTTTGAAATTCTAAATTTAACAATTCATTTTATTTCGTAAAAACACAATTTATCCATTTATAATTAAATTCTGTGATTATACTTTATACAACAATTTCACAGTACAATTAAACTTCCAGATTTATCAATCACAACATATAAACAGGTATGACTATCAACTATAAATAATTGCTACATTTTGAGGAATCCAGTTGGATCCCTCCAACCTGTTTCTTCCTGCATCACAAATGTTAGCACATCACAATATAAATATCAATCCAGACAGATAAACACAAATATAGACAATCAACCACACAGATATTTAAATATCAATTATTTATAATGTCTAGCATCCAGATGTGAGTGAGAATAACTCACCTTGAGTTTTCGACGAGCGTTCGAAATTTTGAATTAAACCGAACGACGTTCGATTTAACCCAAATTTCTACTTGCCCGGAATGACTCCGGGTCTGCACCATCTCGTAGTGCTCGTCTCTGCGATTTCAATGGTTCCAGTTTCGTCCGAATCTGATATCGTATGAGTTAGTTATTAAATTTTAAAGTTTAAATTGAATTTAAACAAATTTTTTAATTTATTTTTATTTAACCTCAAAATCCTGGCCGTTCATCACACAAAAGAGAACAGGGCCGCATCTTCTCCCCTTCCTTCGTTCTTCACGCACGCGACAAGGATGTTCGAACCCATCGTTCGATTCTAGGGTTCGAAATCGCACCCCCCTTGACTCCACGATAATTCGATCAGCTACCACCAAATGGAACTCCTCAACCCCCTCGACGCTCGAGCCAAGTGCGGTGCCCCCACGTGCTGTCGTTCTCTCGATATTGGCACCCAAACGCGCCGCCTATTTGAGCATATTCCGGCCTCCACAGCACCTTGATGGCGATCTCCACCGGTCGAACTATAGAGCTCGCTTAGCTCTTCGAGTTTGTAGAAGGAAGTTTTCGAAATTATTGAGTGGATTTCGTGAAAAACAAGGAAGAAGCGAGTGAATATCGGCCATTGATAAGCCAAGAACGGCGGCCTGAGAAAACGCTAGGGTTTCGTTTAGTGTAAACGTATATATATATATATATATATATTATTAAATATTATTTTATTAATAAAGTTTCTCGATTTAACAGTTAATGCAAACGACATCCAGTTCTCACGTTCCGACCGGCTATCCTGGGGTTTTTCCACATTCCGGACACAAAGGAACAAGTTTCGTATGCTAATTTGATCGTATACGCGAGTTACGGAATTAAACGATCAATTAAAAATTAAATCGGTTAAATCGATTTCTATGCGTTTCGAGCTGCCACGGTCAAACGACAACTCCGATTGCTACGAAAATTGAAATCCAATAATAACTAACTATTACGGATCCAATGGAACTGGTTTCATCGAATTCCGAGACTGTGTCCCGGAAGACTATTTTACTCGTCTATTAATTCGGGCGATTTCTAAAAATCATCGAAAACGCTTCAAATTTCACTTTTAAAATTTTATTAACTTAACAATAAATCATATAAAATTTATAAACACATTAAAAATCATTCTGGCTCAATCCGGACCAAAATCTGATTAAATTGCATTTTAATAATATTAAATTCATTTTTAAATTAATATAAAATTCCAAATAATAATTTATCAACTTTAAAATTCATCTAAAAATCCAATAATATTATTTATAACCAATCGAACCTAAAAATACATTTAAACACCATTTTTATAATCATTTACCCCAAATTCACCTTTTATCCCAATTTCGAATATTAAATTATTATTTTTCCATAAATCAAATTCAACCCGAAATTACTATAATTAAAAATTACAGCTTATTTCATTGATTGAATCTGAATCTATTCATTTTAAAATCAATTAAGGATCCACATTAAACATTTAAAATGAATTAAATGTTCAAATTCAATGGCTTAAAAATACGGGATGTTACAATTTTCATTTGAATTGAATTTGGGAGTGCGGGTTGTAATGATATATACCCGTATATATTTAAATTTCGGATTGAAATGATAAATATCCGTATAACTTGACCATAGGGTAGAAAATTATATACAGACACCGTTGGTCTATATATAAATATTTTGAAAAATGATTCCTATGGTTTTGAAAAGAAATATATGGTTTTAATAAATATTGATTTTAAAGATTTTAAAAGTTGATTTATTATAGTTGATTTAATAAAGTGGGATTTATCAATATAAAATATGTTTAAGTATTTATGTAAATTTATATTTTCAAATATAGAATTTATAATGTCTCAGGTTGAAAGGTAAATTTGAAATTTGATTTGAAATTATATTTATTTAAGAATTTTACTTAAATAAGTTTGATTTGAAATTTATTAAATTTGAAATTTTAAAGATATGTTTTATAACTTGAATTTGATTAAAAGTGACTTAAATGAATATTTCAAATTTATATAAATTTAAATGGGATATTTTGTTTATTTAAATTTGTAAATTGAAGCTGTATTTAGATATTATTGAGATGATTAAGTAAAGATTCCAAAACTAAATAATAGGAAAGTAAATTTGATATATATATGAAATTATCGAATTTAGTTTTGAAATATTGAATATATAAAGCTTTGAAATATATTGAAATTGAAATGGTTTATTTTATGGTTCAAATCTATATTTGAAATCGATAATTTGAATTGGTTTATTAAGAAACTGAATTGAGTTGAAATTTATGAATTGAGATTGAATTAAAATTGAATTTAGGAATTCGAGTTGATTTGAATCGATTTGTGAAATTTGAGGAAGCTATTTTATTATATAAAGTATTTTTAAACTATATCCCAAACTATTTATATTTTACTTTATAAATTATTTTAATATAAACTATTTTAATATAAATCATTTTCAATATAAATTATTTTAATATAAATTGTTTTAACTTATAACTATTTTATATAAATTATTTTATTTTATAAACTATTTTATTATATACACTAATTTTAATATCTAAACTGTTTAAGAGGAAATTGTTATGGAAGTTATGTTTCAAAGTTATGATTTCAAAGTATTATGTTTTGAAATGTTATAATTTCAAGTGTTTTGGTTTCGAAATGTTATAGCTTTGAAAGTGCTATGATTTTGGAAAGGATATCGTATTGATTTGGTTTTACAATGTAATAAAAACATTGTTTTGGAATATATACTATTTTGAAATGACCACGGTGTTATAATAGCGTTTGGTTGTTAAAGAGACCGGGATCGGAAGTTGTCATCCTCTCTGCCAACTCCGAAAACCACTTTAACAACCGTGTACGCGGTGGAGATTCCAGAATGAAGTAGGATGGTGGCGACGATTCCTATTGAGGTATATACGTGGACCCAACTCTCGTGAGTTGGCATAAGGTGGCTAAAACAGGAGCGATCGATGGGCCAATGAGGTAGCACCTCTGATCGGACACATTTCTTCGATACCATTCTATTACTTTGTGATTGATTTGGTGGCCACCCTTCGATTTTGATTGGGAGTGTGTTCCGAGGTGGGCGGTAGTGGCTGCTATGCGTTTCCACCAGCCCGGATGCGTAATTGGTATATCTACCCTGGCATTGCCTAGTTGTGCCATGTCACCTACCATAGCGAGCTTTACTACGAGTTTGGATTTCTCCCGTAGCCTGTGAAGTATTGAGGGTAGCCCCCGATTTGGGAGTATGCTAATACTGGATAGACTACTGGGACTATTACGTGTTAAGGGATATATGGGTAACCCCTTGACGCTATTAAAAAGTATGTGTATTTTATTATTAGACATTATTATAATATCGAAATATTACTACATAGTAGATAGTTTAACGGATCCTTAGAGGATGGTTATCCCAAACATCCTTTGAGTTACTGTATTTCAGTTGATATTTCACTTGAGTTGGATTTATTGATATAAGAATGTTAATCCTGACTCGAGTGTTTTGTGTTTTGCTTTACGCTCGGGTCAGACTGAGTGATACAGTATTCGAGACTCACCTTTGGAGTTGGAGCTTCTCTTGGAGATCCAGCTATCTATCATGCTTTCAGTTGTTCAGTTAATTCCAGTGATGTATTCAGATCTTGTATTTGATTATTGTATCGAGACATCTATGTATTCGTGGCTTCTGTTGTATCTTGTTTAACTCTGTTATATATATATAGTAGCTTCATGAACTACTATTCGTTTGTTTCCGCAGCATTATTGTTATATTACTCTGTGTCTGTGATCTGTGATTATTTTATTTACTGTATATGCTGAGTTTTGCCAAAATTTTATTTACAATCTATTATTTTGAATTATTCAAGTCCGACATGTGTGGATTTGTTGTCGATTTGAATGGTCCAAAATACAGGGTCGTTACATTTGGTATCAGAGCTTTGGCTCTAGGCAAAGCTTAGCATATATGGTAAATTTACTTACAGAATCACTTTCGTTCGAGCTTGAATCTCTTCCTCTTTGACTCAATTTCCTTTGGATTTTGGAACATTCCCCTCGGTTCTAGAATATATCCTTGTATCTCCTATTCGTGTCTTCTTGATTCTGGAGTATCCCATAACTCCACTTCGAATGATCTCTGTAATAAATCGATGGTCTCGCCAATCTCTGAATGATTTGTAAAGGGGTGAAACTCCTTTACAATCGGTATTGATTCGCCGAAGATTCCCACATCCTCGGTTTACGATGTTGCTATCTCTTGCTATACCCGAATTCTATCTTTGGCAATCGAATGTTGATTTGCTCCATAATTCTACCTTGATCTTATTTTGAAGTCATAGTTGACCCGGTTAAAGGTTGCCCGCGATTTATATAAGTCTATCTATTTTCCTAGTTCGAAATCCAATTATCTTATCTCCCTTTCAAGCCTACCTTCTAGTCGGAATTCTTTTGATTTGGGTCCCCTAATTTGAATCTCTATCCTTGTTTGAAATCCATTCTGGAATCATCGAGTGAAGGAGTGTATTTGTATTTGTATTAATATTAAGTTGTTTTATATATTATGTTGTTTGAGTTGTTGATGTTGATTTGGGTTTCCGATCGATTCGTCGAATCAACGCTATCGATAGGATTTCCAAAACACTCGAACAGAGCAAACGGACACAAAAATTATTTTCAAATGGTAAATGAAATAATTTGTATGATTATATTATATATATAAGTATGATTTTCTGGAATTTAATAAGTTAATTAAAATTAGTTGTTTGAAATGATAATATTTGATTATCATTTATTGTTCTAGAAAGGAATTTATAAACATGATCTATAAATTGATTTGGAATTTGAAATGAATTTAATTCAGGAATTTGAGAATTTAATTTCCGGTGATTTCGAACTTTGGTTTTATATTTTAAGGTATAAATTATTGAAAGTATTTTGGAATAGAAATCGTTTCCAAAGAATTTTAAAAGTCTAAATCAGTACTTTCCTCTTTTGTCGCTGGAAAATAATTTCGGTGATGACTGCAGCATCATCGACATTCATTTTCGAGTTTCGAAGTGGAAAGACCATTCTGTAGCTTTGCTACATTTTTGTTGTGGAAAATTAATTTGATTTGAATTCCCGAAGTATGACTTGATTTATAATATATATATTGGTATATGATCATAGATTTGATTTGATATATGTAGTATATATACTTATATCTAAATGGTTTGAATTGAAATCGGGTTATATTCTTAAATAAACATTTAAATTGGAATAGTTAAATTGGAAAATTTTACTTGTATAATACCCAATTTCATTCTAATATAACTTACCTAAATTATTCAGAAGTTGAAAATGTAATTGGATAATATACAACATAAAGAAATAAAAAAAATGAGGGGTTATAATAAATGTTATACACTTAAATTTTATTATAAAGATGTTATTAGAGATAAATTGAATAATAGATGAGACAAATAAATTTGTTTTGAAGGAATTAATAAATTGAAATTTGATTAACTTATGGAAATACCTTGAATTTAAAATCAATTATTGAATATAAATTGATTTAAACTGAAATTTATACGGTTTAAATTAATTTATATGGTCTAAATATATGTGATAAATACTAGTTCGAATGAAAAATACTAGTTCGAAATGAACTTGCGTAACGGAGCGAGCAATCAAATGTGATTTTGCGAAATGATGACATATGTACATCTTTTGTTCTAATATTATCGATATGCTTTGACACTGAAATTGAAAGTTGTTGTGTAACGACCCCGAATTTTATAAATATTTAAAATGATAATTTATTAATTTTTGAATTAAAATATTTGAAATAAAACGGTAAATAAATTGCGAGTTTCCCCGAAACGAATAAATGTTTGTTTCGAACAAATATTTTAAACAAATTTATAGTTATATAAAATAGAGTTTGAAAAACAAATGCACTTATAAAATAAATATATATATATATATAGAAATATAAGTATTAAAGTAAAATTTATAATAGAAGTTTATCTATATTGTAAAGTAATATTACAAAACATAAGTGTAGAATAAACATATACCTTCAAACAAATGAACTAAGTATAGGCTGGTAAACCAAACAAAACAAAATACAAAGGATAGATTATATTCAAGTATGTAACTATATAAAGCAAAAGAAGATAGCAAGGAAAAAAAAATAGAACTCAAGTGTACTGCAAAGTGATAAGGCCAAAGCAAAACAAATATATGTGTAAGCTTGCATAAGAAGCTAGAAAGTATAAGAAAACAAGAAATATACATCTCAGCCGAAATGAAGGTAAGGCAAGTAAAATAAGGTACAAGCATTTATATCACTTGGTACAAACTAATTAATGCATTAGCCACCAAAAAGAAATCGTATCAGCCGAGATGTTGGCAAGGATAATATGTTGCCTGTAAAATAGGAATGCAAGACAATAATAATATGAAACATAAAGGACAAGCAATTAATGCCAGCACCTTCAGCATGTTTTTGTACACAAGGAAGCAATGTCACCCTGTACACTTTCTCTTATACATCAAGCCTCTCTTCTCTTTATCAATTCGTCCATTTTTAGCTGAGAAAGAAAAAAAAACTGAGATAAAAATCATCTACAACTTAACCAAAGCTCCACCTTAAATAACAAATAACTCAACTAAACTCAGAGATTTAAGAGGGGAGTCAACTAGAAAATTTCAACATGTTTCAATATGAAAGAAGAAGGCTCTGTCAATCTTCTGGAAACAAACCATGTGAGTAACTTCACCTTTAAATTTTAGTATAATTTCTGGTTGCAAGTCATTGCTCTGTCCATCTCTTAATCAAGTGAGTAAACAAATTTATATTGATACCTAAATATCATCAAGTTTGAGTATAATTATATGGTGTATGAAGCTCTGTTTGTTTTTGTGAAGTTGATTTGTGAGTTGCTGTTCCTTTATCTCCTCTGTTCTTTTGTTTCTTCCTTTCCGAGCTTACAGGTTTATATCAAACAAGAAACAAAACACAAACTCATATTATCTAATGATAATTAAGCTTTGGTTTCGAAAGAAAGTTGCGTATTGAAGTATGAACCAAAAATGTAAAAATAGATTTAAAAAGAATAGGAATATACAGTGAAAAAAAAAGATTTTTACAGAGAGACTCAAATATATGGAAAATTCGAGTATGATGAATCAGTGATTCAAGTATATATTGTGAATTGTTATTCGAAAACTAGATTTTTAAAACAACAATTTTGATTTTTCATCAAATATGTTGAGAGAAATTCCTTGTTGAACTGAAAGTACTTTTAAATCAATTGCCAGCGATCGGAAGTTTTTTTTTTATTGAAACTTGGCAGGAAGCAAGCCTAGTAATCGATGATATTGGGAAAAATGTCGAACGAATTTTCTATTGAAGGAGTGGTCGAATCGAATCAAATTTAGGGTTTAAGCCTGTTCTTCGTACGTGGTAGTCGCGAGTTATTTTCGTCCTCGATATTCCGATTCAGGCGATCGCGCTAGGGGGAACACGTTGCTGGAGTGTAGGCAAGTGGCTGGTCGAGGTTTCGAGGGTCGCTGGTGGCGAGAGGTGGCGGTTCAAGGAGAAATTTGGGTGTCTGAGTTAGTTCCAGGTCGAACCGATTGGTTCGATTTTAAATTCGTGAAGGAATCGACGAACTGGGTAGTGGAGTTCGTCGACGAGGTCAAAGGTGACTCGTGGGTGGTCGCGAAGTTGGCCGGAGGGGCGGCGAGTTCGTGTGCATGTGCACGCGTGCACGTTTGTTGTATTGGGTTCGAACATTTTGGGGAAGAAAGGTTGGCATTGGGGCAGACTAGAAGGGATCCACGAAGAGACTCGATGCAAAATAAGGTAGTATCGGGTAAATACACTGTTACAGGTTTCAAACAAAACCTGTAATGTTTTGTTTTAAAAATTTAAAATTGAAGTTTAAAATAAAAAGCAAAGTTTTAAACCAGTTTAAATCTAAGCTTTAAAATCTAGAAATCAAGTTTAAATCTCAGTTTCTGAAATACATAAAGTTTTCAATTTAAATTGTTTAACTACTTTAAAATGTTTTAATGGTTGGAATTTTTAAACTTCGATAAAGCGAAATTTAAAAACTTTTGAAATGGAATTTGTTTTAAAACCCTTTTTGATAATGATAATTTAATCGTTAATAAGAATGAGGTTTATCTTAAAGTCAAAGAAGATTTAACGATTTGAAATTCATTAAATTATGTTAATCAAGATGGATAATTTATTTATTTAATTGATGAATTGGACAAATTAAATAAGTAATTAAAGGGTTAAAATCATTAATGAAGAATTATTAATTAAATATTAATTAATGATAAAAAAATTGATAAATCAAGGTGATTTATTTATGGATAAACATTGAATGAAATTAAAGTGATTAATTAAAGTTTGATCAATTTTGGGTGATTAAATAAAAGAAAATAAATTAAGAGCTAATTAATTTATGAAAATTGATTAAGATAATAAATTCTAAAATTTAGGATAATTAATTAATTAGTAATAAATTAAGGGTTAATTAATTAACTAAAGATAATTAATGAAATGGTGAATTAAATAATTAAAGGTTAATTATTTAATAATTAAAGGTTGATGAATAATAATTGAAGGTTAATAAATTTATTATAAATGGTTAAATAAATAAATGATTATAGAATAATTAAATCAAAATGATTTTGAAATTAACCAGGATTAGTAATTTATTCATAAGAAATTTATCTGATTTAAATTTATCAGATAATTAATTTGATCTTACTTATGAATGTTTGAATTGTATTGAATGACTTGATTGTTTGATATCCCTGATATATGATGCTTTGTGATACATCCTGATTTATGTTGTGATCTGTAGTTTACTTATCTGTGACCTTTATATATCTATGATCTGTGAATGAACGATAAGCGTTGTTCTTATACCGCTTATCGAATTATATTTCTGTATTCTGATATGTGATGATTCATTGTGTTGCACTACTGTGTGAAACCCCTGGACCACACTGTTACACACACAAATATGGATTTCACGTGGAAATCGGTTAAGTCACAGATAATTTAAATTTGATGTTTTTGAAATTGAAATTTTATTTTCAATTGATTTTGAAATTTGAAATTCGGGTTTAAAGTGAAAAGTTTTTGAAATGGAATTTCAAATATAAAAGCTATTTTGAGTAACTTAATCGAGTTTTGAAAATTTAAATAATTTGATTTAAATTTGAATTCAAGTTGGAATTGAATCCTGTGATTTGAAACTAGGGATTAAAGATGATATAAATGTGTTTATATAAAGTTAAACCATTTAAAAGTATAATTTTGAGAATTTGGATTTAACCCAAGGATTTCCACTCGTATGAATGAATCAGATTTTCTGAAAAGAAACTGTTAGTTTTTAAATGATAAAAGCTTTCATATAAGAAATGAAATTCTAATTTAATTAAAGGAATTTCAATATTGAATTGAAAAATGGTTTTCCAAGTTATGAATGAATTGTTTTGAAAGCTATGAATTGAATCTGTTTATTTTTAACAGATTTAAAATGATGTTTTGTTTAAACCATTCGAAATGAAATTGTTTTGAAAGCTACAAGTTAAATCTTTGATTTAAAGATTTAACGAGTTAATCAAATTGAAATGGAAATTAATTTGGAAAATCTGTGAATGAATCTTTTGTTTAAAAGATTAAAGTGTGAAAATTGTTTAAACCGTTGAGGGTTGTTGAAATGAATCTTTTTGTTTAAAAAGATGTAAATGGTAATTTGTTTTAACCATTCAAATGGAAAGTTTGGGTTTTAAGTTGTGACTTAATTGAAATCCCATATCCATATGATTTTCGAATATTTCGCTCACTATTCGGTTTAGCCGGGAGAGGACCTTTGGGTCGTATAACCCATTCCGAATATGTGATACGTCGTTATGGATGGCATTTGAAGACCGGTGTTGAAGACCGGATATTTTTGAAAACGGAAGGATTACCGTCGAGTTACTCTGCATCGGCTGATCCCCGATATAGAGGTTTTATCACCCTTAGTGATGGGAAGTCCGGACGTGATTGGAAATTATCCGGATTTGCAAGGGCTTCGTGAGAAGTGCCTTCGGTTCTGTTCGAACCCGGAACAGACTTGTATGGATTGTGTGTCTGACATTACACTTTGAGATATAAAGCCGATTTCTTTCAAATACATTTCTGTTGGTGGCGGAGAATTTATTCTCTTAGCTTAACACCCTTCTCTGAGACGTACGAGCTCAGAGGTTATGTAGTTGAAATTTATCAGCGATATATTCCCAATTTGGTAATGTGACATGCTGAGTGTTGCTGTGTGATGATCAGTGTTTGATCATTTGTGATATGATCATTTGTTGATCATTTATCTTTGTGATCATAGGTTGATCATCTGTTGACCCAAAGCGTGGCTTTTTGAAAAAGCGTAGCTTTGTGGACGAGACTTCGTCAGGACCTCACTACCCGGAAATGGTCGAAACAGGAATGTTGCGGCAAGGTTATGAGGGTCGCGCCCTTTAGGGTATGTCATTTCCTTCTGGAAAGGGGTGGTATCATGGTATGGAGCCCAGATACTTACTCATGTGGATACACTTTCTTTATGATGTGTGATGTTGGATACCGAGCTCGGATAAAGGTCCCAAAGGACCGGGAGGTGGCATATTCGTGAGTTACCTGTTACAGGGGTAACCCGGCCTTGTTGGCAGAGAGCAGTTTGTCTCTCGGGACGTCCCGCCAGAGGCGATCCCATGCGGCGGAAGGAAGTTCCTTAGCCTGACCATTTGTTGGAAAACCCAAAGAAACAATACGGACCCTGTACGGTTTTAGTTGCATAACCTGCTATGGAATGTGGCGGTAACCTGCTATTGAACATAGTAGCTATAGTAGGCATACGATACTGGTCGTATGTTGGCTAAGATTAATATTATACTTTCGGAATGTTTTCTGCACTATGCACTAGTAATAATATCCAATGATTTGCGTAGTAAGCATGTTTGACTATCATAAGAAGAAATCTCCTCCAATTCTGCGTTTGCATTGTGTGTGTGGCGGGAGGTCTTATGGTAGTTTCATTTTCCAAAAGCATTGCGGATTTCAATGTTTAAAACCTTTTGTGTTTGGTTAAAGATAAACGGTTTTTGTTGCTCACACCAGTCCCATGACTGATCCGGAGTTTATTGTTCCTTTCCTAAACTCTGGGTGCTCATAATTTCCTACACGAGCAGTTTAGAGTTGGGTTTCTTTTCAGATATTCAGGTTTAGTAGATTATCTGGAGCTAGTTCATTCATCGAAGTTGCTTATCTTGGAGTTGTGGATTCATTCTTGTCTGAAGATCATTTTGGAGTTATCATTTCTGTTGATATTGTTTCACTGCTGTTGTTATCGTTTTCTTTTCCGCTGCTATTTGTTGTATCATATCTCTGGTGTATATTGATATTCATTGTATCACTCTGCTGTATCAGATATTGTATATCAATGTATTATTCTTTTCTTCCGCTGTGTTATTTACTTAATTGTGTTATAGCTCCGGCGAATCGGATTTGAACGGTCGAATCTGCGGCATTCTAGTACAATGTGAAGTACGGATGTTGATTTTCGAGCGGGCAAAACCCGAGTCGTCACATGTGGTATCAGAGCTAAGGTTGAACTTTAGCTCAGGAGTATAACACGTTAAGTAGCTCATTAGAGATAGAGTGAAGTAAACTCTAGAATGAGTATTCCTCATATATCCGTTCGAATGTCTCAGTAAATTCTCTTGCTATCCACTGATAGTGAGTATGAGTGCAATAAGAGGATGAGATAGGGGACAGAGGGAATACGACTATAAATGGTCAATACTCTGTAACAACAAGGAAGCAAATTTTCTGTATCAATCTCTTTTGTTCAGCACCTTTTCTCAATTCTTCCATGATTTCTGGTCGATCCAGAAAAGAAGATTCGATATATAAAAATGGGACATAAACTCCAACTGAGCCAAAAATTGTTTGTTTGGATGAATTGTTTGCTTTGATTGCTATGGTTGATAGATATAATTTAGTTTCTAAACTAAAAATTTTGAAATCGTATCCATATATCTATCTATTCTTTGGATCCCAATATATTCTACGAATGGTTAGTTATTCCTTTCGGACTGACCGATGCCTCTGCATATTTCGTAGATCTGGATAACCCGAGTATCTCGTAAGTGTTAAGACAGATTCGTTCGTGTATCTGTTATTGATATTCTAATTTGGTAAGCCAAATGCAGAACAGATGTTCAATTGATGAAATATTCTTCATCTATCTTTTTGTCTCCTTGGTAATTTCGAGGACGAAATTCTTTTAAGGGGGGAAGTCTGTAACGACCCCGAATTTTATAAATATTTAAAATGATAATTTATTAATTTTTGAATTAAAATATTTGAAATAAAACGGTAAATAAATTGCGAGTTTCCCCGAAACGAATAAATGTTTGTTTCGAACAAATATTTTAAACAAATTTATAGTTATATAAAATAGAGTTTGAAAAACAAATGCACTTATAAAATAAATATATATATATGTAGAAATATAAGTATTAAAGTAAAATTTATAATAGAAGTTTATCTATATTGTAAAGTAATATTACAAAACATAAGTGTAGAATAAACATATACCTTCAAACAAATGAACTAAGTATAGGCTGGTAAACCAAACAAAACAAAATACAAAGGATAGATTATATTCAAGTATGTAACTATATAAAGCAAAAGAAGATAGCAAGGAAAAAAAAATAGAACTCAAGTGTACTGCAAAGTGATAAGGCCAAAGCAAAACAAATATATGTGTAAGCTTGCATAAGAAGCTAGAAAGTATAAGAAAACAAGAAATATACATCTCAGCCGAAATGAAGGTAAGGCAAGTAAAATAAGGTACAAGCATTTATATCACTTGGTACAAACTAATTAATGCATTAGCCACCAAAAAGAAATCGTATCAGCCGAGATGTTGGCAAGGATAATATGTTGCCTGTAAAATAGGAATGCAAGACAATAATAATATGAAACATAAAGGACAAGCAATTAATGCCAGCACCTTCAGCATGTTTTTGTACACAAGGAAGCAATGTCACCCTGTACACTTTCTCTTATACATCAAGCCTCTCTTCTCTTTATCAATTCGTCCATTTTTAGCTGAGAAAGAAAAAAAAACTGAGATAAAAATCATCTACAACTTAACCAAAGCTCCACCTTAAATAACAAATAACTCAACTAAACTCAGAGATTTAAGAGGGGAGTCAACTAGAAATTTTCAACCTGTTTCAATATGAAAGAAGAAGGCTCTGTCAATCTTCTGGAAACAAACCATGTGAGTAACTTCACCTTTAAATTTTAGTATAATTTCTGGTTGCAAGTCATTGCTCTGTCCATCTCTTAATCAAGTGAGTAAACAAATTTATATTGATACCTAAATATCATCAAGTTTGAGTATAATTATATGGTGTATGAAGCTCTGTTTGTTTTTGTGAAGTTGATTTGTGAGTTGCTGTTCCTTTATCTCCTCTGTTCTTTTGTTTCTTCCTTTCCGAGCTTACAGGTTTATATCAAACAAGAAACAAAACACAAACTCATATTATCTAATGATAATTAAGCTTTGGTTTCGAAAGAAAGTTGCGTATTGAAGTATGAACCAAAAATGTAAAAATAGATTTAAAAAGAATAGGAATATACAGTGAAAAAAAAAGATTTTTACAGAGAGACTCAAATATATGGAAAATTCGAGTATGATGAATCAGTGATTCAAGTATATATTGTGAATTGTTATTCGAAAACTAGATTTTTAAAACAACAATTTTGATTTTTCATCAAATATGTTGAGAGAAATTCCTTGTTGAACTGAAAGTACTTTTAAATCAATTGCCAGCGATCGGAAGTTTTTTTTTTATTGAAACTTGGCAGGAAGCAAGCCTAGTAATCGATGATATTGGGAAAAATGTCGAACGAATTTTCTATTGAAGGAGTGGTCGAATCGAATCAAATTTAGGGTTTAAGCCTGTTCTTCGTACGTGGTAGTCGCGAGTTATTTTCGTCCTCGATATTCCGATTCAGGCGATCGCGCTAGGGGGAACACGTTGCTGGAGTGTAGGCAAGTGGCTGGTCGAGGTTTCGAGGGTCGCTGGTGGCGAGAGGTGGCGGTTCAAGGAGAAATTTGGGTGTCTGAGTTAGTTCCAGGTCGAACCGATTGGTTCGATTTTAAATTCGTGAAGGAATCGACGAACTGGGTAGTGGAGTTCGTCGACGAGGTCAAAGGTGACTCGTGGGTGGTCGCGAAGTTGGCCGGAGGGGCGGCGAGTTCGTGTGCATGTGCACGCGTGCACGTTTGTTGTATTGGGTTCGAACATTTTGGGGAAGAAAGGTTGGCATTGGGGCAGACTAGAAGGGATCCACGAAGAGACTCGATGCAAAATAAGGTAGTATCGGGTAAATACACTGTTACAGGTTTCAAACAAAACCTGTAATGTTTTGTTTTAAAAATTTAAAATTGAAGTTTAAAATAAAAAGCAAAGTTTTAAACCAGTTTAAATCTAAGCTTTAAAATCTAGAAATCAAGTTTAAATCTCAGTTTCTGAAATACATAAAGTTTTCAATTTAAATTGTTTAACTACTTTAAAATGTTTTAATGGTTGGAATTTTTAAACTTCGATAAAGCGAAATTTAAAAACTTTTGAAATGGAATTTGTTTTAAAACCCTTTTTGATAATGATAATTTAATCGTTAATAAGAATGAGGTTTATCTTAAAGTCAAAGAAGATTTAACGATTTGAAATTCATTAAATTATGTTAATCAAGATGGATAATTTATTTATTTAATTGATGAATTGGACAAATTAAATAAGTAATTAAAGGGTTAAAATCATTAATGAAGAATTATTAATTAAATATTAATTAATGATAAAAAAATTGATAAATCAAGGTGATTTATTTATGGATAAACATTGAATGAAATTAAAGTGATTAATTAAAGTTTGATCAATTTTGGGTGATTAAATAAAAGAAAATAAATTAAGAGCTAATTAATTTATGAAAATTGATTAAGATAATAAATTCTAAAATTTAGGATAATTAATTAATTAGTAATAAATTAAGGGTTAATTAATTAACTAAAGATAATTAATGAAATGGTGAATTAAATAATTAAAGGTTAATTATTTAATAATTAAAGGTTGATGAATAATAATTGAAGGTTAATAAATTTATTATAAATGGTTAAATAAATAAATGATTATAGAATAATTAAATCAAAATGATTTTGAAATTAACCAGGATTAGTAATTTATTCATAAGAAATTTATCTGATTTAAATTTATCAGATAATTAATTTGATCTTACTTATGAATGTTTGAATTGTATTGAATGACTTGATTGTTTGATATCCCTGATATATGATGCTTTGTGATACATCCTGATTTATGTTGTGATCTGTAGTTTACTTATCTGTGACCTTTATATATCTATGATCTGTGAATGAACGATAAGCGTTGTTCTTATACCGCTTATCGAATTATATTTCTGTATTCTGATATGTGATGATTCATTGTGTTGCACTACTGTGTGAAACCCCTGGACCACACTGTTACACACACAAATATGGATTTCACGTGGAAATCGGTTAAGTCATAGATAATTTAAATTTGATGTTTTTGAAATCGAAATTTTATTTTCAATTGATTTTGAAATTTGAAATTCGGGTTTAAAGTGAAAAGTTTTTGAAATGGAATTTCAAATATAAAAGCTATTTTGAGTAACTTAATCGAGTTTTGAAAATTTAAATAATTTGATTTAAATTTGAATTCAAGTTGGAATTGAATCCTGTGATTTGAAACTAGGGATTAAAGATGATATAAATGTGTTTATATAAAGTTAAACCATTTAAAAGTATAATTTTGAGAATTTGGATTTAACCCAAGGATTTCCACTCGTATGAATGAATCAGATTTTCTGAAAAGAAACTGTTTGTTTTTAAATGATAAAAGCTTTCATATAAGAAATGAAATTCTAATTTAATTAAAGGAATTTCAATATTGAATTGAAAAATGGTTTTCCAAGTTATGAATGAATTGTTTTGAAAGCTATGAATTGAATCTGTTTATTTTTAACAGATTTAAAATGATGTTTTGTTTAAACCATTCGAAATGAAATTGTTTTGAAAGCTACAAGTTAAATCTTTGATTTAAAGATTTAACGAGTTAATCAAATTGAAATGGAAATTAATTTGGAAAATCTGTGAATGAATATTTTGTTTAAAAGATTAAAGTGTGAAAATTGTTTAAACCGTTGAGGGTTGTTGAAATGAATCTTTTTGTTTAAAAAGATGTAAATGGTAATTTGTTTTAACCATTCAAATGGAAAGTTTGGGTTTTAAGTTGTGACTTAATTGAAATCCCATATCCATATGATTTTCGAATATTTCGCTCACTATTCGGTTTAGCCGGGAGAGGACCTTTGGGTCGTATAACCCATTCTGAATATGTGATACGTCGTTATGGATGGCATTTGAAGACCGGTGTTGAAGACCGGATATTTTTGAAAACGGAAGGATTACCGTCGAGTTACTCTGCATCGGTTGATCCCCGATATAGAGGTTTTATCACCCTTAGTGACGGGAAGTCCGGACGTGATTGGAAATTATCCGGATTTGCAAGGGCTTCGTGAGAAGTGCCTTCGGTTCTGTTCGAACCCGGAACAGACTTGTATGGATTGTGTGTCTGACATTACACTTTGAGATATAAAGCCGATTTCTTTCAAATACATTTCTGTTGGTGGCGGAGAATTTATTCTCTTAGCTTAACACCCTTCTCTGAGACGTACGAGCTCAGAGGTTATGTAGTTGAAATTTATCAGCGATATATTCCCAATTTGGTAATGTGACATGCTGAGTGTTGCTGTGTGATGATCAGTGTTTGATCATTTGTGATATGATCATTTGTTGATCATTTATCTTTGTGATCATAGGTTGATCATCTGTTGACCCAAAGCGTGGCTTTTTGAAAAAGCGTAGCTTTGTGGACGAGACTTCGTCAGGACCTCACTACCCGGAAATGGTCGAAACAGGAATGTTGCGGCAAGGTTATGAGGGTCGCGCCCTTTAGGGTATGTCATTTCCTTCTGGAAAGGGGTGGTATCATGGTATGGAGCCCAGATACTTACTCATGTGGATACACTTTCTTTATGATGTGTGATGTTGGATACCGAGCTCGGATAAAGGTCCCAAAGGACCGGGAGATGGCATATTCGTGAGTTACCTGTTACAGGGGTAACCCGGCCTTGTTGGCAGAGAGCAGTTTGTCTCTCGGGACGTCCCGCCAGAGGCGATCCCATGCGGCGGAAGGAAGTTCCTTAGCCTGACCATTTGTTGGAAAACCCAAAGAAACAATACGGACCCTGTACGGTTTTAGTTGCATAACCTGCTATGGAATGTGGCGGTAACCTGCTATTGAACATAGTAGCTATAGTAGGCATACGATACTGGTCGTATGTTGGCTAAGATTAATATTATACTTTCGGAATGTTTTCTGCACTATGCACTAGTAATAATATCCAATGATTTGCGTAGTAAGCATGTTTGACTATCATAAGAAGAAATCTCCTCCAATTCTGCGTTTGCATTGTGTGTGTGGCGGGAGGTCTTATGGTAGTTTCATTTTCCAAAAGCATTGCGGATTTCAATGTTTAAAACCTTTTGTGTTTGGTTAAAGATAAACGGTTTTTGTTGCTCACACCAGTCCCATGACTGATCCGGAGTTTATTGTTCCTTTCCTAAACTCTGGGTGCTCATAATTTCCTACACGAGCAGTCTAGAGTTGGGTTTCTTTTCAGATATTCAGGTTTAGTAGATTATCTGGAGCTAGTTCATTCATCGAAGTTGCTTATCTTGGAGTTGTGGATTCATTCTTGTCTGAAGATCATTTTGGAGTTATCATTTCTGTTGATATTGTTTCGCTGCTGTTGTTATCGTTTTCTTTTCCGCTGCTATTTGTTGTATCATATCTCTGGTGTATATTGATATTCATTGTATCACTCTGCTGTATCAGATATTGTATATCAATGTATTATTCTTTTCTTCCGCTGTGTTATTTACTTAATTGTGTTATAGCTCCGGCGAATCGGATTTGAACGGTCGAATCTGCGGCATTCTAGTACAATGTGAAGTACGGATGTTGATTTTCGAGCGGGCAAAACTCGAGTCGTCACATGTTGGGTTGGATATCTTTGTAATTTAAATTATAATTTTTCTTGTATGCAAAACTACTATAAATTTAAAACCATTTTACAAAACCTTTTTCTTTTATTTTTCTTATACAAACTATCTTATTCTATTTTATTTACAAAAGTATTTTACAAACTATTTTATTTACAAACTATTTTATTTACAAAACCATTTTACAAACTATTTTATTTACAAAACTATTTTACAAACTATTTTACAAAACTATTTTATATACAAAACTATTTCACAAAATGATTTTACATACGAAACTATTCAAAATTCAAATCCTTTTATAAAGCAAAGATATTGAATCTCATATGGCTTTTCATACAGCGAAATTGATTTTGGAAAATTTTTGATTCTTGTATAAGACGGACTTTATATAAGTATAAGGTGATTTTCAAAACTGTTGATTTTGGAAGGTATTTGATCTGAAGAGATAAATCTTATATATAACGGAATTTATATAAGAATGATTTGATATATTCGAGATTATTGATTTTGGAAAGTACTTTATCTGAAAATGAAATCTTATATATAATGGAATTTATATAAGTGCGATATTTGAAGCATGATTTTGAAAGGGTACTATATATGTATGTTATATTTTGAAGTAAGAGGTATGGGGAAGTACCCTCCGCGAAGAAGTATGGTATGATATGCTTCGACCCAGATGGACTTGGGGAATCCAGGAATGGATTCGACCGATAAACCCTAATATACTTGGATGAATTCAAAAATGGATTCGAACTGATATGGTTGTCCGGACTTAAACTCATGAGTTCCACGATTTTTTTTTGCAGGGTAGATGGTTCTTTAGTTTACCCAATGGAGACGCTTTCGATCCTGGGATCTGTTGTTTATGGATCTTCCGGGAAGGAAGTGCATCCATTGCGTAAATCATTGAATCAACCGTTACCACTGAAGCAGGGGTCGATGGTCCCTTGTTTACAACATGGCTACGATATTTTTCTGGAATCCGGAAGGTGGAATGATCTTCTGGAAAGTTTTGTGTCCATTGCGTGAATACTGGATCAACAGCGGGCCACTGCTATCGTAACATCATCGTTTGACATTAGTTTTTGAGTGGTACTTCTCATACTTGTTTTTAAGTATTTTTCACTGGGTGTTGAAACAGGTCTACTAAGTACTTGGAGATTTCTAGTCCTACGTCTGATCAACATACGACCAGAGTCTGCAAGAACGAGGATAAACCTGTTAACATCGAGTTATAAAAGTATTTTGATAAAGTATTATATAAAGGATATTTTGGTCATTTTTTTTCTTTTCCAAATACTTTAAAATGTTTAAAATATTGTCTATTTTTGTACAACATGGTTTATTAGTGTTGTAAGTATCATGAGAAATTATTAATTCAATAAAACATATTTAAAGTAAATGATTATTGATTTATTAATAATGTTTGAAAAGCACCTTGAGATAAAACTAAAAAATTTATAAATAACGGATTTAAGGTTTTCAATAGCTTCTTTGTAAATATAAGTAATGATGTAAATAATTATTTTCAAATATTTTATATATATTTATAAAGATGTTACTTAAAATATTTAAATGGTATTTATAAATGAAGCAAGAAATTTTACAAATGAATTTTTGTAAAGTATTAAAGTATTAAAGATGATTGATTTGCAAATGAAGTTTTCAAATGAATATTTCAAGTAAAATTTATATATATTTTGAATGTATAATTTAAAGGTATTATATAAATGGAAAAAAATTGATTTACGAAGTTTATTTATAGTAATATATTTGACAAATAAATTTGAATCTCTATTTTGGAAGTATAGTTTGAAATATTTACTTGATTTCAATGTGCTAATAGTAAATTTATTGGTTTATTTACTATTTAAATTTTGTATTAAACCATAATAAGTGTTTTCCATGATTTGAATATTCATTTTAAAACAAGTGTGTAAAATTAATTATGAAGATATGAAATTTTATACTTTGATTTAGAAATTTAATGTAAGATTTGAGTATACTATTAGTTTTAGTTTAATAATCTTGAGTTTATACTTATTTTAAAAATAATGAGTCTAATAAATTATCGGATTTAAGGAACTTTATTTTAAAGCTTATTATAATGTTTTGGTATAAATTTCTAACATTGTTTTAGACTTTTGAAAAAATCTTTGCATAATGCTATGAGGATGTTTTAAATATATCTTATATTTTTACTAAGTGAATGAGGTTAAATGTTTTAATTGAATTTTTAGATATATTGAAATATTTCTTTTCTCTTCAAGGGAGAATACCAAAAACATAATTTTTTATTCAATAACCAAATTAAGTTATAAATTTAAGTAAGGCAGTAGAAGCTTAAGTAATATTTTTTAAAATGATTCATTTATGACTTAAACCTTTAATGGAAACCAAATTATGTAAGTGATTGATCTTTATATAAATAAATGAATGAAAGGTAAATGATGAAAAAAAACCAATCGAATAAACTTAAATAAATTTAAAATTCTTGTTGTTTGGCTGATGGGAAGTTTGGCAAAGAATACTTCTAGTTGTTGAGGTTGTATGAATAATCTATTAAGTAATTATCTAAAGCTGTTGAGCATATGGTACACTTGATAGTTTATTTATCACCTTGCATGATTAAAAGTTTCTGAACTAAACAAACCATTGGTTTTGGTTACTAAGGATGTATGATGGATTCTTTGGTTGCTAAATGGTTGTATTGTTTGTTTGATTATGTTTTATATTGATTTGCTTTTGTTTCAAATTGAAACAACTTAAATATCTCTCTAATACATATTTCTTACTATTATGGATTATATAAGTGAAATACAGGTTTATGGAAGCAATAGTTACTGCTTTTGGTTTCATAAATAAAGTTATTTTCCCAACAAATAGGTACATTTTCGGATTACGGTTTTATAGCGATATTTTATTGTTATCCCATGGTTTGGGATATTTATTTTTGAGATATGATATATATACGTTTATTATTGATATTATTATTTTTCCGGACCTAACCGCGCAAAGGAGATGCTGCCGAAATTTTTCATGGAAGTTGAGTCGTTTTCAAATTTATATTAAACTAAATATGTAAGTTAAATTGTTTATAAATTGATTATTTTGAATAAAATATTTCAAATTCCTTGATTCGTTCTTGTTCCTTTTCGAGGACGAAAAGTTTTGAGTGGGGGAGACTGTAACAACCCGTATTTTTGATAATTAAAAATATTAAATTTAAAAAGGTTTTGGACTTTAATATTGTCAAAATTAAAATTTATGATTTATTAAATTGAATCTTATTAGATTATAAATTTTGACCCTAAGATAAATCTTAAAACAACTAATTTTAATGAGATAAAATATGGTAACACGGATTAACATATAATTTGTTAATATTGGTTGAATGTAATTGACTACTATAATATGTTAACGTAATTTCAATCAATTTAAATAATAAAGGTTAATAAGGAATAGAATAAATGATGTATAAATGGTTGTAATCATATGTTATTAATTGCAATTGGTTTTAATATGGAGTATGAAATTAATTATTTTGTACGTAAATTTATTGACCTTTGTTTGTAAACAATAAGTTAATAGATATGGATTATTAATGTATAACCATTTTTTTATTTATTATCTTATTATTAAATCCGTTAGAAATTTATTTGGTAATTAATGGAGAATTAATGTAATTGAAATATTACAATTGATATAAGAAGAAACGTTAACTGTTGAGTGATGAGTGTACTAAAATGAAAACTTATGTTAATCAATTTCATAAGGGAATAGTTGATTTGATAATAAAAATGTAAATCAAAATAAAAGGATTTGTTTGGAATTTAAATATATAATAAACGGGTTTTATTACAGTTGTAATTAAATGTTGGAATTAATTTAGTATATAGATATTAGGTTTAACATGGACAATTGGATTTCAAAGGAAACAATTGGATTGATTATCTTCCCTGTATTAGGGTATGTTTTGAGATTTAATTATTGTAATTAATAGTAATTATATCTTGCCATTAATAAGAAATAGAAGTAAATGGTAATTAATTAATGATATGTGCAACTTATGTTTTGTGTTAAAAATATAATGAGAATTTTAATGAGAAATATTACGTTCAAATTATGAGTACTTAAATTTGTTACAAATATAATGATAATAGGAAATCAACTGATAAAGAAACGACGTGGTTTTACGAAGTATTATTTCTGTGACTCTTTAATGGGATAATATTTAAATATAAGTAGGTTTTAAAGGGAGAGGTGTTAATTGTAAATTAATGTGTAATAAAAAGAAATATGTTTTAATAAAAATAAAAGAAAAGGATTGGTTTCTTGAAAAGAATATTTTTATTAAATAAAGTGAATATTTCATTTGTGAATGTAAATTTAATTTCATTAAAACAAAGAATTGAATTTTGTTGTATGTTTCTAGTTGGAATATTATTATTTTTTTGAAAAACTCAACCCAGAGCCCTGATGAAATCGAAGGGATGGGATGAGCTCCCCCCTAGCCTGGTCCGACCACAGACAGGAGGGTTTTAAGCCAGCCCAGCACAGAGATTTGATGCCCCCAACCCGTTTATAGGTTTTACGGGGACCCACCTCCGTGCCTTTGGAATGGGAGTAGGGCAGACGGGAATCGAACCTGCGACCTGCTTACCAAGAAGCAGTATCTTACCACTGCACCACTACTTGCGGACTCTAGTTGGAATATTTGATTTATTTAAATATTCATACTTGATTTGAATTTAATTTATAAAATAATAACAATAATAAAATGGTAAGAAAACAACTTGAAGGTTTGGTTAAATTTTTGATTTGGAATAGTTAGCATATTTACATAGGAAATTTATTCCGTTTCAAATTTGACTTTGGAGTCTCAGTTCATCTTTTAATGTATGGAGTGGCGGTCCTTATTATGTTAATTGCAGTGTTTAATTTTATTTACTGTGTACTAAATAAAAATACATATATGTGTGTAAATTTGAGTGTATTATGGTTAATAAAAATATGTTAAAATGAACTGTTTTTTAGTATTAGATTTGTGATTTCTATGTATGGTTTAGGTTCTCAAATTTAAATCGTCGCTTTCATTTATTTTATTTTATTATTACTTTCTTTTATTAAATACATGCCTCTTTTGGTTTTCCAGTAAGTTTTATTTATTTACACGCGAGCCTTGCCTTGAAATGTTTCATGTGTGTTGATGAAATTAATCGAGGTAGCACATGTTTTGAAATTTTATACCAAAAGATTTGCTTGCCATGTAAACATGTCTTATTAAATTCCAACGTGTGTCTTTCATCTTTTGTTAATTACCTGCATGTTAGGCTCTTTTTATTTTGCAAATTTACATCTTATTGTATCCTTCCCTTTCATATTCCAATTTCCAAACGTGCTTTACCCTTATTCGCTTCTTATTTCATAAATCTCTTCCTCTAACTTTCCATTTCCAAAACGTGCTTCTATTATTTCTTTGCCTGATGTTTTCTTTCTCTTCTAAAAAAACAAACAAATGTGAGCAACTTATTTTCATGAAGCCAATCTTTTCCATTTGTTTACAAATCCATTTCCTAAAGCCTCCTTCCTCCATGTGTGAGCCATCGTGTCATTTTTTTGCGTTGATTCTCCAGAATTTAGAAACATGAGCAGGCTTCAAAATTCTTAATGTGAGTAACTAACTTGTTTTATTTTATTATTAAAATGTGTGTACATGGTTTTCTATTTCATTTCCATAATATTCTTATAACTTGAATATCTTCCGCATATGAACTCCGATTAATGCGTGATTTCTTCCTTTGGGTTCGTATCAAAATTCCGGACAACATGAAACTAGTTTGGTTGAATTTAGAGACCGTTGAAATTTTGGGCTTTTATAGGATTTTCAATTGGCTATAAATCAAAGGTAAGTGATTAAACCCACTCACGCAATACTAAAAATTCCATTGCAAGTTAAATAAAATATATGATGCCATGTATAATTTTTTTATTGCTGTTTGTTGATTTAAGTTGACATTTGAATTGATATTGAATTTGAATTGACATTTAATTTTATATTGGAAATTAATTGATAGTTAAACCCCGATATTGATAACTATTATATGTTGAAATATATTGGTTGATTTGGATGTTGTTTGAAATGGATGCTTATTGATTGATATGTTGGATGTATGGTTGTTTATTTATTTTAATATGTCCCTGTTATCACCTTGTATATTATTGACATCATTTAAATGGGGTTCTGAATCATTTTAGAATTGGATAATTAAGACATTTAAATTATGAGTTGAAATGATATATACCCATACAATTTCTTGAATTTGGATTATTTATTGAAACTGAATTATTTAAAAAGTTTAAGTTGTTAATTTAAACTTCGGATTTATTTTAAATAAAGTGGTTAAAATTGGTATTTCGAATTATTTGAAATCTCGTAAGTTATTGCACTCACGTTGTACACTTGATAGGAGATGAAAAATCCTGTAACATCTTTGAAGCCATTACACTCATATTTTTATTTGAGATTGATTTGACTTGCATAGGAATTTTTTTAGTTCTGACTCGAGTGTATTTTTTTCATTATGCTCGGGTCAGCCTGAGTTTTTCAGTGTTGAAGACTATTTTCTGGTGGACAAAGATTAAGATTCAGTATATTATTGCTGTTTATTATTCCACTACATTCTGTGTTCCACTGCATTATTTGTTTATTTATGATGTATGTATAACTCTGATTTGAATTTGTAAAAGTATAATCAAATGTTATTTGTAAAACAACTTCATGAACTATTTATTTGATTATTATATTTTGTCGTTCCGCTATGAGATTTTATGTTTTGTTTTTTTTTCTTTCCTTTTTTCTTTTTTTTTCTTATTTACCCCATTAACAATCCTCCCTTTTGAATGGTTTGAGTCTGACATGTGTGGTTTATTGTCGATTTGAACCGTCCAAAAAGGTGGGTCGTTACAGCAACCCAAATGCTAACTAAGTCACTCCACCTCAAAAGGTAAGAACACCACAAAAGATATATGATACTAAGATAATAAATCTCTAGTCTAAGAACAAATTCGGATAGGGCTCCTTCAAACTATCCTCTGTTTCCCATGTATAATCCCAAGCATCCTTGCTCCATTATACCTTGACTAACTTCACAACCTTAGTCCACATGCTTTGTATCCCTATCAACGATACAAACAGGCTGTCTTAATACAGTTAAATATGGCCCAATCTCCAAGTCCTCCTAGTGCGATGCTTTCACTATCATCGAAGGATCATGCATAAGTATATGCAAATGTGACACATGAAATACATTATGCATACCCGATAGCCTAATAAGTAACTTGACTCTATACGCAAGTGTATCAATCCTCTTAAGAATCGAGAATAGTCATATATAACGAGGAGCCAACTTCTTAGCCTTTCCAAACTGAACTACACTTCTCGTCGGAGAAACATTTGCAAATTACACAAAGTCTCCAATCGAGAACTCCAAGTCTCTGCCCTTTTCATCTGCATAGCTCTTCTATCAATTCTGTGCTTCCTTGATTCACATCTGAATCTCTATGACCTCATATGACGCCTCTCGAATCATATCTGGCACAAGCACAAGACAATGACGATCTCTAGGTTCTACCTAACACGATGGAGATTTGCAAGGCCTTCCATACAATGCTTCAAATGGTGCCATTCCGATATTGGCCTGATAACTATTGTTGTATGAAAACTCAACAAGTGGTAAGTACTCTTCGCACAAACCCCCAAAATCTAAAATGCATGTTTGAAGTAAGTCCTCCAACACTCGGTTCACCCTTTCTGTTTGCCCATCAGTCTGCGGATGGTAAGCGTTACTCAAACCGAGCTCGGTCTCTAATGTCTCATGCAAACCCTTCCAGAACTGGCTTGTGAATATCAGATCTCTATCACTTACGATATCATAAGGAACACCATGTAATATGACGATCCCCTTAATATATAACTTAGCCAAACTAGAAGCCATTCTCGTATTCTCAACTAGTAAGAAGTGCGCACTCTTGGTCAATCGATCCACAATAACCCACACACCTTCGTTACCTCTTCTTGACCTCAGTAATCCATCAATAAAGTCCATGGAAATCTGCTCCCATTTCCACTTGGGAATCATGAGTGGTTGAAGTAGTCCAGCCTTCTTCTGGTGACTACCCTTTACCTACTTCCAGTTGGCACACCTGCTCACAAAGATAGAAATGTCCTTTTTCATGCCCTTCCACCAGAACGTCCACTTCATGTCTTCATACATCTTAGTAACTCCTAGATGTATCATCAACCGTGAATGATGACTCTCCATAAGAACTTCATGCCTAATCCCATCAACATTGGAACACACAACCTTCCATTCACCCTTAATATGCCATCGCTATCCACTCAAATCCAAGCTACTTTTTTCGGAGCAACATTCTCGCTTAAATTCTTAGCTATCCATGCAAGATGAAGATCTCTAAGTAGATTCTCTACGATGCAGCTGATCAAAGTCGGATGAACATCAACATTTTCCATAATTGCATACCTCCTACTGAGCACATCAGCTACGACATTAGCTTTCCCAAGTGCATATAATATGTCTAGATCATAGACTGTAAGAAACACCAACCACCTTTGTTGCCTCATGTTGAAGTCCTTTTGCTTAAAAAGATATTTCAAAGCTTTATGGTCTATGTATAACTCGAATCTTTCACCTAGCAAATGATGTCTCCGCATCTTTAACACAAATACTATATCTCCGGATCTTTAACACAAATACCACTACTAACAACTCCAAGTCATGAGTTGAATACCTCGCTTTATGTGGTTTGACTACCGACATGCATAAGCGATCACTCTTCCATGCTGCATCAACACAACACCTAGACTTGTTCCACATGCATCAGTGTAAACAGTCAAACCCTCACCCCCATCCGGCACAGTAAGAAGAAAAACACTATTAACTTCGCTTTTAGCTCTAAGAATGCTTGCTCAAATTTATCCGTCCATACAAATTTGACATCTTTCTTCGTTCAATTCGTTAAGCGAGAGGCAATCTTCGAGAAATCATATATGAATCTCCTATAAAAACCTACTAGACCCAAAAAGCTCTTAATATCAACTGAGCTTTCCAGCCTCTTCCAGTCTTGAATGGCCACAACCTTAGTGGGATCAATAGAAATACCCTCCACTGAAACAACAAGACCTAAAAACCTAACTTATGAATGCCAAAAATGACACATCGAGAAGTTAGCCTTCAACACATGCTCTCTTAATGTTCCTAACACAATCCTTAGATGACATGAATGTTCCACCTCAATCTTGGAGTAGACCAGAATATTATCGATAAAAACAAGAACAAACTTATTCAGCACATCTCGGAAAACTTGATTCATTAAGTCTAAAAAATATGTTGCAGCATTAATTAGGCTGAATGGCATAACTAAACACTCATAAAGGTCGAATCTAAAATCGATCAAGGGTACACTCTCCTCTGCCACCCTCAACTGATGGAACACCATAGCAAGATCAAGTTGTGAAAACTTTCGAGCTCCATGAAGCTGATCGAACAAGCCATCTTCCTGGGAAAAGGATACTTGTTCCTAATGGTTCCCTTGTTGAGCTCGTTGTAATCTACACACAGTTTTAGGGAACCATTCCCTTCATAGCAAAGAAGACGGGTGCTCCCCAATTTGAACAACTCGCTCGGATCAAACCCTTCTGTAACAAATCACTAACCTGATCAGAAAGCTCCAATCTCTCCTTCGGTGCGAGTCTACGTACAGGAAACATGATAATTTTTGCATCTTTAACCAAATCAATGCGAAATTCTATCTCATGATGAGGTGTAAACCCGCCACCTCCTCAAAGACATCCTCAAACTCCTGAACAACCATGATCAAACCCAACTCCTCCTCCACAACATCCATAGAATAAGGAAACCTACTCGTAAGAGAGATAAGTTCCTTATAAGGCACCACCAGTTTCTTCCACCATTCCTTCTTCAATGATACAGTATGCTTAGCACAATCCAAGATAGCATGATTTTGAATTAGCTAATCCATCCTAAGCAAAACATCAAACCCCAAAAGCCAGAACATACATATCGCAAGGAAGGAGTTGTTCAAAGAAAGAAATCAGAACTCCTAAACAGATTATACTAAGATTGGTCGAGCCCCAAACAGGGTTCAACACACAAATAGAATCTAAAACCATATCTGGCTTAAGTTTTAGTCTATCAACAAGAGTACAAGATATGAAACTAAGAGAAGCACCAGTATCAAATAAGACATGAACATGAATGACATAAATAAATAGAATACCTTCCAAAACAAGCTTCCCCTTTGTAGATGCAGAAGTGGAAGGTAGTGAAGCTAGTGCAAAAGCTCGAGGTTGTCCCTCTTCTAGAGCATCAGACACTCCCTAACAAAATGTCCTGGCTGATGGCAGTTGTGCAGCTCTTTTGTGGCGAACTGTGCCTTGGCCGTCTGTGGCTCTAGCATTGGTACCTTAGCAATTGGTGCCTTACTAATAGTGCTTTCGCCACTTGCCCTCCCTTACCCGACCTACAACTCGTAGCAAAATGTCGCGTCTTCCCACACTTATGACAAGCAAGACTAGAAAAATATCCCTCGACGACTAAAACTATCGCTTGTTGTCCCTAGCTAGTCCAGAAATAGATAGCTTTGGTGCTAAGCTCTCAAACCTCAACCCTATGTTCACCAAATTCACATAAGATCCCAAGATCTGATATGTCATATTACTCTTGAATTCCAGATGCATCCCTGCGATCAACATCACATTTATCTTTAATGACATGTCTACTAAACTAGCTTGAACCGAGATAAGGTGATGAATCAGCTATCATACTTCGCCAATGTCATGGCCCACTATTTAAGTCGAGGAAGCTCCTAAATAATAAAGTCTTCCTGGTTTCCAGGACAAACATCATCTCTAATTCCTCGTTAAATTGAGCATAAGAGAAGTCGTTCTCTTGGGCATCAGCAGTGATAGAACTCCACCAATCCATGGCTATGTCCATCAAATGTCGTGATGCCAACCAACGCTTCATTGCATCATCTAGCTCCATATCTCCAAATATCTGATCACACAATTTGATCCAAATCTGGACTTCTATAATTGTCTCCGAACCACCAAACCTCTTACCCCCCCCCCAGCCTCTCATAATCATGGGAGAGCAAATAAAAATTCACCTAAGGCCTAATCTGCAGGACCTCCTCTACAATATCCACTCTTGGTTCCTCGACCGGAGCAACATTCCTTAGTGCTCGATCTCCACCATTTACGACGGTACTAACCCGACCACCTCTACCTCATTGAGCATTGGTAGCTCTAGCACTCATGATTTGTACTACCTGAACATAACATAATATATTTAGGATATGAAAGGCTAGAGTTATTTCAAAGAAAGAGATTATTCCTAAGGAAAAGCTGAAAAGACGGTATAGGTTTATAGAGAAATACAAATACGTTCTAGTACATAAATATGCTTGACTCATTCTAGCGTGCCGCTTACCCTATCTCTAGTGAGCCATACCTAACCAAAACCAAGGTGTTCGCTCAACCTTAGGCTTTGATACTAAATGTAACGACCCAACATTTCGACCCTCGAGTGTCAATACCAAATATATCCATGGTATTCGTTTGTTGAACATCGAAGTGTCAGAAAGATAGAAAGTTAGGGTAAAACAAAAAAAGAATAGAACAAGAAAAGAAGAACACAACATCAGAATCTCATGTGGAACAATAATATATTATATCAAAAGAACATTACAAAGGGTCACTCCGAATACAAAAATTTCAGAGTTACAAAACCTAGGTATTATCATCAGCTTGGACAGTTATAACTGCTTGTCCTCACAATGCTGGTATATACATAACTAATATGGAAGAACAAAAATAGAAACAGATGGATAATGGAAGCCTTCAGCTCGTCTTCTGAACTCTAAAGCATCTAAGGTAAAACCTACTATACTCAGCCTACTCGATAGAGTACACGAGGAATTTAGGGAAAACAAAAACTAAACATCAGACATAAGCCTGGTATGAGAGAACTCGAGATATATAAATACATGTAACAATAACTATTAAGATCGTACGGATTCCCATAACGGTTTCCCCTTAAAAGAAACCACCATTCATTAAGTTTAATATAGTGAAATGATAGATAATGTCTCGGGTGTAGAATATAAATTATATCAAATAGCTATGATGCTTACATTGATCACACCATAATAATATTATGTTACATTTAAAACCGTTAAGGTACATTTGCATATCGATTTTTCCAAGAAGATCTCTTCGGTGAAGTTGAATCCAAATTTCATGCACAAGGGTTAGAAAGTACCTTTTGAGCATCATATATCTCTAGATCAAATATACTATTAAGGTAAACACAAGCAGCCATCGTCCGAATATAAACATGAACAACGTGAACCAAATATCATCAACTCCCACCGGCCAACAAGTGACAAGTATCTCTAGATATGGAGTTGATAATACCCTAACGTGGGTTGGCTAAACCCAAGTTGTGCAACCTACTCTATTTTCTGTCATTTTCGATGTCGAACTTATGTTCGACATCTTTCACATGGGTCTTCATTACTTAAACAGAACAGAAATCCCCAAATGGATTCCAATATCTCGAACATATCACGAATCACTACATGGATTCCAACATCTCGAACAAATCTTGGATCTCCACATAGATTCTCCTTTGCAACCACTTTCAAAACATAGAATACGTATACTAATTTTGAAGTGTTATGCGGTAAGTAAAATACTTACCAACCTCAGACTCTTCAAAACCAATCGATGAATTTTCGGTTAACTCAATTTCGATTCTCTCAGTAGTAAGCCAAAGCTAGAGACGTTCTGTACCAATTCTTCTTCTAGAGGATTCTCATTGTATGAAATCGCAAAGCCTTTCGATGCTTCTTAAGCCATATTTGGTTAAGTTTGATAGTCGACCAATCGACTATCTACTTAAAAACAATTGCGTATACGAATTAATATTCATATACTTAACTCGTTTTTGACATTCCAACTTAACTATTCCTCGTCCAAGAGTAAAGCCCGGTACATTAGAGCACTGGTTTCATATCAAAGTCTTGCCTAAACACTTCATTCTTGAATCCCATAATTAGATAAGTCTATCTTGGCAGCTATTAGTGTTAAATATAGCATTAATGATTTCCATAAACAAGTAAGAAATCAACACGATTAACATGTTTCCGACATTCCCGATTTAACCATTCCATGTTCAAGAGGGACATCGGTAGGTTAGAGCTCTATTGCTTATATCCCTGCTTGAACATCAATATTAATTCTTACAAATAGATAAGCCTACTTTGTCGGCTTTTACTGTTAAGCATGGTTAATTACTTTTCAACATGTAATTTAAACAGTTAACCATTTAGCCATTAAGCAATTCTCAACCCCTTTTAAACCTTTTTTATACTTTTAAAACCCTTTTTAAAATGATATATATGTATAGTAATTAATTTATAAAACAAGATATTAAATAAACTATTTTTAGAAGATATTTATTACATACGGTATAAAATAGTCAATATATTTTCTAAAAACTATATATACTTAAAAATGCTTTTAAAATACTATATATTATTTATAATAGGTATTAAAATATTTACTCAAAATATTACTTGAACATAACAACTTTATAATTTACTTAGAAACTTGGAAAAACGCATTTTCTATATATTTATAAGTGAAAACTCTTCTTTAAAAATTCACAACTAATTCTTAAAAATTCATAAAAATCTCAAAGCACTTTTAAAATACTCTAATAATAGTTAGTAAGCACTTGTAAAAATAATGAAAAAAAATACTTAAATTTAAATATCTTTTCAAACCTTTAAAGTCCAAAAATCAAGGCTAAACGGGACAGTTTTGCACAAGTGAAGTTTTAGCCACTTTCAAAATGTTACTTAACTTTTTACTACCCAATCATTTTATGAGGAAGCAAGCATACCTATGAAACATCATAAATATAGTGAGAAACTCCTAAGGATCTCTCTACAAAGTTCCATAGAAATCACCAAAAACAAGGTAATTCGTAAGTGCGTCCATAGCGACTATTGCTATAAGTGCACTTTCAAGTCCGAGTTCAATCTAGCTCAAAGTTTAACTACAACCTTTGTGCTTAATTTCAAAGCTTGCTATAGGTTATACAAGTTCATTCAAGTCCATTCAAGTCCGTTCATATGGATTATATATGTCATTTGCTTTCAAAGCAAAAATCAAAACCAATATTTTAACTTATATCAATTCAAAGAACTTAAACACATTCAACATAAACATATATGGGTTACATTTCCATTCAAAGTGGTGAATTAGCTAACCTTTTAGCAAACAAACAAGTGAGATCCAAGCAACCAAGTCGAATCTCACCCTTGCAACCACCTTTCCGTCCTTCCTTCTAGCGTTGCACACTTCTCTTTAGCCCAAAAGCCCACTAAAAGCTCACGGCCTATGATGGAGGGGGAGCTTGGCATCACTTTTTCACAATCTAACTTAGTATAATGTGTTGTAATATTGTAGTAAGGCTCTAGTCCAAATTTGAGTTGATTTGGATGAGATTTGCAATTATTTTATTTAGGAATTTTGAGTAGAGAAAGACATGAAAAGAGAGTTCACTTTGCTTTGTAAATTTGTGAATTATTATCAAGGGCATGCCTCTCCTTATATAGTATCAAGATGGTGTTGCCTAATCTTGTTCTCACCCTCCTTTCATTCATCTAAGGCTTATCTTCCCACAAGCTCCATCACTTCTCCTTTACATCACTTCCTTTAACAAAATACTCTTATACCCTTAACATTTAAAATATCCCTTATCCATTTGAAAGCTTCTTGAATGTTCTATTTATTTTATGAAGAGAAGTGTTAATTAGTTGTTATTGTGATTATTTGATCACTAGATAAGTGCATAAGAGTTTTGAACAACTTATATCGATCAAAAAGTTGTTTATCGATAAACCGATTTCCGATCATATTATCAATTTTTCTTCGAAGAATATATTTTTGTACATAATTTTCAAACAAAAATTTCTTATTGTTATTAATTAATTAAATGATGTTTAATAAGGTTATAAAATCCTATTTATAACACTTAATTGTATTTTAAAACGTTTTGATATTCGGAGACGAAGTGCTAGAATTTCCGGGTCGCTACAATTTGTATCACGATATTGTTTTCACATAACAAAGTCGTGGGATTCTCATCATTTGGAATCACTCCAAACTCGGTTATAAATTTTTTCATTTATGTATAAGCTTCTGTTGCGGTGCTATTCAAGGCGATGAATTTATCATTTGGTTGAAACAGCCATCTCCTCTTATTTGAAAGATTCCAACTCAAAGCTCCTTAACCAAGGTTGATTATGAATTTAGGATTGACATGCTATATTCTGTATCACTTATGAAATTCAAGTCCAAATATTCCTTCATAAGAGTTCTTTGTTTCCATAAACAACTCTCTAGCATTTCACAAATACTTAAGAATAATAATAACTACCATTTAGCGATATTAATTTGTATTTGATACTCGCTCTATGCATCAATTACATAATCAAATAGTGATATATAAAGAATATAACATATATGATAATTCCTACTACCGGTGCATAAGGAATCCATCTCATATGCTCCATATTAAACATTTTAATATGGTGTCTACATATATCGTTTGAGATGATTCCAACATCCTTACTTGTAGTTTTAGAAATATTTTAGTATCATTGATGTTTTTTCTTACAAACACATGCTTCATCTGCAGTTGATCGAATATTTAATTTCTTTGTCAAAATATCTGCTCTATTTCTGATGCTTATCAAACGATACTGTTGTATCGGTTCTTGGATCTTACAAACTCAGTTATTGCTCTTATTGACGTCGTGACATTTTTTTTATCATGTGCAAACACTCTATTCCAAATCATTATTCATGATTTTGTTTTGACAAAGATGTACCAAAATTCAAAGTCATATTGGATGATAATTTTGCAAGCAGAATCTGAATTAAGTCAAGCTTGTTGATTGATGAATCTGCTGCACTAATTTCAACAATCGAAATTTACAAAGTTATTCTCATCAATGTTCCTTACTATATTCCAACTGCATTGGTCTTCCTTTTGAAGATGCACCTACGAGACCAATGGATCATGTCCTTTCGGATACAACTACCAAAATTATATTTTGATAATATACTTGATTTCTATTCCGAATTTAAGCATCGTATAATATAGTAGATTCTATACTATTCATGGAAAATCCAGGAGATTGTGATCACTAAAAATCCTTTTTCTTGATGTTTATAAGGAACTCAAAGTTTCTCTTTAATGTGGGAGAATTCTATTAAGACACGCTAATGAGCCTTATCTGTTTTAAACTTGTTCCTCTCAAACATTTAAGATGAATAACAAAGTATAACATTTATAGTTTTGTTAATAAACACACATTAATATATATGTATGTATATGTATATATATGTATATGTATGTATTATTTAACTTTTAATTAGTTATATATTCAATATATCTTTTTATATAATTAAGCAATTCAATTAAATACTTTAATTAATTCACAAAATTTAATTTATTATCTTAAACCATTTTAGGATATATATGTATTATAATAATTATAGTTACATACATATATTTAGTGTGTGTGTGTGATATGTTTTTAATTAATTAACTCTTAATCGATTGTTTAATTTAATTTAATTAAATATATCAAAATTTTAAAATTAATTATTTAATTTCTCAAAAAACTTTAGCAAAATTTAAATTATTTTATAGCCTTTATAAAATTTTCTTTAATATTTTAGATTTAAAATAAATTTTTAATTTGAAAATCTTAATTTGAAAATTAGCTCAAGGCTTAAAATACTCTGGGTTTTACATTTGTGCCAACATTTTGGACTTGCTTCATTCATTGGGCCATGCCAATAATCAACGAGGGGATAATACTTGATTATTCAATCCCAAGCCCAGACATTACTACTCTATACACCCATCAAACAAGTAAGTTTTATTAGGTAGCCCTAAACATTAACTAAAATAGACCGTACACTATTCAGGCTCTGATACCATTGAAGGAATCTAGTTTGTTTCGCAACTAGTGAAATTGGTAGGTTTCAAAAAATAATTCCCTAATTGAATCATAGTAGGCCTTTGAAGTCTAATATTTAACACTAGATCCAATCTAGTTGTTTTAATAAAAAAAGTTTTTTTGAATATTTTGCTTTGTTAAATTAATCCAATTATTTAAATATATTTGGTGTGAATATACAATCAAGAGTGGTAGAGTGGGAGTAGTCAACCATAGATGAAAGAATAAATTAAATCATATTTAAAATGAAAGGAATGTTTTATTTTATTCAGAGAATGAAACCTTATCATTTCGCTCTTTTAAAATTTCCATCAATATTAAATCTAACAATTAAACCATTTTCTTCCATATGTGGCCAACTAAATAATGAATTATATATGGACTACTGCATCTAATATGTATACATACAATTATTAATAACACATATATGGTATGGCATGATGAGATGATAAATAATGAAAAAGTCAGTATATACATGTGTAGATATTGGGATTTATATCTACCCTGTATATATTCGCCATTTATATATATATATATATATATGCCTCAATTTAATTCTCTAGTGAAGATATATATATAAAAAATTTCAACAACATATTTTAATAACATAACAGTTGAATTAACAATATCTAATATAGATTGATTGAATTAAAGCTACAAATACAAAATTATAGATTAAAAATCTAAGATTGAATAGATTAAGTTTAGTAATGTAAAATATCCCTTTGTACTAATATTATTATACATACAAACACGCACACATGTAATAATAAGACTAAATAATGTTCTATTAATTGAAAATACGTATACATGTTATGTTAAATTGTTCTAATTCATTTACAAACATATACATATAAACATACATACATACATATATATAATAAACGAACCTTTCACAAAATACCCCATTGGTGCTCCGACAGCTATGAGCAATACATTGTCCAACATTTGAAGAGTGTTGCGCACTTTGATCTCAAGATGAATCGATATATTTTTCTCGAAACATATTGATTAGAAATATTTGAAATGAAACATCATTTTGTTTTATGATTTAACTTCTGACGATTGCAACTATTCGCAACTACAATCATATAACATTTTATTTAGAGATTTTCTTATTATATACTTTAAGTTAATTACTTAATTAAATATATCATAATATAAAAATGTAAATAAAGAAAAACAAACACCATTACTACAAACAAGATTGACTATAGGGTTAGATGTATGTAACAAATAATATAACCATCCATAGGGCACACCACTAACTCTTTTAGTTATTTGCATTACCTTTTATCATCTCACGTACTCTTAAATAAGTAGATTGAGAGATAAGAATTAGATAGCGCATGGGGCTGTACGAAGGACGAGTAGGAAGCTGAGCTTTCTTATATATCTATCTTTGGAGCCACTATCACTATATTCCATTATGTAGTACTGTGGAGGAATATTAGTACTTATCTATTATTAGAGACGGTTATATTTAGAGTTTATCTGATTTAGATGTATAAACTCTACTATTTCCCTATTTTCTATAATTTGATGGACCCGTTGCACTTGGATAAATGGTTTATTTCTGGTTCAATTGATTATATTACTGTCTCGTATGTTTTACATCTATGTTGTTATTATATTTTATCTATGTTGCCGTGCAGTTAAAGTCGCGCTAAATCCTCACTATAGTGCATAACGCGCTTCAACCGATCTATTTTAATTTAGCGCTATTAAACAGTAGATCTGCTTTAAGTCTCACTATATTCCGTTATATCTGCTAAATCAAGGCTTTTTAACATCTGCTTTAGCAATATTAATATAAAAAGGTTAATTTTACTAGTTCCCTTTTGAACCAAATCAACAAAATTACGGTAAAGGCTTAATTTTAAGGCATAGGTCTCAACATAAATTAGAACTCTATTGTTGTCAACAATCTATGCTGCATAAATCATGATATTCTTTGGCTCTGTTATTTAAGATTAAAAAATATATCTTTTTCCAACATTAATGATGTGAGAGTGAGAATAATTAACTTTAAATATTTGATTTTATATCTAATGAAGCTCTTTGCACCTCCGTTATTTTCCGCTATATCCCTACTTCCCCATTATAATTTTTTGCACCTCCATTATTTTTCACTATATCCCCGCTTCCCCGCTATAACTTTTTGCACCTGCACCGCTTTAGAATCGCTTTAACTGCACGGCTATGGTGTGAGATGTTTTGCAGGTTCTGTGATTAATTTATTGTACTTTACTGATGCAGCTCAGGACAGAAGTGAAGGTCTAATTCGCACACGACTTAAGGATTTAAGTCGCATACGACTTAACGAGGAAGTTATAGATCGTCCTCGACCTAAGGAGTCACGAGAGGGGGAGCTGCGTCTTAATTGAAACCAGGGGAAGAAGTTATCTCGAGTTTGCGACCTAAGGAAGTGATAGGTCGCGAACGACCTAACTTGGCAGTGCAACATGGAGACAGTTTAAGTCGCAAACGACCTAACTTGTTTTTAGGTCGCATACGACCTAACGAGCTAAGGCATAGGTCGTGGGAACGACCTAACAAATCACCAGGAAAAGAGCTACGACCTAACGGGTTTGAGAATGGCGAGCTAAAGCAAAGAGATAGGTCGCTGGAACGACCTAACATGTTTTTAGGTCGTGTACGACCTAACGAGATAAGAAAGAGGTTGCTGGAACGAGCTAACGGGGTGCTACGACCTAACAAGTCATGACCTATGTTAGGTCGCAAGAAACAGTCACGACCTATGATAGGTCATAGGAAACATGAACGACTTAAGATAGGTCGCTGGGTGATCTGGGAAGATAAGTCGCGAAGTCTTAAGTCGCAAGGCTTAGGTCGCGTAGTTCTATGAAGTACCCTTTTAAGTCGCTGAAGCTTGTTGCCGTTGATTCTCTACCGAGTTAATCTATGCCGTTGATGGAAGCTGGAGCATTGAAGTAAGGTCGCGAGAACTGTATGTTGAGTCGTAGTCGATCTATATGTTGTATTGTTTCCTTTGTACATTTTGTTAAGTCGTAAGTCGTGTATCGAGTTATTGTGTTGTAACTGTTTTTCTGTTAGGTCGCTGCCGACCTATACTAAGTCGCGTCTGTTCTTAGGTCGCACCATTTTAGGTCGTAGATCGTTCACGACCTAAGTGTTGTTGAAATTTTGTTCTGTTTTGAGCGTGTTGAGTTGTAGCCTATAAATAGGCAAGTGGTGTCATTTTGTAAAGTTTAGTTGATTTGAAATAAAACTCTTGTTTTGTTAGCTTTGTGCTTTCACCAAATTGGTAGTTGAGTGTAATCTCCTATCTCCTCTTTCGGATAATCGAGTGCGCTCGATTCAACGACTGCAGAAGCCGATTCACGGAATCTAGTGCACTAGATCAACGTGTGAAGAATCGCAGATCTTTGAACCCGGTATCGTGCGCGATCAACGAGTTCGGGATAGCTAGAATTCGGTATCTTCGGATCAATGAATTTGGGCATTTCAGTATCTTCCAATCCATCGATTGCTACTCTCATTGATCGACATTGTTTTTGATTAATCCGCTGCGTCAGTTTTGGTATCAGAGCTTGTTTAGCCAATCATAGCTAAATCGAGTCTTGGAGCCAATCATCTTGAAGAAGTTTGAATCGAAGTGAAGATTTGAGGTTATTAATCACGGCCGAGAGCAAGAAAGGAAGTTGTCCGAGCTTAGTAGAAGTGTTGGAGATCAAACTTGCCTCATTTGGAGAAGTTGTGTTCATCGTGTTCATCGCAAAGTTGCAACAAAGTGGAAGTTTTCGATCCATTTCATTTTGGATCAAAGTCCGAATTGTGTTTGAGTTTGAGGTGTGAAGAACTTCGGCCGAGATAAGCAAGTGAAGGCCGTGTACATCATTTGACCGAGAATTGAAGAGTTTTGTGAAGTTTTCAAGTATGCCGCCGAGAAGAGCTAATCGTCACCAAAACGTTGAAGCTTTGTATCGAAGAGAAGAAGCTGATGAGATGGAGCAAAGAATCAATGAAAACTTTAGTGAAAAGCTTAACGAAGATATTGGACGGTTAAAGAAGATGATGTTAGAGATGAATCAAAATCAGAGAAGGGTTTCACCTGAATCTAACCATGGGGGAAGTAGAGTCTCGCCACAGTCCAATCGAGACAGAAGTGTTGATGATGATCAAAGGCGTGGGAGGAACGTGAATGATCGTGAACGGAGGAATGTAGATAGAAGGGATGATGGTGGAAGACGTGATGGTAGTAAAGATGTGGGAGAATGAGATAGACAACGATATACATCTGATTTTGAAGAGGAGTATGATGGTGGTAGTGTTCGAGGACAAGGACGAGGACAAGGAAGAAATCACTCTGAATATGATCACAAGTGGGAGTCGGGGATGAAGACTGAAATTCCTGAATTCAAAGGTGGTATGCAAGCGGAGGAGTTTCTAGATTGGGTGGCTAATGTTGAGGAGATTTTTGACTTCAAAGAAGTTCCAGAACATCGTAGGGTGAAGTTGGTTGCTACGAGGTTGACGGGTAGAGCTTTGGCGTGGTGGCAGCAAACCAAACTTACACATGAGTGGATGGGGAAGTCAAAGGTTAAATCATGGGAGAAGATGAAGAAATTGATGAAAGCAACGTTCTTACCTTACAATTATCAATCTTTGATGTATCAACGTTTGCAGAATTTGAGGCAGGGCACAAAGAATGTTAATGATTACGCAGATGAGTTTTATCAGCTTATTGCGAGGAATGATATTATGGAAACAGAAGAACAACTAACGTCTAGATTTGTTGGAGGGTTGCGAATGCAGATTCAGGATATGGTTAACATGTTTGATCCTAGATCTGTAGCGGAAGCACACCAGAAAGCGTTAGCCTGGGAGAAACAGGGAAGACGAGGAGGTGGTATGCTTACAAATTCCAACAATCCAGTGAAGGGTGTTAGTGGGAGTTCTAATGTTTCAAAAGCTGTTGCGAAACCAGTTGTGAATGAGGTTGGAAAGATGAAAGTCAATAATGGTTTCAAGTGTTATAATTGCCAAGAAATGGGCCACAAAAGTAGCGAATGTCCAAAGCCGAAGAAGAGAGCTATAATAGCGGAGGTTGAGGATGAAGAAGCTAAATGTTCCAATTCACCACCTGATGAGGAGGAAGAAGAAGTGTCGGGAGATGAAGGTTATAATCTAATGATGAAGAGGTCATGTTTAACACCAAAGCAAGAGGAGGATTGTAGTTGGTTAAGGAGCAATATTTTTCAGTCAACATGTACCATTCTGGGAAAGGTTTGCAAATTTGTTATTGATGCTGGAAGCTGTGATAATATAATTTCTTCAGAAGCTGTGAGGAAGTTGGCGTTGAAGACTGAGAAATATTCGAAACCGTACAAGCTAGCTTGGTTGAGGAAAGGCGGGGAGGTGAAGGTTGGACGAAGGGCTTGTGTGAAGTTTTCAATTGGAAAGAAATACAAGGATGAAATCTGGTGCGATGTGGTAGATATGGATGTCTGTCATTTGTTGCTGGGGAGACCGTGGTAGTATGATAGGGCGGTGCAACATGATGGGCGTACCAACAGTTACAGTTTCATGTTTGAAGGCACAAAGATTACTCTAGTTCCAAAGAAGTGACAACAGGAGGAAAACAAGTTGGAGGAGATTGAAGAGCTTAAAACTTTGTTATCTTTGAAGGAGTTTGTGAAGGAAGTAGAGGAGGAGCCTGAAGTGTTTTTGTTGATTGGGCAAGAGAGCAGTGAAGAGGTTGAAATTCCGGAAGAAGCGAAGCCAGTTTTGAAAGAATTTGACGATGTATTTCCAGAGGAGTTACCAACGGAGTTGCCACCGTTGAGGGATATACAACATCAGATAGATCTTGTTCCAGGTGCTGTGTTGCCACACAGACCACATTATCGAATGAGTCCAAAGGAACATGAAGAATTGAGGAGGCAAGTGGAAGAATTGCTTGAACATGGGCGTGTGCAGGAGAGTTTAAGTCCTTGTGCTGTACCAGCTTTATTGGTACCCAAAAAGGATGGAACGTGGAGGATGTGCACAGATAGTAGAGCATTGAATAAGATCACAGTCAGATACAGATTTCCGATGCTGAGGCTTGATGATTTATTGGATCAAATCAGTGGGTCCGTAATCTTTTCTAAGATTGACTTGAAGAGCGGTTATCATCAGATTCGCATTAGACCAGGGGACGAATGGAAGACAGCGTTCAAGACGAGGGAAGGATTGTATGAATGGCTGGTAATGCCGTTTGGTCTATCAAATGCACCAAGTACATTCATGAGGGTGATGAACCAAATTTTCAGGCCATACATTGGGAAATTTGTGGTGGTTTACTTTGATGATACTCTGATCTACAGTGCTAGCACAGAAGAGCATGTTCAGCATTTGAAGAAAGTGTTAATTATTCTTCGAGAAGAACAATTCTATGCTGCTACAAAGAAGTGTGTTTTTATGGCGAAGAGTGTTTTATTTCTGGGGTATGTTGTGTCGGAAGAAGGAATACAGGTTGACCAAAGTAAAGTCGAAGCTATCAGAGATTGGCCGCAACCCAAGACGATAACGGAAGTTCGTAGTTTTCACGGGTTGGCTTCATTTTATCGAAGGTTTATTCCACACTTTAGTAGTGTGATGGCGCCTGTGACTGATTGTATGAAGGGTAAACAGTTTGCATGGACGGAGGAAGCCGGGGTTGCTTTTGATCGAATCAAAGGACTCTTGACGTCTGCACCAATTCTAATATTACCAGATTTTCAGTTGGTGTTTGAATTACACACTGATGCATCCAAGGTTGGGATTGGAGGAGTGTTGAGTCAGAAGGGACGTCCGATTGCATACTTTAGCGAGAAGTTATCAGGAGCAAAGATGAGATACAGTACATATGATGTGGAATTTTATGCTGTTGTGCAAGCTATTAAACACTGGAGACATTATCTATTTCAGAAAGAGTTTGTTCTTTACACTGATCATGAGGCATTGAAGCATTTACAAGGGCAAGACAAGATTTCAGCGAGACATGCATCATGGATTGCGTATCTGCAACAGTTTACTTTTGTTGTTAAACACAAGTCAGGAGTGACGAATCGTGTGGCTGATGCATTGAGCCGAAGGAATCACTTGTTAACTACGATGAAAGTTGAAGTAACAGGATTTGATGTGCTACCAGAATTATTTGTCGATGATCCTTACTTTGCAAAGTTTGTTGATAAAGTCGAATGGGGAGACGGATGAGTTTTTGATGGTAGATGGTTTTCTATTCAAAGGAAATCGATTGTGCATACCTGATTGTAGTTTGAGAATGAAGATTGTAAAAGAGCTACATGAAGAAGGACATGTTGGGAGAGACCGTACGTTACAGTTGATTTCACAGTCTTACTTTTGGCCATCGATGAGGAAAGAAGTGGAGAGGTTTGTGGAGCGATGTCATATCTGTCAGGTTTCGAAAGGAACTGCAACTAATGCTGGGTTATATATGCCGTTACCTGTACCAACTAAACCATGGGTTGATGTGAGTATGGACTTTGTGTTGGGGTTGCCGAGAACGCAGCGTGGTAATGATTCCATTTATGTGGTGGTTGACCGAGTTACGAAAATGGCACATTTTATTGCTTGTAAGAAGACGGCGGATGCTGTTCATGTTGCTCAGTTGTTTTTCAAAGAGATATATCGACTTCACGGATTGCCAGAATCGATTGTGTCGGACAGGGATACTCGTTTTCTAAGTCATTTTTGGCTAAGTTTGTGGAAGATGGTGGGAACGAAGTTGGACTTTAGCAGCGCTTATCATCCGCAAACGGATGGACAGACCGAGGTTGTGAACAGATCATTGGGAAATTTATTACGATGTCTGGTGCAAGACAATCTGAAGAGTTGGGATGTGAAGTTATGTCAAGCAGAGTTTGCTCATAATCATGCTGTGAACCGTAGTACGGGTTTCAGTCCATTTCAGATAGTATACTCAAGCTTACCGAGGGGACCGTTGGATTTAACGGTAATACCACACTCGAAGGGGACAGTTAAGAAAGCTACTGATTTTGTTGAAGGGTTGACGGAGTGTCATAGAATCGTTCAAGAACGATTGGAAAAGGCAAATGAGAAATACAAACGATCTGCAGATCTGAAGCGAAGGAGTGTTGAATTTAATGAAGGAGATATGGTATATGCTGTGTTGACAAGAGATCGTTTTCCAGTGGGCGCTTATAACAAGTTGAAAGCCAGGAAAATTGGGCCTGTAGAAGTCGTGAAACGAATTAATGAAAATGCTTATAAGTTGAAGCTGCCAGAGGATGTGTATACTTCTGATGTGTTCAATGTTAAGCATCTCATACCATATCATGGGGATGAACGAGCTAATGTGGAAGAATTTACAAATTCGAGGTCGAATTTTTCTCAACCTGGGGAGGATGATGCAGCTCAGGACAGAAGTGAAGGTCTAAGTCGCACACGACTTAAAGATTTAAGTCGCATACGACTTAACGAGGAAGTTATAGGTCGTCCTCGACCTAAGGAGTCACGAGAGGGGGAGCTGCGTCTTAACTGGAAACCAGGGGAAGAAGTTACCTCGAGTTTGCGACCTAAGGAAGTGATAGGTCGCGAACGACCTAACTTGGCAGTGCAACATGGAGACAGTTTAAGTCGCAAACGACCTAACTTGTTTTTAGGTCGCATACGACCTAACGAGCTAAGGCATAGGTCGTGGGAACGACCTAACAAATCACCAGGAAAAGAGCTACGACCTAACGGGTTTGAGAATGGCGAGCTAAAGCAAAGAGATAGGTCGCTGGAACGACCTAACATGTTTTTAGGTCGTGTACGACCTAACGAGATAAGAAAGAGGTTGCTGGAACGTGCTAATGGGGTGCTACGACCTAACAAGTCACGACCTATGTTAGGTCGCAAGAAACAGTCACGACCTATGATAGGTCACAGGTAACAGGAACGACTTAAGATAGGTCGCTGGGTGATCTGGGAAGATAAGTCGCGAAGTCTTAAGTCACAAGGCTTAGGTCGCGCAGTTCTATGAAGTACCCTTTTAAGTCGCTGAAGCTTGTTGCCGTTGATTCTTCTGCCGAGTTAATCTCTGCCGCTGATGGAAGCTGGAGCATTGAAGTAAGGTCGCGAGAACTGTATGTTGAGTCGTAGTCGATCTATATGTTGTATTGTTTCCTTTGTACATTTTGTTAAGTCGTAAGTCGTGTATCGAGTTATTGTGTTGTAACTGTTTTGTTGTTAGGTCGCTGCCGACCTATACTAAGTCGCGTCTGTTCTTAGGTCGCACCATTTTAGGTCGTAGGTCGTTCACGACCTAAGTGTTGTTGAAATTTTGTTCTGTTTTGGGCGTGTTGAGTTGTAGCCTATAAATAGGCAAGTGGTGTCATTTTGTAAAGTTTAGTTGATTTGAAATAAAACTCTTGTTTTGTTAGCTTTGTGCTTTCACCAAATTGGTAGTTGAGTGTAATCTCCTATCTCCTCTTTCGGATAATCTAGTGCGCTCGATTCAACGACTGTAGAAGCCGATTCACGGAATCTAGTGCACTAGATCAACGTGTGAAGAATCGCAGATTATACTAAGATTGGTCGAGCCCCAAACAGGGTTCAACACACAAATAGAATCTAAAACCATATCTGGCTTAAGTTTCAGTCTATCAACAAGAGTACAAGATATGAAACTAAGAGAAGCACCAGTATCAAATAAGACATGAACATGAATGACATAAATAAATAGAATACCTTCCAAAACAAGCTTCCCCTTTGTAGATGCAGAAGTGGAAGGTAGTGAAGCTAGTGCAAAAGCTCGAGGTTGTCCCTCTTCTAGAGCATCAGACACTCCCTAACAAAATGTCCTGGCTGATGGCAGTTGTGCAGCTCTTTTGTGGCGAACTGTGCCTTGGCCGTCTGTGGCTCTAGCATTGGTACCTTAGCAATTGGTGCCTTACTAATAGTGCTTTCGCCACTTGCCCTCCCTTACCCGACCTACAACTCGTAGCAAAATGTCGCTTCTTCCCACACTTATGACAAGCAAGACTAGAAAAATATCCCTCGACGACTAAAACTATCGCTCGTTGTCCCTAGCTAGTCCAGAAATAGATAGCTTTGGTGCTAAGCTCTCAAACCTCAACCCTATGTTCACCAAATTCACATAAGATCCCAAGATCTGATATGTCATATTACTCTTGAATTCCAGATGCATCCCTGCGATCAACATCACATTTATCTTTAATGACATGTCTACTACTAGCTTGAACCGAGATAAGGTGATGAATCAGCTATCATACTTCGCCAATGTCATGGCCCACTATTTAAGTCGAGGAAGCTCCTAAATAATAAAGTCTTCCTGGTTTCCAGGACAAACATCATCTCTAATTCCTCGTTAAATTGAGCATAAGAGAAGTCGTTCTCTTGGGCATCAGCAGTGATAGAACTCCACCAATCCATGGCTATGTCCATCAAATGTCGTGACGCCAACCAACGCTTCATTGCATCATCTAGCTCCATATCCCCAAATATCTGATCACACAATTTGATCCAAATCTGGACTTCTATAATTGTCTCCGAACCACCAAACCTCTTACCCCCCCAGCCTCTCATAATCATGGGAGAGCAAATAAAAATTCACCTAAGGCCTAATCTGCAGGACCTCCTCTACAATATCCACTCTTGGTTCCTCGACCGGAGCAACATTCCTTAGTGCTCGATCTCCACCATTTATGACGGTACTAACCCGACCACCTCTACCTCATTGAGCATTGGTAGCTCTAGCACTCATGATTTGTACTACCTGAACATAACATAATATATTTAGGATATGAAAGGCTAGAGTTATTTCAAAGAAAGAGATTATTCCTAAGGAAAAGCTGAAAAGACGGTATAGGTTTATAGAGAAATACAAATACGTTCTAGTACATAAATATGCTTGACTCATTCTAGCGTGCCGCTTACCCTATCTCTAGTGAGCCATACCTAACCAAAACCAAGGTGTTCGCTCAACCTTAGGCTTTGATACTAAATGTAACGACCCAACATTTCGACCCTCGAGTGTCAATACCAAATATATCCATGGTATTCGTTTGTTGAACATCGAAGTGTCAGAAAGATAGAAAGTTAGGGTAAAACAAAAAAAGAATAGAACAAGAAAAGAAGAACACAACATCAGAATCTCATGTGGAACAATAATATATTATATCAAAAGAACATTACAAAGGGTCACTCCGAATACAAAAATTTCAGAGTTACAAAACCTAGGTATTATCATCAGCTTGGACAGTTATAACTGCTTGTCCTCACAATGCTGGTATATACATAACTAATATGGAAGAACAAAAATAGAAACAGATGGATAATGGAAGCCTTCAGCTCGTCTTCTGAACTCTAAAGCATCTAAGGTAAAACCTACTATACTCAGCCTACTCGATAGAGTACACGAGGAATTTAGGGAAAACAAAAACTAAACATCAGACATAAGCCTGGTATGAGAGAACTCGAGATATATAAATACATGTAACAATAACTATTAAGATCGTACGGATTCCCATAACGGTTTTGAAGTGACCCACTTCTTCTTGATTTATTTTTAGTGAATTTTCTGTTTAGTTTTTTTTTTTTTTTCACACTATATATACATATATACATGTCAATGGATCACTACCCTTAATCTAATTCTTCCCAAGATCCTGAATTTTACTAATATAAATATATCAGTATTTAAAATAAATCCTATCATTTATATATGTGAAGATATATAAATGGTTCTTTGCTGATCAGAGTGATTAAAATAGCAAAGCAACTTAATACTGAAGTGATCAAGAAATAATCACTAGTAAACAAGCTTTTAATAAAGGTGTTTGTGCTAAGTTCAGAATAGTGTCAAAGTCAGTATAAAATAAAGTGGATCCTAAGGAAACACAAGCAACATCTAGGCGTAATGGAAACGCGCCTAACTTATACATACAAGGTCACGAGTTCGAGTGCTATGCTGGTCGGTTCAAACACAATTTTTGTTTTTCATTTTTTTTTTCTTTTTAGAACTCAAGCCTGATTTACCTTAGGCTTATATACCACTAGTTCTCTTATTTTCTTATCCTATTTCACCTACTGGTTTATCCCTGAATCTATAAGCCATACAATTTAATCCTGGGATTTTTGTAATATGATACTTATTGTTCTATAATAAGTAAAAAGTGTTCAACCTAATCCATGCTATTTAGTTTAACTGGTGTTACTCATTTCATCTTCAAACAGTTTTTTTTTTATCAGATGAAATACCCATGCTTTAATTTACTAAGTAGCAATAATCAGGTGAACATTGAAATTACAAACTGATTTGAAGGCTAAGCAGAGGAAAACAACACAGTCATACTAGAGTGCTAACTCAAACTATCATTTTAAATGGAGACTAAGAACATGTGTGCAGACAGTGTGCCTTAAGGCAAAGTGACCTGACAAAATGCAAGACTTCCCAGATGAACTTATAATGAAGATAACTGATGATTTTCTAGGAAAGATAACAAATGTTAATGTTCATCATTCTATTGAATGGTGGAGATGCTCATTACAGACAAGACCACATGCCTCTACAAATTATTACTGGTTTTGACTAAGGCTCAATATTACCAGATTTGAATTGAGTATCCAGAAATCAAGAATTAGATGAGTCTAGTTTGCTGTGATGCCTACAAGTATCTAGCATACATATGAGCTTATTACACCAAGCAATACAAGTTTTTGCTGGGGAAAATCAAATGCCCAAAACCAAATTACAGGCTATGTCTACCAGCCTTTGCATGGACCTATATCAATTATAAGTCATGGTCAAGCCTTACTGGTTAGCCAGGACCAGATTCACCTATCCATTTAACAAAATTCATAGCATACTTCTCAATAACAGCCTTATCTTTATAATTTAAAATCACTTAAACCTTGCCAAGGTATGTATGTCCACATATCATATTATATGGCATACTTCCTTCATCACTTTTCCACCAGAAATCATATAAATAAGTTGCTTAAATCAGTAACTCACAAACCCCACAGAATACTTAAGTTTTTACATGTTCTTTTCAAGTGAACAAAATAAGCATCATTGCTGAGAATACACAAAATAAAAGAAAGTTTGCCTAGATTATCTATTACAGATTATACTGCTACTTCCTTAAGCATCTATTTTTCCTTAATTCATGAAGATCTTCAAATATCCATGCAAGCAAGCCACTTATACATCTCTTCCTGCAGCAATATTTTGGACTGCCTCCATAAAAATGAGACACCCCAATTATTGCAAGGCAACAAATAGGGTCAGAAAATAAATTCTGGTATGAGTGAAATCAAAATATAATAACTTGACATTTAAATTATTGTGCAGAGAATTTATGTGCTTGATGCTTATTTGGATTCATAATATAAACTGGGGATATGAACATGTATAAGCCCCTACTAACACATATGCACACAAGCATCCATACATCCATTCAATTCAGTATACATGTACACATACTCCTATGGAATTAACTCATTTTAATTTCCATAGCTCAGCTCTCAATCTCAAATTAAAAATTTAATTTGGTCTTAACTCTTTGCCATTGAACACCATGTGTGCATTGCAAGGGACTCAATTCTGTTAACCCTTGCACCAAGGCCTATAGGACTTAAACAAGTCATGCACATACCCATCATCCCCCTTATGATGGATAGATCAAGGCTTCACTCCTAGATTAGTTTTTACAATCCAGAGACCATTCTCATTTTCTTTCAGAAAATCTTATTAACTCTTGAAATGCTGCTATATTCTTTTCTTCTCTTTCTTATTTTTAATCAGAGAGGGTTAACTCACTCAGGCATTTCAGCTAACCATAGTAACATTCATGAAAAGAATACCACATCTCATTTTCCAATTGTTTGATTCAAAATTTGTTTTAACACTGCATATCTTCTATATTCAGGAATATCATGATCACTTAAACAAATCCTGGAAAGTTATATAGAAATTCTTATACTCTATTCTACTGTGAACATAGGGTAAGGTTTTTGAGAAAAACCCATAAAACATTTTAGCTTAAGATCTAAACAAATCAGCACATAAATGATTTATTGCATTGTTCACCTTAAGTTTTAAAACAATCCAGACATGAGCATGAACCTCCTTTATTCACACTGCCTAGTTCATTTTTCAGTAATACCCTACTTCACAATAAAAATGTATTTGTCTTACTAACCATATTTATAAACTGGTGTTTTAAGGTGCTGGATCTATATCAGTGATCATGGTATTTCTTTCTTATCAAACAATCAAACAAAGCAAACCAAATCATCAACCAAAGATTTATTAAAACTCCTACTATTTTCAGCATTCATTTATACTGAAAGATAGATCAAGCACAAACATGATATGGTTTTTATAAAATAATATGGCTGCCCTTAACTTGGGTCTTAATGCCTTAAGCCTCATAGATTGATTAATCACTCACCTTCCTGCCTCTTTTCCCTGAGAATTCTTTAACTTGAACAATGGCTTTGGATTGCTCTCCTTTCTTTTCTTAATGTTTTCTGTTTTTCTGCAGTGAGACTGCTGCTTCCCTTTTAGTTTTTAAAACATTGTTTAGGGTTTTAGTAGAATGAAAAACCCATCTTATCCCCATACAGTTGAGAGAATTTTACATATAATGTCATGGCTAGAAATGCCATTTTCTTTCTGATTTCCAATTCGGGTATTTTCAGTTGTTTTTAACTTTTCTTTTCTTTTCTGATTTGCATGCTATTTGCATGTTTCATACACACACCTTATTCTCATGTGACTATCTTGCATTGTTTATTTTCTTTATGCTAAACTGTAATGTATACATGTATACTCTTTTATGAATTGATTCCTTGTTAATGCTTCAAACTATTTATTTTCTCTTGATGTACAAATGTATTCATATATTTAATTACCATTTTCATTTTTGTTTTACTGAAAACAACTATTCCCTTCATTATATTTTTAACTTATTCTCACTATTTATTTTTAGGCTGTATTATTTCTTTTTCCTTGAAAATTCTCCTTTTTCTGACTTTATTTAAATTATTCTTATCTCAATAATTTTGGGTCTTCACATACTCTCCTCCTAAAAGGAATTGTGTCCCACAATTATTCTCTCATACATTTCCATCCAAATGTATACAAAGCATAATTTCAATTGAATGAATTTTTAGAAACTCATTCATTTTAAATCAATCAAACACACATAAAAATTTTTTTTAAGGTTTCATCATAGTTTTAAACATACCTTTTTAAGCAGAAAATAGATTAGGATATTTATTCCTCATTCTATCTTCAGCCTCCCATGTACAATCATTCTCATCCAGACTCCACTGAATTTTTACCAATTTAATTATTTTGTTTCTTAATTTCCTCTCTTCTCTAGCCACTATGCCCACTGGTTCCTTTGTATAAACCAGGTTTTCTTGAATTTCAACATGTGTAGGGGATTCAAGAATAGTTTTCTTATCATGCACCCACTTTCTTAATTGAGATACATGAAATACATCATGTATTTTGCTCAATTCCTCTGGTAACTTCAACCTATAAGCTAAAGTCCCAATTCTTTGAACAATTTCATATGGTCCTACATACCTTGGTGACAGTTTCCCTGCTTTTCCAAATCTCAATATTTTCCTCATTGGTGAAACTTTGAGAAACACATAGTCTCCCACCTCAAACTCTACTGGCCTTCTCTTTTTATCTGCATAAGCTTTCTGTCTCTCTTGAGCCACTCTCATTCTTTGCCTCACTAATTCAATTCTTGCAGAAGTTTCTTTTACCTGGTCTGGTCCAAGCAACACCCTTTCACCAGCCTCCATCCAACATGCAGGAGATAAACAAGGCTTCCCATATAAAGCCTCAAATGGAGCCATTCCTATAGTGGATTGGTAGCTGTTATTATAAGCAAACTCAGCTAAATAAATATGATCTTCCCAGTTGCCTCCAAAATCAAGTATGCATGCTCTCAACAAATCCTCTAAAACTTTATTAACAATCTCAGTTTGTCCATCAGTTTGTGGATGGTAGGATGTGCTTAAGCTTAATTCTGTCCCCATAGCTTCTTGAAAGCTACTCCAAAATCTTGAAGTAAACAAAGTATCTCTATCACTAATGATAGTCTTGGGGATGCCATGCAATCTTACTATCTCCTTTACAAACAATTGAGCTAGCTTGTGAGCATTTCTGTTTGAACTTATTGGGATGAAGTGTGCTGTTTTTGTGAGTCTATCAACCACTACCCAAATACTATCATTTCCCCTTCTTGTTCTTGGCAAACCATCCACAAAATCCATTGATATACTCTCCCATTTCCAGGTAGGCACTTCCAAAGGTTGCAATAGGCCTGAGGGTCTTTGATAGTCTGCCTTTACTTGTTGGCATGTTAAGCAATTTGCCACATATTTTGCTACTGCCCCTTTCATTCCTGGCCACCAATAATTTCTCTTGAGATCATGGTACATTTTTGTACCACCAGGATGGATAGTATACTTTGTTTTGTGATGCTCATCCATAACTTCTTGCTTTAGTTCTTCTATATTTGGTATGCAGAGTTTCCCTTTTTTCCTTAAGTATCCTTTACCATCTACCTCATAGTTTTCCACTGTCCTGCCTTGGGATATCATGTTCTTTTTCTCCTTCAAATTTATATCTTGATTCTGCATTTGTCCTATTTTATCAACCAGTGTTGAATTTAAGGATATGAGGCTTAATTTACCATATTCAATCATTTTACTGTGTGTCTTATCTGATACACTAGTTTCTTCTTTCACTTCCACCTCACTAAGAATTGTCAAATCCTTGAACTCTGCCATCATTAAGCTTGCCAATTTAGCTTGATGCCTACTTAATGCATCTGCTACTTTATTAGCTTTTCCAGGGGTATACAATATATCAAGATCATAGGCAGCTAGAAATTCTACCCACCTATGTTGTCTCATGTTCAAGTCTTTTTGGGAAAACAAATATTTAAGTGACTTGTGATCAGTAAACAATTCAAACTTAGCACCCAATAAATAATGTCTCCATAGTTTCAATGCATACACCACAGCAGCTAGTTCTAAGTCATGTGTAGCATACCTAGTTTCATTTGGCTTGAGTTGCCTTGATGCATAAGCTATGACTCTACCATGTTGCATAAGCACTGCCCCCAATCCAGATCCACTAGCATCTGTGTAAACTACTAATTCTTCATTGCCTTCTGGCACTTGCAAAACTGGAGCTTCTACCAGTGCCTTCTTTAGTGATATGAAAGCTTGTTCACACTTCTCTGTCCACACATAGGGTTGCTCCTTTTTAGTTAGCTTGGTCAATGGGATAGCTATCCTTGCAAAATCTTTTATAAATCTCCTATAATAGCCTGCCATTCCCAAAAATGACCTCACCTCGGTTACTGATTTGGGTCTGCTCCAAGATTGCACTGCCATCACCTTATTTGGGTCTACACTAACCCCTTGTTGTGATACTATGTGCCCCAAAAATTTTACTTCCTTCTGCCAAAATGTGCACTTAGAGAATTTGGCTTTTAAATCATGTGTCCTCAGTCTAGACAAAACCAGATGCAAGTGTTTTGCATGTTCTTCTTCTGATTTTGAATATACTAATATGTCATCAATAAAGACAACCACAAATTTATCTAGAAAATCTCTAAATGTTCTATTCATTAAATCTACAAAATATGATGGTGCATTTGTCAATCCAAAAGGCATTACTAAATATTCATATAGCCCATACCTTGTGTTGAATGCTGTGTATTTAATACTTTCCTCTTCAACCTTCATTTGGTGAAATCCAGAGGCTAAGTCTAGTCTTGAGAAAATCCTTGCTCCACTTAATTGATCAAACAAATCATCAATTCTGGGAAGTGGATACTTATTTTTAATGGTGACTTTGTTTAATTCCCTATAATCTATGCACATTCTCAAAGTACCATCATGCTTTTTCACAAATACAACTGGAGAACCCCAGTTTGAACTACTAGGCCTTATAAAGCCTTTCTGCTCCAGTTCTTCCAACTGATGTTTCAGTTCCACTAATTCTTTAGAACCCATCCTAGTAGGCTTCTTGATGATTGGGCTTGCTCCTGGGATTAGCCTTATTTGAAATTCTACTTGCCTATTTTCTGGAACACCTATGACTTCACCAAAGACATCTGGGTATTCATTTATAATTTTTATGTCTTCAAGTGTTAATTCTTTCTCAGTCATGCTACATATTTGGTTAAGGTAATTGATTTTAGCAATTTCACTCATGACTATAATATTTTTACCATTTTCTGTTTTCAGAGAAATAGTAAAATTTTCCAAATTCAAAATTGCTTTGAATTTGCTCAACCAATCTACCCCTAAAATAATTCCTATTCCAGGGTATTTTAATACAAACAAATCAGATTTAAACACATTTCCTCCTATGTTTAATTCTACTCCCAAACATTTCAATCCTAGCAAACAAGAGCTACCCAGGGGACTTTGAATAGACAAGGGATTATCAACTAAATAGCATGTGAGAGTTAATTTATTCACTATGTCTTGGGATATTAGTGAATGTGTTGCTCCAGTGTCATATATAACTGAGATGGGGTGATCTTTAATTAGAAGTATACCTTCCAATTGTCCAGAACTTCCCACTGCAGTTGCTTTTCCCTCAAGTGCTCCTACCTTTGCTCCCTTTTTGAATTCTGGGCAATTCTTTTTAATATGACCCTCTTTCCCACAGTTGTAGCAACTGAATGGGGTTTTCTTAGCTGCCTGACACCTATTACTCATGTGTCCTTCTTTACCACAATTGTAGCAAATAACCTTCTTCTTGACTTCTCCACTGGCTGCTCCTTCAGCCTTCTGATTTGGATTTCTCTTATCATAAGGGTGAGTTCTATTTTTTCCCTTTTTATTGTTGTTGTTAGTCCTCATGCTCCTGAATTTTTCTCTGGCATTATCATGTTGTTCAAAAGAGAGAGTAAGATCTATGACTTGATCAAAGGTTTTGTCTTTGTAGGGTAGCATTGCTCTACTTAAATTAGCATTAAGTCCTTGAATAAATCTGGAATTCTTTAATTCTTCATTCCCTATGAGCATGGTTCCATACTTGGATAAGCTCTCAAATTTTTGTATGTATTCAGTTACACTCATTGACCCTTGCCTCAGCCTTATAAATTCCTCCAACAGTGTTGCCTTGGCTGTTGCTGGGACAAATCTTGCCTCAAGCATCTCCTTGAATTGATCCCATGTTATCTCATTTTCTGGCCTCCCCATGATAATGACCTCCCACCAATCCAATGCTGCTCCCTTGAGTCTTCTGGAAGCAATTTGCCTTTTCCTTTGATCATTTATTTGCATATCTGCAAATATCCTATCCAAAGTTCTCAACCATGTCTGCACTCCCATAACTCCCTCAGTGCCTTCAAAATCCTTGCCTCCTAAATTTGAAAATGTCTTCAATAGCTTAGATAATTCCTCATGAGGATTTTCTTCTCTATGCACTGCTCCCTCTCTAAATGCCCTCACCAAATCTTGCAAATTGACCATTGGTGTTGCATTGGAGGATCCTGCTCCATGACTTGGTGGTCTTCCTACCATGATTCACTATTTAATTGCATAGCTAATTAGTCATATTTCTAATTCAATTATTTTCTGCAATTTATTTCTACTGAAAATATTTATTTCTATCATTACTATATATATTTATGCTATGTTTTAACAACATAGCTCTGATACCAACTGAAGTGACCCACTTCTTCTTGATTTATTTTTAGTGAATTTTCTGTTTAGTTTTTTTTTTTTTTCACACTATATATACATATATACATGTCAATGGATCACTACCCTTAATCTAATTCTTCCCAAGATCCTGAATTTTACTAATATAAATATATCAGTATTTAAAATAAATCCTATCATTTATATATGTGAAGATATATAAATGGTTCTTTGCTGATCAGAGTGATTAAAATAGCAAAGCAACTTAATACTGAAGTGATCAAGAAATAATCACTAGTAAACAAGCTTTTAATAAAGGTGTTTGTGCTAAGTTCAGAATAGTGTCAAAGTCAGTATAAAATAAAGTGGATCCTAAGGAAACACAAGCAACATCTAGGCGTAATGGAAACGCGCCTAACTTATACATACAAGGTCACGAGTTCGAGTGCTATGCTGGTCGGTTCAAACACAATTTTTGTTTTTCATTTTTTTTTTCTTTTTAGAACTCAAGCCTGATTTACCTTAGGCTTATATACCACTAGTTCTCTTATTTTCTTATCCTATTTCACCTACTGGTTTATCCCTGAATCTATAAGCCATACAATTTAATCCTGGGATTTTTGTAATATGATACTTATTGTTCTATAATAAGTAAAAAGTGTTCAACCTAATCCATGCTATTTAGTTTAACTGGTGTTACTCATTTCATCTTCAAACAGTTTTTTTTTATCAGATGAAATACCCATGCTTTAATTTACTAAGTAGCAATAATCAGGTGAACATTGAAATTACAAACTGATTTGAAGGCTAAGCAGAGGAAAACAACACAGTCATACTAGAGTGCTAACTCAAACTATCATTTTAAATGGAGACTAAGAACATGTGTGCAGACAGTGTGCCTTAAGGCAAAGTGACCTGACAAAATGCAAGACTTCCCAGATGAACTTATAATGAAGATAACTGATGATTTTCTAGGAAAGATAACAAATGTTAATGTTCATCATTCTATTGAATGGTGGAGATGCTCATTACAGACAAGACCACATGCCTCTACAAATTATTACTGGTTTTGACTAAGGCTCAATATTACCAGATTTGAATTGAGTATCCAGAAATCAAGAATTAGATGAGTCTAGTTTGCTGTGATGCCTACAAGTATCTAGCATACATATGAGCTTATTACACCAAGCAATACAAGTTTTTGCTGGGGAAAATCAAATGCCCAAAACCAAATTACAGGCTATGTCTACCAGCCTTTGCATGGACCTATATCAATTATAAGTCATGGTCAAGCCTTACTGGTTAGCCAGGACCAGATTCACCTATCCATTTAACAAAATTCATAGCATACTTCTCAATAACAGCCTTATCTTTATAATTTAAAATCACTTAAACCTTGCCAAGGTATGTATGTCCACATATCATATTATATGGCATACTTCCTTCATCACTTTTCCACCAGAAATCATATAAATAAGTTGCTTAAATCAGTAACTCACAAACCCCACAGAATACTTAAGTTTTTACATGTTCTTTTCAAGTGAACAAAATAAGCATCATTGCTGAGAATACACAAAATAAAAGAAAGTTTGCCTAGATTATCTATTACAGATTATACTGCTACTTCCTTAAGCATCTATTTTTCCTTAATTCATGAAGATCTTCAAATATCCATGCAAGCAAGCCACTTATACATCTCTTCCTGCAGCAATATTTTGGACTGCCTCCATAAAAATGAGACACCCCAATTATTGCAAGGCAACAAATAGGGTCAGAAAATAAATTCTGGTATGAGTGAAATCAAAATATAATAACTTGACATTTAAATTATTGTGCAGAGAATTTATGTGCTTGATGCTTATTTGGATTCATAATATAAACTGGGGATATGAACATGTATAAGCCCCTACTAACACATATGCACACAAGCATCCATACATCCATTCAATTCAGTATACATGTACACATACTCCTATGGAATTAACTCATTTTAATTTCCATAGCTCAGCTCTCAATCTCAAATTAAAAATTTAATTTGGTCTTAACTCTTTGCCATTGAACACCATGTGTGCATTGCAAGGGACTCAATTCTGTTAACCCTTGCACCAAGGCCTATAGGACTTAAACAAGTCATGCACATACCCATCATCCCCCTTATGATGGATAGATCAAGGCTTCACTCCTAGATTAGTTTTTACAATCCAGAGACCATTCTCATTTTCTTTCAGAAAATCTTATTAACTCTTGAAATGCTGCTATATTCTTTTCTTCTCTTTCTTATTTTTAATCAGAGAGGGTTAACTCACTCAGGCATTTCAGCTAACCATAGTAACATTCATGAAAAGAATACCACATCTCATTTTCCAATTGTTTGATTCAAAATTTGTTTTAACACTGCATATCTTCTATATTCAGGAATATCATGATCACTTAAACAAATCCTGGAAAGTTATATAGAAATTCTTATACTCTATTCTACTGTGAACATAGGGTAAGGTTTTTGAGAAAAACCCATAAAACATTTTAGCTTAAGATCTAAACAAATCAGCACATAAATGATTTATTGCATTGTTCACCTTAAGTTTTAAAACAATCCAGACATGAGCATGAACCTCCTTTATTCACACTGCCTAGTTCATTTTTCAGTAATACCCTACTTCACAATAAAAATGTATTTGTCTTACTAACCATATTTATAAACTGGTGTTTTAAGGTGCTGGATCTATATCAGTGATCATGGTATTTCTTTCTTATCAAACAATCAAACAAAGCAAACCAAATCATCAACCAAAGATTTATTAAAACTCCTACTATTTTCAGCATTCATTTATACTGAAAGATAGATCAAGCACAAACATGATATGGTTTTTATAAAATAATATGGCTGCCCTTAACTTGGGTCTTAATGCCTTAAGCCTCATAGATTGATTAATCACTCACCTTCCTGCCTCTTTTCCCTGAGAATTCTTTAACTTGAACAATGGCTTTGGATTGCTCTCCTTTCTTTTCTTAATGTTTTCTGTTTTTCTGCAGTGAGACTGCTGCTTCCCTTTTAGTTTTTAAAACATTGTTTAGGGTTTTAGTAGAATGAAAAACCCATCTTATCCCCATACAGTTGAGAGAATTTTACATATAATGTCATGGCTAGAAATGCCATTTTCTTTCTGATTTCCAATTCGGGTATTTTCAGTTGTTTTTAACTTTTCTTTTCTTTTCTGATTTGCATGCTATTTGCATGTTTCATACACACACCTTATTCTCATGTGACTATCTTGCATTGTTTATTTTCTTTATGCTAAACTGTAATGTATACATGTATACTCTTTTATGAATTGATTCCTTGTTAATGCTTCAAACTATTTATTTTCTCTTGATGTACAAATGTATTCATATATTTAATTACCATTTTCATTTTTGTTTTACTGAAAACAACTATTCCCTTCATTATATTTTTAACTTATTCTCACTATTTATTTTCAGGCTGTATTATTTCTTTTTCCTTGAAAATTCTCCTTTTTCTGACTTTATTTAAATTATTCTTATCTCAATAATTTTGGGTCTTCACAGGTTTCCCCTTAAAAGAAACCACCATTCATTAAGTTTAATATAGTGAAATGATAGATAATGTCTCGGGTGTAGAATATAAATTATATCAAATAGCTATGATGCTTACATTGATCACACCACAATAATATTATGTTACATTTAAAACCGTTAAGGTACATTTGCATATCGATTTTTCCAAGAAGATCTCTTCGGTGAAGTTGAATCCGAATTGCATGCACAAGGGTTAGAAAGTACCTTTTGAGCATCATATATCTCTAGATCAAATATACTATTAAGGTAAACACAAGCAGCCATCGTCCGAATATAAACATGAACAACGTGAACCAAATATCATCAACTCCCACCGGCCAACAAGTGACAAGTATCTCTAGATATGGAGTTGATAATACCCTAACGTGGGTTGGCTAAACCCAAGTTGTGCAACCTACTCTATTTTCTGTCATTTTCGATGTCGAACTTATGTTCGACATCTTTCACATGGGTCTTCATTACTTAAACAGAACAGAAATCCCCAAATGGATTCCAATATCTCGAACATATCACGAATCACTACATGGATTCCAACATCTCGAACAAATCTTGGATCTCCACATAGATTCTCCTTTGCAACCACTTTCAAAACATAGAATACGTATACTAATTTTGAAGTGTTATGCGGTAAGTAAAATACTTACCAACCTCAGACTCTTCAAAACCAATCGATGAATTTTCGGTTAACTCAATTTCGATTCTCTCAGTAGTAAGCCAAAGCTAGAGACGTTCTGTACCAATTCTTCTTCTAGAGGATTCTCATTGTATGAAATCGCAAAGCCTTTCGATGCTTCTTAAGCCATATTTGGTTAAGTTTGATAGTCGACCAATCGACTATCTACTTAAAAACAATTGCTTATACGAATTAATATTCATATACTTAACTCGTTTTTGACATTCCAACTTAACTATTCCTCGTCCAAGAGTAAAGCCCGGTACATTAGAGCACTGGTTTCATATCAAAGTCTTGCCTAAACACTTCATTCTTGAATCCCATAATTAGATAAGTCTATCTTGGCAGCTATTAGTGTTAAATATAGCATTAATGATTTCCATAAACAAGTAAGAAATCAACACGATTAACATGTTTCCGACATTCCCGATTTAACCATTCCATGTTCAAGAGGGACATCGGTAGGTTAGAGCTCTATTGCTTATATCCCTGCTTGAACATCAATATTAATTCTTACAAATAGATAAGCCTACTTTGTCGGCTTTTACTGTTAAGCATGGTTAATTACTTTTCAACATGTAATTTAAACAGTTAACCATTTAGCCATTAAGCAATTCTCAACCCCTTTTAAACCTTTTTTATACTTTTAAAACCCTTTTTAAAATGATATATATGTATAGTAATTAATTTATAAAACAAGATATTAAATAAACTATTTTTAGAAGATATTTATTACATACGGTATAAAATAGTCAATATATTTTCTAAAAACTATATATACTTAAAAATGCTTTTAAAATACTATATATTATTTATAATAGGTATTAAAATATTTACTCAAAATATTACTTGAACATAACAACTTTATAATTTACTTAGAAACTTGGAAAAACGCATTTTCTATATATTTATAAGTGAAAACTCTTCTTTAAAAATTCACAACTAATTCTTAAAAATTCATAAAAATCTCAAAGCACTTTTAAAATACTCTAATAATAGTTAGTAAGCACTTGTAAAAATAATGAAAAAAAATACTTAAATTTAAATATCTTTTCAAACCTTTAAAGTCCAAAAATCAAGGCTAAACGGGACAGTTTTGCACAAGTGAAGTTTTAGCCACTTTCAAAATGTTACTTAACTTTTTACTACCCAATCATTTTATGAGGAAGCAAGCATACCTATGAAACATCATAAATATAGTGAGAAACTCCTAAGGATCTCTCTACAAAGTTCCATAGAAATCACCAAAAACAAGGTAATTCTTAAGTGCGTCCATAGCGACTATCGCTATAAGTGCACTTTCAAGTCCGAGTTCAATCTAGCTCAAAGTTTAACTACAACCCTTGTGCTTTATTTCAAAGTTTGCTATAGGTTATACAAGTTCATTCAAGTCCATTCAAGTCCGTTCATATGGATTATATATGTCATTTGCTTTCAAAGCAAAAATCAAAACCAATATTTTAACTTATATCAATTCAAAGAACTTAAGCACATTCAACATAAACATATATGGGTTACATTTCCATTCAAAGTGGTGAATTAGCTAACCTTTTAGCAAACAAACAAGTTAGATCCAAGCAACCAAGTCGAATCTCACCCTTGCAACCACCTTTCCGTCCTTCCTTCTAGCGTTGCACACTTCTCTTTAGCCCAAAAGCCCACTAAAAGCTCACGGCCTATGATGGAGGGGGAGCTTGGCATCACTTTTTCACAATCTAACTTAGTATAATGTGTTGTAATATTGTAGTAAGGCTCTAGTCCAAATTTGAGTTGATTTGGATGAGATTTGCAATTATTTTATTTAGGAATTTGAGTAGAGAAAGACATGAAAAGAGAGTTCACTTTGCTTTGTAAATTTGTGAATTATTATCAAGGTCATGCCTCTCCTTATATAGTATCAAGATGGTGTTGCCTAATCTTGTTCTCACCCTCCTTTCATTCATCTAAGGCTTATCTTCCCACAAGCTCCATCACTTCTCCTTTACATCACTTCCTTTAACAAAATACTCTTATACCCTTAACATTTAAAATATCCCTTATCCATTTGAAAGCTTCTTGAATGTTCTATTTATTTTATGAAGAGAAGTGTTAATTAGTTGTTATTGTGATTATTTGATCACTAGATAAGTGCATAAGAGTTTTGAACAACTTATATCGATCAAAAAGTTGTTTATCGATAAACCGATTTCCGATCATATTATCAATTTTTCTTCGAAGAATATATTTTTGTACATAATTTTCAAACAAAAGTTTCTTATTGTTATTAATTAATTAAATGATGTTTAATAAGGTTATAAAATCCTATTTATAACACTTAATTGTATTTTAAAACGTTTTGATATTCGGAGACGAAGTGCTAGAATTTCCGGGTCGCTACAATTTGTATCACGATATTGTTTTCACATAACAAAGTCGTGGGATTCTCATCATTTGGAATCACTCCAAACTCGGTTATAAATTTTTTCATTTATGTATAAGCTTCTGTTGCGGTGCTATTCAAGGCGATGAATTTATCATTTGGTTGAAACAGCCATCTCCTCTTATTTGAAAGATTCCAACTCAAAGCTCCTTAACCAAGGTTGATTATGAATTTAGGATTGACATGCTATATTCTGTATCACTTATGAAATTCAAGTCCAAATATTCCTTCATAAGAGTTCTTTGTTTCCATAAACAACTCTCTAGCATTTCACAAATACTTAAGAATAATAATAACTACCATTTAGCGATATTAATTTGTATTTGATACTCGCTCTATGCATCAATTACATAATCAAATAGTGATATATAAAGAATATAACATATATGATAATTCCTACTACCGGTGCATAAGGAATCCATCTCATATGCTCCATATTAAACATTTTAATATGGTGTCTACATATATCGTTTGAGATGATTCCAACATCCTTACTTGTAGTTTTAGAAATATTTTAGTATCATTGATGTTTTTTCTTACAAACACATGCTTCATCTGCAGTTGATCGAATATTTAATTTCTTTGTCAAAATATCTGCTCTATTTCTGATGCTTATCAAACGATGCTGTTGTATCGGTTCTTGGATCTTACAAACTCAGTTATTGCTCTTATTGACGTCGTGACATTTTTTTATCATGTGCAAACACTCTATTCCAAATCATTATTCATGATTTTGTTTTGACAAAGATGTACCAAAATTCAAAGTCATATTGGATGATAATTTTGCAAGCAGAATCTGAATTAAGTCAAGCTTGTTGATTGATGAATCTGCTGCACTAATTTCAACAATCGAAATTTATAAAGTAATTCTCATCAATGTTCCTTACTATATTCCAACTGCATTGGTCTTCCTTTTGAAGATGCACCTACGAGACCAATGGATCATGTCCTTTCGGATACAACTACCAAAATTATATTTTGATAATATACTTGATTTCTATTCCGAATTTAAGCATCGTATAATATAGTAGATTCTATACTATTCATGGAAAATCCAGGAGATTGTGATCACTAAAAATCCTTTTTCTTGATGTTTATAAGGAACTCAAAGTTTCTCTTTAATGTGGGAGAATTCTATTAAGACACGCTAATGAGCCTTATCTGTTTTAAACTTGTTCCTCTCAAACATTTAAGATGAATAACAAAGTATAACATTTATAGTTTTGTTAATAAACACACATTAATATATATGTATGTATATGTATATATATGTATATGTATGTATTATTTAACTTTTAATTAGTTATATATTCAATATATCTTTTTATATAATTAAGCAATTCAATTAAATACTTTAATTAATTCACAAAATTTAATTTATTATCTTAAACCATTTTAGGATATATATGTATTATAATAATTATAGTTACATACATATATTTAGTGTGTGTGTGTGATATGTTTTTAATTAATTAACTCTTAATTGATTATTTAATTTAATTTAATTAAATATATCAAAATTTTAAAATTAATTATTTAATTTCTCAAAAAACTTTAGCAAAATTTAAATTATTTTATAGCCTTTATAAAATTTTCTTTAATATTTTAGATTTAAAATAAATTTTTAATTTGAAAATCTTAATTTGAAAATTAGCTCAAGGCTTAAAATACTCTGTGTGTTACATTTGTGCCAACATTTTGGACTTGCTTCATTCATTGGGCCATGCCAATAATCAACGAGGGGATAATACTTGATTATTCAATCCCAAGCCCAGACATTACTACTCTATACACCCATCAAACAAGTAAGTTTTATTAGGTAGCCCTAAACATTAACTAAAATAGACCGTACACTATTCAGGCTCTGATACCATTGAAGGAATCTAGTTTGTTTCGCAACTAGTGAAATTGGTAGGTTTCAAAAAATAATTCCCTAATTGAATCATAGTAGGCCTTTGAAGTCTAATATTTAACACTAGATCCAATCTAGTTGTTTTAATAAAAAAAGTTTTTTTGAATATTTTGCTTTGTTAAATTAATCCAATTATTTAAATATATTTGGTGTGAATATACAATCAAGAGTGGTAGAGTGGGAGTAGTCAACCATAGATGAAAGAATAAATTAAATCATATTTAAAATGAAAGGAATGTTTTATTTTATTCAGAGAATGAAACCTTATCATTTCGCTCTTTTAAAATTTCCATCAATATTAAATCTAACAATTAAACCATTTTCTTCCATATGTGGCCAACTAAATAATGAATTATATATGGACTACTGCATCTAATATGTATACATACAATTATTAATAACACATATATGGTATGGCATGATGAGATGATAAATAATGAAAAAGTCAGTATATACATGTGTAGATATTGGGATTTATATCTACCCTGTATATATTCGCCATTTATATATATATATATATATATGCCTCAATTTAATTCTCTAGTGAAGATATATATATAAAAAATTTCAACAACATATTTTAATAACATAACAGTTGAATTAACAATATCTAATATAGATTGATTGAATTAAAGCTACAAATACAAAATTATAGATTAAAAATCTAAGATTGAATAGATTAAGTTTAGTAATGTAAAATATCCCTTTGTACTAATATTATTATACATACAAACACGCACACATGTAATAATAAGACTAAATAATGTTCTATTAATTGAAAATACGTATACATGTTATGTTAAATTGTTCTAATTCATTTACAAACATATACATATAAACATACATACATACATATATATAATAAACGAACCTTTCACAAAATACCCCATTGGTGCTCCGACAGCTATGAGCAATACATTGTCCAACATTTGAAGAGTGTTGCGCACTTTGATCTCAAGATGAATCGATATATTTTTCTCGAAACATATTGATTAGAAATATTTGAAATGAAACATCATTTTGTTTTATGATTTAACTTCTGACGATTGCAACTATTCGCAACTACAATCATATAACATTTTATTTAGAGATTTTCTTATTATATACTTTAAGTTAATTACTTAATTAAATATATCATAATATAAAAATGTAAATAAAGAAAAACAAACACCATTACTACAAACAAGATTGACTATAGGGTTAGATGTATGTAACAAATAATATAACCATCCATAGGGCACACCACTAACTCTTTTAGTTATTTGCATTACCTTTTATCATCTCACGTACTCTTAAATAAGTAGATTGAGAGATAAGAATTAGATAGCGCATGGGGCTGTACGAAGGACGAGTAGGAAGCTGAGCTTTCTTATATATCTATCTTTGGAGCCACTATCACTATATTCCACTATGTAGTACTGTGGAGGCATATTAGTACTTATCTATTATTAGAGACGGTTATATTTAGAGTTTATCTGATTTAGATGTATAAACTCTACTATTTCCCTATTTTCTATAATTTGATGGACCCGTTGCACTTGGATAAATGGTTTATTTCTGGTTCAATTGATTATATTGCTGTCTCGTATGTTTTACATCTATGTTGTTATTATATTTTATCTATGTTGCCGTGCAGTTAAAGTCGCGCTAAATCCTCACTATAGTGCATAACGCGCTTCAACCGATCTATTTTAATTTAGCGCTATTAAACAGTAGATCCGCTTTAAGTCTCACTATATTCCGCTATATCTGCTAAATCAAGGCTTTTTAACATCCGCTTTAGCAATATTAATATAAAAAGGTTAATTTTACTAGTTCCCTTTTGAACCAAATCAACAAAATTACGGTAAAGGCTTAATTTTAAGGCATAGGTCTCAACATAAATTAGAACTCTATTGTTGTCAACAATCTATGCTGCATAAATTATGATATTCTTTGGCTCTGTTATTTAAGATTAAAAAATATATCTTTTTCCAACATTAATGATGTGAGAGTGAGAATAATTAACTTTAAATATTTGATTTTATATCTAATGAAGCTCTTTGCACCTCCGTTATTTTCCGCTATATCCCTACTTCCCCATTATAATTTTTTGCACCTCCATTATTTTTCACTATATCCCCGCTTCCCCGCTATAACTTTTTGCACCTACACCGCTTTAGAATCGCTTTAACTGCACGGCTATGGTGTGAGATGTTTTGCAGATCTGTGATTAATTTATTGTACTTTACTGATGCAGCTCAGGACAGAAGTGAAGGTCTAATTCGCACACGACTAAAGGATTTAAGTCGCATACGACTTAACGAGGAAGTTATAGGTCGTCCTCGACCTAAGGAGTCACGAGACGGGGAGCTGCGTCTTAATTGAAACCAGGGGAAGAAGTTATCTCGAGTTTGCGACCTAAGGAAGTGATAGGTCGCGAACGACCTAACTTGGCAGTGCAACATGGAGACAGTTTAAGTCGCAAACGACCTAACTTGTTTTTAGGTCGCATACGACCTAACGAGCTAAGGCATAGGTCGTGGGAACGACCTAACAAATCACCAGGAAAAGAGCTACGACCTAACGGGTTTGAGAATGGCGAGCTAAAGCAAAGAGATAGGTCGCTGGAACGACCTAACATCTCGTTAGGTCGTGTACGACCTAACGAGATAAGAAAGAGGTTGCTGGAACGAGCTAACGGGGTGCTACGACCTAACAAGTCATGACCTATGTTAGGTCGCAAGAAACAGTCACGACCTATGATAGGTCACAGGAAACATGAACGACTTAAGATAGGTCGCTGGGTGATCTGGGAAGATAAGTCGCGAAGTCTTAAGTCGCAAGGCTTAGGTCGCGTAGTTCTATGAAGTACCCTTTTAAGTCGCTGAAGCTTGTTGCCGTTGATTCTTCTACCGAGTTAATCTATGCCGTTGATGGAAGCTGGAGCATTGAAGTAAGGTCGCGAGAACTGTATGTTGAGTCGTAGTCGATCTATATGTTGTATTGTTTCCTTTGTACATTTTGTTAAGTCGTAAGTCGTGTATCGAGTTATTGTGTTGTAACTGTTTTTCTGTTAGGTCGCTGCCGACCTATACTAAGTCGCATCTGTTCTTAGGTCGCACCATTTTAGGTCGTAGATCGTTCACGACCTAAGTGTTGTTGAAATTTTGTTCTGTTTTGGGCGTGTTGAGTTGTAGCCTATAAATAGGCAAGTGGTGTCATTTTGTAAAGTTTAGTTGATTTGAAATAAAACTCTTGTTTTGTTAGCTTTGTGCTTTCACCAAATTGGTAGTTGAGTGTAATCTCCTATCTCCTCTTTCGGATAATCGAGTGCGCTCGATTCAACGACTGCAGAAGCCGATTCACGGAATCTAGTGCACTAGATCAACGTGTGAAGAATCGCAGATCTTTGAACCCGGTATCGTGCGCGATCAACGAGTTCGGGATAGCTAGAATTCGGTATCTTCGGATCAATGAATTCGGGCATTTCAGTATCTTCCAATCCATCGATTGCTACTCTCATTGATCGACATTGTTTTTGATTAATCCGCTGCGTCAGTTTTGGTATCAGAGCTTGTTTAGCCAATCATAGCTAAATCGAGTCTTGGAGCCAATCATCTTGAAGAAGTTTGAATCGAAGTGAAGATTTGAGGTTATTAATCACGGCCGAGAGCAAGAAAGGAAGTTGTCCGAGCTTAGTAGAAGTGTTGGAGATCAAACTTGCCTCATTTGGAGAAGTTGTGTTCATCGTGTTCATCGCAAAGTTGCAGCAAAGTGGAAGTTTTCGATCCATTTCATTTTGGATCAAAGTCCGAATTGTGTTTGAGTTTGAGGTGTGAAGAACTTCGGCCGAGATAAGCAAGTGAAGGCCGTGTACATCATTTGACCGAGAATTGAAGAGTTTTGTGAAGTTTTCAAGTATGCCGCCGAGAAGAGCTAATCGTCACCAAAACGTTGAAGCTTTGTATCGAAGAGAAGAAGCTGATGAGATGGAGCAAAGAATCAATGAAAACTTTAGTGAAAAGCTTAACGAAGATATTGGACGGTTAAAGAAGATGATGTTAGAGATGAATCAAAATCAGAGAAGGGTTTCACCTGAATCTAACCATGGGGGAAGTAGAGTCTCGCCACAGTCCAATCGAGACAGAAGTGTTGATGATGATCAAAGGCGTGGGAGGAACGTGAATGATCGTGAACGGAGGAATGTAGATAGAAGGGATGATGGTGGAAGACGTGATGGTAGTAAAGATGTGGGAGGATGAGATAGACAACGATATACATCTGATTTTGAAGAGGAGTATGATGGTGGTAGTGTTCGAGGACAAGGACGAGGACAAGGAAGAAATCACTCTGAATATGATCACAAGTGGGAGTCGGGGATGAAGACTGAAATTCCTGAATTCAAAGGTGGTATGCAAGCGGAGGAGTTTCTAGATTGGGTGGCTAATGTTGAGGAGATTTTTGACTTCAAAGAAGTTCCAGAAAATCGTAGGGTGAAGTTGGTTGCTACGAGGTTGACGGGTAGAGCTTTGGCGTGGTGGCAGCAAACCAAACTTACACATGAGCGGATGGGGAAGTCAAAGGTTAAATCATGGGAGAAGATGAAGAAATTGATGAAAGCAACGTTCTTACCTTACAATTATCAATCTTTGATGTATCAACGTTTGCAGAATTTGAGGCAGGGCACAAAGAATGTTAATGATTACGCAGATGAGTTTTATCAGCTTATTGCGAGGAATGATATTATGGAAACAGAAGAACAACTAACGTCTAGATTTGTTGGAGGGTTGCGAATGCAGATTCAGGATATGGTTAACATGTTTGATCCTAGATCTGTAGCGGAAGCACACCAGAAAGCGTTAGCCTGGGAGAAACAGGGAAGACGAGGAGGTGGTATGCTTACAAATTCCAACAATCCAGTGAAGGGTGTTAGTGGGAGTTCTAATGTTTCAAAAGCTGTTGCGAAACCAGTTGTGAATGAGGTTGGAAAGATGAAAGTCAATAATGGTTTCAAGTGTTATAATTGCCAAGAAATGGGCCACAAAAGTAGCGAATGTCCAAAGCCGAAGAAGAGAGCTATAATAGCGGAGGTCGAGGATGAAGAAGCTAAATGTTCCAATTCACCACCTGATGAGGAGGAAGAAGAAGTGTCGGGAGATGAAGGTTATAATCTAATGATGAAGAGGTCCTGTTTAACACCAAAGCAAGAGGAGGATTGTAGTTGGTTAAGGAGCAATATTTTTCAGTCAACATGTACCATTCTGGGAAAGGTTTGCAAATTTGTTATTGATGCTGGAAGCTGTGATAATATAATTTCTTCAGAAGCTGTGAGGAAGTTGGCGTTGAAGACTGAGAAACATTCGAAACCGTACAAGCTAGCTTGGTTGAGGAAAGGCGGGGAGGTGAAGGTTGGACGAAGGGCTTGTGTGAAGTTTTCAATTGGAAAGAAATAAAAGGATGAAATCTGGTGTGATGTGGTAGATATGGATGTCTGTCATTTGTTGCTGGGGAGACCGTGGTAGTATGATAGGGCGGTGCAACATGATGGGCGTACCAACAGTTACAGTTTCATGTTTGAAGGCACAAAGATTACTCTAGTTCCAAAGAAGTGACAACAGGAGGAAAACAAGTTGGAGGAGATTGAAGAGCTTAAAACTTTGTTATCTTTGAAGGAGTTTGTGAAGGAAGTAGAGGAGGAGCCTGAAGTGTTTTTGTTGATTGGGCAAGAGAGCAGTGAAGAGGTTGAAATTCTGGAAGAAGCGAAGCCAGTTTTGAAAGAATTTGACGATGTATTTCCAGAGGAGTTACCAACGGAGTTGCCACCGTTGAGGGATATACAACATCAGATAGATCTTGTTCCAGGTGCTGTGTTGCCACACAGACCACATTATCGAATGAGTCCAAAGGAACATGAAGAATTGAGGAGGCAAGTGGAAGAATTGCTTGAACATGGGCGTGTGCAGGAGAGTTTAAGTCCTTGTGCTGTACCAGCTTTATTGGTACCCAAAAAGGATGGAACGTGGAGGATGTGCACAGATAGTAGAGCATTGAATAAGATCACAGTCAGATACAGATTTCCGATGCTGAGGCTTGATGATTTATTGGATCAAATCAGTGGGTCCGTAATCTTTTCTAAGATTGACTTGAAGAGCGGTTATCATCAGATTCGCATTAGACCAGGGGACGAATGGAAGACAACGTTCAAGACGAGGGAAGGATTGTATGAATGGCTGGTAATGCCGTTTGGTCTATCAAATGCACCAAGTACATTCATGAGGGTGATGAACCAAATTTTCAGGCCATACATTGGGAAATTTGTGGTGGTTTATTTTGATGATACTCTGATCTACAGTGCTAGCACAGAAGAGCATGTTCAGCATTTGAAGAAAGTGTTAATTATTCTTCGAGAAGAACAATTCTATGCTGCTACAAAGAAGTGTGTTTTTATGGCGAAGAGTGTTTTATTTCTGGGGTATGTTGTGTCGGAAGAAGGAATACAGGTTGACCAAAGTAAAGTCGAAGCTATCAGAGATTGGTCGCAACCCAAGACGATAACGGAAGTTCGTAGTTTTCACGGGTTGGCTTCATTTTATCGAAGGTTTATTCCACACTTTAGTAGTGTGATGGTGCCTGTGACTGATTGTATGAAGGGTAAACAGTTTGCATGGACGGAGGAAGCCGGGGTTGCTTTTGATCGAATCAAAGGACTCTTGACGTCTGCACCAATTCTAATATTACCAGATTTTCAGTTGGTGTTTGAATTACACACTGATGCATCCAAGGTTGGGATTGGAGGAGTGTTGAGTCAGAAGGGACGTCCGATTGCATACTTTAGCGAGAAGTTATCAGGAGCAAAGATGAGATACAGTACATATGATGTGGAATTTTATGCTGTTGTGCAAGCTATTAAACACTGGAGACATTATCTATTTCAGAAAGAGTTTGTTCTTTACACTGATCATGAGGCATTGAAGCATTTACAAGGGCAAGACAAGATTTCAGCGAGACATGCATCATGGATTGCGTATCTGCAACAGTTTACTTTTGTTGTTAAACACAAGTCAGGAGTGACGAATCGTGTGGCTGATGCATTGAGCCGAAGGAATCACTTGTTAACTACGATGAAAGTTGAAGTAACAGGATTTGATGTGCTACCAGAATTATTTGTCGATGATCCTTACTTTGCAAAGTTTGTTGATAAAGTCGAATGGGGAGACGGATGAGTTTTTGATGGTAGATGGTTTTCTATTCAAAGGAAATCGATTGTGCATACCTGATTGTAGTTTGAGAATGAAGATTGTAAAAGAGCTACATGAAGAAGGACATGTTGGGAGAGACCGTACGTTACAGTTGATTTCACAGTCTTACTTTTGGCCATCGATGAGGAAAGAAGTGGAGAGGTTTGTGGAGCGATGTCATATCTGTCATGTTTCGAAAGGAACTACAACTAATGCTGGGTTATATATGCCGTTACCTGTACCAACTAAACCATGGGTTGATGTGAGTATGGACTTTGTGTTGGGGTTGCCGAGAACGCAGCGTGGTAATGATTCCATTTATGTGGTGGTTGACCGAGTTACGAAAATGGCACATTTTATTGCTTGTAAGAAGACGGCGGATGCTGTTCATGTTGCTCAGTTGTTTTTCAAAGAGATATATCGACTTCACGGATTGCCAGAATCAATTGTGTCGGACAGGGATACTCGTTTTCTAAGTCATTTTTGGCTAAGTTTGTGGAAGATGGTGGGAACGAAGTTGAACTTTAGCAGCGCTTATCATCCGCAAACGGATGGACAGACCGAGGTTGTGAACAGATCATTGGGAAATTTATTACGATGTCTGGTGCAAGACAATCTGAAGAGTTGGGATGTGAAGTTATGTCAAGCAGAGTTTGCTCATAATCATGCTGTGAACCGTAGTACGGGTTTCAGTCCATTTCAGATAGTATACTCAAGCTTACTGAGGGGACCGTTGGATTTAACGGTAATACCACACTCGAAGGGGACAGTTAAGAAAGCTACTGATTTTGTTGAAGGGTTGACGGAGTGTCATAGAATCGTTCAAGAACGATTGGAAAAGGCAAATGAGAAATACAAACGATCTGCAGATCTGAAGCGAAGGAGTGTTGAATTTAATGAAGGAGATATGGTATATGCTGTGTTGACAAGAGATCGTTTTCCAGTGGGCGCTTATAACAAGTTGAAAGCCAGGAAAATTGGGCCTGTAGAAGTCGTGAAACGAATTAATGAAAATGCTTATAAGTTGAAGCTGCCAGAGGATGTATATACTTCTGATGTGTTCAATGTTAAGCATCTCATACCATATCATGGGGATGAACGAGCTAATGTGGAAGAATTTACAAATTCGAGGTCGAATTTTTCTCAACCTGGGGAGGATGATGCAGCTCAGGACAGAAGTGAAGGTCTAAGTCGCACACGACTTAAGGATTTAAGTCGCATACGACTTAACGAGGAAGTTATAGGTCGTCCTCGACCTAAGGAGTCACGAGAGGGGGAGCTGCGTCTTAACTGGAAACCAGGGGAAGAAGTTATCTCGAGTTTGCGACCTAAGGAAGTGATAGGTCGCGAACGACCTAACTTGGCAGTGCAACATGGTGACAGTTTAAGTCGCAAACGACCTAACTTGTTTTTAGGTCGCATACGACCTAACGAGCTAAGGCATAGGTCGTGGGAACGACCTAACAAATCACCAGGAAAAGAGCTACGACCTAACGGGTTTGAGAATGGCGAGCTAAAGCAAAGAGATAGGTCGCTGGAACGACCTAACATGTTTTTAGGTCGTGTACGACCTAACGAGATAAGAAAGAGGTTGCTGGAACGTGCTAATGGGGTGCTACGACCTAACAAGTCACGACCTATGTTAGGTCGCAAGAAACAGTCACGACCTATGATAGGTCGCAGGTAACAGGAACGACTTAAGATAGGTCGCTGGGTGATCTGGGAAGATAAGTCGCGAAGTCTTAAGTCACAAGGCTTAGGTCGCGCAGTTCTATGAAGTACCCTTTTAAGTCGCTGAAGCTTGTTGCCGTTGATTCTTCTGCCGAGTTAATCTCTGCCGCTGATGGAAGCTGGAGCATTGAAGTAAGGTCGCGAGAACTGTATGTTGAGTCGTAGTCGATCTATATGTTGTATTGTTTCCTTTGTACATTTTGTTAAGTCGTAAGTCGTGTATCGAGTTATTGTGTTGTAACTGTTTTGTTGTTAGGTCGCTGCCGACCTATACTAAGTCGCGTCTGTTCTTAGGTCGCACCATTTTAGGTCGTAGGTCGTTCACGACCTAAGTGTTGTTGAAATTTTGTTCTGTTTTGGGGGTGTTGAGTTGTAGCCTATAAATAGGCAAGTGGTGTCATTTTGTAAAGTTTAGTTGATTTGAAATAAAACTCTTGTTTTGTTAGCTTTGTGCTTTCACCAAATTGGTAGTTGAGTGTAATCTCCTATCTCCTCTTTCGGATAATCGAGTGCGCTCGATTCAACGACTGTAGAAGCCGATTCACGGAATCTAGTGCACTAGATCAACGTGTGAAGAATCGCAGATCTTTGAACCCGGTATCGTGCGCGATCAACGAGTTCGGGATAGCTAGAATTCGGTATCTTTGGATCAACGAATTCGGGCATTTCAGTATCTTCCAATCCATCGATTGCTACTCTCATTGATCGACATTGTTTTTGATTAATCCGCTGCATCATTTACCCTTGACTGCTTCTCTCCATCCGCCGGGCACCGATGCAGAGAACTTATGGTATCAAATATTTGTATATTGGGTATCGAAGGTGGAAGGAGGTTGTCAAGTTCCCCTTTACCTAAATCATCATTCCCCTATTTTCATTGGCAACCGAATTTTAACCATTGGGCACTTCCTTTTGGTATGGAGAAAACAAATACAGTTGTCGTGTCTAAGCGGAGGATTTTCGTACTCTACTCTTTAGCAAAACACCTCACCGTTTTCTGTAACCTCTTCAACTTAATTCGCAAAACCTACTGCAACAGTGAGATCCATGAGAACACAAGCAAAAGAGATACGATTTTTAAGTAATGTGGGCACATCAATTCTAGCTGGAGTGCCTATTGTGCTTGCACTAATTGCCTTTGCACCTCATAGTATAAAACTTAATCCTAAAAGCCTAACCCGCGCACATGCATTTTCGTAAGGAGATCCTTATCAGTTTTCAGGTAGAAAGCTAGCATTTTCATGATAATAAGTTTCTTATCAAAGAACCAAGGGCCTTTTCTAATTATTTTTTCATAATTTTTTTCACTCTTGAATCAAACTACAAAGAAACTGTTATCTCTGGATTGCAACACAAATTCGTTCTCTGTCTTCCAAATTCTCTTTGCATAGTCTTCCAAATTTTGTAGTAAGGCCTATAACGAACTATATACAAAATAATACAATTCTTCCTGCTCATTCATGCCTACTTCATTGCTTTGTTTGTTAACAACCCTTTTCTCTTTTCGATCACTAGTATTAATACCAAGTATTGCAAGTTGCAATTATCTGCTTTGACATCGCCGACTCCCTTAATTTTTTTGTTTTAAAATAAATTCATTAAAAGAATAATTAGTTCAAATTGCAACAGCCAACTTGATCCTCTTCCCAGAGGATCCCAGATGATAGACCTTAGAAGAGCCGTCGACGCCGACATCCACATTTTGTACCCAAACCAAACGCGTTACCAAGATGACTGCTTCAATATAAGAAGCCTTTTTCGTATCATTTGCAATCAGAAATTTTCGTTCTTCCTTAGACTACGAGCTCCAAATACCTCCATCTCTACCAGATCTGGCATACGGATTTCCGACCAGAGCTGATCTCACCTCTCCTTCACGTTTCTTCAGCGCCTCGGTCCTTCATTCAGGTTTTCTTGACGCTTCAACCTTCGCTTTCCTTTACCAACCACTTCCATCCATCCTCCATATGTGTCCCCATCCACTTCTCTAGCTCCGCCCGTGATTTCAAGAATACTAGTCGTCTTAGAATTAGACTGGTTGAGATTTAGGGAAGAGAAACAAAGATTTGATAGCGGATCTAGAGTTGAAGGATCCTTAATACACCCGATGTGTTTGCGAAATATTATAATTAATTGAAATTCAGGATAATAAAAAGGACAGTTTGGCTAAAGTCCCTATTAAATTTCAAAATACACCAAACATCCTTGAAAAAAAATGTAAATTAGGTCCATAGAATTAAGTTACTGAATAATTGCATGCATTTATGCAATTATTCAGTGAACAATTGCGTACATTTATGCAATAATATCCAAAAATTGCAGACATTTCTATAATTATTCGTTGAAAAATTGCAAAAAAAATTCAATTATTCACCAAAAAATTGCGGGCGTTTCCGTAATTATTCACTAAAAAAATTGCGGAAATTTCCGTAACTATTCACTGAATAATTGCAGACATTTATGCAATTTTTGGATACAATAGCATAAATGTCTTCAATTATTCACTAAACAGTAACTTAATTTTAGAGACCTAATTTGCAATCTGTTTTGGGGAGGAATTTTTGTGGTTTAGTTTGATTTTAAAGACCTGAGTCTAATATTCACTAACGACTGCTTCAATATAAGAAGCCTTTTTCGTATCATTTGCAATCAGAAATTTTTGTTCTTCCTTAGACTACAAGCTCCAAACACCTCCATCTCTACCAGATTTGGCATACAGATTTCTGACTAGAGCTGATCGCACCTCTCCTTCATGTTTCTTCAGCGCTTCGGCCCTTCCTTCGGGTATTCTTGACGCCTCAGCCTTCGCTTTCCTTTACCAACCACTTCCATCCATCCTCCATATGTGTCTCCATCTGCTTCTCCCGCTCCATGTTTTTAAGAATACTAGTCATCTTAGAATTATACCGGTTGAGATTCAGGGAAGAGAAACGAAGATTTGATAGCGGATCTAGGGTTGAAGGATCCCTAATACACCCGTCGTGTTTGCGAAAATATTATAATTAATTGAAAATCAGGATAATAAAATTGCGAACAAACTCATCATAATTAAAAATTAGTAATCTACATCATAAATTCAAATCCAAAACATTCAAATTAATTGCAATAATGACGATTTAAATTGCTTGCACTTCCAAGACGCATATTACAACAAAGAAACCCAAAATGCATAATTGATAGTATTTTTATATTAATTGCACTTATATTTTTGAAACTTTCAAGGGGACTATTTATATAGTGACTTATTAATTAAGTCTGGCTGACTTTTTATTTACATTGTACAAGTTTCAGTAAGCACATTGTGCAAAGGCTATCTTCATATTGGCTTGTTTGGTTGAAATGGAATTATCTACTATGTTGACATTCAAAAGATAATTAAGTAAAATAATTTTATTTGAAGAAGCTAAGAGAATCCAAGCCCTGTAAATCAATTTTATTGAAATTAAAATTAGTTATAAATGTATTGATTTTTGCAGATTTATTGGGGAACTCAAATGCTAAAAGTAGTTCCCATAAACAATAACCACTATTATGTATAATGCAAAACTTTTGGATATATGCTATGAGAACTAGGCATGTCAATGGTACGGGTTTCGGCCCGAGCCCGGCCCGAACCCGTCCTATTTATGCGGGTACGGATTTTGCCTTTTACTATCCAAGCCCGACTCAGGCCCGATTCGGATCGGGTACGGTTTTATCAAAACCCGGTCCGGTTAGGGCCCGACTCGACTATTAGTTTTTCGTCGTATCAAAACATAAGTGTGTATGTTATTTATTTACCATTTTGTTTGTTTACATGTATATGTTTTTGCATAATTTTGTTATGAGCTTGACTGCATCACCGTTCAATTTATATGTTAACATTGTTTGTATACAAATTTTACCAAAGTTGCAGTTTTAAAATATGGTTTTAACATAAATATTCTGAGTTTGGTATATAGTTATTACCCAGCGGGCTTAAAAAGCCCGACGGGTCGGGCTCGGATATTGGGTTGAAATACCCTGCGGATTCGGGTTGGACTCAGGTTTTAATTATTGTAATTGGACTCGGGTCCGGATTTTATAATACTCGGACCGAACCCTGCCCCATCGACGGGCCTAATGAGAACAATTCAAATTTCAGACATTTCTCTACTACGAGAAACTGCAACTTCCAGTAATAATAAATCAAACTTTAGCAACAAGTAAAATAAAAGTTTCAATACAGTGAAGGAATTCAGAAAGCAACTGCCAAAAAGGAATCTTCCATTAATAACAATAAGCAACCATTTCAGGTTACTTGAGCACAATCCAAGAATATATACCAAATTCAAGTTAAAGCCTTAAAGATGCTAACCCTATGTAAATACATGTACATTCTCAGAAAACAAATACCTCAGATAAATTAAAGTTGTAATTATTACTACTTATCAAAATAGCTTCTAAAATGAAAATACTATCAAAACAAAGATATCATATATTTTTTTGTTCTTTTTTTTCTTTTGTTTTTTTTTTTTAATTTACAGCTGTGAAACAGATCTAGGAGTTTCTGCCATTAAAAATCTAACTGTAAGTCCAAGTCATCATTTCCATGTCCAATATTCTCATCAAACAACCAAGTTTCAAGCAATTCTAGAGGTATTTTATCTTTTTCAATCTCTTTGCTCTCTCCAGACACATCAGGAGTTGTAACCGAATGCTGAGTCGATACAGAATTTGCACTATTCGATTTCTTCATCCAATTTTCAAGCAATTTTGAAATATTTTCAGTGCTTGAAGCATAAGCTGCACTGATCATGGAAGCAGAAGAGGATGATGCAGAGAATAAGTTAGGAGATGGTTTTGTATTAGTTAAAATTTCAGGCTTTTCTGTAGATAATGCATCACATAAAGCTTGCTTTGCCAAATGAATATCGGTTTGGAGCCTTCTTTCCCATTGACCTTTTGCATTTGGTTGGTTGCTGTTTGAATTTCCATTGTTTAGATCGACGTTTTTGAGTTTTTTCTTTAGGTGTGTGTTCCAGTAGTTCTTGATATCGTTGTCTGTTCTTTCAGGGAGGTAAGAAGCAATTGCAGCCCATCTGTGTATAATATAACAACTATAGTACAATATCTTGCCATTTTAGATGCACGCGTGTGTAATAGAGCAATAGTACAATATCTTGCCATTTTAGAGTGAGAGAGAGAAAGTTTTGGTGAACTAATTTTTACCTGTTGCCAAGTAGGGCTTGAAGATGGATAATGAGTTTTTCTTCTTGTTCAGTGAAACTACCGCGTTTGATCCCTGGCCTGAGATAATTTGTCCATCTTAGTCGACAACTTTTGCTGCATCTCATCAGGCCTATGGATGGAGATTTAGTGAAAACACATTAAAGAACTGAAAATTATGCAATCTTTACATTGAACTAGAGAAGTTTTTCCCTATGATTGGATTCTTTATGAAATTTATTTTAGAAATGAAATTTCCAACTCAAAGAAAAGCTTGAACTGATCGATTTAGTGTTATTGATCATAGAAATTAGCAACAATCACCCCAAATTAACCTTTCAATTTAATTCTTAATCAATTCAAATTGCTCAAAGTAATTTGAGACCTTAACATGTATTGTAAACAAACAAAGACAATTATGTTCCTTATAACATCTTCATGTTTTATTGATTTTGAACTTTAATTCAACTCCATTTTATAATCCTCAAGAAAAAGGTTTAAACTCAAAAGTTTAGAGGAAAAAATAGCTTAAAATAAGTTAATACTACCCTATGTCACATTTTGATTCCAAACCATTTGTCATCAATATGTTAGATCCACTCAAAAACTAAATAATAAACATTTAACATGCTTTGATCAGAAGCTAAATATAAATTTAACAATGGTATCACCCCAACATTTTGTTCCTTAAACACCAAATATAAAAGTTCCATATCACTACTAAAAATACTAACCAGTATTAGTAGGAACAGCTCTCCAGTTACCAGGACCATTTTCTTGAATATAAGAAACTAAAATAATATCTTCTTCAGGAGTCCATGGCCCTTTCTTCACTCCCACTTTATCGCAACAAGGTGGTCTTCCCATATCCAAACTATTGCTATTAATTCTTCCTCTACTTCTAGCTAGCAGTGATCACTAAAACACTTAAAGATAATCCACTATAATTAATTATTAAAAAAAAGTATCATATTTGAAAATTTGTTAAGCAAGAGAGGCTAAAGACAAGGGTCTCTAGTTTCACTCATGATATATATACACAAAAGGACCCATTGACTATTATGAGCATCAATTTAATTCTTGGTTTTAGAGAGAGAAAATGAGAGAGATTATTATTGTGATGAAGGAGTCAAATGATGACAGCAAGGTGCATTTACTCTTCTTTTCTCTTTCTCTCTCTCATGCAAAGCCGCGTGCTTTCAATAGGGTTTGCAGAGATGAACACCCTAATAATTGGGATAATTTCTTATATACCCTTGAAAAGGAAATGCATTTTTCTTTGAAATCCAAACTAGCTTTTAACCGTGTCTATATATATGTGTAATAATGCATTTTTATGTTATGCACATGGTAGCTTGTACAAACAGAAAATTAATCCATTGATCAAGATAAGACACAACCAGAACTACATACATTAATATCTATTTTGAGTGTCCATATCGTGCAAATGTGGAGCGTGTCATATATAAGATTTTCAGACAATTTGGTATGCATTTGCATCATATGCTACTCGCCCTAATGATTCATGTACTTACTACTGATGTGGATACACAATTTTTCCTTTTATGTGACTATAAATATACAATACATACTGATGTATGACACATGTAAATTAAGGTGGTGATACATAAAACTAATATACAGTGCTTGATTACTTAAATTGAGTTGTAAGCCAAAACTCTATCCGAAGGTCTTGTAAGAGGAAATCTCAGATATAGGGGTTTATGACAAACTTAAGTAAACTAGGTTACAATGGTTGCAATTGCATTCTGAAGGGGAATACGTAATTTTGTATCATAAATAACTACAGAAATAATTATTTTCATTTTCTTTTACCTTTTTTGTGATGATCAGCCCAAAAGACTCACAAGAACTCACACAAAACACTTGTGTTATTTTAGCAGTGGGGGTTGGAAAGGTAGAATTGAATACTGGATAATTTAGGAATTTTCCATTCTCTCTTGAAATTATCCTTTTCATAATCATCATGCACAGCCATAGTTTTCGTCTTTTTTTTGTATGGTTGTTAAAGAAAAGCATTTCACAGAGTTATTGCACTATTTAATGTTAGTTATGTCATTGGAAAAGAGGAGAGTGCATGCTATTGATTGATTTCAAAGGGTATGAGTTAATTACTTGCAAAATGCTTGCATGTGCAGTTTTTTCCTAGGACAATGTTATACTTAACAAAAATTTATTAGTAATTTTTTCCTAGGACTCCCATGTGATATCTTTTATGAGTAAAATTTACTCAGTCAAATGACTTCTTTGTGCAACGTAATAAGTTTTAAAGACGACACTTTTAACAAATTAGTTTTAAGGACAATTTACAGAAAAAAATAAACGAAGTTTTCGTTTTCAGTTATACAAAAATAATGATAATGAATTTAGAATTTTCATGTATAACTTGAAAAGATAAATGAATTTATCATTTTTCCGTATAGTGTGCTTGAATCTAATTATTCAAAAGTGTTGTCCTTAAAACTAAGCCCTCCAACCTAATTTCCACATTTACTAATATATGATATCACTTGTGAGATAATTGTATATTTCAAGATTCTCTATCTAAAGATTTTGAGATTGAATTCCACTAGTATCAATTAAACAATATCCAAAAGAAAAAAACACTAACATATTTCTCGATAAGAGTAGCATTATCGTTTTAAAAAAATGTTCAAATGTCCCATTGGGCAAAGTAATGTTAAGATTACATTTTAACGCAATATCTTTCTTTTTTTAGTTTTATTTATTTATTTATGAATTTTATATTCTTGTGCAATTAGTATGGGTAGTTTTGAATTTCTATATTATAATGGTTATTTTGCTTGGCAGTGATCATTTTTGTATTATAATGGTGGAGTAGCTGTTAATGCGTGCCCAACAGGAACACATTAACATGACCCATGATATTTAAGTGTTACTCCACAGTTCTATTTATTTTGTCGTTTTGGCTTTGTGCACAATATTTAGGAAACAAAACTTTTGATAAAACATACATTTCACTCATAAACTTCCAAATTCCACTACACACTTCAAAATCATCATCTATTTTGAACAAGAAAAAAATTTCAAGTGACAAAATGAAATGGAGGAATAATATGTTAAATGATTTTAAGACGTTTTTCACAAAATTATAGATGTTTTCGATAAGCTTTGGAAAGTGCTTAGATAACATGGGAAAAATTGTACTTAATTGTATTCAATCATTTAAAAGTTTAGACACTAACTTTTCTATCATTTTTTCTCTTTATATCTTTGAAGATGCCAAATCTCATATGGGTATATGGCTATAAAATTCAAAACTCTTGATCCAAATGACCATAGTAACAAAAAATTCAGAGAATATATATGGTATTGGGACTTTAAACTTATGATTCAAAATGAAAAGAAAATCATAAGAACCACTAATATTATATTTCAGTACTATAATAGGTGAAGAGGAGCTAAAAAAACTTGTCTACTAGCATGGTCTTTGGATGTGAAACCAAAGACCTTGAGATTAATTCCAAGAGACATCATTATCCTAAAAATTCTTATAAATATACGGGAGCATGGCAATTTTGTACAATTAATTTTAATAAATCAATTTTTGTTTGAGTTTGATCACTTGTGCATCAATGGATCATGGACATGGCTAATTGAAGGTGCACCATGCCTGACACGTATCCAATGTATGGGCACATGGTCTCACTCATGGACAGGCACCATTCATGGCAAGAGCCTCTAGCAATGTGAAAAATCAAACAACACTTTGGATCATTCTTCAAAATGAAGTATTGAAGCAAAGAACCAAAACTATAGGAAAATAAAATTATTTTACATAAAGATACTGATTTGTGTATTTTCTTCCACGCAAGATAAAGGGAAGAAATGTACTAATCACTTAACTATAATCCTCAAAACCTACCAAATCCATGTCTGAACACAGTTGACCGACTCAAGTACAAATATAACAACAACAACAATAAATTCTTACTGAATTCGATGAAAGTCAATTTTATTCTGCCACAATAAAGATACACTAAGACTTAGAACTGCCACAATTGCATTACACAAACCCTAACACACACAATCCCGAATAAGTGAGGCCAATTTTAACTGCATTAAGAAAATGTAGTTATAACGGCTAAGAAATTTCTATTCAATTTTAGCTGCACTTGTATTTTGTAGTAGTAATTTTGGTTGCACACGACGGTTTTAACTGCATTAAAAAATGCAGTTATAACTGCATTAATAAAATTTAATTCATTTTTTTGCTGGATTTAGGTGATGAAGTAATAACTTTTGGCTATATTAGGTGATATAGTTACAATTTAATTCAACTCTAATATTCAATTTTAAGAATGCAGTTATAATTTAACTACAGTAAGAAAATGCAGTTAAATTTAAATGCTCAATTATATTATACTGTAACAACATTCTTTGAATTAATTTAACTGCATTTATGTGATGCAGTAGTAATTTTGGTTGCGTTTCGATAATTTTATTCAATCTTATTGCACTTTATAATTTAACTGCATTAAGAAAATATAGTTATATTCGATTTTAGTGCATAATTTAAATGCATTAAGAAAATATAGTTATAACAACATTAATATAATGCAATTATAAATTTAACTGCATAATAGATGTGAAATTGACTTTTAACCGCATATTTATTATATTTGAACATAGTGATGTGAATGATGCAATTATAGTTGTATTTGAACGATGCAATTTTAAATACGTTGTTTATATGAAAAGAGTTTTAGACCAAAGGTCCCTATTCTCAAAACTCATGTACAAAAAGTCTCTACTCATAAACTCATGTAAATTAAGTCCCTGTTTTGTTGTTTTTTACCAAACTGTCCACTTCCAGAAAATCGGCCCAACAATGAAATCAAGGACAAAAGTGGCATAAATTAGCTAAAAACTAAAAATAGGGACCTAATTTTCACAACTTTTTTAGGAGGGACTTTTTTCTTCCATCATCTTTCAATTCTGGGGAGTTGGCAGTCATTCCTTGATATGAAAAAGCTATATTAAAAAATTCAATGACAAGATGTTCACATATGCAATATATATATATATATATATATATCGGTTAAAAGAACATAAATTTGTGATTTAATGGTGAAAACGATTCGTTAATACAATAGTTCTAAAAAAACTTGTTGCATTTTAAACATTGAAATCAAAATAAGATGTGAAATATTAATATGGATATGAGAATAGCAACTGATATTGCAAAGGAAATGCACGGTCAAGAACCTAATTTATATAAAATTATAAGAAAGGGTTGTTTATGTATTAAAATTATTTGTAGGGACTTCACGTCTAAATCCCCTATAGAATTTTTATTTTGACAATTCTTAATCTTGGTATATTGTCATTATGGTAGAATAAATAATGTGTAGAATGATAAATGTTTCTATAACTGATAGAATAATAAATGTTATCCAGCAAATTAGTCACCATCCTTAAGAAGAAATTAAAGATTTACTTCCTGATTTCCTTGCATTTATTACATCAAATAATTAATAAAAATCAGCCATATCTCCACTATAAATACCAATTCATTACCCACCAAAGCCGGATTTAATGCCCAACAAATGCTATGATAACCTGCTTATCTGTTACTAATTAATGCCAACCATTTCCATATCAAATATTCCTTAATTCCATTCATCCTTACCTTAAATAAAAAGAGTATGGTGCAATTAATATCAGCCTAGTCAACGTCACTACAATTCAACACCAACACTGGGTCAAGGCTTACAGCTATAAATACACCTAACATTGCAAAAGAAAAGAGGAATCGAAACAGAAAATGTGACTTCTCCTCTCCTCCTCAAAAATCTCTTGTAATATGAAACTACAAGTGATAAATAAATTATAAAGTGGATGTAGGCCATAGATTTCGCCGAACCACTATAAAAATTTCGTGTCTCTTTTATCTTTTCTTCTTTTTATCTGCTTATTTTTGTGATCTGTGTTGCTGTTTTCTGGATTTCCATTAAGGCTGGTGCTTTCACACTCAAATCACGGTGTTGATCCATTTTTTGGGTTAATATTTTGGTGCTTTCACTGAGAGGAACTAGGGAATCTCAGATCTGAAGCTTATTATATGTTAGAAAGAAGATCCAACTCCAGATCTGAAAGAAAAAATTTAGATCCAGAAAACAGGTTCCTAGATCTAGCTTTTAGAAGACAAAGAAGCCTCATACAAGGAAAAGCGCTATGGAAGGAACTCAGCAAGGGGGCAGCCAAGAGGCGTCCTCTCATTCAAACTTTCCTTCTACCATGAAGCAAATAGCTGGGGGCAACCACCAAGGACCAGAAATAAGGGGCATGCAAAGCCCCTCACTCAGATAAGTACCGGACTCTAGGGTCTGCTAATCAAATAGAAATTATCATCAACTGAACTGAACTAAAAAAATGAGATCTAGAATTTAGATTCCTTTCTACATTTGAATTTTGCATCATCAAAAAATGCTTTAAAGGTTAGCATTTTGGAAGCGATTTACTCATGTAAGCGATCCCGAATGTAAGCGGTCCAATGCTCTGATTCCTTCCCAAGTGCAACACCTTATAAAAAATGATTTCTTGCATAAAACTAGTTTTAAAGGTTAGTGCTTAGAGAACGACTTACACATGTGATGAGCGACCCCGAACGGTCCACAGCCATGCTCTGATTCGTTCCTAAGGGCGACACCTTTCAAAAATCTTTACAACATCGTTCTTGCTTTCAATCAAAGGTTATAGAAGCGACCTGAGAACTGCTCTCTAAAGTATCTCTTGAATATGAATGCTCTCGAATATGAATGATTAACTCTATCTCCTTGTGCAGGAATAGTCCGACACTTAACATCTGTCAAACATCCAAAGAGATGAGAATTTGATGCCGACAAATTTGCTTTCACCAACACAAGTTCTTGAGCGAAGCATACCTCGTTGCTAACAAGGCATACTTCGGGGGGCAAATGTTATCCAGCAAATTAGTCACCATCCTTAAGAAGAAATTAAAGATTTACTTCCTGATTTCCTTGCATTTATTACATCAAATAATTAATAAAAATCAGCCATATCTCCATTATAAATACCAATTCATTACCCATCAAAGCCGGATTTAATGCCCAACAAATGCTATGATAACCTGCTTATCTGTTACTAATTAATGCCAACCATTTCCATATCAAATATTCCTTAATTCCATTCATCCTTACCTTAAAGAAGAAGAGTATGGTGCAATTAATATCAGCCTAGTCAGCGTCACTACAATTCAACACCAACACTAGGTCAAGGCTTACAGCTATAAATACACCTAACATTGCAAAAGAAAAGAGGAACCGAAACAGAAAATGTGACTTCTCCTCTCCTCCTCAAAAATCTCTTGTAATATGAAAGTACAAGTGATAAATAAATTATAAAGTGGATGTAGGCCATAGATTTCGTTGAACCACTATAAAAATTTCGTCTCTTTTATCTTTTCTTCTTTTTATCTGCTTATTTTTGTGATCTATGTTGCTGTTTTCTGGATTGCCGTTAAGGCTGGTGCTTTCACAATTAAATCAGGGTGTTGATCCATTTTTTGGGTTAACAATAAATATTTTTATTTTAGGCATTTTGCGACCTATAAAGTATTTAGTATTTCAATATATATTTAACTTATAACAGGAAAGAAATTAAAAAGTTGCATTATTTATTTTATTAGAATAAATTAGGCATCATTTTTTAGGCATATAACGATGGAATTGTAGAAATTTAGGAGTTACATACTTGATATTAAGTGGTGATTAATGTATTATTTTAAATTTGGGTATATTTAGTATGTGCATTTAAGTAGTGTATCTATAAGTTAAAAAATTAATACTCATAAATGTTAAGGGGTGATTAAGGCATTAAAGGTTATTAAGTAGTGATTAAGGCAATATTCTAAATTTGGGTATATTAGTATGTAAGTAGTATATACTCATAAATATTGTGTATAACTACAAGTTAATATTTTTCTTAATAAATGCTTCTACACAATATACATCTAATTTATAGATAAATATTAAATATTAAGATTATATAATAACTTATATACAATATATCATTAGCTAAAGCTTTGTATTTATATATATACTAGTACAACTGCCCAACGACGAGAGCCAACCGTTCAATCACATAATTCGAAGAAAAAAATTCTTTGATGTGCTTTTTTAATAATTTTAATTAAATATCAAATGATTATGGGTTGGAGAATAAATAAAATTAAGGTGGTTTAAGAAGACATTTATGGAGGGAACAAATTAAACAACACTAAAGAGATTTAGTTGAAAAAGTTCAAGGAGACATTTATGGATAGAATAAATTAAATAGCACTGAAGAGATTTAAGAAGACATATCAAAGACATGTATATTTTTTGTCTTCCTTCACACAATTTGGTTTTGCAAGCCTAATAGTAACCTTCCTAACGGTATGTTTGATTATTTATACTATTAAAACTGACTTCTTCTATGAGCTCTCTTATTGTTTTATGTCTTTTCCACTTCTAATTCCTTTGTTTTTATAAAAAAACATAAATTCTATCTATTTTATTTATTCTATCTACCTATTATATAAAATAGTGCGAACTCGTGCTACGCATACAGATTGCAACTATATTTTTTGCAAATCTAGTTGAGTATATTTTTTATGATTAACACAAGTAAAACCATTATTTTCAAGATATATTTTATATTTGAATATTCTTTATATTTTGAATATTCAAAATTAGTTATCCAGAAAACACATTTGTATGTCATTATGTACGACTATATAATTACATTTATGCACTATACAAAAGAAGATTAAAATAATTACATAATACACCTATAAATAATTATGCAGATGCATGCATCAAATTTCAAACTATAAGGCTAAAACATTGATTTGATATATCATTATCAACAAAATAACTCATACATAATGGCTCAATTCAAGTAATTATGCGCACATATAAAAAATAAAAAAGAATTGCATCATGCATATGCTACCACCATACAATAATGGAAAAAATTATATATTAGTCAACATGTGATTAATAGACGTAAAAGGAATAACGTTAGACACTCAAAAAATTTGAGCTATAATACATATTACAACAAAATTAAAAATTATAGTAATATCCAATGATAATAGATAATTATCTGGTTTACTCTTCCAAGCATTGTGTCATATCCCACGATTTCAGTTGCTAAGGAAAGTAATATTGCTAGTCACGAAGATGAAATTATAATACAAAGATTGGTATTACAATATAAAGAGTTGGAAATATTAAAATATGAAAGCACAAATTAAATGGAAAATAACTATATTAAAACTTCCCTAATCCTTAAATTAGATCCTTCTTCCATTTCACCTTTACTTCTTCCTTGTCTTTATTAGTATAAAGTAAACAACAAAATAATTAGAAAGAAACAATTGCTGGATCAAGTGTAACAGGTATAAAGTTATTCAATATTCAAAATTTATATAATTCATCAGGATCTTATAAGAAGGTATAAAACAAATACTACGTAAGTAATTGAATTGGTGTATATGGGTTTTTGAGGAAAGTCAAAGTTTAGCTAAGGTTTAACATAACTAAAATGTAGAATATAATCTGGAATTTATGTATCTATTTAGAGGTTTAAGTTTTGTTAAGTTTGTATATGTGAAATAAATTCCAATAGGTAAGTAAGGTATATTTGAAATTGTTATTATTTTTATAAAGCTTTTATTCGTTACGTGAATGTTAGCATGTTATTGTTCAATTTAAATATAAAAATTATTAATTTTTGTTAAAATAAATAATTATTTTGATAAATTTCAGGTTTCTTGGTGATGCATAACAAATTTGTTTGGATAAATGAATAACACATTGTAGTTGAAAGGTTAACAGTCTTCAAATTTCTAAAGTTTTAAATTTGTAAACGCTTACATGAAAATATCTATAATGATTTTGAAGTGATTGAAAAAGAATTTAGAATATTAAGAATTTGGTTTGAAAAAATTAATGAGTGGACCAAGAAAACATGCAATTTTTTTTGGAAATATGGATGATGTAAATGAAAATATCATGAGAGAATTAAAAGAAGAGTAAATTATTTTATTTTTCATTTATATTATATAGTTTGAGTTAAAAAGTCACTTTGAACACATGTGTATAGGTCCCAAATCGTAAAAAAGTAATATTTTGAGTTACACACACACACCCCATGTAAAAGGTAATTCAAGAAGAAATAAATTAGTTTTTTATAGCATTACGCAAATCAAAGCCATTGAACCAACTTGAAAATATATTTTCTCAAACATTATTCTTTTTCTTCCACATACAAAGTTTATGTCTTATACTTTTTTTATTTTGTTTATTCAAAATACTTTATAAAAGCATAAGTTAAATCAAAATAAATGGAGAAGTAACTAATTTTGACATATTAATTGCATTTACTAGTGGTTCTATTAATTGCATTTATTAATGAATTTATCAATGGAATTTATGCCCTAAATTTAGTTCGATTGAATTTAGATTAATGGTAACTCACACTAAATCAATTTTAGCTCAAATATTAAAAATTATGTTTAATTTTCTCAAATAATAATTTTATTTTCATTAGATAATTATTATATAATCATCTATTAAAAAGGTAATATTATCAAAAAAGAATAAAAATAAAATACAGATCCTTTTCTTTTTTTCTTTAGATAAAATAGGTACGTATTATTTTGATTCATCTACTAGCTGCTTTACCAAATCAATTTCTTTTGACATATTATCATATAAAAAATGACACAAAAAGGAAATTGTCAAATGGAGAATCCCCGAACCTATAGTCATTTTTGGTATAAAGTTTTAACTCTTTATGTCAATAATACCCCTCTACCATTTCAAAATCTCATACCTTAATTTAAGATAAAATCCCACGCCTTAATTTGATATTCAATCAAAATGAAAAATACTAAAATTCCTCCAAAAACATAATTAGAATTTTGTAGATGGAAATAAATTAATAGCCATGTTGTTTTGTCTATTTAAGATTTTGATGAAGTTTGAGGAAATTAAGATTAAAGTTGAGTTAAGTTTTCCTCCATGGTCATAAAATTAAATATTTAGGATTTAGGGTTTGGAGATGAAAAGACAAATTTTATGACGTAAGAATGTGTTAAATTTTGGCAACACTATACGGAGAAATTGAAGTGGTCGGAAGTAGCTTGGTGATGGAGAAAACGGTTCACAAATCGAGCTTGGAGGAGGAAGATATGGCGATGAAAGGGGAGTGTGTGGCCAGCATTAGAGGACAGACGTCTGTCATAAAGTGACAGACGTTTGTGACTTCAGGGTTTGGAACCCGAGATTTTAGACAGACATCTGTGACTTTATGACAGACGTTTGTGGTTTCAAGGATGATTTCTCGAGACCTATGACAAACGTCTATGACGACTTTTTGCCTTTATTTTGACTGGGTTTTGGTGTGAAGATTTGTGATATTCGCATGGGCAATTCTAGAATTTTTCCTAGGTTTTCTATTCTTCTATATAAGCTATTTTATGGATTTAGATATGGGTGCAGGCGAGCAGATTAAGGGTTTAATCAAGGGTTTTAGCCTCCATTAATTAGGGTTTTATCTAAACCTAATTTTCTTCATTTCTCTTCTCCATGAATCAATTCTATTAGAATTTTGATCATTGAAATCAATCTCTTATACTCTTCTCATTGGTATTAATAAACGCTCTCTCAAAGTGGATGTACACTAATAAGACGTTAGTGGAACCACTATAAATCTGTGTGTGATTTATTTCTTCGTTATTGCTTTTATATTATATTGCTTGTTGGGTGATTAAGATTGGTATTGGATTGGATTGAGATATTGATTGGTTGTTTTTACACTTCATACCACGATCTCATTTTTCTGCTGTGCTTTGGGGTTTTGATTTAAGTGGTCTCGAGTTAGAATTTCCCACAACATTTGGTATCAAAGCTTTGCTGTTGGTAGGTGGTTTTAGAAATGCTGGAATTAGATAATACCTCAGGTAGTTCCTCAATGGTTAATCCAAGTGGTGTAGCGCCTTATGTACATGGATCATATGCTGCTTCGGGATCACAATTGGTTATAGACAAGTGGAATGACGATAATGATTTTGAAAATTGGCAAGGGAAGATGAAAGCGGTTCTTAGGTGGAATCGGGTGCATCGGGTAGTGTTTGACACATATTTGTTACCGGTAGACATCTCGGATGTTGAGAGAGAGGAAATGGAAGAGTGGGCATTCACTACACTTCAACTTGCTATGGGGGAGAATGTTATCTCCGAAATTAGTGGTGAGACTACTGCTAAGGGTACTTGGGACAAGTTGGAGGAGTTGTATATGAAGAAGTCACTAACTAATCTTGATCTTGTTGCGAACATTCTTCACCTATAAGATGAAGGAAGGTACTTCGCTAAAGGCACACTTGAATACTTTTGATGATTTGCAAATGAAGATGAAGGTGGTAGATTTGAAGATTGAGGAAGAGCAAAAGGCGATGATATTGTTGTGTTCGTTGCCGGACCGTTATACGGGTTTCTCAAATAGTTTGATCTATAGCCGAGATACTTTGACTCTAGATGATGTCAAAACAGGTCTTCTTAGCGAGAAGTTGCGGGACCAAATGAAGGAGTTAGGTGATGGAAGTAGTGGTGCTAGTAGTGGCCATGGTTTATTTGTGGAGAAGGAGAGATATGTGAAGAAGTAGAACAGGGGGCATTCTAAATCAAGGAACTCCAGTTGGAGAGGAAAGTCGAAGGAAAGAAAAGGAAAGTGCTATATTTGTAAGAATCCGATCATTGGAAGAATGAGTGTCCGGACAAAGAGAAAACAAAGAAGTAGCATCTTCATCCGTAGTGGTGGAGAGTGGAGTTGGTGAGGGAGACGTAGATGTGTCGTCGGTGGTAGCATCGGATGTTTCGGGTAGCAAATGGTTGCTCGATTTGGGGGCATCTTATCATATGACGTCGAATAGGAATTGTTTTTATTCTTATATCGACAAAGAAGGAAATTCAATTGTTATGGGTAATGGTGCTATTTGTAAGCGAAAGGCATTGGTTTCGTGCAAATTCGAATGTTTGACGGAGTGGTTCGTACTCTCACTAATGTATGCCATGTTTTGGGACTTTGGAAGTCTCTTATCTCTTAGGGGTAGCTGGATTCTTTAGGTTGTAAGATCACTATTGAGAGTGATAGCTTGCGGGTTTCGAAGGGTGCTCTTATGGTGATGAAGGGTGCTAGGACTCATGGTGTTTATATGCTTCAAGGAGTGACTATAGAAGGTGAAACTTGTGTGGGAGTTGATAGTTCTCATGGCTTGGATGCGACTAGGCTATGGCATTTGAGGTTATGTTATGTCTCCAAGAGGAGTTTGGATATTCTTCAGAAGAGGGAGATGATCGATGGAGAGAGTTTCAACAAACTAGAGTTTTGCGAGGAATGTGTCATGGGGAAGCAAACTAATGTATCATTCGGTGAAGGAAAACATGATTCGAGAAGGGTTCTTGAGTATGTTCATATGGATGTTTGGGGACCGGCACCGATAAGTTCTTTGGGAGGAGCTCGCTATTATATTTCCTTTATTGATGACTTTTCTCGTAAGGTATGGGTGTATTTAATGAAGGCCAAATCGGAGGCATTTGCAAAGTTCAAAGCATGGAAAGCTCTTATTAAGAATGAGAGTGGCAAGTCTTTGAAGGTTCTAAGGTCCGACAATGGAAAAGTGTATGTTTTCGGAGAATTCTTGGAGTTTTGCAAGCATCATGATATTCAGAGGCATTTTACTACACCGGGAGATCCTCAGTCGAATAATGTTGCATAGAGGATGAACCGTACTCTACTTGAGAGAGCTCGATGCTTGAGATTGACATCGGGTTTTTCTAAGGGATTTTGGACCTTAGCTTTGTAAACCGCGGTGCATATTATTAATCGAATTCCATGCTCGGCTATTGGTAACAAAATTCTGAAGGAAGTGTGGAAGGGAAAGAGCATTGACTTGAGTTATCTTCGTGTGTTTGGTAGTCCAGTTTATGTGCATGATCCGGGAAATGATAAGCTTGAACCTAGAGCTTTCAAGGGGATTTTTCTTGGTTATACGGATGGAGTAAAATGCTATCGGATATGGAATCCGCAAATGAAGAAGGTTATGAATTCTCGTCATGTTACTTTTGATGAGTTGACTTTGTTCAAGGAGAATGAGAGCTCATCGGTTGTTCCAGATTTGGTTCATGGTGAACCAAAGGAGACAAAAGTTATTCCCACATTTTGTCTAAGGAGTAGAGGGAGTAGAGTGGTTGAGATGCTTGTGAGGAGGAAGCGGTTGATGTAACATCACAGAGTCCACAGGGTTCCTCTAGTAGTGTTGGTGATATACATGATTCTAGAGAAGATTCGGTTCAAGGTGGAGCCGAAAGGAGTTTGGGTGATGGTATTGCTAATCGGGTGGGTCGTCATGCTACCGAGCTGAAAGACATGGTGATTAGAACTATCTTAGCTTTTGTGATAATTTGGACTATGCTCTTCATGTAGTCCAAGATGAGCCGATGGACCTTGATGACATCATGGAGTCGAGTGATAACTTGAAGTGGAATTGTGCCATGGAGGAAGAGATGCAATCGTTGTTGAAGAATCAAACTTGGGATTTGGTTCCACTTCCAAAAGAAAACCGTGCTATTGGGTGCAAATGGATATACAAGGTAAAGGACAATGGGAGATACAAAGTTAGTCCAGTGGCCAAAGGGGTTCGCATAAAGGAAGAGAAAGGAGTATGATGAGATATTCGCACCAGTAGTGCGCTGTACTTCTATCCGGATATTACTTTCCATAGTTGCAATTCACGACTTGGAGTTGGAGCAACTTGATGTGAAAACCGCCTTATTGCATAGTGACTTGGATGAAGACATCTACATGGAGCAACCAGAATGTTTTGTTGTGGATGGTAAGTTAAATTTGGTTTGGAAGTTAAAGAGCTCACTATATAGTTTAAAGCAATCACCTAAACAGTGGTACAAGAGATTTGATCATTTTATGCTTGAAAATTGTTTTAATATAAGCATCAAGGATGCTTGTGTATATTTCAAGAGGTTGGAAAATGATTGTTGAGTGTATTTATTCTTGTATGTGGATGACATGCTCATTGCTTCTAAGGATAAAAATGAAATCAACAAGTTAAAACTGAGTTTGAAATCGGAGTTCGAAATGAAGGATCTTGAAGAAGCAAAGAAGATATTGGGCATGGAAATAGAAAGGGATCGAAAGTGTTTTGAGTTGAAATTAACTCAAAAGGAGTACATAGAGAAAGTGCTTTGCCGGTTTAGCATGGAGAATGCAAAGGCATCAAATACACCTTTACCTTTGCATATGAAGCTTTCGAGTAAGGGATCACCTATCTTGGAGAAAGACAAGGCTTATATGGCTAAGGTTCCATATGCTAGTGCGGTTGGAAGTCTAATGTATGCTATGGTGTGTACAAGGCCCGATATTGCAAATACTGTCAGGATGGTTAGTCGGTATATGGCTAATTCGGGGAAATCGCATTGGGAAGCCGTGAAGCTTATATTGAGATATCTTAGAGGTACGTCATCTCATGGTCTTGTTTTTGGCGATAATGATGAGAAGAATTGCAAGTGGTTAGTTATTGTGATTCGGGCTACGCCGGTGATAGGGATAGCAGAAAATCAACTTCGAATATGTCTTCACACTTGGTGGTACGTCCATAAGTTGGAGACTGAGATTGTAGACCGTAGTTGCTTTATTCACTATGGAGGCGGAGTTGATAGTCGTGGTGGAGGCAACAAAGGAAGCACTTTACTTGAGGTGATTATTGTGTGACTTGGGATTCGAGCATGATAGTGTCAATGTTCGATGTGATAGCCAGAGTGCTATTCACTTGGCAGAGAATTTGGCGTTTAGCTCACAAACTTAGCATATTGAAGTGAGAGAGTCATTTCTAGTAGCCATGGATGAAGATAAGCAAGTATATCTTTGGAAAGTGCACACAAAGGATAACACGGCGGATATGTTCACCAAGGCATTACCGGTTGGGAAGTTCGAGCATTGCTCGAATTTGATTCGCTTGGAGAAGTGCTAGGTGCCACAGGGTGGCACGGTTGAGGGAGGAGCTTGGTTATGGATGAGGAAGAGTATCGATGAGAGATTGTGGTTCCATCTTCTTGGTGAGTGCTAGTTTACACTCCTTAGCACTTTAGTCTTTGGTGAAATAGTTTAGGATTTGGATGTTTTCAACACCTCGTTAGCGGGCGGGGGCTTTGCCTGAGCTCGTTGATGGAGTGCAATAGGCGGTGGCTTTTTCGGAGCTCATTGGGAAAGCATTCATGTTTGGTTTAAGGTAGAAGTGGTGATAATTGGTGCTATCGATTATTGATGATGGTATGGTACCATTGGAGTTGGAGATGGATATAGTGTCGAGGTGGAGTGTTAAATTTATGCGATACTATAAAAACGGTTTGCAAATCGGAGCTCGGAGGAGGAAGATATGACGATGAAAGGGGAGTGCTATGGCCAACATCAGGGGACAGACGTCTATCATAAAGTGACAGACGTCTGTGACTTTAGAGTTTGGAACCCGAGAGTTTGGACAGACATCTGTCACTATATGACAGACGTCTGTGGTTTCAGGGATGATTTCCCAAGACCTATGACAGACGTTTGTCACTTGTGACATACGTCTGTGACGACTTTCTGCCTATATTTTGACCGGGTTTTGGAGTGAAGATTTGTGATATTCGCAGGGGTAATTTTGGAATTTTGCCTAGGTTTTCTATTCTCCTATATAAGCTATTTTCTGGATTCAGATATAGGCACAAGCGAGCATATTAAGGGTTTAATCAAGGGTTTTAGCCTCCATTAATTAGGGTTTTATCTAAACCTAATTTTCTTCGATTCTCTTCTCTACAAATCAATTTTATTAGAATTTCGATCATTGTAATCAATCTCTTGTTCTCTTCTCATTGCTATTAATAAAATCTCTCTCTCAAAGTGGATGTACACTAGCAAGACGTTAGTGGAACCACTATAAATCAGTGTGTGATTTATTTCTTTGTTATTGCTTTTATATTATATTGCTTGTTGGGTGATTGTGATTGGTATTGGATTGGATTGAGATATTGATTGGTTGTTTTTACACTTCTTACCACGATCTCGTTTTTCCACTGTGCTTTGGGTTTTTGATTTGAGTGGTCTCGAGTTAGAATTTCCCACAACATAATGTACATGAAATTGAAACTAAGAAGAAAGAGAAAGATAGATTATATCACTACAAGGGGAATAGTAATTTGCGGCAAAGCCTACCGATGGTCGCCGACGGCCCCGTCGAATTATTTTTGACGGCCACTCATTTTATTTATTTAAACTTATTACTTTATTAATATATATATATATATTAATTATATAAGTTTGAAATTTGATTAAATATATAATAATTAAAATCCTAAGAATTTGTAAAGATGTTTCTATTCAATCATTCAAATTTATGGAAGTTTCCGACTGATTAAATAGTGTTGTTGATAATCTATTTTCTTGTATATATAATTATATTCAATAATAATTAACTGTATTGAAAAGCGAACATAGATAATAATTTTCTTCAAGTTTCATTCTATCAATTACAAAAGTTTTGATGAAATTTTATGATATGTATAGTTTTATTAATTTATTTTATAAACATCGTGTAACCATTAAATTTATTTTTTTTAATTAATTTGAAAAGGCAAGCAAGAGGCTGTAATAACTAATATTTATTTCATATTCATTGATAACTAATATAAACTATTTAATTTTTTTAACAAACTAATTTATATTAAATTTATTTTAAAAAGTGTGAATTTTTAGTGAAAATTATAAAATAGCCGTCGAAAGTCGTTGGAAGCCATCGTTAACTATAGCCGTCGGAAGCCGTTGGATAAAGGGATATACATCAACTCCAGCCGAGAGTAGCTTTCATTATCTCATTCCCCAAATCCTCTCCCAAAACCCTAGTTGTCTCCCCAGTCTCATCGCCGGTTGCTCCTCCGTGTCCCCAACCATCGTCAACTTCATCAATCTTCGATCTCCACAACCCCAGACGATTATTCCATCTCAAATCAGGTTTTTTTACTAAACCTAATTAAGTTTAATTTGCTAGATTATAGTTAATTTCTGATTGTATTTGTTTATAATACATCATTGATTGTTTATAATACTGTATTGATTACTAATTACCGTTGTTAGTGTTAAATTCGAAAATTAAAATATATTTAGTATATGTGTATATGCGTTAATTAGTGTAGATATGCATAATTAGTGTCTAGGGCTAACTTGGGTTAATTAGCGTATATGCGCATAATTTAGGATATTTGTTTCCTAAAATGTTGAAAATAATAATTTATACATAATCATTTATTAGTTTATACCCTTAATTATATATAGAATCTAGTTTAGTAGAATGTAACATACGGTAAATTATTGTATAATGTGATTGTTTTTCTAAATATAATATTACATTCATAATTCGTGAAATTTGAAAACATATAAAAGATTTTATAAAAAAAAGCAAAAAATATTAACATATTATATAATTAATAAATCATCAAATGTAAACAAATTATAGTACAAATGCTAATATGTTATATAATTAATAAAAAATTATAATGTATATGTAATAGTAATATATAAACAAATTGGTGCATAATGTGCTTTATTTATTACATCCTTTAGATAGTTTTTAGCCCCGTTTTTGACACAGAACGACATTTATATTCATCTGATACAATATTTTTCGAATTTGTCCATGTGTTGAACAAGTTAGAAACACAATAAAGTAATTACATTTTGTAAATCATTTCATTTTAAATGGTTTGCAAAATTTTGACAGCACTTCCTTTTTGTTCCCTATGTACATGCATTTGTATACGATACAGGAAACATAGAGGAAATGCTGCTGAAATTTTATTGAATCATTTAAAATGAAATGATTTACGAAATGTAATCACTATTATGTTTGTAATGGGAAGTAGGATGACTGACATCAAAGTATAAAACAATAAACTAAAATTTTAATATTATATTCATAATTTATGTCAATCCGTAAAATGTATAAATGATCATTAATAAATGACTATGGTTAAGGAACATTAAAATGTATAAATGAATTGAAAAATAAAATAAAAAAGAATATTATATTATACAAATAATAAAACATTAAAATGTATAAATGAATTAAAAAATAACATGTCAATCTATAAATGATCAATACATTTTGAATTTCTATCATATTTTCTTAAATAGGAAAAATGAGCACCTACTTTGTTGATCGGAGCTGGATGTATCAACCACGAAGGGAGTTGAGAAATTCAATAAAGGAACAATTTTATAATGGTGTTAACGTATTTATTGAATTCGCTTTAAGTAATGATGGAAACGACGAAGAAATTCGTTGTCCGTATAGTAGGAGCAAAATCTTAAGCATTTGGTATCAGATATGGTTAAAGTTCATTTGTGCCAATATGGTTTCGTACCGGATTATAAAGTGTGTGATCGTCATGGAGAACTTGTAGCACCTAATCCTATATAGTCAGAGAAGGAGGTAGGTAATGACATTGTCATGGCAAATCCCATAGATGATATGGTTGAAGATGCAGCATGATCAATGTTCCCTACGGTTGAAGTTGATGATGAAAATGTAACCGTCGAAGAAGAACAAAATATTAAAGCAAAGAAAATCTATGATATATTGGATGCTGCTAAGAAACCTTTTTGGGATGGATGTAAAAGCGATACCCAATTATCAATAACTGTAGAGTATATTGCGATGAAATCAAAATACAGCTTCACTGAAGTTGGATTTACATCTATTGTATAAGCTGCAAAACGACATATGTCACCGGATAATTTAATGTGCGAAAATCATTATGAAGTACAAAACTTATGTCTACTTTTGGTTTTCCATATCAAAAAATAAACACATGTTTAAATGGTTGCATGTTGTTTTGGAAAGGGACATTGATCTTAGAAAGTGCAGAATATGTAACGAGGAAAGATACAAACCAAGAAAAAAGAAGGGAAAGGAAGTTCCATATAAACGTATGCATTATTTACCCATCACTTCTAGGCTTCAAAGGTTATATGCATCTTCTATAACCGTGCCTCATATGAGATGGCACAGTGTGAGAACACAGAAAGAAGGTACATTAACACATCCAGCTGATGGAGAACCATGGAAGCATTTTGGTAAGACATATCATGCTTTTGCAGCGGAGAGCCGTAATGTTAGACTTGGTTTATGTATGGATGGATTTTCACCATTCTCTCAATTTGGTTCTAAATATTCATCTTGGCCTACTATCATTACACATTACAATTTACCTCGATGGATGTGTATGAATTCACTATTGTCGTCCCTGGCCCTGATATTCTGACACAAGAAATCGATATTTATTTACAACCATTGATTGAAGAGTTGAAAACACTATGGCATGAAGGATTTTAAACATATGACATTTCAAAAAAAAAGAATTTTCGTATGTTTGCTATTTTGTTATGGACTATTAGTGATTTTCCCGCGTATGCAATGCTTTCAGGTTAGAGTACAGTCGGTCATCTAGCTTGTCCTTATTACATGGAAGAAATATGAGCATTTTCTTTACCGCATGGGAAGAAAATTTCGTGGTTTGATTATCATCGTTGTTTTCTCCATATTAATCATCATTTTAAAGAACTTTACAGCTAATAGACAAGAGAATATGCAACCACCAATGATTTGGTCAAGCGAAGGAATATATGAACTCGTAAAGGATTATTCGAAGATACATGAAACCGGAGTATAAATTGAAATTCCAGGTAAATCGATGATTAATAATTGATACAAACAAAGTATATTTTAGGAGTTTCCTTATTGGAAAGATCTTCAACTTCATCATAATATTCACGTGATGCACAATGAGAAAAACATATTTGATAATGTGTTTAATACAATTTTGAATGATAAGGGGAAGACTAAGGATGATTTAAAATCAAGACGTGATATACAAGAAATATGTATGCATCCTGAGCTTCAAATCAAGTCAAATGACACTAAAAAACCCAAAGCATGTTATGAGTTAGACAATAACTAAGTTAAAGTTCTTTTATAATGGGTGGAAGGATTAAGATTTTCAGATGGGATTTCTTCTAATCTTCATAGATGTGTTGACTATAAAAATGGTCAATATAGTGGGACGAAAAGCCATGATTGTCACGTAATGATGGAAAATTTGCTACCCATCACTATCAAAGAACCATTGCCCATAAAAGTTTGGATGGTTATAACAGAACTTAGTTTTTTTATAAAGAGCTTTGTTCGACTACGTTAAAGATTGATCGTCTATGTAAACTTGAGGTAAAAATCCCTATATTGCTCTACAAACTGGAGAAAATATTTCCTTCATGTTTCTTTAATGTAATGAAGCATTTACCTGTTCATCTTCCATCTGAAGCACATCTTCGAGATTCTGTGCAATATGGATGGATGTATCCATTTGAAAGGTATTAGTATTGAGTATGTTAAATATTAGTTTAATTACATGTATAAGTAAATTTCAATTTGAAATAATTTTTTAAATGTACATAAATCATCTAAAGAGAAAAGTTAGACAAAAAGCACGGGTTGAAGGTTCAATTTGCAAATCATATATCGAAGAAGAAGCTTCGTTCTTTTTCTCTTATTATTTCAGTGACCATATGAACTTATCATTTGAAAGTGTTCTACATATGGATGAAGGCATTGAATAAGATTTTTCTTAAGCAATGTTATCTATTTTTAGACAACATGACCGACCTGGTGGAAAATATGTGGAACTATGGTTAGACGATAGAGATCACCATGTAGCACACACATATATTCTTCTTAATTATGCTAAAGTTGCACTATTTGTTAGGTAATATTAATTAATAATTCTCGATATATTTATTTCAATAATACACACATGTAGATTATAATGCAATATATTATCTATATCTGCAGTGTTTACGAATCACAACATCTACGTGGTGATCTAAGTAATGAATTCGCTGGATGGTTTTCGAACTACATTTATGATTCGAGAAATTGTATGGTCGACGAAAGATTGAAACATCTTGTGTTAGGATCAAAAAAATGTCAAGACATGTACATATTCTTCGTCAATGGTTACAAATTCAATGCTAAAGAATATGGTGTTGAAAAATTAACTAACAATACTGGTGTATTTGTTAAAGGTAGTGATGATCCAAATAATCACAAAATGATTTTTACGGCATGTTAACCCAGGTTTCGCAATTGACATATTTCACACGACCTACGGAGGAAGTTTTTTTTAATGCAATTGCTTCGGCAATGTTCCAAGTTCTGCAATCAATGTGCACAAAGATCATAATCTTATTGAAATAAAGCATACCTCACTTTATTATAAGTACAGTCTTTTTGTACTAGCTAAACAAGCTCTACAAGTTTATTACACTCCGTATCCATCTCTGAAAAGAGATAAAGCAAATTGGTCGGCGGTTTTGAAAACATAGGAAAAATTTACGTTTGATGGAAAGAATATTCTAGACGAACAAGCTTATCAGGCAGATATTGAGGAAAATAGCGAAATAATAATAACCGACGATTATACTGATTTTGGGTCTCTAACCGATGAATCAAATGTTTTAGTAGAAGCATTTAAGACTACAGAGGAAAACAATATAGAATACGAGATCGAGTGAATCAGAGAATGACGAGGACTAATTAACAATGTACTTTTGATAGAAGGTAATTTATATGATTCTTAATGTTACATTTTTCTCATAAAAATGATATGTTTTCTCTTAGTTAAATGATATGTTCTGCCATAATAAAATGGTATGTCTGTGACAGGTATTATGTCCTTTTTTCGACATCAGAGTTATTTCCATTTAGGTTCCTCCTCTTCTTCTCAGAAATGGACTGCCGTAGGAGGTGATGGCAGCGGCCCATCAGAGCAGACACAGTGTCCCATAGTGACATTACAGCCTAAAGTAAAAGGATAAGTATTAAATTTATTTCACCATCATAAATATTTTATGTATGATACATTAGTCATAATTTATTAAAATTTGTATCATATTTAACACAGGGGACTTAAGCTGGAGCCTTCAGAGCTTGTTCTTAATATTTCCATGCAAGCGTACATGAGCAGGATGACCACATGCTAGCCTAGGTGGGATAAAATCTCATCCCACGTCATAAAGTGTATCTGGCGGGACTTCCTCGTAAGTGTAAATTTGCACATCATTATATATAACCACTGTACAATTTCCCGAGTATGTATAAATGTATAACTTATATTTTTTTCAACATGCATGGGGTGGAAGAGTTGCAAGAAGTTGACTCTCTCCTTTGCAGAAACTATTGGATGGGAAAAATGAGGAAGAACTACTGCGATACGATGTTGGACATGAAAAAACTAGGGAAGAAGCCTGATTGGATAGGCACAAGCATGTGGGGAGCTTAGGTTGTTTAGGTGAACAACGATGAACCGAATGTAAGTTTACTAATCTCTTATTCATTATATAAATTGAAGTTTCATATACAATCTATCACACATTATATGGAGCATATATATAATATCACTTTAACTTGTTCAATTAAATGCACAGGCAGAGTCAGATAGAAACTCTATGAATAGAAATAAGAATCTAGTCACACATCGCGGTGGTTCTAAGTCCTTCCAGCATTGTTAAGAGCTGGTATATATTACTAATTTCAATTATAAATGTTATCACAATGTATAATTTTGTATATATAATAATAATACATAATAATTATTGTAGGAAAGAGAGCGTATGGGTCCCCTCTCTTAAATGGACGTATTTGCCCATACTCATGCCATCGAGCATCGAAATGAAGATGGCACACTCTCGTACACATGAGTCGACGATAAATTAACCAAAGCCTACGTAAGCATATTTTAAATTATAAATTATTAATAATCATTTTAATTAATTAGTTATAAAAAATTAAAATAACGTAGTGTAAATTTTAATTGTATTTTTATTTTGCATTGCAAGAAAAATTTATGCAACAATGAGAGCAGCTGCTTCAGGGAATAGGACCGGATCAGTTGACTATCGACGAGGAAGATGCGAATTTTGAAGCTGCCATGGAAACGGCAGCACGAAATAGGCGTTATGGCTTTGGTAACAAAGAGGTACTGAATAGTATGTTTGGATTTGACTATTTACTAATCTCTCGACTGTAGCGAACTTGAAATTGTTTAGATTATTCATCAGAAATTGTTTAATGTACAAAATAATTTTTTTACATAACAGTTGACCACACATCAAAATGTAGTTAGATAATGAAACGAATAACTAAGTTTATAAAAGAATAACTAAGTTTATTATAAAATAATTAAGTTTTATATTAATTTAACTTAAGTTGCCTAAAAGTTTGTAAAAACCGACTATTTTTTTATAAAATTTAATTAAAATTAATTAAGTTAACCAAGTTTTATAAAAATTAACTAAAATTTATAAAACTTAAAAAAATTTAAAAAAATTAACCGAGTTATATAAAAATTTAACTAAGTTAACCAAGTTTTATAAAAATGAAATAAATTTATAAAAATTAACTATGTTTTACAAAAAATAACTAAACTTATAAAAATTAACCTGATTTATAAAACTTAACTAATTTTTATATAAGTTAAGTAATTTTTATAAAAATTAAATAAGTTTATAGCAGTAACCAAGTTAATAAAAATTAATTAAGTTTTTAAAGAAATAACTTAGTTTGTAAAAACAACTGGGTTAATAAAATTTAGTTCTTAAAGAAATAACTTAGTTTATAACAATAACTTAGATTACCAAGATGCAATTTCTTGTTAATTCGGTTTCTCTTCAATATATATACATGTACAAACACTGAATTGAGAAGACAATCCAACCATTCTCAATTTAATCAAATGAGGTAAGAAAATAATGTCTTTGAATCCTAATGCTATTCCATTTCACACTGTTATAGAGGCTGTTAATCTTATATATCACACAGTTATAGCTACTACTAAGCCCACATTCTTTGCTAGCCATTAGACACAAATCTATTATTAGATCATGCATTGTAGGCTAGGAGCAAGCAGAGCAAGTACCAAAAAGCTCAAGACAAAGAAGAGTTGCGGGAGCTGAGAGCCAGGATTGCAGAGTTGGAGGAGCGAGACCGTCGTGCGCTATGGAGATGACGCAATTGGACGAGCGCTTGGTTGCGTATATGCAACAGCATGGGTTGTTTCCATCATCGGGTGGTTCTGGAGGCGATGATGAGGCTTGATAGGTATGCTTTTTATGTTTGTGTTTGGATATTGTACATAGATACACTTAGAGATGGTGCGGATGATGTATTTTGGTATGTTTGATACTTTTTGAGGAGATGTTGGATGATGTGTTGGTTTTTTTTGACATGATTGATACATTTTGAGATGTTGAATGTTGATTATGTGTATGTTGATAGAATGTTCTATTGTATGGTGGATTGTTTGAATTTTATTTGTTGTAAATAGTGATGTGTTTTTTTAATATCGATGTTTTATATGTGATTTGGGCTTATATATGTGTGTGTATGATTTATATGTGTAAAATCGATCTACGGTATATGTTGATGTGTATGTGTTGTATAGGAGATGAATGGCAGCAGAATAAAAAAACAGCCTAAATTTCTGACGGCTTCCGACAACGTATGGTCAATAATATCCAACGGCTATCGAAGGCTTATGGAAAAAAATATCGACAGCTTGTAACGGTTACCGACAGCTAGAGAGCAATGGTTTTCGAAGGCTTCCGACATATACACAATTGAACCATAAATTGCCACATGTACATGACGGTCGTCGGAAAGCCGACAGAACCTTCGTAAAGCCATCGACGAAGCAGTCGAAAAGTCTTCGAAAGCACAGTTTGGAGATGGCTTTTTTTCGACGGCTTTTTCTAACGGATCCCATCAGCTTCCTATGGCCGTCGACAGTTTTCAACCGTCGGAAATTGCTCCCTTTCTTATAGTGTACAAATGATAATTTAGTAGTTTTAATAAGATTTTATAAGAGGAGAATGTGATGTTTGATTCTCCCCTCAATAAAAACCTTTTTAATTAAAAAATTGACTCTTTCCATTCCCCTTAGTCAAAATAATTCACTATTTAAAAGTTCACTTAAATAATTGTTGCTCCTCTACCAATATAAGGAATTATAACTTTTATTAATCATATTTAGTAAAATTACTATTTACTCAAGTCATAAATAAATAGTAGGGATATGAATTCATATCTACTACTAACAATGCATGCAATATTTTATCTCTAGCGCAACATTCAACCACCGGGATAATTTTGAAATCCACGGCTAAAAATATAGAGAGAGAGAGAGAAAATTTCTTTAAACAATAATCAAAATGCTTTAGTATAATTATAATAAGTTATATCAACCATTAAACATGTTCATAAGTTTTGTACCTTTTGTGCAATATTAAACCACCATGGATAGTCTTGAAACTAAATACCCTAAAAGAAAGAGTAAAAACATCAACCATCATGCGGAATTGATATATAATTATGATAAAAAATTTAGAAGCAAATAATATAAGATTTAAACTTATGAATCATAAAAGTATATTTTTATCATAATGTGGAAACATACTCATAAGTAATAATTTTGCAATATTGGTAGGATCAATAAATTTTTTATTATGGTGCCCAAATATATGTTAAGCAATCAACAACATAAGTAGAATAAATTCTTTCATCTTGATTTTATATTGACTAAATAAATTAGAAGATAATAAAATTAATTAAATAAAGTATAAAGTATGGTATAAATATAAATGACAATTTAGTAATTTTAGGTATACATATAAATGACAATTTAGTACTTTTTGGTATAAATATAAATGACAATTTAGTAATTTTAATAAGGTTTTATAAGAGGAGAATTTGTTGTTTAACTCTTCCCTCAATAAAACCATTTTAATTAAAAAATTGACTCTTTCCATTCTTTTTAGTTAAAATGATTCACTATTTAATAGTTCACTATAAATAATTGTTGCTCCTTCTACAAACATAAAGAATTATTACTTTTATTAGTCTTATTTAGTATAATTAAAATTCATTCAAGTCATAAATAAAAAGTGGGGATATGAATCCATATCTACTACTAACACTGCATGCAATTTTTTTACCTCTAGCGCAATATTCAACCACGTGGATAATTTTAAAATCCAATTCCCTAACAGATAGAGAGAGAAAGAAAAAAAATGCTTTTAAACAACAATTAAAATGCTTTAGTATAGTTAGAATAAGTTATATCAACCACTAAACTATGCTTATAAGCTTTGTACCTTTTGCGCAATACTGAACCACAATGGATAGTCTTGAACTAAATACCCTATAAGAAAGAGCAAAAACATCGAACCGCCATGTGCAATTTATATATAGTTATGATATAAAAAAATTAAAAGCAAATAACATAAGTTTCAAACTCCTAAACATAAAAGTAAATTTTAATCATAATGTAGAGACATACTCATAAGTAATAATTTTGCAATATTGGTCGGATCAATAAAAAAATTATTAGGGTATCTAAATATATGTTAAGCAATCAACAACATAAATAGAATAAATCCTTTCATCCTGATTATATATTGGATAAATAAATAAGAAGATAATAAAATTAGTTAATTAAGGTATAAATTAAAGTTTGGATTAACGTAAAAAGGATATTAGAATAACAAAGAATGAGGATGAACGAGGAAGATATGAAATTAAAATAATGGAGAAATAGTTTTGAAAGGGTATAAAAGGAATACTTAGAGTAATAATATAGACATTAATTTAAAAAGTTTTGAGAAATAAAAAGAAGGACGAATATGAAAAGGTTAAATGTACTTTTGATATTATGTAATAAAACATATTAGGAAAGAAACAAGAAGATAAAATAAAATGAGTAGGTTGCAAAGTAATTATAAATGTTGTAATTAATGTAAGGATGAGAAATATGTAAACAAAGAGTTTGATTGTCCAAAAAAGGATTTAACACTCTAACTTATGAGAAAAAAGAAGAAGAATGGTTAAACATTAAAGTACTTATATTATAGAATGGATGTTTAGTATTATAACAAAGAACATATATTTGATGGGTATATACATAATATGTCACACATTATATTTGCTTGATACAAAAAATTATAACATCCAAAACTTTCATAATTTCTTTCAAAACAGACTGTGTTTTAATGTACTATTCCATTAAATGTGGATATTCTTATTACTAATTGCAATGAATTTTCTAAGAAAATGAGATATACCGGCTAAAAATAAATAGAATAATATCTCAAACAACAAACCAATAAAATCACTTTTGCTTACAAATGAAAGGAACGATATTGTCAAACAACAAACCAATAAAGTCTACATTTTTAATCGATCCCAATGGAATCAAACAAAACAACAAATTTAACACCGAACAAAATGTAAAGACAGATAAAGAATTAAACTTATTAATCAATCTCGATCGAATTAGAGGTTTTTTAGGAGGTCTTTAAATAATGTGTAACGACCACGACTTTCTTTCCATAGAAAGTCGTATCGCTAATAAGAAAGAAAGGGATAGAGAATAGAAAAGAGAAGAAGAGAAAAGAAACAAACACAAATACTCACAGCGGAAACGAACAAAATATATTATATCACATAAATATTACATAGTATCATATACAACACTTATCAGAGTTACACATTATATACTAGACAGTTATAATCATCTGTCTAGTTATTACATCTCAATACAAAACAAAGATCTAAACAAGATCAACACAGCGGAAACTACTATCTATATCTACAACGCTGAAGCCTCCTGCTCCATTGCTCCTCCAGATTACTCGTCAAAGCTAAACCTGAATCCCTTGGCTACTCGTAAAAATTTGAGTACCCAAGAGTTTATAAAACAGAAATAAACAACTTGGGTCAGACATGGGTCTGGTGTGAGTAACAGGTTAAACTTGTTTAACTTCAAAACCTTTTGAAAGAAAAGGTATCACGTAAGACTTCCCACAAATAAACATGGGTAAGTTTTTACCTTACGCTAACCAAAACATTTGATAGGAAATTCGATTGTATTATAATAGGGTCTAGGGTTTTCAAGTAAAATACAGAAATAGCTGAAATGCTTACATCTCACATTCCAACATAGTTGGGCACAACTAATACGTACGGCACTTATTGGAGTTTGGATTCCATACAATGGCAGGGCTACCGGGGTACCGCCCGTCACAGTACGTGGCCTAGATCACCGTACCGAGGATCACTCCCAATCCCCTGCAACACAAGGTCGGAACATCCCTTACTGGATAATTCCCGCACAAGATACCTCACGGTTGGGATCAGCAACCGCACACACTAAGTCGAAAATAGAAAGGGACATCTAGACAGAGGTAACCTTGTCCTACTTGGGTGCTACCCACTAACCTTGCTGCACCTCCCCTGTTTTAGCCATTCCCGGTTTGTGAGGCTTGAGGTCACGATTACCTTAGAAAAGAACACATCACTTAGAATGCTCATCGTCCACCTGACGATGTTCTGAAAGCATTCAATCCATACAAGTTCGTTCCGGGTTCGAACGAAACCGAAGGCATTATCTCGTTACACTCGTTTTGGAATCACCCTCAGAGTTAACGACAATAACCCTTGCACTCTGAATCTTCATCTTCACTTGATTCACGACCTATCGTTAATTTGGATCGATGTGGTATTCGGGTCTCCAGACCTGGAAATCCGGTATACGGAAACCCGATCCCGGTCTCATCGAAATCCAAAGCGTATCTTTTAAGGCCAAGTTGTTTTAAAGGTTAAAACAATTTAATTCATTATCTTTATACACAAAGAAAGATAATTCACAATAGATAATCAACATTATCAGATAATCCATATTATCATCACAATTCAACTAACATCCATATCATACAGCATATATCTCATCAGAGATATCAATCAATGCAAAGCATTCAGTATTATCATCCATCCATAAGTAATGATTTATATCATCTCTAATTAATTTAAAGTGAATTAAATTAATTACTTCATTTTATAAATCCTGCTTACTTAACCATTAATTAATTACAATTTAATTAATTAATTATCTTCTAATATTTCACTTCAATTAATCATCTTTGATTAATTATCTTTTAATTACATCCAAGTAATTTATCCTCAATTAATTTCTCAAATTAATTATCCTTAACCACTTATAGTAATTAACCTTTAATTACTTCATTAATTAATTAACTAAAATTAATTAACTTAATCAACTATAATTAATTACATTAATCCTTAATTAATTACATTGATTAATTACTTCATTTATTAATTATTACTTAATTAACCAATCTTAATTACATCATTAATTATATTAATTAATGATCCTTAATTACAACTTAATTATTAATTACTTAATTAAATTAATTACATTAAGTAATTATCCTTTAATTAAACAACATTTATTAATCACTTTTGATTAATCTTCAATCAGTAATTAACTACCCTTAATTACTTTCACTAACTAAATTAATTACTCCTTAATTAATTTCTTAATTAATCCCTTGATTAATTATTCAAAGTAATTAACTCAAATTACTTCTATTAATAAAATCATTTATTCAACTAATTACTTCCAGTAATTATCTTATTATTTACTTCTCTAAATAATCTTACCTTATTAAGTAATTATTATCAAATCATCTCTTGATTATTCTAAATTAATTAAACTTAATTAATTAATTTAACTAAATCAAATTAACTTCAATTAATTACAATAAGTAATTAATTCTTAATTACTTCCAAGTAATTACATTTAAACAAATTCTATAATTGATTATCTTTAAATTAATTAATCTAATTAACTATTAAATTAATCCTATTAATTAATTATTTAATAATCCATAGTTAATGACTTCATTAACTATTATTTAATTACTTTCCTTAAGTAATTAACTTATATTAATTATTATTAATCCTAAATTAATAAATCTTAATAACCAATTTATTAATCTCTAATTACTAAATTAATTAAGTGTTAACCATAACTTAATTAATATTTAATTACTGATTAATTAATTCCTAACCATTAATTAATATTCTAATTTATAATCCTTAATTACAATCTAATTAATAAATCTTAATCATTAATTAATTAGTATAAACCTTTAATTACCTATTTAATTAATCCAAATGATTAATTAATCAAATAAATTAATTATCCATTAAATTTCCTTATAATTTAAATGAACACAAATCTCTAATTTTCTTTAAGATAAAACTTTGTTCTTATTGATAATCAAGTTATCATTTACAAAGTATCTTAAATCCTTAATTATAGATTAATTAATTCAAATCATTAATTAATTAAATAAATTAAACCACTTTAATTACCTTAAAGATTTAATGATTTAAACTTTAAGATAAAACATTTCTTAACAATTGTTAAATTATCATTCATAAATACTATTGCAAATATTTATTTCAATTTCAATTTCAATTTCCATTTTAAGTTCAAACTTTAAAATGAAATCAAATTATCTTTAACCAATATGAAATTTGTAAATCATATGTTAAATAATACTTATAAAAGAAATTTTAAGGTTTTAAACCAATTTCTTTTTAATCTCAGATTTTTTAAAGTATACTTTAACCTTTCAACTTATTTACAATTTTTAATTTATAAACTTTACTTATTTCCACTTTTAAGATTCAAATCAAATTTGAAATTTAAAATTTTTAAAATTCTGATTTAACTTTAATTAAATCTTCTACTACATTCCAAAACTCCATTTAAATTCAAATTCTTTAATTTCATTTAACTTCTTAAACCCTTAATAATATTAAGTCAAATTTGAATTTAAAAACTCATTTCCAAACTAGATTCAAATTCAACTTGAATCTACTTTTAAACTTAGATTTTAAACCTAACTCAGATTTAAAACTAGATTTAAATCTCATTTAAAACTTTACTTCTTTTTATTTTATTTTTTTATTTTTTTAAAAATTAAACAGAGTAACAGGTTTCTGTTTAAACCTGTTACCATACTAAATCCACCCTACCCAAAATCTGCTTCGAGTCACCATGCTAAAATCTCCGAGAAAACTTCCCAAAATCACGAGTAAAACTCACGTGTCCTCCTCTTCCTTTACCTAAACCTCATTATACAAACTACCTCACCAGAAACGAAGTACACCGTGCACATGCACGGTGACTTTGATCACCTCCGACCATCTTCGATGGTCGTCCCACATTGGCAACCTCCTTCACAGCCAAACAGGATCAACAGAATCACCACCAAAACTCGAAATCGAATTCGAGTTCAAACCCCCAAACCTGGAACACTGATCTCCTCAAAAACTCTAACCTGGAATCATCTCGTGCTCGAGACTCTGTCCATCGTCAGTTCTGAAACTCCGGCATCACCTACTTCTTCAAGTCAACTCCTTCCTCCCTGAAGCTTGCTGCACTCGATCGTCTCTGGTCATCGAACGAGACCAAAATAAAACCACAGCAAAATCTAGGTTTCCCGAAGAAAAACCACTACCGCATCTTCCTTGTTGAATTCCATCACCGCCATCTATTTTTCCTAGCATCTACACTCACTCCTCCATCCACCAGAAGAACCCCGACCTCTCCTGTTACCCAGATGATCAGAAACACCCCAATTTCCCATTTTCATTCAAACCCAAACTGCACCCTCAATACTCCACTAAAAATTGTGATTCTTGTTTTAAAAATCAAGTTTTTGTTTATGTATTCGATTTATAATAATGAATTTATAAATTTCACAGTTTGAGTTTTGCTTTATATTGAGCATGCACTGATGTTCTTAAATTCCAGAGATAAATAGGTTTTATTTTAACTTACTTAAATTTTTAAACATTAACCTATGTTACATCAAACAACTTTTGTTTGTTAATTTAGTCCTAACAACCATTGGTTCCAGAATAAATGAATTTAAATCAAAACAGTAAAAAAAAAACTGGAACTATAAACAGAAAGTAAAACATGCATACCAACCATTTATATGTATAACATACTTCATAATACATATTCATTTTGACAACATTAGCATGCAACCAATCTTTATACTTTAACTTCAAAAAAAATAAAGTTACTCACCTGAAACAAAGATGAAACAGAGCCTTATATTTTGAAAACTTGAAACAGTTTTGAACTTAAGACCGGAATGCCTTGTTTTGAAACTTTAACTTGAATGCTTCTTTAAATCTGATTCTAAACTTGAGTTGTTGAAGCTTTAAATTGATTTAAACTACATGCATGCTTCCAGGTTGAAAATGAATGCAGACAGGCTTCTTGAATTGATTGCAGATTTGAAAAGAGTGTTTGCAGGGCTTTGTTTTGGTATTGAAATTTGGTTACGGTTTGATCTTTGATTTGGAAGATGAGTTATAGGTTGTTGAATTTTGGTTTGAGGCATTTGAATTTCTGATTTCAGATTTTAGATTAGAGAATTTGTTTTCAGATTTGTATTAGAGGAAAGATCTAATTTGTTTTTCTCTTGGCTTTGAAAAAGAGTTTAGAAAGAATGAATTGAAGAAATGCAAATGTTTACATACATGTATATTTTAGATTTTAAAAATAAAAGAAAATGAAAATAAATAAGGACACTTGTCCTATACATTTGTTTATTTAATTACACATGTTTTTCAAAAGGTTTAGATAAATGACACATGTCTTATAAGTAATTACTCATATTTCTATTCTTTTTAAAAGTAAATAAAAAGTCCTTTTCTTATTTATTTAAACACTTATCTATATATATATATCTTTTTAAAGAAAAACAAAAGCTAATTATATTTATAAATAAAAGTTTATACAAATATTTTAAATCCAAAACAATTTAAATATATATATTCTTTTGAACTTCAAAACTTAAATTCAAATTCAAATTAAATTAAATCTAAATTTCCAATTTGCCCAAAGCTTCTATTTACAATATATACAAATAAATATGTATATATTCAAATAGAAAATATCTTATTAACTTTTTTTTTTAAAGATAAAATCATCAATTAATACTAATTTAATCAGATTATTAAATAAATTTCAAATCTTATTATCAAAGATCATCAATATCAATTTAATTGTTTAACAGATTATTAAATTGATATTGTTAAAATTTCCGGGATATTACATAATGTTTCCATGGAAACAGTAACACTGAAAGTAAATTAGACACATAGCCACTATAAAATACGTATATGTTCACAAATAATTAAAGATAAAGGCATAATGAAGAACTATTAGTGAATTAAATTGAACTCTGATCAAAATAAAAGAAATAAAAATTAATCAAAATATTTAGCAAAGAATTCTTAATTTGGTTTAGATAGATAATATTGAAGATGAAAATGAAACTATCGAACATGGGAAATAACTGAGAAAATACAAAAATTCCTGTATTGAAAACGAAGAGACGGGGAAAATGACTATTGTCAAAATATAAAGGAAAAACAAATGGAGAATTATTGTACGTGAAAATAAGAATGTTACAGAAGAAAACATACGAAATAAATAACTATATGCTATATGCTATAAAATAAGATTTTATTCTCAAAATAACATATATAAATCCAGTAACCTACTATGGATAAATAACCAAACTCATAATCCAATAAATTGAAACAAAAATCATAAGAAGACATAATTTTAGGCATAAAACCCAAATAAAATATCAGCAATTTTGGATAAAAATAATAAACTCAATATCGAATTAAATGAAAAGGCGGATAACGAATTACAATCCAAATCTTTAAATCCAGCTTGATTGGTCCAGTCAGCCAAGATTTTTTAAAGGCTCTTCAGATTTGTAACAATAAAAGCAAGATATAAGTACAATGAAATACATCAATAAAATCATAACTAATTTAAGATGATTGCAAAGTTACCATGGAAATAAAATCCAAATCTTTTGTATGCAACCAAAAAAAGATGATTAGAGTAATTTTTTGGAAGAATGATTAAGCAATATTTTATTCAACATATTAATTTCTTTTAGTGCCAACACCAAGCCAACTCTAATTCATATTAGCTAACATAAAATCAAAAAAATAAATGCGTACCTAAAAGCATGAAGCAGACCTTAAAACATAAAAGAGGGAATTCTATGATTACAAACAAAGGAGAAAAACTTCCACTTGAATTCAAAGGGAAAAACATAGGATATGATAATACTGATGGATTTAAAAATTTGTTTTAGATAAGAAGTTGAAAAAATGAAAGTAAGAAAAGAAAATGAGCATGAAACATTACTGAATAGCTGAAATAGAAAATGATTTATTTTAGATAAGAAGTTGAGAAAATAAGAGTAAGAAGAGAGAATGTGCATGGAACATTTCTGAATGGCAAAATAGGAAATGAAAGGACATATTATTATTAGGGGTTTTGAACCAAAGGTCCCTATTCTCAAAGCTCATGCACAAAAAGTCCCTACTAATAAACTCATGTAAATTAGGTCCCTGTTTTGTTATTTTTTACCAAATTGTCCCCTTCTAGAAAATCGGTCCAGCATTGAAATCAGGGGCAAACGTGACATAAATTAGTCAAAACCTAAAAATAGGGACCAAATTTTCATAATCTTTTTGGAAGGGACTTTTCTTCCATCATCTTCCAACTCTAGGGACTAAACACCCGTTCCTTGTTATTATTAATATATAATAGAAACTGAAATGGCATTTTTAAAGGGAAATTATATTCATATCCGCTATTTCTATTAGTTGATTAACACTTGAGTTTATCCATAACTAATTTGTTATTTTACACATGTATGAATTTACTATTTTTTTATTATCATTTTGAGTGTTGAACATTTTTTGTACTTTATGAAATGCATCATGCACCATAACACATGTATACACAAATAAATTCTTAAATAATAAAATAAAAAAGAAGTAGAAGAATGGATATGGAACATCAATTTATTAGAACAGATAAATGTTAATAGATTCCACTTTAGCTTCAGATGGGTACAAGATATTTAGCTAGTATTGGACAAAAAAAATCTCTAAAAGAGGTGATGTAATACTATCAAGAATAACTAGTGACCATTCGTCTTCAGTTCTCTTCATTTCTACAATCTCAGATAACACCATATGTCATAACTAAACCCAATAGATGTTCCTATTAGAAAATATTGACTGTGTTATCAACTTGATCAAAAATTGCATGGTATTACTGAATCAAACCACAAATTCTCTAAAAGTTCAACATAAGCATAGATTGCAAATATCCTGACACAAATTGTAAAAATTTCACCTACTGCTTTAGTCATGGTTTAACATATGAATGCATTGAATTTTGGCGACATTATATGGAGAATTGAAGAGGTTGGAAGTAGTTCGGTGACAGAGATGACGGTTTGCAAATCAAAGCTCGAAGGAGGAAGATATGTGAGGAAGATGGAGCGCTGCTGAGTGCACAGGCTCTCAGATGTCCGGGAAAATGTGCCAAACGTTTGATAACAGGGATTTGGTATCCCAAATTTCCTGCCAGACGTCTGAAAGCTTTGGCCAGACATTTGGGAGTAGGGAAAGTGCTTTCCCAAGTTTATTGCCAGACTTTTGGCAGCATGGGCCAGACGTCTGAGCCACTGATGCATATCCTATTTAGCCCAGGCTTGTGAAGGTTTCAAGGGGCAAATTGGGTATTGGCTAGACTCACACTCTCCTTATATAAGCTATTTTCTGAATTCAAAGAAGACAGAGGACTTCAAGGGCTTTGATCAAGGCTTATCCTCCATTAAAATAGAGTTTATCAAAACCTAATTTTCTTCAATTTTATTCTTCGCAAATCTATTCTCTTTGAACATTGATCGTTGTAATAAATCCCTCGTACTCTTCTCATTAGTATTAATAAAGGCTCTCTCTCAAAGTGGATGTACACTAACAAGACGTTGGTGGAACCACTATAAATCGGTGTGTGATTTATTTTACTGTTATTTTTTTCTTCTATTGCTTGTTTGGTGATTGTGATTGGTTTTGGGTTAAATTGAGATATCGATTGGTTGGTTTTTCACTTCTTACTATGATCTCATTTTTCGCTGTGCTTTAGGGATTGATTTGAGTGGTATTGAGTTAGAATTTCCATAACATTTGGTATTAGAGCATTGGTGTTGGTATGGTAAGGTTGGCAATAGGATGAGTTAGGGAGGGTTTTTCATACCCCAGATCCTCCCCGAGTTTTTCAAGCCTTGACCCAGACCCGCCCCATCGACCCGGTGTGGGTCTAGATTTTTACCCCGAACCTAGAACTCGTTCGGGTCAGGGTAGACCCGCCCTACCTCAAGACCCGTGAGACTTTATATTTTCATTCAGAATTATGTATTAATGTACATATATTTATTTATTTTATTTGTAGGAGACATTATCACTAAATAACATTGAATATAAATTATAATATGTTTACAATAATAATGAAAAATAATAAAAATGAGGTGTAGAATAATAGTTCAAAACGTACACATATGTTAATATATAATTATCAGTGGCACAATTTAATATTATAAAAATCCAATAACTTGTTGAATGAACATTATAATATCCATGATATAACTAGTTATATGTAAAAGGATTAACAAATCATCATTATAGTAATAAAGTGATTTTATGATATATCAGTAGTGTGGGTCGGGTTGGGGCGGGTTATCCACGTCCCAACCCAACCCTAGACCCAGAGCTTTTAAGGGCGGGTCATGGGTCTACCCGCATTGACGACCCGAAGGGGCGGGTCTTAGGGGTCAAAACTGGGTGGGTTTTCCGGGTTTAGACCCTAGACTCGCCCATTTCCATCCCTTGTAAGTGGTTGAAGAAACATCGAAATCGGATAATACCTCGGGTAATCCCTCAATGGTTAGTCCAAGTAGTGTGGCACCGTATATACGTGAATCGTATGCGGCTTTGGGATCATAGTTGGTTATTGACAAGTGGAATGGCGATAATGATTTCCAAAAGTGGCAATGGAAGATGAAAGAGGTTCTTAGGCGGAATCGCATGCACCGGGTAGTGTTTGTTACATATTTGTTGCCGGCGGACATCTCCGATGTTGAGAGAGGAAATAGAAGTGTAGGCATTTACTACACTTCAACATGCTACGGGAGAGAATATGATCTCCGAAATTAGTGGTGAGACTACCGCTAAGGGTATTTGGGACAAGTTGGAGGTGTCGTATATGAAGAAGTCACGAACTAATAGTTTGATCTTGTTGCGAATGTTCTTCACTTATAAGATGAAGGAGGGTACTTGGCTAAAGGTGTACTTGAATGTCTGTGACGATTTGCTAATGAAGATGAAGGCGGTAGATTTGAAGATTGAGGAAGAGCAAAAGGCGATGATATTGTTGGGCTCGTTTCCAGACTGTTATATAGGTTTCTCAAATAGTTTGATCTATAGCCGATACTTCGACGCTTACTGATGTCAAAACAGGTCTTCTTAGTGAGGAGTTGCACGATCAAATGAAGGAGTTAAGTGATGGAAGTAGTGGTCACGGTTTATTTATGGAGAAGGATAGAAAGGTGAAGAAGGAGAATCGCATGCGTTCTAGATCAAGGAAGCCCAGTTGGAAGGAAAGTTGAGGGAAAGAAATAGCAAGTGCTTTATTTGTAAGAAGCCCAGTCATTGGAAGAATAAGTGTCCGGACAAGGAGAAGGTAAAGAAGGAAGTAACATCTTCATCCGTTGTGGTGGAGAGTAGAACTAGTGAGGGCAACATAGATGTTTTGACGGCGAAAGCATTAGATGTTTCAGGTAGCGAATGGGTACTCTATTTGGGGGCGTCTTATCATACGATGCCGAATAAGAATTGGTTTTCTTCTTATCTCAACAAAGAGGGAAATTCAATTGTTATGGGTAATGGTGCTATTTGTAAGTCGAAGAGCATTTGTTCCATGCAAATTCAGATGTTTGAGGGAGTGGTTCATACTCCCACTAATGTACGCTATGTTCCAGGACTTTGAAAGTATCTTATTTCCTTGGAGCAATTAGATTCTTTAGGTTGTAAAATCACTATTGAAAGTGATAGCTTCCGGGTTTCGAAGGGTACGCTTGTGATGATGAAAGGTGTTAGGACTCATGGTGTTTATTTACTTCAAGGTGCGACTATTGATGGTGAAACTTGTGTGGGTGTTGATAGTTCTCGTGGCTTGGATGCAACTAGCTTATGGCATTTGAGATTAGGTCATGTCTCAGAGAGGAGTTTGGATATTCTTTGAAAGAGGGAGATGATCGATGGAGAGAGTTTCAATAAGCTTGAGTTTTGCGAGTAATGTATCATTGGAAAGCAAAATAAAGTGTCATTCGATGAAGGAAAGCATGATGCGAGAGAGGTTCTCAAGTATGTTCACACAGATGTTTGGGGACCAGCACCGGTAACTTATTTGAGGGATCTCGCTATTATATTTCTTTCATTGATGATTTTTCTTGAAAGGTATGGGTGTATGTAATGAAGCCAAAGTCCGAGGCATTTCCAGTGTTTAAAGTTTGGAAGGCTCTTATTGAGAATAAGAGTGACAAGTCTTTGAAGGTTCTAAGGTCCAACAATGATGGAGAGTATGTTTTCAATGAATTCTTTGTATTTTGCCAGCATCATAGTATTTGGAGGCATTTTACTACACCGGGAAATCCGCAGTCAAATTGTGTTGCAGAGAGGATGAACCATACTTTACTTAGGAAAGTTCGATGCTTGAGATTGACACCGGGTTTGTCTAAGGGATTTTTCTCCAAAGCAATGTCAACCACTGTGCATATTGTTAATTGAATTCTATGCTCGGCCATTGGTAACAAAATTCTGAAGGAAGTATGGAAGGGAAAGAGCATTAACTTGAGTTATCTTCATGTGTTTGGTAGTCTATTTTATATGCATGATTCGGGAAATGTTAAGCTTGAGCCTAGAGCTTTCAAGGGGATCTTTCTTGGCTATACAGATGGAGTGAAAGGCTATCATATTTGGAATATGGAAATGAAAAAAGTTGTGAATTCTCATCATGTTACTTTTGATGAGTCGACTTTCTTCAAGGAGAATGAGAGCTTATTGGATGTTCCGGATTTGGTTCATGGTGAATCAAAGGAGAAGGAAATTATTCTCACCTTTTGTCTAATGAGTAGAGTGGTTGAAGAAGATGAGCAGATGGACCTTGATGATATCATGGAGTCAAGTGATAGATCGAAGTGGATTTGTGCCATGGAGGAAGAGATGCAATCGTTGATGAAGAATCAAACTCGGGATTTTGTTCCACTTCCTAAAGGAAACCTTGTTATTGAGTGCAAATGAATATACAAGGTGAAGGATGATGGGAGATATAAAGCTAGGCTAGTGGCTAAGGGGTTTCCATAAAGGAAGGGAAAGGAGTATGATAAGATATTTGCACCGGTTGTGCATTATACTTCAATTCGGATATTACTTGCTATAGTTGCTATTCAAGACTTGGAGTTGGAGCAACTTGATGTATAAACTGCTTTCTTGCATGGTGACTTGGAAGAAGACATCTACATGGAGAAACTGAAAGGTTTTGTGGTAGATGGTAAGTCAAATTATGTTTGCAAGTTAAAGAAATCACTATATGGTTTAAAGTAATCACCTAGACAATGATACAAGAGATCCGACCATTTTATGCTTGAAAATGGTTTTGATAGAAGCATAAAAAATGCTTGTGTATTTCAAGAAGTTGAAAAATGATTGTTGGGTGTATTTACTCTTGTATGTGGATGACAAGCTCATTGCTTCAAAAGATAAGAATGAAATCAACAAGTTAAAACTGAGTTTAAAATCGAAATTCGAAATGAAGGATCTTGGAGAAGCAAAGAGGATATTGGGCATGGAAATAGAAATGGATCGAAAGCATTTTGAGTTCAAATTGACTCAAAATGAGTATATTGTGATAGTGCTTTGCCACTTTAGCATGGAGAATGCAAAGGCGTCAAATACACCTTTACCTTTGCATGTGAAGCTTTCTATTAAGGGATGACCTATCGTGGAGAAGGACAAGGTTTATATGAAAAAGGTGTCATATGCTGGTGCAGTTGGAAGTTTGATGTATGCCATGGTGTGTACGAGACTCGATATTATAAATGATGTCGGGATGGTTAGTCGGTATATGGCTAATTCATGGAAATCGCATTGGTAAGCTGTGAAGCTTATATTGAGATACCTTGGAGGTACATCATCTCATGGTCTTGTTTTTGGCGGTAGTGAGGGGATGAATTGCATGTTGGTTGGTTATTGTGATTCGGACTACGTTGGTGATAGGTATCAGAGAAAGTCAACTTTTGGATATGCCTTCACACTTGGTGGTACGGCTATAAGTTGGAGATCGGGAATAAAAACGTAGTTGATTTATCCACTACGGAGGAGGAGTTGATAGTCGATGTGGAGGTGGCAAAGAAGACACTTTATTCGAGGCGATTGTTATGTGACTTGGGGTTCGAGCATGATAGTATCGATGTTCGGTGTGATAGCCAAAGTGTTATTCACTTGGCGAAGAATTTGGCGTTTAGCTCATAGACTAAGCATATTAAAGTGAGAGAGTCATTTTTAGCATCAATGGATGAAGATAAGTATATCTTCGAAAGGTGCATACAAAGAATAATGTGGCAAATATATTCACTAAGGCATTGCCGGTTGGGAAGTTAGAGCATTACTCGAACTTGATTCGCTTGTTGAAGTGCTAGGTGCCATAGGGTGGCATAGTTGAGGGAGGAGCTTGGTTATGGATAATGAAGAGTATCGGTGAGAGATTGTGGTTCTATCTTCTTATAGTAAGTACTAATTTACACTCCTAAGTGCTTTTGCCTTTTGGTGAGATGACTCTGGATTTAGGCGTTTTCAACCATTCGTTAGCAGGTGGTAGATTTTCTGAAGCTCGTTGATGGAATGTAATGGGCCGTGGCTTTGCTGGAGCTCATTGAGAAAGCATTCAAGCTTGTTTGGTAGAAGGTAGAGTTGGTGATAGTTTGGCACTATCAGTTCTTGATGATGGAGATGGATATAGTGTCGAGGTGGAGTATTGAATTTTGGCTACACTATATGGAGAATTGAAATGGTTGGAAGTAGTTTGATGATGGAGAAGATGGTTCGCAAATCGAAGCTCAAAGGAGGAAGATATGGCTAGAAAGGTGGAGTGCTATTGAGTGCATAGGCTCTTAGACATATGGGAGAATACGCCAGACGTCTGAAAATAGGGATTTGGTATCCCGAACTTCCTTCTAGGCATCTTGCAGCTTAGGCCAGGAGAAGGGAAATTAAGTGCTTTCCCGAGTATATTGCCAGACGTCTGGCAGCATGGGCCAGATGTCTTAGTTGCTGATGCATGTCTTATTTAGCCCAGGCTTGTGAAGGTTTCAAGGGGCAAATTGGGTATTTGGCTAGGCTCACACTCTCCTTATATAAGCTATTTTCTAAATTCAAGTAAGACAATGGACTTCAAGGGTTTTGATCAAGGTTTATCCTCATTTAAAATAGGGTTTATCAAAACCTAGTTTTCTTCAATTCTATTCTCCGCAAATCTATTCTATTTGAATATTGATCATTGTAATCAATCCCTTGTACTCTTCTCATTCATATTAATAAGGGCTCTCTCTCAAAGTAGATGTACACTAACAAGATGTTAGTGGAACCACTGTAAATTTGTGTGTGATTTATTTTATCGTTATTACTTTGTTTTTCTATTGCTCGTTTGGCGATTGTGATTGGTTTTGGATAGGATTGAGATAATGATTGGTTGTTTTTGCACTTCTTACCACGATCTCGTTTTCCACTATGCTTTGGGGTTTAGATTTGAGTGGTCTTGTGTTAGAATTCCTATAATAGAATATCTTTCAAAAAATTTGTTTTTTTCCAATGGATGATTATGAAGTCCACACATAACTTCCACTCTCCATTGATCACGTATTGGTAGTTTAACTCCTTTCAATAAGAAAGGACATCCACATTTCTTTGTTCCTGTCTTTCTAGCCTTCACTTGTTTATCAGTAGGTGTCCTTTCGTTAATCGCAACGTAAAATCCACTTCTCTCGCACCAATATGACATTCGACCTCTGCAACCATTTTTTGGATTTTCACATTGTTTAATGATAACAAACACCCGATACGACTTTCCAACATCTTACACCATTCAGTAAGTTCATCACGTGAATTAAAGATATGGGTTATAAAAAATAAATAAATTGATTTTATGTCATTTGCATAACGTTAATATTAAAAAAATTACATACCTTACTAGTTCGAAATGCAAAAGTGCAATCCCAGTCTAATACCTTATCTTTTGAGCATAGTAGTTCACTATCCTGGATAACAAAATATCAAGATTAAACAAAAGAAAACAAAATAAAAATTTATGTAAAACAATCATAAAAATTAAAATTTACCGTACTAAAAGTTGTTTTCTCGATATTATCTACTGTAACGAACTGGATTTTCAACTCTCAAAAATCGACACTAATACGCCCACTGTTTCACATACCGAAGATTCAAGTGCCAGAAATACCGATCTAATAGGGTGAATGAAGAAGGTAGAAGATAGATAAAACTAAAACAACGTAGAACCTTACAACGCAGTGAATAATATATAATACAACCACGATCTCTACAAAAAGGAAACATCTTTATTCATATATACAACATGTGAGTACTTTAGACTTATCCTAAATTTTTGGACAGTTATAGAAACCTGTACTCACATTGACAAACATACAAACTCCATAATACAGTTGAAGTAAAAATTACTTGAATACGTCTTGCCCATCCAGCTACTCTCCAGCTCTAAAGTATCCAGCTAAACCTGAGAAAAACACGCTCGGTCTGACCCAAGCATTACATGGAATAACGCCCGGGTTAGTGTGATAAACCAGCGTGAGTAAAACTCGCTAACAAGTAACAACCAAACTGATTTCTACCTTTGAAAACTTTTCAAACAAAGGGTATCTCAAAAGACCACACCACACATAAAAAAGGAGGGTTTTTACCTTATGATAACCAAAATATTTTATATAAAAATTCAATGATATTATCATATCGTCTAGGTTTAAAGTAAATAGATAAAATAGATGAAATGCTTGCATCTCACATTCCAACATACTAGGCTCTACAAGCGAAAATGTAAGGCATGTATTGGAGATTGGATCCCAACAACGGCAAGCTAATACCACCTTCCGATGATACACCTCTAGAAAATGCACTGATGCTAACAAAGAGTCGTTGTCCCTTTAACATGGCAGACTGGATTACCTCACCCCCTTGACACTGAGGCCTTACACTACCATGGTGTTTGAGTGCAAACCAACTTTGAAAGGGACATCTAGAATGGGGTGACTGTTCCTACTGGTAGCTAACCACATAGCTCTACTGCATGCCCTGTTTTTGCCATTCCTCCCGGTTGTGAGGCTTGAGGCTACGTTTTACCTTTTTGAATAGCAATCCATCTTGGAATGCTAACACTGCCCTCTAGGCATCAATGCAATGCCAGCATTCATCCATACAAGTTCGTTCTGGGTCTAAACGAAACCGAAGGCACTAACTCTACTACATCCATTTTGGAATCACCCTCAGGACGGACATGTATTTATAGGAAAAGAATTAGAGAATTTACTAAATTACCCTTAGATTTAACTATACATAATATGTCATGATGTGTAAGGTCACATCACCTATCTACCCTCCCTCTCTTATCACGTCCCCCCTTACCTACCCCCCATAGGCTTAGGCTTTGATGATTATGGTGATGGAAAGGAAAAGACAAGAGGTAATGGTTATGTACTTTGTATATATATAAGTGTATTTATATATATATATATATATGTTATTATTTTTTAAAACCATGACTTGTCACATCACTTCCTTAACATAATTAACATAAGACAATATATTATTAAGTGTATTATTATATGGTTAATTATCTCTTATATATATGTATATACGGTGCACAAAGGCGAACAACGTTCCCGACAACTTTCCGGTGCCGAAAAGTCGAAATTCCGGAAAAAGTTCTTCGGTCACATTTTCTATTTTTCTACGAACTATTTGTTTTGGTAAACAAATTTGAAAAACGATTTTACCGTCATTATTAAATAATTATAATAGTTTTATTTGTTAATAAAATCCTATTTATTTATTATTTAAACTTAACTTGAATTCCTGAAGAAATATATAAAACCGATAATATCAGCGGTCGATGTCATAAATACATCTTATTTTCAAAAAAATAAAATAAATTATTTTATTTCATAATCTTGTTTAAATACATATACTAGTATCTAAACCTAGAGCCATGCATGATCCTTATTGTTGAAAAGCAGTTTTATTGATAAAATGATTTCTGGCTGTTTTATCGATATTTTACCTAGGACGATATTTACAAATTATCAATATTTTACCTCGTTAATTTGTCCGCAAATATTTTTCCCAAACAAAGTAATTATTATTATTTACCACTTAAAACATGATTATTTCTTACTTTTAAACCCATATCTAAATATTTTAAAAGTAAATATAATTTATCCAAGTGATAAATTTGCAGGTTGTTACATATACACATTGCTCAACTGCATCATTGTTGTGTTTGTTCTCTTGTTCTTTTATAGTTGCATCTATCCACTCCCTATACGTTTCATTACTTGTAAATCTTAAATACTCTAACTAATATTCACTTTCATTTGTACCAAAAATTGATTGTTTTCAAGTATATTAGAAGAACTACTCTTTTCAAACATATTCATATTGTACAAAATGAATGATTTGTGTAACACCCCGCATTTTTATATAGTTAAAATGTAACGTATAACGATAAGCAATGAAAATAAGTAATTTTGGAATTGTCGGAATATGGCTCCGGAACTTGTACTATTGCGTCCAAGGCAATTTTCTGATCAGTTTCCATATATAACTTGTCTAAAACCGAATAGATATGAAGGAGTTAAGAACGAAACAAAATAAGCGATTGAATCGAAAAAATAATATAAAATATAATAAATAACATGGATATGGGCCGACCAGGAGGTTGACCCAATGGATGCAATGGTCGATCGCACGGTCGACCGCTTGCTAAGGGCGGTCGACCGCCCGGTCGACCCGCGCGCAATCTGGACGAGGATTCATCCAGATTTATACCATGACGTGTTTTCTCCTTTTTGTGCGATCTGAGCCATACGTTCTTCAATCCTATGGCTCCAAACGACCCTGTGACGTGGTGGCTCCAGGTTCAATCCAAGAATCCGACGGTCTGAGATCCCCAAGCTCTAATATAAATAGGACCCTAGACCTAACTATCTTCCCACAATTAGATTTTCACCCATGGGTTCATTGTTTAAGACTGAACCCTAAATAGAAAATAATTTCTAGGGAGAAGATCTTATGAATTAAAATATTATATGCATTAGAAGAAGGGGATCCAGAAGGACTGTGGAACCAGGCAGAGCACAAGCGAAGCTAAAGACGACCGGTGAGCAGATTTATTTATATATATTTTAAGTTTAAGATATATTATCGTTAGATTCCCGTTTAGAAAATTTTATTCAGTAATTAATCATATTAATTAAATTAGGATAAACTATGAGAAAACTTGCAGTTTATTTACAGTATTTAAACACTAATTTCTATGCCTTATCTGCATATTTTGTTCTACGTTTTGGATTTTTATGCAAGCGACAGTTTTCTTCCATCCCTTCTTTCCTTTCTTCGCGTATGGATTAGAATAGATAAAACGTGAATATGGATTATAAATAAGAAAACTGAAATGAAAGAAAATAGATGTAAAATAATAACAGTTGAGAGATAAAATTTCTGTAATAAATTGCATTGAAACGGGAAAAGTTAATTTGGGGGTAATTATTAGATTAATTGGTTGGTTAGAAGGTGGGATACATTTCCATAATTTAATAGCTAAAAGATAACGATAAACATAACTGCCAAAATAAAAGAAATAAATAGGGGAAATTAGTGTAAAATAGAGAAACCACTGTATTTTACACTACTCCAAAATAGTAAAAGAGACACCTTGCAGTTATAGATTATTGTTTATAGTGTTATTCCACATTAAAATATGGAAATGGATTATATATTCTTCATAACCAACCGAATTAAATAGAATTACTTCCTAAAATATCAAACAATAAAGTAAAGTATGATTTGAAACAAGAAAATTATTAATTTAAGAATTTGAGGCTATGAAGAAATTTAAGAAACTTGAGTCTGCATTTACTATGCAGGCTATTTAACTATGCAATTATTATGATAAGTGAATCATGTAATATTAGGGAATTAAAGAAAATTCTATATCGTGATAAAATATGGCAGACTAGGTAAGAAACACTTGTAATTGTATAACGGACTATAAAAGAAGAAAAAGTAACAATTTCAAGTAGAATTATAACATAGGTTACAATTATGAAATAAGAACGGAAAAGCTTATCGTGAAACTTAAAACAAATTAGTAAGTGATGATAGTAGAGAATAATGATATAAGCTTATTTAAACAACTTGTATTAAGTTAATAAGCAAATAAAATAGAAATAATAAAAGAGGCTTATTTTAAGAACTTAAGAATTTATATATTAAGTTAAATAAGCAAGATAATAAATGTTGCTCATACTAACATCATTCCCTATTAGACGGGGGAAAGAATATGCTAATTAAATTAAAATAAGTAGCCAACAGAATAATAAAGCAAACTAAATGCAAATTAAAAGATTAGACTTAGGGTCTAATAAAAGAATCGAAATGCGTTTGGAGTAGCCCAAAGGATGAAGCGCCTAACGAAGCAGTTCATCATGGATTTCAGAAATGGAGGAGCACGTCCAACTTAGTGATTTTGGGCTAAAGGAATGTACAAGACTTCAACGAGACGTGAGGATACTCTAGGATGGCTCTCTGGGTAGGTCTAACAAAGCTGCATCCCCGTAGGCAGGTCTGTAGGTGTTCCATAAAAAGAGTATGCCTTGACTGCATTTGCATTGTAGGCCTAACGAAGCAGATCCTTTGTAGGCAGTCGGAAGGGCTTGGTGTTCGGAGTAGGGTATTCGTATGTCCAGTACTTGCAAGTAAGGTTAAGGATAGTCGCATGTGGATATCGGCCAGCATCAAGACCAAGAGCGAGTTCGGGAAAGACTAGAGTTAAACCGACAGTCCAATGATACTTTCACTATCGAGACATTGGATGGGAGGGGCACTGCCAATTGGATGTTAGATTGTTTGATGTAGGGCACGACCACTTAACTCTTTAGAAGTCTTTTGATTAGTTGAGGGGTGGCTGCGTGGGGCCATAGCCACGAAGAGAAAGGGACAGACCAACTAGGATATCTGTATTGTAATCCTAACGAAGCAATCCCTTACAAAAATAGAAAATCCCCGACTGAGTTCCGTACAAGGTAGACCTTGTTGCCGGGACTCAGATAGTAGACAGAACGATTACATAGTCCTCAACTTACGCACTGGGTGATACATTGTGGATATCCGAGCACTGGTATAGACGAGTGCGGATGCAATTTACGTTTTCGTAGTAAGTAGAGGAGCATCTGCATTGTTGGTCTTACGAATTGGTCCTTTACAAATGTATTTATGGAACGCTCTCGAAGCTAAACGATAGAGTCCTTTTCGAGGAGGATACAGAAGGTACCATGGGTGGTACCTAGGACCAATATGGTCATTGGGTATATAGCTACATATATATATATATATATATATTAGTTATTAGGTTTTTATCTATTATGGCGTAGATCGGCACGGTTCACGATCAGAGGTGAGAGTATTATAACCTAATGAATCTGATTTAGGAATAAATGGAAATAAAACGGTATATGTAGAATTAAGCCTAGAAGTATATAACTTATCCATTCACCAGAACTTTTGTTCTGACCCCCTCCTCATAACATCCTACAGGTTAGGTAGATGGTAGAGACTTCTCGTGTAACAACCCGCATATTTGTCGATTTTATATTTAAATATTTTATTTAAATATTTTATCGTTAGTCGGATGTTAGTCCGAAAAGCTACTTTTTGCATACGGTCAAATTAGGACTCAAGAACACCTCGATTGAGTTCAAAATGACGTTTGCGATCTTTTTGAGTGTAAACTTCGATATGTTTGGAGATAGTGAAATTTTCGTCACTTTTTGCTTTAAGCTTTTGGTTTGGGATGAACCACTCCTAAGTCAGTCCCAACCCCTTTTCCTCTTCATTAATTCCTCCTTCATTTTCCTAACACTTAAAGCTTCATCAAAAATGGAGGAGGGAATGGGAAATTAAAACTCCAAGCTCAAATTCAATTGCAATCCATCATTCAACTCCAAATTCAAGAAGAAGACATTGATTCAAGCTTGGGACTGTTCTTGCTTTGCTTCAAGCTTCATCTTCATTGATTTTTGGTGCAAAGGTGAGATTTTTATCTCACATTCTTGCCTATAACTACCTTGGACTATTGGGAACGAATTCCCATCACTTTAGCATGTACATTTGCCTTTGGTTTGGATTGGATTGGTGAAAACCCCCAAATTTTAGTGTTTTGGCAAAAATCTGGCATAAGGTCGTTCTGCCTTGCCTGCTGGTTCGCGTGAAAAAGCCCTTGACTGCACTTAGCTCATTCTGGACTTAGGTCGTTCGCCCTTAGCTCAGTTACCCTTTAGGTCGCTCGGCGATTTAAAACATCGCTAGGTCGTTCCCTAGCTCGCCATCAATAGGTTGGTCTCCTTAGGTCGTTTGTACCTTAGGTCGTTCGCCCTATTAAGTCGCGCACACTTTAGGTCGCGTACCATCTTAGGTCGCGTACCACTTAGGTCGCACCATTAGGTCGTTAGGTCGCATGACCTCAATTCTGTTAGGTCGCCTGACCTTAATTTCTTTAGGTCGTTAGACCTTACTCCCTTTAGGTCGTTCGACCTCACCACTTTAGGTCGCTTGAACCTTAGGTCGCTCGGCAAGGAGCGTTTAAGTCGCTCGGCATGTTACCCTTAGGTCGCTCGACCTCATTCCCGCTTTAGGTCACTGGCTTCTAGGTCGCTCGATCCTGTTGCCGTTCTAGGTCGCAACCTTTAGGTCGTAAGACCTTGTTTCCCTTAGGTCGTAAGGCCTTAGGTCGCGCCACATTAGGTCGCGCCACATAGGTCGTAGACCCTTAGGTCGCTCGGCCATGGAAAAATCACGAATGCTTAGGTCGCTCGGCAGTTCCATCTCCAATAGGTCGCTTGCACGATGCTTTATCTCGTAACACCTTAGGCCGCGCCTCTATACCATTGCTCCTTTGGTCGTTGCACTCTAGCTCGGCCATGTTTGTACTCACGGGCAATCCTACTTTGATGGTTTTGGGATTGATTTCTTTGGACTTTACTCACGTCTTCGAATGTGAATTTATGTGATTCGATTTGTTTCAACAATCGTTTTGTGACTTGTCACTCTAAAGATATAAAGGTTTCAATACTAGTAGTAAATATCAAAACTCTTTCATCAAAACGATTTCAACTCTATTTTATTACAAAGCTCTTTTTCCTAAACCGTTTTCCAATCTATTAGTATATACAAGCCCTTACTTCACTCGGATGAGAAATCTAATTAAACGGCTTAGCAAAACAGGTGGTATGAAACGCTTGCGTTTACTTCGTCGGTTAATTCTTGGACTTGTTCGACTGAACCTTCTATGACAATTTCTAGTGAAGATCTACAGTTTGTTCGTAAATATTTAAGTTAAGCAAGTGGTTATGGGACATGAAGCTAAACTCATATATTTACTAGCTTGGTGTGATCGACACTTCTTAATGATCATGACGATCATTTTTGTGATTTAGACTAGCGATTGAGCGATGTCTCTTTGTCTGCGAGGGAGACTAGACCCCGCTTGGGTGACGTTTCTACTCACATATATGGGGTAGCACCCCATGGTCTTCGGGTCGTTCGTGTGTTCAAAGGTCTTCGGGTCATTCGTGTGTTCGAAAAATTATATGGTTAGCTTCCATGAGATAGCTTCTCGTTCGTGTGATAGGCCTTCCTCCTTTTTGTGATTTCTGGATTTCGTGTGTTGATTTCTGGAATTTGTTCTGGATTTCGTGTGTTGATTTCTGGAATTTGTGCTTCACCAATTTTCGTGATTTTCATTGATATGTTTTATCAATTCTTGTGCATTGGTGAATTTGTGTGTCATTACCTTTTTATGGATTTGGATCTTTGAGAAGATTCTTGTGATATTGATTAATCTCTTGTTGATTATCATTTACATACTTATAGTAGTATGCCATTATGGTTATTATATGTTTATGCCATATCCCTTATTCTATATCATGTCATCTGATATTTATAGCTAGACTGATCCGTTTATTATTTTCTTATAAATAATACTCGGGTTAGACCGAGATGTTACAGGTACTTCTGCTTGACTTCTCTTCTGGGATTATTCTGACTTTTGGCTAACTACTTAGATTAGTAGTTTTTGGATGTACACATTTGAGATATAGACTCTATGTTGTGTACATATTCTTTTGTATAGCACGTGTTGCTATTCTTTTGTATTATCGTGGATCTTTCTGGCCACTACTCTGATGTACACTTTCATGTGTTATATATTTATTCATATCTTTTTCCGCCTTTGTGATATGGATGTCTGTGACTGATTTATGTTATGTTTATTTCTATGTTTGTTTCCGAAGATTATATATATAGCCACCCTGTGATAGCTTTGAGTTTGTATCGGTATGTCGGATTTCCTCCTTAAATGAAGTTCATGCTATACTATCTGACATATCGGTGCTCGCACAAAGAAGTTACATGGATGGTCGCTCCTCAACAGCCTTATTCTCCATGCTAGTTGACAGCATTACACCGTAGTGTTCTTGGCTAGCGTGGGTATAGAGGTGGGGCGTCACAGCTTGGTATCAGAGCCAAACTTCGTAACAATGTGGAATAACTTAACAAGGATCATCGTCCTAAGTCCAACTTAGGAGTCGTGCCTTAGGATTTAATTCGAGTCTTCGTACCGATGTATCCTATTTCCTTTTATGTATCCTTGTTATATCTATCAAGATTTGCTTGATATTTATTTGGAGAATAACATTTCTTCTTTCCTCTTCCTTAAAGAAGAGAATGTCTAGACCAGGCCATCCCAGAGCTGGACCATCTACTGTTACTCCCCAGGATGGAGTTTTTATGACTGCTCAACAGCTTCTTGATTTAGTAAAGAATGCTCAAGCAGCTGGTCCTAATCAGGAACCTACTAATCCTAAGTTTGGATTTGCACGCTTGTGCAACGATTATACCAACTTGGGTGGGAAACCATTCAAAGGTTCCGAAACTATTATTGAGGTCCAGGCTTGGTTAAGAACGTTCGATCGAATCTTTTCTCGCATGAATCTTATCGATCTTCACCGTGTTCAGGTGGCCTCCAGTCACGTGGCCTCCAGTATGCTCCAAGAAAGAGCATTAGATTGGTACGAACTTCTTATTTCTGAAATTAATGAAGCGGATCTCACCTGGGAGAAATTCCGGGAACGCTTCGAATTAAAATTCGTACCAGAAGCAGAGAAAGTGACATTGGCTCGACGTTTCATAGACCTTGTTCAAGGTAAATCCTCTGTGACAGATTATGTCGCATCCTTCGAGTCACTGTCTAAATATGGGATTGAATACATCAACACCCCATTGAAGAAGAATCAAAGATTTGTTTATGGCTTAAACAAGAATCTCAAGAAGCCATTACTTCTAAAATTAGAAGTTTCTTTCGATCAACTCATTGATATCGCCCTTCGTCTTGAAGAGGCGGATAGGGAAAGTGATGTTGAAGTGGTGGGTGCCAAACCGAACTTCAACAACAAGAAAAGGCCTAACAAGTTCAAAGGTCCATATCCCAACAAAAAGGGTAAGCAAGCAACTCCTGCTGCAAAGACTTTTTCCTCTAGTGATGGGAAATGCTACAACTGTGGTGCTAGGGGCCATTTTGCGAACAAGTGTTCAAAGCCCCATTCTTGTCGCTACTGTAAAAGTCCGGATCATTATATGCATCTATGCCCTAAGCTTCCAAGCAAGAAGGAGGGAAAGTTAAACGTTTCTCAAGTCCCTGGCAACACATCTCACGGTCAAGGTATGTCTCATTCTGTCCTTGATGGCATTATTATATTTCATGATCAACCTATTAGAGTTCTCTTTGATACGGGTGCATCCCATTCTTTTATATCAAAGGAACTTGTAGACACTCTTTCTTTAAGTGTTGTTGCTTTAATGACTTCTTTAAGAATTGCGAATCCGGTTGGTGGATCCGCAACCCTTAGTTTGCTTTGTAAAGATGTGGAGATTATTTTGTATGATTTTCCTTTCCTAGCCGATTTGCATGTCATGCGTTATTTAGGCTTTGGAATGATTTTGGGTATGGATTGGCTTAACCGTTATGAAGCTCATATCCTATGTCCTGAGCGGATTATTTATCTCCGACATCCGCAATCTGTTAATCAGATTTCTATTATTCTTAAAGATTCGGATTCCGCTTTGGTTGCATCTTTATATTCTTTAAATCCTCGTGATGATGACAATGATGATGAGGAGGATGTCATTTCTCTTATTCGCGTCGTTCATGAATTTTCCGACATATTCGAGCCCGTCTTAGGATTACCACCTAAGCGAGCAATTGAGTTCAAAATTAATCTTATACCTGGAGCTCAACCTATTACCCGTCCTCCTTATCGCATGTCCAATAAGGAGAATGAAGAGATGCGCAAACAATTATCCGAGTTGGAGACGAAGCAACTTATTCGCTCTAGTTCCTCACCTTGGGAGCTTCAGCTATTTTCGTAAATAAGTCTGATGGTACACTTAGGCTTTGCGTCGACTACCGCAAGCTTAATGATCTTACTATTTAGAATAAATATCCTTTACCTCGGATTGATGATCTGTTTGATCAACTTAGTGGTGCTAGAGTCTTTTCACAATTGGACTTGGCTACCGGTTTTCATCAGCTTCGTATTGCAGAGGATAGTATTCCTTTGACTTCATTCTGTACTCGTTATGGATCTTATGAATGGCTAGTTAAGCCATTCGGTTTAACAAATGCTCCGGGTTATTTCGTTGATCTCATGAATCGAGTTTTCAAAGATTTCCTCGATCGGTTTGTTCTCATCTTTATTGATGATATTCTTGTGTATTCTAAAACCGAAGAGGAACATGAAAAGCATCTTCAGATTGTATTGGAAACTCTTAGGAGCAATCAATTGAAAGAAAAATTTTCTAAATGCCACTTTTGGCAATCTAGTGTGAAGTTTCTCGGTCATATCATTTCCGAATCCGGAATATCAGTGGATCCTTTAAAGATTGAAGCGATTCAAAACTAGAAGAGACCGGAGAGCGTAACTGAAATCCGTAGCTTTCTTGGATTGGCAGGTTATTACCACCGTTTCATAAAAGACTTTTCTAATATTGCCGTGCCTCTTACTGGCTTAACAAAGAAAGGTGTTAAATACATTTGGTCGGACAAATGTGAAACTTCTTTTCAGAAATTAAAAGAACTCCTTTCTGATGCTCCCATTCTTGTTATTCCCGAAGGGAACCAAGATTTTGTTGTTTATACCGATGCTAGTCGCATTGGTTTGGGTGCCGTTCTTATGTAGAAAGAACGTGTTATTGCTTATGCTTCTAGGCAATTGAAGCCGGCTGAGACTAGATATGCCACACATGATTTAGAACTCGTGGCTATCGTTTTCGCCCTTCGAATTTGGCGACACTATCTTTTGGGAGAGAAATTTATACTTTATACTGATCATAAGTCTTTGAAATATTTATTTTCTCAAAAGGAACTTAATTTGCGTCAACAGCGTTGGCTCGAGTTCCTTGCCTCTTATGATCTTGATATCCTTTATACTCCCGGAAAGGGAAATCGAGTTGTCGATGCACTTAGTCGCAAGAAACAAGCGGTTGTTTCTATGATGATATCTGAATGGAGGGATCTCGAGGTTTTATCCACTTTTGAAATTCGAGATCGTGTCTCCGATTTATGTTCATCTCTTGTTTTATGTAGCCTTAAGGCTCGTCCTTCTCTTTTAGACCGCATTCTTGAAGCTCAAAGGCTAGATCCTGAATTGGCTCTTCTTGGCCAAAATATTAAGGATAAAGTTGATATTGAAGGTTTGAAAGACTTTGATATTGATTCTCGTGGCGGCATTCGCAAATTTGGTAGACTTATCGTACCAAATATTAGAGATCTTCGTAAAGATATTTTAGAAGATTCATATCGTTCCAAATTTTCCATTCATCCCGGTAGTAGTAAAATGTACGCAGATATGAAGCGACTTTATTACTGGGAGGGAATGAAATCTGATGTTGCTAACTTTGTTAAGTGTTGCATGACTTGCCAACTTGTTAAGGCCGAACATCAAAGGCCCGGTGGGTTATTGCAACCGTTGGAAATTCCAATTTGGAAGTGGGATTAAATTTCCATGGATTTTATAGATGGCCTTCCCCATTCTCGTTCGAGTCATGATAGCCTATGGGTGATCGTTGATAGACTTACTAAATCTGCCCATTTTATTCCTGTTCGGTCGAACCAAACCGTTCCTCTTCTGGCCAAACTCTTTATCAAAGAAATTGTTAAACTGCATGGAGTTCCTTCTTCCATTGTTAGTGATCGTGATCCATTGTTTTTCTAGTGGATTCTGGAAAAGTCTTCAAAAAGCTTTGGGAACGAAGCTTAATTTTAGCACCACTTATCACCCCCAGTCCGATGGACAAACTGAGCGTGTGAATCAAACTCTTGAAGATCTTCTACGTTCTTGTGTGCTTGATTTCGGTGGAAGTTGGGAAGATCATATTTCACTCGTTGAATTTTCCTATAATAACAGCTTCCAAGCTAGTATTGGTATGGCACCTTTCGAGGCACTCTATGGAAGGACATGCCGATCTCCTTCTTGTTGGCTTGAGGCTGGTGAGAAGCTGGTTTTAGGTCCAGATTTTATTCGAGATTCCACAAAAAAGATTGATCTTATTCGTCATAGGATGAAAGAAGCCCAGTGTAGACAAAAATCCTATGCCGATAACCGAAGAAGAAAATTAGAATTTTCTATGGGAGATCTTGTATTTATTCGTGTTTCACCTATGAAGGGTGTTGTACGCTTCAGTCGATCGGGGAAGTTAGCGCCACGATATATTGGGCCATTTCCTATCACTGAACGTATTGGTTCCATGGCCTATCGCCTTTCATTACCGACTCAGTTTTCTGCCATGCATGACGTGTTTCACGTTTCTCAATTACGGAAGTGCGTTCGGGATTCCGATTCTATTCTTGAGCCCGGTGTTGTGGAAGAGATTGAAGTTTCGCCTAATTTAACTTATGAGCAGCATCCTATTCGAATTATTGCTTCGGAGGTCAAACCACTTCGAAATAAAGATGTTTCGCCTTTTAAAGTTCAATGGTCCTCAAATCCTAAGAATTGCTCGTGGGAAACTAGAGAATTCATCGAGCGAACACATCCGGACTTACTTTCTCATGCTCTTTGAGGGAAACTTCTTATTTCAAATTTCTTTTGTGTTAATATGCTTTTATGGTTGTTACTTTTTATTTCCATCTTATATATTGCGAGGACGCAATTTCTTTAAGGAGGGGGGTCTGTAACAACCTGCATATTTGTCGATTTTATATTTAAATATTTTATCGTTAGTCGGATGTTAGTCTGAAAAGCTACTTTTTGCATACGGTCAAATTAGGACTCAAGACCACCTCCATTGAGTTCAAAATGACGTTTGCGATCTTTTTGAGTGTAAACTTCGATATGTTTGGAGATAGTCAAATTTTCGTCCCTTTTTGCTTTGAGCTTTTGGTTTGGGCTGAACCACTCCTAAGTCAGTCCCAACCCCTTCTCCTCTTCATTAATTCCTCCTTCATTTTCCTAACACTTAAAGCTTCATCAAAAATGGAGGAGGGAATGGGAAATTAAAACTTCAAGCTCAAATTCAATTGCAATCCATCATTCAACTCCAAATTCAAGAAGAAGACATTGATTCAAGCTTAAGACTGTTCTTGCTTTGCTTCAAGCTTCATCTTCATTGATTTTTGGTGCAAAGGTGAGATTTTTATCTCACATTCTTGCCTATAACTATCTTGGACTGTTGGGAACGAATTCCCATCACTTTAGCATGTACATTTGCCTTTGGTTTGGATAGGATTGGTGAAAAACCCCAAATTTTAGTGTTTTGGCAAAAATCTGGCATAAGGTCGTTCTGCCTTGCCTGCTGGTTCGCGTGAAAAAGCCTCTTCCTGCACTTAGCTCGTTCTGGACTTAGGTCGTTCGATCTTAGCTCATTTACCCTTTAGGTCGCTCGGCGATCTAAAACATCGCTAGGTCGTTCCCTAGCTCGCCATCAATAGGTCGGTCTCCTTAGGTCGTTTGTACCTTAGGTCGTTCGCCCTATTAAGTCGCGCACACTTTAGGTCGCGTACCATCTTAGGTCGCATACCACTTAGGTCGCACCATTAGGTCGTTAGGTCGCATGACCTCAATTCTGTTAGGTCGCCTGACCTTAATTTCTTTAGGTCGTTAGACCTTACTCCCTTTAGGTCGTTCTACCTCACCACTTTAGGTCGCTTGAACCTTAGGTTGCTCGGCAAGGAGCGTTTAAGTCGCTCGGCATGTTACCCTTAGGTCGCTCGACCCCATTCCCACTTTAGGTCGCTGGCTTCTAGGTCGCTCGATCCTGTTGCCGTTCTAGGTCGCAACCTTTAGGTCGTAAGACCTTGTTTCCCTTAGGTCGTAAGGCCTTAGGTCGCGCCACATTAGGTCGCGCCACATAGGTCGTAGACCCTTAGGTCGCTCGGCCATGGAAAAATCACGAATGCTTAGGTCGCTCGGCAGTTCCATCTCCAATAGGTCGCTTGCACGATGCTTTATCTCGTAACACCTTAGGTCGCGCCTCTATACCATTGCTCCTTTGGTCGTTGCACTCTAGCTCGGCCATGTTTGTACTCACGGGCAATCCTACTTTGATGGTTTTGGGATTGATTTCTTTGGACTTTACTCACGTCTTCGAATGTGAATTTATGTGATTCGATTTGTTTCAACAATCGTTTTGTGACTTGTCACTCTAAAGATATAAAGGTTTCAATACTAGTAGTAAATATCAAAACTCTTTCATCAAAACGATTTCAACTCTATTTTATTACAAAGCTCTTTTTCCTAAACCGTTTTCCAATCTATTAGTATATACAAGCCCTTACTTCACTCGGATGAGAAATCTAATTAAACGGCTTAGCAAAACAGGTGGTATGAAACGCTTGCGTTTACTTCGTCGGTTAATTCTTGGACTTGTTCGACTGAACCTTCTGTGACAATTTTCTAGTGAAGATCTACAGTTTGTTCGTAAATATTTAAGTTAAGCAAGTGGTTATGGGACATGAACCTAACTCATATATTTACTAGCTTGGTGTGATCGACACTTCTTGATGATCATGACGATCATTTTTGTGATTTAGACTAGCGATTGAGCGATGTCTCTTTGTCTGCGAGGGAGACTAGACCCCGCTTGGGTGACGTTTCTACTCACATATATGGGGTAGCACCCCATGGTCTTCGGGCCATTCGTGTGTTCAAAGGTCTTCGGGCCATTCGTGTGTTCGAAAAATTATATGGTTAGCTTTCATGAGATAGCTTCTCGTTCATGTGATAGGCCTTCCCCCTTTTTGTGATTTCTAGATTTCGTGTGTTGATTTCTGGAATTTGTTCTGGATTTCGTGTGTTGATTTCTGGAATTTGTGCTTCACCAATTTTCGTGATTTTCATTGATATGTTTTATCAATTCTTGTGCATTAGTGAATTCGTGTGTCATTACCTTTTTATGGATTTGGATCTTTGAGAAGATTCTTGTGATATTGATTAATCTCTTGTTGATTATCATTTACATACTTATAGTAGTATGCCATTATGGTTATTATATGTTTATGTCATATCCCTTATTCTATATCATGTCATCTGATATTTATAGCTAGACTAATCCGTTTATTATTTTCTTATAAATAATACTCGGGTCAGACCGATATGTTACAGGTACTTCTGTTTGACTTCTCTTCTGGGATTATTCTGACTTTTGGCTAACTACTTAGATTAGTAGTTTTTGGATGTACACATTTGAGATATAGACTCTATGTTGTGTACTTATTCTTTTGTATAGCACGTGTTGCTATTCTTTTGTATTATCGTGGATCTTTCTGACCACTACTCTGATGTACACTTTCATGTGTTATATATTTATTCATATCTTTTTCCGCCTTTGTGATATGGATGTTTGTGACTGATTTATATTATGTTTATTTCTATGTTTGTTTCCGAAGATTGTATATATAGCCACCATGTGATAGCTTTGAGTTTGTATCGGTATGTCGGATTTCCTCCTTAAATGAAGTTCATGCTATACTGTCTGACATATCGGTGCTCGCACAAAGAAGTTACATGGATGGTCGCTCCTTAACAGCCTTATTCTCCGTGCTAGTTGATAGCATTACACCGTAGTGTTCTTGGCTAGCGTGGGTATAGAGGTGGGGCGTCACATCTCGGCTTTGCGACACTTGCTTAGAAAGTGTTATTATTTGTGTGAGTATTTACTTATTATTATATTTTAGTCAATTCCGCTGTGAGATAATTAATTGAGCTCTGATATATTTATCTTTGCCTATTTGCAGGATACCAGATACCCAACTCGGGTTTCAGTGGGCTTGGTTTTTAGCATTCTTGCGAACAATCCGAATCGCTGGAATACGGGTTGTTACAATTTGACATATTTTAACTAGATTAGATTTTGTACATGATGAATCTTATACAAAGATAAAGACTCTAATACTCTATTGCAATGATCATTTTTAGTATATATTGCATCATATTCATCTTCTACCGTGAAAACTTTGTAATAGCAGCATTGTATACCGAGTAGAAGATATATCATTGTAAAGGTATCGTTATAAATGTCATCTCAAAAATAGTAGAAGATTCATCTTAGAAGAAAAATCCTTTATTTAAATATGGCATCTTACCTCAATCTTCTACTTTTCTACTTCAAATATGCATTAGGTCATCTTCATGCTGCATGATAAAGAAGAAGAGACCAGATTCAACATGCTGCACTTTTTGTTTTTTTTTAATTTTATTGTAAGGTGATGTGTTTGTGACTTGATTAGGCAATGAAACGAAGATAAATGAGAGAAGAAGATGCAATTATACATCGCGTGGGTTAACTAATCAATTTTTGAAAATTAAAAGAGACCATAAAATAGAAAGTCATTCACAAAGTTAGGGTGGATCAATTAATAGAAATGGTGAATATGAATAAAATTTCCAATATTTTTATTACTATATAGTGAAAAATTAATTTGGAGTTTGAAACAGTAAGTAATTACTAGAGGGGTAATTGCTAGAGAAGAGAATTAGAAGTAAGAATGAATGAGAAGCAAGAATATATAGTCTCATATTCTCTTTTTTATGTAATAATAGAATAAAAAAGGAATACTGGACTCTTTATATTCTCATCTCTCATTCGCTCTGATTCAAAATACTTTTCCCTTATCAATATATGGGAAAAAAATTCATTTTTCTCCATAAAATTAAACGTATTCATTTAAAACCAAATTTATTTCCATTATAAGATACTAATTTCTCTAATATGTATTATAACTTGATCACATCTACCCCACTACCTATATTCATTATTCTTAAATAATCCAAGTGACGTTTTGTTCCTCTTCTCCACACATTCAATGTAAGAAAATATTTTATTTCACGTTTTCACTTTCTTGCTCCTCCTCAAACAATTGTTCTTCCATATCTCTAGTTTCTTATACAAAATATTCGGTTCTTTTTTACTATTGTATTCTCCTTAATTATTTTTAAATCTATTCATATTTTGCAATGATAGTTTTTATACCTTGTGCATTTAGGTTCCCGATTTTAATAGAAAAATTATCCAAAAGCCGACAATAATTTTGACTTACTGCATCGATGAACTCGAAGCTATTATATAAAAAAGAGAATACTAGGCTTTTTATAATACTATTTGGTAGCGCCTGGATCTTTGATATCATTTTAGAGTTACTCGAGCTATATATTATGTTTTCAAAAGGGTTAAATATAAAGTATCATTTCGAAAGGTTTTTTGAAATAAAACCCAGATATTGTGTTCTCGAATCCCTTAAATGAATAAAGTATTCAAAATAAAAGGATGTCTTGATTAAGAGCGGGTTAATAAATAAAGTTTTAAATTTGTTGAACATCCTAAGTTAAGTAAAACCAATTTAAGATTTGAAATTATATATACTCTTTTGGATATAGAGGAGTATCAACTAAAATGAATTTGAGTCATAGAATATTAATAAACTTAAGTAATGTTTTTAAGTAAAATAATGATTCTTTAAAAAGAGTAATTATAATCTTGGGAAGTACAAACCAATGGGATTAGTACGTAGGTTGTACGTAGATCATTTCCCCATTTCACATAGTTTTCGATCTAAGATTCGAGTACATGACTCAAGGTGTTTCACACCATTCCGAATAGGGATTTATCGCCCAATTTTTGACGGCAAGCATTGATAAGGGTTCTTATGTGGACCAAAGTTTGTCTATCATGGTTTATGGCTAAACAAAAAGAACAGAGGTTTCTAATTAAGAAGCCTGATCAAAGTCCGCACTAGGAAGTCGAGTGAGCGATACTAGTTCGGAAATGAAGTTATATATTCAAGTGAGTGATTGAATCAGATTTTAGATAGGAATGATCTATGTACATCATACAGATTGATGAATAGTTTTAAGTATTTCTGGGAATAGGGTTGTGGTATAATTTCAAGGATGAAATTCTTTTAAGAGGGGAAGAATGTAACGACCCATGAATTTATCACTTGGATAAATTATATTTATTTTTAGAATATTTAGATATGGGTTTAAAAGTAAGAAATAATATTGTTTTAAGTGGTAAATAATAATAGTTATTTTTTTTGGGAAAAATATTTTCGGACAAATAACCGAGGTAAATATTGAAAATTTGTAAATATCATCTTGGGTAAAATATCGATAAAACAACCAGAAATCGTTTTATCAATAAAACTACTTTTAAATTATATGGATCATGCATAGCTTTGGATTCATACACTAATATAAGTATTCAAGCAAGATTATGAAATAAAATAATTTATTTTTTGAAATAAAATGTATTTATGACATCGACAGTTGATATAATCGATTTTATATATTTCTTCGAAATTCAAGTTAATTTTAAATATTAAATAAGTGGGTTTTTATTAACAAATAAACCTATTTGAATTATTTAATAATGATGGTAAAATCGTTTTTAAAATTGTTTACCAAAATAGATTGTTCGTAGAAAAATAAAAAATGTGACCGGAGAACGTTTTCCGGAATTTTGACTTTTCGACAAGGGAAAGTTGTCAGGAACGTTGTTCGTCTTTGTGCACTATACACACATATATAAGAGTTAATTAACCAAATAATAATAATACACTAATAGTATATTATCTTTTGTTAATTATGTTGAGCAAGTGATGTGACAAGTTTTTCACCTGATAATGGATGTATCTATATCTGTAACTTGACATCTACCTATGATTGATTGTATGTTATGTGTGAATCCCTTACGTATCTGATGTTAGGCAATACCCATGATATAACTTAGATAAGTAAACTCAAATTTAATGATCATTGTAGTCATTAAGCCTCCGTTTCGTTTTGGAAAGTTAAATTTTTATTTTTTTTAAATGGTCTTCAAAGTTATTATATTTTGAACAAGATATTTGAAGAATGATTTGAAAATTGTTCTGAATATTATATAAAGAAGGTTGTGAATAATCTTGGGGTATTCATAAAGGGAGTTTTAGAAATAGTTTTGAATGTTTATAGAAAGATTTTATAAATGGATTTGGAAATCTATAAAGGGAAGTTTAATACAAGGTTTGAAAGTTTATAAAGAAGTTTATATAACCAGGTTTGAATAATTATAAAGAGAATCATAAATGAGGATGGAGGTTGATAAAAGTTTTGTAAACGGGTTTGGGTTAAAGTAAAAAGGATTTCATGGGTAAAGGAAATTTATAAAAGGATTTATTAAAGATAATTATAGCAAGAATTTGAGGTTTGGGTTTCTCTAGGCTGACCTTTTAAAATAATGGTGGTATGGAACATCCGTTCCACACTTTACACCGAAGGAATAATGCTTAGAGTTATCCTTTTCTCTAATTTAAATGGTGTAGTGTAACGACCCGGCTTTCTATGCCCAGAAAGTCGTATCATTATGAAGAAAGAAAGGGGTGAGAAGTAGAAAAGAAGAGAAAGAAAGAAACAACACATCAGAATCTCACAGCGGAAACGGAACAAATTATAATATATCACATAACTAATACATAGTCTTTACATAATCAGAGTACACAACTTATACATCACTTACTAGACAGTTATAAACATCTGTCTAGACATTTCAACTCAAATACAAGACAAGACACTATCACAGATATCAACACAGCGGAATACTATATCTACGAACGCCGAAGCCTCCTGCTCCATTGCTCCTCCAGAATATTCGTCAAAACTAAACCTGAATCCCTTGGCTACTCGTAAAAATTTGAGTACCCAAGAGTTTAATAAAATAGAAAATAAACACTTGGGTCAGACATGGGTCTGGTGTGAGTAAACGGGTTAAAATTGTTTAACTTCAAAACCTTTTGAAAACAAAGGTATCACGTAAGACTTCCCACACATAAACATGGAAAAGTTTTTACCTTACGCTAACCAAAACATTTGATAGAAAATCCAGTTATATTATAATAGGGTCTAGGGTTTTCAAGTAAAATACAGAAATAGCTGAAATGCTTACATCTCACATTCCAACATAGTTGGGCACAACTAAATCGTATGGCTCTTATTGGAAATTGGATTCCATACAATGGCAGAGCTACCGGGGTACCGCTCATCACAGTACGGGGCCTAGATCACCGTACCGAGGATCACTCCCAATCCCCTGCAACACAAAACCGGAACCATCCCTTACTGGATAATCCCGAATAAAATCACCCCACAGATGGCCGTCGCCAACTGCACCACTAAGCCGAAATAAAAGGAACTTCTCTAGACAGGGATGACCTTACTCTCAGTGGGTGCTACCCACGAAGCCTTGCTGCACCTCCCCTGTTTTAGCCATTCCCGGTTGATGAGGCTTGAGGTTACGATTTACCTTTAAATCAGAACACACCACCTAGAATGCTCATCGCCCTCCTGACGATGTGTTGAAAGCATTCAATCCATACAAGTTCGTTCCGGGTTCGAACGAAACCGAAGGCATTATCTCGTTACACTCGTATTGGAATCACCCTCAGAGTTAACGACAATAACCCTTGCACTCTGAATCTTCATCTTCACTTGAGATTCACGACCTATCGTTAATTTGGATCGATGTGGTATTCGGGTCTCCAGACCTGGAAATCCGGTATACGGAAACCCGATCCCGGTCTCATCGAAATCCAAAACGTATCTTTTAAGGCCAAGTTGTTTTAAAGGTTAAAACAATTTCAATTCATTATCTTTATACACAAAGAAAGATAATTCATAACAGATAATTAACATTATCAGATAATCCATATTATCATCACAATTCAACTAAACATCCATATCACACAGCATATATCTCATCAGAGATATCAATCAATGCAAAGCATTCAATATTATCATCCATTCTTAAGTAATGATTTATATCATCTCTAATTAATTTAAAATGAATTAAATTAATTACTTTATTTTATAAATCCTTCTTACTTAACCATTAATTAATTAAAATCAATTAATTAATTATCCTCTAATAATTCATTTTAATTAATCATCTTTGATTAATTATCTTTTAATTACATCCAAGTAATTTATCTTTAATTAATTACTCAAATTAATTATCATTAACCACTTATAGTAATTAACCTTTAATTATATCATTAATTAATTAACTAAAATTAATTAACTTAATCAACTATAATTAATTACATTAATCCTTAATTAATTACATTGATTAATTACTTCATTTATTAACTATTACTTAATTAACCAATCTTAATTACATCATTAATTATATTATTTAATGATCCTTAATTACAACTTAATTATTAATTATTTAATTAAATTAATTACATTAAGTAATTAACCTTTAATTAAACAACATTTATTAATCACCCTTGATTAATCTTCAATCAGTAATTAATTACCCTTAATTACTTTCATTAACTAAATTAATTACTCCTTAATTAATTTCTTAATTAATCCCTTGATTAATTTTTCAAAGTAATTAACTCAAATTACTTCTATTAATAAATCATTTATTCAACTAATTACTTCTAGTAATTATCATATTATTACTCCCCTAAATAATCTTACCTTAATAATTACATTAAGTAATTATTTATCAAATCAACTCTTGATTATTCTAAATTAATTAAACTTAATTAATTAACTTAAACTAAATCAAATTAACTTCAATTAATTACAATAAGTAATTAATTCTTAATTACTTCCAATAAGTAATTACATTTAAACAAATTCATAAATGATTATCCTTAAATTAATTTAACTAATTAATTATCAAAATTAATTCTATTAATTCATTATTTAATAACCCATAGTTAATGACCTCATTAACTATTATTTAATTACTTTCCTTAAGTAATTAACTTATATTAATTATTATTAATTCTAAATTAATAAATCTTAATAACCATTTTATTAATCTCTAATTACTAAATTAATTAAGTGTTAACCATAACTTAATTAATATTTAATTACTTATTAATTAATTCCTAACCATTAATTAATATTCTAATTATAATCCTTAATTACAAATTAATTATTCTAATTAATTAATCTTAATCACTAATTAATTAGTTTAAACCATTAATTACCTATTTAATTAATCCAAATGATTAATAAATCAATTAAATTAATTATCCATTAAATTTCCTTATTCCCAAAACATTTGAAACATCCATTTTCAAATTTACTTTTAAATTTCATTTTAAATTCTGGATTTAAAATGAATATCAATTTTGTCTTTAACAAAGTTTAGAACAAATTTAAAAACCTTTTCCTGTTAAAGAAAACTTATATCTTCTAAAAGAATTTTTAAAAGAACTTAAATCTACTTCCTTTTAAAAATTTCAAAACATTTAAATATAGCTAACATTTAAACTTATTTAAATTTTGAAAACAAAACAGGTTTTAAAACCTGGCAACACAATTGCACTCAAACACACTATAATTTACTTCGAGTCGCAGCTCTAATTACTTCGAGCAAATATCCAATCGTCACGAAGAACACCCGAGTACCCTTCTCTGTTCAAATTCCAGACTTCACCAGACATTCACGATCGCGTGCACGTGCACGGCCAAGATCAACGCCTCCGGTCATCACTGCATCGACGAACAAGTCGAACATCACCTCCAGCTTCGATCCCATCCATCAGTTCCTCTCCGATCCCTCTCGAACTCGAATTCGACTAAATCAAAACCTGGCAACACTGACTCGCGACCAACCAACCACCTGACATCGCCTCGTCTTCGCAAACCCGACCACCAGAACTCCTCCAACTCCGGTCATCGCTTCAACTACCTCAAAGCTTCAATTTCCCAAAGTATCATACAGCTCGATCCATCAACGAAAACAAACGAAACAAATTTGTAGCCTAACTTAAAACTAGGGCTACAGGAAAGAAACCATCACCACGGCTACCAAAAGGATTTGCATCACTATCAACTATTTTTCCAAGCTTCTCTGATTGCTCCTCTACCCCCAAGAACAATCCCTACCTTTTAATATCAATAGATCACCAGAATTTCAAGTTTCCCCCTTTTTAGTTCATCACAGAACTGCACCATTTCCACATTCTTAAAAATCTTGATTTTAGTGTTAAAAATCATGATTTGGTTTATTTATTCAATTCATAATACTGGAACTACAATTCTCACAGTTTGAATTTTCACTTTATTTAATATACACTGATGTTTTAAGCTTCCAGAGACACTCAGGCTTAAGATTTGACTTAATTTAAATTTTAAGCTTTAGTTTATGATAAAACAAACTTATTTTGTTTTAAAACTTAAGTCTATCAGAGATCAGATAAGTAGATAGGGATTTTATCAAGAATCTGAGCTTAAAGAAAATATAAAACAGGGATATCATACATAACAGACATGCACATATATATCAATACATCCACATGTATATATTTATAGAAACTCACATATAGATACACACAAGAACATACTTCTTTCAGGGTTAACCAACAAACAGATTCTTATATTAAGTTCTAAGAATGTTACTCACTGTTATTTATAAACTTTCAAATATTTAAACACAACAGAGCATATATACAGACATTCAATACTATCACATACACATGCATCCATTTCAATCCAGATTTTTAGGCAAGCAACATGATTTTCATTTATATATCAAAGTTAAATCCAGGGTTTTAAACTATTTTTAAAATTATAGTTTACTCACTTGGTTTAGAGATGTTGAACAGAACTTTGAATCTGAAATGAGATGATTTGAACAGAGCTGAGATGTTTGAAAACTTAAACAGCTAGCTCCAGCACTTTGAATTGTTTGTTTAGATTTGAGTTTGTTGATTCTTGAAACTTGCTTCAGTTGTTTTGTTGATCTCTGATTTTTCCTTCAGTTTGAAAATAGTTTACAGCTTTAGATTTTGAGGAAGCTTTTAACTTGGATTTTGGTTTCAGATTTTAGAATTGTGGAGAGGAATTTGTTTGAATGTTTAAAGCTTTGGGTATTTTCTCTTCAGTTTTGAAAACGTGCTGTAGCTTGAATGTTTAGAGAAAGAGGTAGGAAAGGGAAAAATTATGAGAAGTAGATATATATAGAATTTGTTTTTGATTTAAAAAGAAAATAAAAATGAAATGGTGACACTTGTCCCTAAACCCTCTTAATATCTTAACACATGTATTTTAAAGTGTTTAAATGTTAACACCTATTTTTTTCCATGCATAAATACTTTTACATTTATTAATTAAAGATTTTATAATTTATTTCCTAATAACTAATGCATATTTTTAATTATTTAAATGAAAAATCTTCTAAAAGAAATGGAATAAAACAAACTATATTTATAAAAATCATTTATACATACCTTTAATCCAATATATATAAATATATATATATCATCTCTTTGAATCCAAATATAAGATCTAACCAATTTTTAAATAAAATTTTAAAATCAAATTTCTAGCTTATAAATAAATTTAGAAATTTAACACTTCTTTAAATGAGGTCTTAGGAAATTAACACTTGTCTTTTTAAGTTAATTTGTATTTTATTTTTAAAGTTTAATATAAGCTTATACTTTAATTAATTAGTTAATAAGTACTTATCTATATATAAATTACTTTTTAAAGGGAAACAAAAACTAATTATATTTATAAATAAAAGCTTATACAAATATTCTAAAATCCAAAACAATTTAAATATTTATTCTTTTGAATTTCAAAACTTTAAATTCAAATTCAAATCAAATTAAATTCTAAGAAAAATTTAAAATTAAGTTATATATATATATACACTTATATAACTACTTATCAATTTAAAAATATAACAATTCCATAGTCTTTTAAAATCCATTCATATTTATAAAAATAATACATTATACTTGTTATTTGAAAATAACATATTTGATACTTATTTAATTAGATTATTAAATTAAATTCAAATTTTATTATCAAAGATCATCAATATCAATTTAATTATTCAACAGATTATTAAATTGATATTGTCAAATTTTACGGGATATTACATTCCTTCCCCCTTAAAATAATTTCGTCCCCGAAATTTAAACAAAGGTAATTTAATAATCTTATTAAAGATTTTAAATTTTAAAACACAAGCATATACTATCATCCATATGCTAACAACCATAGCAACCAATTCATCCAATCAATCAAATCTAACTATCCAGACAAAATTCTAGATAGAATTCCTCGAGTTTCCCCAAGTATATATATACCGGGATACTCGCTCTACAACAATCTAAACTACTAAGCTATAGATCTCCTACTCATCTAGATCTACAGAACTAAACAGAATATCAGACTACAGACGAGTCTGACTCAACAACTAAACCTTCCAGAACTGCTGATTCTAAAACCAGAGATAGATCTTACACGTACCCCTCAGAGATACATAAAACTCAATGAATTCCAATTGTCCAAACTGACAATTCAATCCTGAAAACCCAATACTTATCCAAATCAGAACACAGAAGAGATCCAAACATAACTTTACTTCACAACATCAGTAGATTCCAAACTTACTTCTTCTATCCAGAGATATACTCCAAACTGCTTTCGCTACTCAACTCTGATCTGAGGTAGAACACAAGCACAGACTGGACAACTCATTCCAGAAATAAGATTCACTGATCCATAAAGAAAACTCAGATATTCCAGCAAAACTTGAGCTGCTTCACCAACTCCATCTCTAGGAAACATCCTTCCACTAGACTGAACCACCGGTATCACTCATGGAATCCAGTTGATAAGAAAACTCAACCTCCAGATGCGGACAAACTTCTGACTTCCCTGAAGACATCCAGAAAAACTCTGACAACCCAAGAGAACACTCAAACAATCGCAAGTCACTTTTGCGATCAATCCAGCCTAATTCCAAACAGACTGTTCTCTCTTTACCAATCAGAACAGCTTACACTTATTTATCCAATTTATCGAAGAAATGGACCCACTCTTACTGCTTCTGAACTTCACCTTCAGAAAAATTGCTCAGCCAGAAAACTTCCTGCCATCACAGAATACTCCGAGCTGCACTGCTGACACTGATGCCAAGGACTTCCTACTCCAAAGATCTTCGAGAAACTCGAACTCCAAACCAAACAGAAACACCATGCTGAACTCAGCCACAATACCAAAGCATACACACTCCCTTAATCTTGTTCCAAAGAAAACATCTTCGGGAACATCCATCGTCACTGTATCTCATCATACAGCTACTATTACCTGAGGTATCAAGGTACCATCACTCGCTTCTGTTCAACCGACAGATCCAACTTTACTCATCCAAACTTCAAAGATAAACTCCGAACCATTATAGTTTCCTTCGGAGATCGATGAAATTCTTCACCACAGCAAAGCTTACTCGAGACGGTATTGGGTCTACAGTCTCGACAAATACACTTCCAACCTCAACATTTAAACTCCAACTATTGGTAATTGTGTTTCACACACCACTACCCCATCTACCTTTATAACTTATATTGGAAAACCCGAATAGGTAACCCAACAAATAGGTAGAAATATACATATATTTAAAATGATACTTTTTATATAGAAATTATTTCTGGGTAAAATTATTTCATTTACCTCTTTAAAACAATATTGTGTCGAATTGTTCTATACAAGTGTTTAGAGATCCCTATCAATGTTGTGGCGTCCCACACATCGACCAGAATCCATAAACTACTCAATAAACCAATCAACACAATATAAAACAATTTTATATTCACTAACAAATACGCGCTCATATTTATTAATACTCTCAAAATTCCCACCAGAGCCAAGGTTGTCGCCAGCCTAAGCTCTGATACCATATGTAACGACCCGGCTTTCTATGCCCAGAAAGTCGTATCATTATGAAGAAAGAAAGGGGTGAGAAGTAGAAAAGAAGAGAAAGAAAGAAACAACACATCAGAATCTCACAGCGGAAACGGAACAAATTATAATATATCACATAACTAATACATAGTCTTTACATAATCAGAGTACACAACTTATACATCACTTACTAGACAGTTATAAACATCTGTCTAGACATTTCAACTCAAATACAAGACAAGACACTATCACAGATATCAACACAGCGGAATACTATATCTACGAACGCCGAAGCCTCCTGCTCCATTGCTCCTCCAGAATATTCGTCAAAACTAAACCTGAATCCCTTGGCTACTCGTAAAAATTTGAGTACCCAAGAGTTTAATAAAATAGAAAATAAACACTTGGGTCAGACATGGGTCTGGTGTGAGTAAACGGGTTAAAATTGTTTAACTTCAAAACCTTTTGAAAACAAAGGTATCACGTAAGACTTCCCACACATAAACATGGAAAAGTTTTTACCTTACGCTAACCAAAACATTTGATAGAAAATCCAGTTATATTATAATAGGGTCTAGGGTTTTCAAGTAAAATACAGAAATAGCTGAAATGCTTACATCTCACATTCCAACATAGTTGGGCACAACTAAATCGTATGGCTCTTATTGGAAATTGGATTCCATACAATGGCAGAGCTACCGGGGTACCGCTCATCACAGTACGGGGCCTAGATCACCGTACCGAGGATCACTCCCAATCCCCTGCAACACAAAGCCGGAACCATCCCTTACTGGATAATCCCGAATAAAATCACCCCACAGATGGCCGTCGCCAACTGCACCACTAAGCCGAAATAAAAGGAACTTCTCTAGACAGGGATGACCTTACTCTCAGTGGGTGCTACCCACGAAGCCTTGCTGCACCTCCCCTGTTTTAGCCATTCCCGGTTGATGAGGCTTGAGGTTACGATTTACCTTTAAATCAGAACACACCACCTAGAATGCTCATCGCCCTCCTGACGATGTGTTGAAAGCATTCAATCCATACAAGTTCGTTCCGGGTTCGAACGAAACCGAAGGCATTATCTCGTTACACTCGTATTGGAATCACCCTCAGAGTTAACGACAATAACCCTTGCACTCTGAATCTTCATCTTCACTTGAGATTCACGACCTATCGTTAATTTGGATCGATGTGGTATTCGGGTCTCCAGACCTGGAAATCCGGTATACGGAAACCCGATCCCGGTCTCATCGAAATCCAAAACGTATCTTTTAAGGCCAAGTTGTTTTAAAGGTTAAAACAATTTCAATTCATTATCTTTATACACAAAGAAAGATAATTCATAACAGATAATTAACATTATCAGATAATCCATATTATCATCACAATTCAACTAAACATCCATATCACACAGCATATATCTCATCAGAGATATCAATCAATGCAAAGCATTCAATATTATCATCCATTCTTAAGTAATGATTTATATCATCTCTAATTAATTTAAAATGAATTAAATTAATTACTTTGTTTTATAAATCCTTCTTACTTAACCATTAATTAATTAAAATCAATTAATTAATTATCCTCTAATAATTCATTTTAATTAATCATCTTTGATTAATTATCTTTTAATTACATCCAAGTAATTTATCTTTAATTAATTACTCAAATTAATTATCATTAACCACTTATAGTAATTAACCTTTAATTATATCATTAATTAATTAACTAAAATTAATTAACTTAATCAACTATAATTAATTACATTAATCCTTAATTAATTACATTGATTAATTACTTCATTTATTAACTATTACTTAATTAACCAATCTTAATTACATCATTAATTATATTATTTAATGATCCTTAATTACAACTTAATTATTAATTATTTAATTAAATTAATTACATTAAGTAATTAACCTTTAATTAAACAACATTTATTAATCACCCTTGATTAATCTTCAATCAGTAATTAATTACCCTTAATTACTTTCATTAACTAAATTAATTACTCCTTAATTAATTTCTTAATTAATCCCTTGATTAATTTTTCAAAGTAATTAACTCAAATTACTTCTATTAATAAATCATTTATTCAACTAATTACTTCTAGTAATTATCATATTATTACTCCCCTAAATAATCTTACCTTAATAATTACATTAAGTAATTATTTATCAAATCAACACTTGATTATTCTAAATTAATTAAACTTAATTAATTAACTTAAACTAAATCAAATTAACTTCAATTAATTACAATAAGTAATTAATTCTTAATTACTTCCAATAAGTAATTACATTTAAACAAATTCATAAATGATTATCCTTAAATTAATTTAACTAATTAATTATCAAAATTAATTCTATTAATTCATTATTTAATAACCCATAGTTAATGACCTCATTAACTATTATTTAATTACTTTCCTTAAGTAATTAACTTATATTAATTATTATTAATTCTAAATTAATAAATCTTAATAACCATTTTATTAATCTCTAATTACTAAATTAATTAAGTGTTAACCATAACTTAATTAATATTTAATTACTTATTAATTAATTCCTAACCATTAATTAATATTCTAATTATAATCCTTAATTACAAATTAATTATTCTAATTAATTAATCTTAATCACTAATTAATTAGTTTAAACCATTAATTACCTATTTAATTAATCCAAATGATTAATAAATCAATTAAATTAATTATCCATTAAATTTCCTTATTCCCAAAACATTTGAAACATCCATTTTCAAATTTACTTTTAAATTTCATTTTAAATTCTGGATTTAAAATGAATATCAATTTTGTCTTTAACAAAGTTTAGAACAAATTTAAAAACCTTTTCCTGTTAAAGAAAACTTATATCTTCTAAAAGAATTTTTAAAAGAACTTAAATCTACTTCCTTTTAAAAATTTCAAAACATTTAAATATAGCTAACATTTAAACTTATTTAAATTTTGAAAACAAAACAGGTTTTAAAACCTGGCAACACAATTGCACTCAAACACACTATAATTTACTTCGAGTCGCAGCTCTAATTACTTCGAGCAAATATCCAATCGTCACGAAGAACACCCGAGTACCCTTCTCTGTTCAAATTCCAGACTTCACCAGACATTCACGATCGCGTGCACGTGCACGGCCAAGATCAACGCCTCCGGTCATCACTGCATCGACGAACAAGTCGAACATCACCTCCAGCTTCGATCCCATCCATCAGTTCCTCTCCGATCCCTCTCGAACTCGAATTCGACTAAATCAAAACCTGGCAACACTGACTCGCGACCAACCAACCACCTGACATCGCCTCGTCTTCGCAAACCCGACCACCAGAACTCCTCCAACTCCGGTCATCGCTTCAACTACCTCAAAGCTTCAATTTCCCAAAGTATCATACAGCTCGATCCATCAACGAAAACAAACGAAACAAATTTGTAGCCTAACTTAAAACTAGGGCTACAGGAAAGAAACCATCACCACGGCTACCAAAAGGATTTGCATCACTATCAACTATTTTTCCAAGCTTCTCTGATTGCTCCTCTACCCCCAAGAACAATCCCTACCTTTTAATATCAATAGATCACCAGAATTTCAAGTTTCCCCCTTTTTAGTTCATCACAGAACTGCACCATTTCCACATTCTTAAAAATCTTGATTTTAGTGTTAAAAATCATGATTTGGTTTATTTATTCAATTCATAATACTGGAACTACAATTCTCACAGTTTGAATTTTCACTTTATTTAATATACACTGATGTTTTAAGCTTCCAGAGACACTCAGGCTTAAGATTTGACTTAATTTAAATTTTAAGCTTTAGTTTATGATAAAACAAACTTATTTTGTTTTAAAACTTAAGTCTATCAGAGATCAGATAAGTAGATAGGGATTTTATCAAGAATCTGAGCTTAAAGAAAATATAAAACAGGGATATCATACATAACAGACATGCACATATATATCAATACATCCACATGTATATATTTATAGAAACTCACATATAGATACACACAAGAACATACTTCTTTCAGGGTTAACCAACAAACAGATTCTTATATTAAGTTCTAAGAATGTTACTCACTGTTATTTATAAACTTTCAAATATTTAAACACAACAGAGCATATATACAGACATTCAATACTATCACATACACATGCATCCATTTCAATCCAGATTTTTAGGCAAGCAACATGATTTTCATTTATATATCAAAGTTAAATCCAGGGTTTTAAACTATTTTTAAAATTATAGTTTACTCACTTGGTTTAGAGATGTTGAACAGAACTTTGAATCTGAAATGAGATGATTTGAACAGAGCTGAGATGTTTGAAAACTTAAACAGCTAGCTCCAGCACTTTGAATTGTTTGTTTAGATTTGAGTTTGTTGATTCTTGAAACTTGCTTCAGTTGTTTTGTTGATCTCTGATTTTTCCTTCAGTTTGAAAATAGTTTACAGCTTTAGATTTTGAGGAAGCTTTTAACTTGGATTTTGGTTTCAGATTTTAGAATTGTGGAGAGGAATTTGTTTGAATGTTTAAAGCTTTGGGTATTTTCTCTTCAGTTTTGAAAACGTGCTGTAGCTTGAATGTTTAGAGAAAGAGGTAGGAAAGGGAAAAATTATGAGAAGTAGATATATATAGAATTTGTTTTTGATTTAAAAAGAAAATAAAAATGAAATGGTGACACTTGTCCCTAAACCCTCTTAATATCTTAACACATGTATTTTAAAGTGTTTAAATGTTAACACCTATTTTTTTCCATGCATAAATACTTTTACATTTATTAATTAAAGATTTTATAATTTATTTCCTAATAACTAATGCATATTTTTAATTATTTAAATGAAAAATCTTCTAAAAGAAATGGAATAAAACAAACTATATTTATAAAAATCATTTATACATACCTTTAATCCAATATATATAAATATATATATATATCATCTCTTTGAATCCAAATATAAGATCTAACCAATTTTTAAATAAAATTTTAAAATCAAATTTCTAGCTTATAAATAAATTTAGAAATTTAACACTTCTTTAAATGAGGTCTTAGGAAATTAACACTTGTCTTTTTAAGTTAATTTGTATTTTATTTTTAAAGTTTAATATAAGCTTATACTTTAATTAATTAGTTAATAAGTACTTATCTATATATAAATTACTTTTTAAAGGGAAACAAAAACTAATTATATTTATAAATAAAAGCTTATACAAATATTCTAAAATCCAAAACAATTTAAATATTTATTCTTTTGAATTTCAAAAATTTAAATTCAAATTCAAATCAAATTAAATTCTAAGAAAAATTTAAAATTAAGTTATATATATATATACACTTATATAACTACTTATCAATTTAAAAATATAACAATTCCATAGTCTTTTAAAATCCATTCATATTTATAAAAATAATACATTATACTTGTTATTTGAAAATAACATATTTGATACTTATTTAATTAGATTATTAAATTAAATTCAAATTTTATTATCAAAGATCATCAATATCAATTTAATTATTCAACAGATTATTAAATTGATATTGTCAAATTTTACGGGATATTACATGTAGTTAAATCATTTTTAGAGATTTGGTGATGGAAAAAATCTTACAAATGTTTTGTGAATATACTTATGTTAGAAAGATAAGTATATGATTGTTTTTAAAAGAGATTTCTTAAACAAAGATATGTTTTGAGGCTTAGTAGTTGCTATGGATAAATAAATCTCAAATGGAATTGGTTGTTGTTTGTTTATTTGATAGTTAAATAACCGACTATCAAATTTGGCCTAATTTGACTTAAGAAGTATGAATGTAAATTCAAGTTCCCATATAAGGACTCGAATACTTACTTCCAATAGAATTGGGAATGAGTCAACCAGAAATTATCGGTTGTTGATACAGAGAGACCGAGATCGGATCTATATCCGAAAACCACTCCGAACCAACATGTGCGTTCGAGTGTAAGGAATCTTGATGATGATTGAAGATGGTGCTCTTTGAAGTGCAAGGGCTAATGCTACTAATCCTGAAGGTGATTCCAAAATGGATGTAGTAGAGTTAGTGCCTTCGGTTTTGTTCAAACCCAGAACAAACTTGTATGGATGAATGCCGGCATTTGCATTGACGCCTGGAGAGCAGTGTTAGCATTCCAAGATGGATTTCTATTCAGAAAGGTAAAACATAGCCTCAAGCCTCATCAACCGGGAATGACTATAACATGGGATATGCAGCAGGGCTATGTGGGTCGCACCCATTAGGGTATATCATCACCCATTCACCCTTCTAGATATATACACAATCATCAATGATTTCATGCACGTGGGAGCACTCGGTTAAAAAGGTTGCAAATCAACCGGGATGATGATATATTCGTTACTATCCAGTAAGGGGTAGGCCGATCCTGTGTTGGCAGAGGTCGTTAGGTACGACCTTGGTACATTTTTCTAAAGGTGTACTGTGGCGGGCGGTACCCCGGTGGCCCAGTCATTAGTTGGAATCCATTCTCCAATACGTGCCTTACATTTTCAATTGTAGAGCCTAGTATGTTGGAATGTGAGATGCAAGCATTTCAGCTCCTTTATCTATTTACTTTAAACCTAGACAATATAATAATATCACTGTATTTTGATATAAAATGTTTTGGTTATCGTAAGTTAAAAACACATCTGTTTTTATGTGCAGTGTGGTCTTACTAGATACCCTTTGTTTGAAAGGTTTTCAAATGTAGAAATCAGTTTGGTTGTTATTTGTTATCGAGTTTTACTCACGCTGGTTTACCAGACTGACCCAGGCGTTATTCCACGTAATGCTCGAGTCAAACCAAGCATGCTTTCCCAGGTTTAGTTGGATACTTTGGAGTTGGAGAGGATCTGGATGGTCAAGACGTATTCACATATATTTTTTGTAATGACCCTGAATTTCCGACCCAATTTAAAATTTTTAATCCAATATTTTAATATAAAATGTGAAATTTATATACGATCTCGATTAACTCCCAAACTTTGTTTATAAAATGCGCCTAGTTAGTTATAGATATGGGTAAAGTTTTGTCGTAAAATATCGCAGTAATTTTCGTTTGCGTTTTATTGTATATCAGTTCATTTTAAAGTGTGAAAAAATTTATTTTCCGAACCTGAATATTTTTACATAGAAAAATTCTAAATCATCTTCTGAGCAAGGCGCCATTTTTCATTTTCCAAAATTCGGACTTCTTTAGCTCCGTCGATCTTATTTTTCTGCGTATTTCCTGCATTGTCTCGCTAACATAAAATTCGAATTTTTATAATTCAACCATACCACAATTATCTATGTACCGTTGGAAGCGTCTCGTCGCCCTGATTAAAACGGTATATATTCATGCAAATCGGAGTCCGACGGAAATCGGCGCGTTAAAATTCAATCGTTCCGGACGGACCGGTTAAAACCAATTGTAGCCCAAAATCTTTAAATCGTATCCACCTAAAAAAACTGAGAATAATATAATCTCAACTGATGCATTCAAGTGGGTAGTTGGAAGCTAGAGGTTAGCATAGGAAAGGGTACGACGTTTCGGTATTCGGAAACTGAAATTTATTGGTACGGAATTTTAAAACTTAAGAGACATATTTCTTCACTTCACTTCCACTATTCAAAACATTTCATCTCCTCTCGTCTGCAGGTATAGTCTCTTCTCTTCATCTCATATCCTTCTTCTCTTTTATTCCTTCATTTTTTTTATATACAAAAGAATGAAACTTTCCCACATCATCTCCTCTGCCTCCCTTACACGCAAATCATTCACTCCACAAACGAGCACGACTGCATCAAGCCACCGAACTCCAGCTCCACCTACCTCCGCCCCACTGACCAGTCACACTTCCACCACATGCCACACGTTCAGCCGAGCCAAGCACCGCAACCCAGATCCGATGCACCTCTTCACCGTCCAGCCGTCACCCGCCTTGCCACGGCCAACCGTTCTTGCATCTTACCCCACCTACACCTTCCACCACACCCAACGCCGCGACCTGCCTTGCCACTGGAACCGCACACACGCCACCACTCTCCTGACTTCACTGTGTGCGTGTGAATGCGTCTGGGCTGTGTGCATGCCATGTATTTATGATGCGTGCATGTTAATGGAGTGTGTGCTCGCATTGGAAAAGGGAGGGATGAGTTCCTATCTGAAATGCAGGCATATATTTTGGAAATACATTTTGCTTTGAGTCTCGGTTCCGTGTGTTCCTAATAAAAAGGAAGAACAATTGTTTTATAAAAGATGAAGTATGGACAGTGGTATGCGGAGGGAAGTAGAAGTCCACTAAGTTGAAGTGATTACAGAAACAAAGAATATATCCACTGTATATATTCTGGTTGCTGAATAAATAGTAACCATCTTTCTTTCTTTGTTGTTGCAGCAACCGATTGAGTCCCGTTTGCAGCAACATCGATTTTCAGCTTCGATTTTTTCTCCGTCTTCGGTAAGCGCATTTATATAATTTTATGAATTATATATGGACGTTCATTGAATTAATATCGTCTCTCATTTGTCGATATTGCAGTATTCGTTGTTCGGGTTGTACCGACTTCATTTGTGCTTCTTCTTGCTTTGTGTCAATTCCTTTATCCACGAAAGGTGAATTAATTTTCATGACTTATATTCTTATACAAGTTTGGTTGATGAATGATTGTTATGTGATGTTAAATTGGATGTTAATTGTTATGGTTAAGTGATAAATAATATGCAAGTTGAGGTTGATATAGGATAGTCAACAAATTAAAATGGATTATATATGTGAATATTGATTAGTTAAACTTGACCCCTTCATATGTTAAATTTGATTTGTTAAATATGACCCCTTTTAATTGTTAAGTTGACTGACACGTAGGAAGTGATAATTACACTTTGAACCATTGATCGTATATTGGATAAATTGTTGTAGTATAAAAATCTTAGAATTGAAGGACAAGTGAAAAACCGTAATATAATAATCTTTAATCTACATGAAATGATAGTGTAGATTCTAGAAATAATTATATTAATTTGCATAAATAACAAATGTAAATTAATACGATTATTTCGGGATTATTTGAATAATTGTTGAATTATTATGTATGGATGATATTGCTTGTTTATTTACTTTGACACCATCCCAGTTATCACACTGCAAGTTCCTTTTATTACGCTTTGATTTTTGAATTGAAATGGAATCGGGTTGAAATGATAAATACCCAAATAAACTTTGACTTAGGATAGAAAATTGAATTAAAACCCGATTGGTCAATGTTTGATTTAAAATAAAATAAAGATTTTATTTGAATAATAATAAGGTTTTGAATTAAAATTGGAATTTAAATTTAAAATGAATGGAAATTGTGAATATTTGAAATTTGAAACAAATATTAACGCAGTAATTGACGGAAGAGCATTGTTTAAAATTTAATTGATTAATAATTAAGTTTTGAAATTAGTAATAATTAGGTTTTGGAATTAGTTAATGATTAAGATTTGAAATTATTAATAAATTGATGAGATTGAATTATTTAATAATTAAATTGAATTTTCTTATATAAAAAAAATTTGATTTAAATTGAATTTTCTTTTAAGTGAAATTGAACATTTTGAATAAGTGAAACTAAGTTTCCTTATTGAGTTTGAAATTGTTACTAAAGTAATAAATGTATGAAATTGAATTTCTTTAACAAGAAATAAAAATGCGTTTTATCGAGACAAATGAAAGACTAGAAATTTAAAGAATTGTATTTGACAAATTGAAATTGAATTAAATTTGTAAGTTTTGACAATGAAGTTGAACTTGAGAAGTAAATTTAATGAATTAGAAATTAATGGAAATTGTTTAAATGATAAATTAATTTAATGAATATCGAATGAAATCTATAAATGAGTTTAAATCAATTTGAACGTTGAATTAAATTTAAATGATTGTGGGATGGATCTTATATACAAATTTAAGTGTATACTTGAATTGTTCAAATAAAATTTTGAAATTGAATTATAGAATTTTAAAAAAAATGAAATTTGGAAGACATGAAACAGAAATTTTGGAAATTGGTTTAGAAAGACTAACGGAACGTTGATTTACAAATTCTAATTGTAATTGAATTGATTTGATTTTTGAAATTTATTAAACGACCAATCGATGAAATAATTACGAAGGTTATTAAAGAGACCGGAATCGGTTAAGGACATACTCACTGTCTAAACCGAATACCACTTTAATAACTATACGCGGAGAGTGATCCAGAATGAAGTGGTTGGATTGACGTACGATGATGATTGAAGAAAGTGAGCGATAATGGATAGCCTTGACACTTGTGTCAAATTGGAAATGACTAAAACGGGAGCCGTGCCGGGCCAAATGGGGTTAGCTACCTCGAGGGAACACACTTCTTCGTAAACTACTCATTACTTTGTGATTGATTGGTGCGCACCCTTGATTTGGGAGTGTTGTTTCACGGTGTTGTGATCGTTGCGACGATGCGTTCTCACCAGTCTGGATCAGGCAAACGGTAGTGTCACTACCTTGGGTATTGCCTCATGTGCCTTGTCATACTTGTAGCCCTATACGCGACCACTACGAATTTGCCTTGTATTATACCTATGGAGTACTCCCTGATAGCCCACTAGTTTACGGTGGAGTTACAATGCTGTATAGACTATGATGCTTATATAAATGTGTTAAGGGGAATAATGGTGACGCCTTAACACTATCTTGATATTTTACTTTACTATTAGACATTATCTATTTATCGTACAATATTATGTATAAATAATTTAACAGATCCTGAAAGATGTTTATTCCATTCATCTTTGAGTTATTGTTATTTCACATTCTGAATCATATTATCTGTATAAGAATATATGTCCTAATTCGAGTGTTTGTTTATGCTTATGCTCAGATCAGACTGAGGATTGCTGTTGTTGTTCTATTTGGAGCTGAAGACCGAAGACTGTCATCATATTTATCTTATCAGTATTGCTCTTTCTCTTTGGACACTATTGGACATCTATGTTGTTCTATTTCATTTTTTTGAGACATTGTTGTATTTATGGGTAGCTTCATGAACTACTCTTATGACTATGTTGTAATTCCACTGCACTATTTTGTTATGTTATATTTTCTGTGATTCTATGATGATTCTCATTTATATACATATACTCCATTAATGATTCGTGTTTTGTACTATTTAAGTTGACATGTGTGGATTATTGTCAATTTAAATGGTCCAAATATACGGGTTGTTACATTTTTCTCCCTATGTATTATAGAGTCTATATGTTTGTCAATATAAGGACAGGTTTATATAACTGTCCAAAGTTAGGATAAGTCTAGTGTACTCTGATGTTGTATATATGAATAAAGATGTTTCCTTTTAGTAAAGATCATTGTTGTATTATATACTATTCGCTGCGTTATAGGATTCTGTGTTGTTTAGTTTTTTTCTACCTTCTACCTTCTTCTTTCACCCTAACAAATGGGTATTGAAGGCACTTGAATGTTCGGCATGTGATACAGTGGACGTATTAGTGTCGATTTTCGAGGGTCAAAAATCAGGTTCATTACATTTGGTATTGGAGCTGAAGGTTAAGCGAGAACCTTGGCCCTGGTGGGGTATACTCATTTGAGATAGGGTAAGTGAGACCTTAGAATGATCCTGAGTGTACTATAAATATGAGTGTGTATTTGTCATGTAGTAAAAATGTTTTATATTGTGTTGTTGATTTGTTGATTGGCTTCAGAATTCTGGTCGATGCGTTTGGGCAATGTTATCGATAGAGATTTCCTAAACACTTGAACAAGTCTAATTGACATAACATTGTTTTAAAATTGATTAATTAAATAATTTTACCTAGGATATATTTTATATATTTAGGATTGATTTTAAAATGTCTATAGTTATCGATGAGATGTAGGGTTAAAATTGGATTTAGAATGGAATGTGTTTAGTTAAAAGAAAATCTTTAGATGGCCTTATAAAAATGAAAAGGATTGTGAGAATATTAAATCTCGGTGACTTTGATTTTAAAGTTTTCTTTGGATAGTTCGGGAAGGAGTTTCGATCTGTTTTGTGATAATCGGAATAATCTTCTAAGTGACAATCGAATGTTTGCTTAGGCAGATATGATAGTGCACTTAGTAAATTATCCTCTTTGTCATCGTACAATCGAAACAAGCTTGAATCTGAATGAATCCAAAGCTAGCGGATGATTTTATTAAAGAATTATTTATCTATAAATAGTATTGTTTCAAAATGGGATTTGTGAAGAAAGAAATATTTTTATGATTAACTAGTTCGAGTGTCTTGGAAATGACTAAAAATGGGTAAGAGATGTGTCCAGATGGTAAACACTTCTGTTGAGTATTTCTCTACTTAGTAAAAGGGATATATAATACTATTTTGTAGCATATGGTTCCTTGATATCATTTTAGAGTTACTCGGGCTATATATTATGTTTTCAAAAGGGTTAAATATAAAGTATCATTTTGAAAGTTTTCTTGAAATAATACCCGGATATTGTGTTCCCGAATCCCTTAAAAGAATAAGGTTTTCAAAATAAAAAGATGTCTTGATTAAGAGCGGGTTAATAAATAAAGTTTTAAATTTGTTGAACATCCTAGGTTAAGTAAAATCAATTTAAGATTTGAAATTATATATACTCTTTTGGATATAGAAGAGTATCATATACTAAAACGAATTTGAGTTATAGAATATTAATAAACTTAAGTAATGTTCTTAAGTAAAATGATGATTCTTTAAAAAGGGTAATTATAATCTTGGGAAGTAGGAAACATTGGGATTAGTACGTAGGTTGTACGTAGATCATTTCCCCATTTCACATAGTTCTCGAACCAAGATTCGAGTAGATGACTCGAGGTGTTTCACACCATTCCGAATAGGGATTTATCGCTCGATTTTTAATGGCGAGCGTTGATGAGGGTTCTTATATGGAACCAAAGGTTTTCTATCATAGTTTATGGTTATGCAAGGAGAACAGAGGTTTCTAACTAAAAAGCCTGATCAAAGTCCGCACTAGGAAGTCGAGCGAGCGATACTACTTCGGAAATGAAGTTATGCATTCGAGTGAGTGATTAAATCAGATTTTACACAAGAATAACCTATATACATCATACGGATTGATGAATAGTTTTAAGTATTTCTGAGAATAGGGTTGTGGTATAATTTTGGGGACGAAATTCTTTAAAGGGGAGAAGAATGTAACGACCCACAAATTTATCGCTTGAATAAATTATATTTATTTTTAAAATATTTAGATATGGGTTTAAAAGTAAGAAATAATAACATTGTAAGTGGTAAATAATAATAGTTATTTTTTTAGGAAAAATATTTGCGGACAAATTACCGAGGTAAAATATTGAAAATTTGTAAATATCGTCCTGGATAAAATATCGATAAAACAGCCAGAAATAGTTTTATCAATAAAACTGCTTTTAAATTATAAGGATCATGCACGGCTCTATATTCATACACTAATATATGTATTCAAACAAGATTATGAAATAAAATAATTTATTTTATTTTTAGAAAATAAAATGTATTTAGGACATCGATTTTATATATTTCTTAAGAAATTCAAGTTAAGTTTGGATATTAAATAAATGGGTTTTTATTAATAAATAAATCTAATTTAATTATTTAATAATGATGGTAAAATCGTTTTTAAAATTTGTTTACCATAATAGATAGTTCGTAGAAAAATAGAAAATGTGACTGAAGAATGTGTTCTGGAATTTCGACTTTTCGACGCTAGAAAGTTGTCAGGAACGTTGTTCGTCTTTGTGCACTATATATACAAATTGTAACGCCCCCGATTTTTCACGTTCGAAAATCGACATCCATACTTTACATCATACTCGAATGCCGCAGATTCGACCGTTCAAATCCGAGTCGCCGGAGCTTATAACACAGTTAAGTATAACAACACAGCGGAAGAAAAAGAATAATACATTGATATACAATATCTGATACAACAGAGTGATACAATGGATATCAATATACATCAGAGATATGATACAACAAATAGCAGCGGAAAAGAAAACGATAACATCAGCAGCGGATAATCTCCATCTTCAAAGCACCAATCCAGAAATAGCTCGAACTCCCAATAATGAGGCAAAAAGATAAGCAAGTGCAGTCCGATCCAAAGACTGGACTAGCTCCAGAAAATCTACTAATCCTGACTATCTGAAAAACCCAACTCTAGACTGCCCGTGTAGAAAAATTTTGAGCACCCAGAGTTTAGGAAAGAAACAATAAACTCTGGCTCAGTCATGAGATTGGTATGAGTAAACAAAAACAGTTTATCTTTAAAACAAATAGCAAAGAATTTTTTAAAGCCAATTCACAATGCTTTTGGAAAATGAAACTACCATAAGGCCTCCCACACACACACACAATGCAAACGCAGAATCGGAGGAGATTTCTCCTTATGATAGTCAAAGATGCTTACTACGCAAAACAAATCATTGGATATTATTATTAGTGCATAGTGTAGAAAACATTTCGAAAGTAGAATATAAATCTTAGCCAGCATAGACATTTCGAACTATGCCTACTATAACTACCATCTAAACAATAGTGACCACCATAAGTAAATGGCAGGTTCTACAACTACTACCGTACAAAGTTCGTATTGGAAGATGGATTTCCAACAAATGGTCAGGCTAAGGAACTTCCTATGCCACGAAAGAACGCCTCTGGCTGGACGCTTCGAGAGACAAACTGCTCTCTGCCAAACAAGGCCAGCTACCCCATTCCCGGGGAATATACAAAACCTCAGATATGCCACCCCCGGTCCTTTGGGACCTTTATCCGAGACCTCGGTATCCAACATCACACATAATAAATAAAATGTGTCCACATGAGTAAGTATCTGGGCTCCATACCATGATACTACCCTTTTCTAGAAGGAATGGTCATACCCTAGGGGAGCTACCCCTGAAACCTTGCCGCATCTTTCCTGTTTCGACCATTTCCGGGTTGTGAGGTCTGACGAAGTCTCGTCCACAAAGCTACGCTTTTTCACAAAGCCACGCTTTGATCACAAATGATCAATAAATGATCATCACACAGCAACACTCAGCATGCCACATTACCAAATTGGGAGTATATCGCTGATAAATTTCAACTACATAACCTCTGAGCTCGTACGTCTCAGAGAAGGGTGTTAAGCTAAGAGAATAAATTCTCCGCCATCAAACAGAAATGTGTTTGAAAGAAATCAGCTTTATATCTCAAAATGTAATGTCAGACACGTAACCATACAAGTCTGTTCCGGGTTCGAACAGAACCGAAGGCACTTCCAAAGAAGCCCTTGCAAATCCGGGTATTCACAATCCCGATCGGATTTCCCATCACTTAGGGAATCTCTATACCGGGGCCACTCGGTGTAGAGACAATCGATAGGTTATCCCATCGTTCTCGCAAATACCCGGTCTTCAACACCGGTCTTCAAATGCCATCCATATACGACGTATCACTAATTCGGAATGGGTTATATGACACAAAGGTCTTTTCCCGGCTAACCCGAATAGTGAGCGCAATATTTAAAAATATGTGGATATTGGGATTTCAATTAAGTCACAATTTATTACCCAAAACTTTCCTCCAAATGGTTTAACAAATTACCAATCTTTTTAAACAAAAAGATTCAATTCACAAAGTTCACTAAATTTCACAAAGATTCATTCATAGATTTTCCAAATTGATTTCCATTTCAATTTGATTTACTCGTTAAATCTTTAAAATAAAGATTCAACTTGTAACTTTCAAAACAATTTCATTTCTAATGGTTTAAACAAATCATCATTTTAAATCTGTTAAAATAAACAGATTCAATTCATAGCTTTCAAAAAGAATTCATTCATCACTTGGAAAACTATTTTTCAATTCAATCTTGAAATCCCTTTAATTAAACTGGAATTTCATTTCTTATATGAAGGCTTTTATTATTTGAAAACAAATAGTTTTCATTCCGGAAATCTGATTCATTCATACGAGTTAAAATCTTTGGGTTAAATTCAAATTCTCAAACCAATATTTTAAAAGTGGTTTAAATTCATATAAAACACATTTATAATATCTTTAATCAAAATTCCAATCATTGAATTCAATTCCAAATATTGAATTCAAATTCAAATTGAATATTTAAATTGGAAGCTTTATTAAGTTATTTAAAATAACTTTTATCTAAAAAACTTCTTTTCGAAAGCTTTAACATTTAACCCAAATCCATTTCCAAAATCAATTGAAATCAAAATTTCAATTTTTAAAAATATTTAAATTTAAATCATCTGTGACTTAACCGATTGCCACGTGAAATCCATATTTGTGTATGTAAAGGTGTGGTCCAGGGGTTTTACACATTATAGTGCAACATCATTCAATCATCACAGATCAAATACAGAAATACAATTGATAAGCGGTATTAACTATAACGCTTATCGTTCATTCACAGATCACAGATATATATATATCGCAGATAATCAATTACATTTATCCCAGATAAATAAATTACAGATCACAACACAAATCAGGGTATATCACAGAGCATCATATATCAGGGATATCAAACAATTCAATCATTTAGTCAAATCCAATCATCCATAAGTAAGGTCAATTTATTTACTTGATTTAAATTAAATTAGATTAGACACTAATCCTGGTTTAATTAACATTAATTAATTACAACCCATTTTAATTAATTATCCTTTAGTCATTAATTATTCAACCTTAATTAATAAATAAATCAACCTTTAATCATTTAATAATTAACCTTTAATTATTTAACCCACCATTAAATTAATTATCTCCAATTAATTTCTTTAATTAATTATTCCTCAATTTATTATCCTTCCTTAATCACCTTCATTAATTAATTAACCTTTAATTAGTTACTAAATTGATTATCTCTAATTACAAATTAATTACATCGAGCAATTATACTTCAATCATTTAATTAATAAATTTTAATCATTTATTTAATTACTTTTAATTAAGTAATTTTACTTAACCAATTCCATAAATGATTATTCTTAATTAATTTAATCTAATTTATTAATTAACTTAAATAAATCACATTAATTAATCATTTAACTTGCATATTTAAGTTAAACAAATTTATATAACTCTTCATTCAAATATTAAAGAAAATTTTTATAGAAGAATTTATATAAATAAGGTTTTAAACATTTTATTGGTTGACAAATTCATTTAAAATGAAATATACTTTAAACCTTTAAACTTGTTTAAACATTTGATTTTATAAAACTTTATTCATTTCAAATTTAGAATACCAATTTTAATTTTTGAAATCATACAAACAACTGATTTAGAACTTAGTTTAAATCTTTGTTTTCGGGTTAAAAAATCATTTTAAAAGATCCAGTTCAAATTCGAAAACAGACAGGCTTAAGAACCTGTAACCAGAAATTTCACTCGAGGCTGTCTCGAGTCATTCACGAGCAAAATTGCTCCCTGCTTCGAGTCCCAGCCAAAACCTACCCATGACATATTTTTTCAAAAATTTGTTTAAAGTTTTTTAAACTGACCCAATTCCATGCCTAACGAACGCGAGTTCATCTTCGAGCTTTCCTCCTAATTCCCCGCGTAACACTCCGAGTCGCCTGTCTTTCTTCCCAAACCCTTACAACTGACACCACTACCACCAGTTCACCATCGTGCACGTTCATAGCCTCGCTAGAGGCCTCCGATCACCTTTGACGATCTCGACGCATCAACGTCCATCCCAACATCAATCTCAGATGAACCCAGAAACCCAAACATCCCCATATCGAAATCGAGCAGAGCTCGAGCCATTCGAGCCCGACTTTCGACCAAGGAATCGCCTCGCGATCACAACACCGGCCACCAAACGTTCCGACCATTCAGCCACGAACTCGTCAACACGCCTACTTCCATCTCCCAAAGCCCTATCGCACTCGATGCATTGACTAGTGTGTACGAACCCAAAATCCAAACGCTATTTTTTACAGTCCTTAAACCCTAGTTTTACTTCGTTCTCCCATCTCTTACAATAGAAATTTTTCTCTACATTTTTCCTGAGATCATTGATGGCCATACTTGCCTCAAGCAAGATTTAAACATTCGAAATTAGTACGATCATTAGAAATTGATAGAATTGCATATTTTGTTCAAATATAAACTGTACTTGAAACACTTAATTAAAAATCATTGTATTAAGTTTAAAAATCCTATCCTTAGCTGTTTATTCAAGTTATGTAGACAAATCAATAGGTTAAAATACTCGAATAATTCATATGATTTCTTTTTTTTACTGTAAATTTGAATTTACAGGATCAAGTTATTTCTCTTTCAAGCAAGAATTTTTTTTTCTTTGGACTATGGTTTAAGCTTAAACAACTATTTTTGTTCAAAAATCCCAAGTTTAAAAGGTTCTATATAAAGATGTATTAATTTTCTTCATTTACTTTACTCTGTAACCAAAGTTTCAGAAGAACAGTCATTTAAAGATACTCAATAACTCATAACAAATTTTGATTTCCAATATGCAGTAAGCTCAAGATTTGATAAACTAGATACTTAGATTTAAGAGAAAATAGGTTTACTCACAGTTTTTAGGAAGAAGAAAGAAAAACAGAGCTTTATGTTTGAACAGACTGTGACATTGCAAGCTGAAGATTTTCTTGACTTCTCTGGTTTGCATTGATTTGGATTGTTGTTTAAATTTGAATCCTTGTTTAAGTTTGTAGATGATGCTTCAGATGTAAAAATGCTTGCTATGTTTTGATATGAACGAATAGAAATGAAGAGGCTTGATGTATATAAGAATAGAAGTTTACTGGGTATAAGAATTTATACCGGTTGTATATTATATTTTCTTTTAGTACAAATGATCATGCTGTTTTGCACAATAGGTGGAGACTGTTCACTTCTTTTGCTTGCTGATGATAATCTTTAGCATGCTTTCATTAATTAAATTTGTACAATTTACATCCTCCCTTCCTTCATTTCAGCTGCACAAAGATTTAAAGATATACATACTTGTCTTTGTTTTCACACTTACCTTTTTCTTTGTCTTTGTTTTACTGTCTTGTACTTTTATACTTATATTTTCTTTGTCTTCATTTCTTTGGCTGTATAATATAAATATATGGAGATAATTTTTAAGTGCTTTGACTTTTCTTTGTTCACATATTCTTGTTGGTTTCAGGTTTGGATATATACTTTGTTTCTTGCTTTCATATATACACACTTGTTTCATTTTCGTCTACATTTATTCATATTTAAATGTATTTTATTTTCTTTAAATCTTATTGTTTTGTAATATAAATAAATTTCTATTTTAAATTCGATGTTAGGATTTATTCTAATATTTAATATTATCATTTATTATTAAACCATTTATTTCTAATCCATTTATATTAAGATTTAAATCCAATTATCAATATATATCTTTTCAAATCTATTCATATAGGCACAGCTATATAAATTCACATATATCTACAATTTCTAAATTTTAAAACGATTTAATATATTTTTATTTGGATTCGGGGAAACTCGCATCACTTTGATCGATAAATTTTACAATTTTTATTCAAAAATCAATTTAATTATCAATTTAAATATATAAAAATTCGAGGTCGTTACACAAATATATAAGAGTTAATTAACCAAATAATAATAATACACTAATAGTATATTATCTTTTGTTAATTATGTTCAACAAGTGTTGTGACAAGTCATGGTTTTAAAAATAATAACTTATATATATAAGTATATATCATTATCTCTTAGCATATCTTAGCTTATCATCATTATCCATCATGACCTAGAGGATGTGACTGGAGAGAGGGGGATGTAACATATGAGGGGGAGGAAGGTGGTGATGTGACTTGTCAAAATAATGACATGTTAGGATATTTTAATCTAAGGTTAGTTTGGTAATTTTTCTACTTTCTTGTGTCTATAAATACACATCCACTTCACCATATTTTCATTTAATTCTCCATTTCTATTTCCCTAAAGCTTTCTTCATGTTTCATGGCTTCTTATGTTAGTTTTAAGTTTTTTTTAAATCAAAAGATTTAAATTGTTTTAAAGATGCAAACTTGTTTTTAAACTCTTTCTTCTCCATTTTTCCTCCACTTTATTCAACCATAACTTCCTCTATTTTAGACCAAATCAAGATTTTCTTTTTTTAAAATCGTATAAAATTTCAGTAGCTACAACTTTATTTTTTACCACTTTTCTAATTTCAAGCTTAGGTTTGTCAAAATCTTATTTCTTTGTAGTGTATTTTTAAACTCAAAAATTCAGGTCCGAAAATAGCTCTCCTTCTTTTGACCATATGTACCTCAAACAAAATCTGATTTGAGTGATTCCTTTTATTAATGTAGAGAAAGTAATTTTATAAAAAATTTCTTTTGATCACTTTTTCAAAATTCGAGAGTAATATAGTCAAAAATCAAGTGGAATATGACATATTTTGGGGTGAATTTTGGTGCATCTAAGGCATTTTAGGTTTCAAAGATTTTCGGTGAGTAAAACTACCTTTTTTGGAAAAAAATTGACCTTATTACAATGTGTTATTGTGGTGATAATATGATGAGAAAATTGAATGGTTATTATATTGATCGATGATGATTTAATGGATGTTATGTTTGGTATTGAATTTAAGATTTGAATGTGATGCTGTCGAGTTAGTAAGCATATAACCTTATGTTTATATATGTGTTTCATTGTGATGTTGAAAGTATGGTTGTATGGATTGTGTGGTGGTGATCTGAGAACCAAAGTATGTTGAGTTGAAACAAAGTTAACTACTTTGTGTGTTGTGACAGACGTGAGATCCGATTCAAAATAAAAAACTATGTTTTCTTTTTTAAAGTTTGGAAATTGTTTTAAAGTTTCTATCTTTTTTTCTAAGTCCCAAAAACTTTAAAAGTTATGTTTGTTAACATGAAATAGGAAGGAATAAGAAAGTGTTTTTCCTTAAAGTATGTCTAAGCGAACTGCGCTCATAGCGATAGTCGCTACGGATGCGGTTCGACAAAATTATCGATTTTCGTTTTAAAACGTTTTCTTTTGAAATGGTTTTGCATAAGTTTTCCAAACTTAATTAGTAATATAAGAAGACATTAAGTTTAGTTAAATTAATATTTTATTACTTAATGAATTAATTAAAAGTGATTAATACTTAATTAGTAATTAAGTAAGTGATTAGAGGTTAAGTAACACTTAAAGAAGGTTAATGATTAATAAAGTTTCTAATTAGTGATTAATGAAGATAAGAAGTAATTAAATGGTTAATTATTACTTAATTAAGTTAAGTAGGTTAACTAATTATTATTTGATTAAGTGATTATTAAATTAATTTTTAATTAATTAGGGTTTAACTAATAATGAATTGTTTAAACATTAACTAAGATGCATTAAGAAGTTAATTAGGACTTAACTAAGTTCATTAAGTTAATTAAAGTTTAATTATGATTTAATCTTGATTTAATTATGATTAATTAAGATATAATTAGGATTAAGCCAACTAATTGTTCTTTAATCTTTTCAAAGGTTGTTTAAAACCCAATCGATTATATTTTAAATCAATTTTCTTTTTAAGATTAATTGATTTTAAACCAAAGGATCTCTCGTCTGGACCATTAGGTAGCCAAATGAATTAAGGTAGTGATCATAAAACGTTGACATGTTTTATGTGAATTAAGCTGACTTGTATTTAACACAAAGGTTGAATATCGGTAGCGTGATAAACACAAGGAAGTTAATTTCAATGAGCGAGTCATGATAACTTAAGCATATGAAGTTTACTTCTATATGTAAAACTTTTACACCCGATAATGGATCTATCTATATATGTAACTTGACATCTATCTATGAATGATTGTATGTTATGAGTGAATCCCTTCAATTCTGATGTTAGGCAATACCCATGATATAACTTGGATAAGTAAACCCAAAGTTAATGATCCATTGTAGTCATTAAGCCTCCGTTTGGTTTTGGAAAGTTAATATTTCATTTTCTTTAAAATGGCCTTTAAGGTTATTATATTTTGAACAAGATTTGAAGAATTATTTGAAAATTGTACTGAATATTATATAAAGAAGTTTGTGAATAATCTTGGGGTATTCATAAAAGGAGTTTTAGAAATAGTTTCGAATGTTTATAAAAAGATTTTATAAATGGATTTGGTTATCTATAAAGGGAAGTTTTATACAAGGTTTGAAAGTTTATAAAGAAGTTTATATAACCAGGTTTGAATAACTATAACGAGTCTTCTAAATGAGTATGGAGGTTGACAAATGTTTTGTAAACAGGTTCGGGTTAAAGCAAAAAGGATTTCATGGGTAAGGAAAATTCATAAAAGGTTTTATTGAAGATAATTACAACAGGAATTTGAGGTTTGGGTTTCTCTATGCCGACCTTTTAAAAAAATGATGGTATGGAAGATCCGTTCCACACTTTACACTGAAGAAATAGTTCTTAGAGTTATCCTTTTCTCTAATTTAAATAATGTAGTTAAATCCTTTTTAGGGATTTGGTAATGGGAAGTCTTACAAATGTTTTGTGAATATACTTATGTTAAAAAGATAAGTATATGATTCTTTTTGAAAGAGATTTACTAAACAAAGATATTTTTTGAGGTTTAGTGGTTGCTATGGATAAATAAATCTCAAATGGAATTGGTTGTTGTTTTTATATTTGATAGTTAAATAACTGACAATCAAATTTGGCCTAATTTTGACTTAAGAAGTATGAATGTAAATTCAAGTTCCCATAAGGACTCGAATACTTACTTCCAAAAGAACTGGGAATGAGTCAACCGGGAATTATCGGTTGTTGATACGGAAAGACCGGGATCAGAGAACGAACTTGTATGGATGAATGCTATCAGTACATTGTCATTGGAAGACAATGTGCATTCCAAGTATAAATTCCTTGAAAGGTAATCGTAGCCTCAAGCCTCATCAACCAGGAATGACTGAAAATCAGGGGAGATGCAGCAAGGCTAAGTGGGTCGCACCCAATTAGGGTATGTTTATCACCTTTCTAGATACCCTCAGATATTATTACTACGGTGCGCGGAAGAACTCGGTAAAGGTGGGAACACCCGGGGTGATAGCATATTCAGTACTATCCAGGTTAAGGGTAGTCCGGTCTTGTGTTGCAGGGGATCTTGACGAGGTCCTCGGTACATTTTTCTAGACATGTACTGTGATAGGTGGTACTCTAGTGCCTAGTCATTTGTATGGAAACTATTCTCCAATACATGCCTTTACGGTTTTGTTTGTGGAGCCTAGTTTGCTTGAATTTAATTAATGTAACAATTTCGGCTATTTGAATAAGTATTTGTACTTAGACACTATTATAATATCATATGATTTTGATATAAAATGTTTTGGTTATCGTAAGGTAAAAACCCGTCGTGTTTATCTGTAGCGTGGTCTTACGAGATACCTTTGTTTTTCAAAGGATTTTGTTAATTTTGATAATTCAAATTGAGTGTGTTTTCTCACGCTGGTTTTCCAGACTGACTCGGGTGTATTTTATTATAATGCTCGGGTCAGACCGAGTATTATTGATATAGGATATGATGCTATAGAGCATAGGAGACGAGCTGGATGGCGAAGACGTATTACACGTACTTGGTTATATTCCGCTGTGTATTGTAGGCTATATAGTCAGCACTTGTGAGGACAAGTTACTATAATTGTCCAGTACTGAGTTATTGGTTTGTTGTACTCTGATGATGTAATGTATAAATAACAGTTTTAGTTCTTTTTGTATATATTATTCTGCTGCGATTGTGAGATTCTGTATTGTTGTTTTCTGTTTCTCTTCTACCTCTTTCATCTTTTCCTCTAACGATCTGGTATTTCCGGCACTTGATTTCTCAGCATGCTATACAATGGTCGTATATATGTTGATTTTCGAGGGTCGAAAATCCGCGTTCGTTACACGTGGTATCAGAGCTAAAGGTTAAGCGAGAACCTTGGCTTTGATGGGGTAACTCATTAGAGATAAGGTCAGTAGCACCCTAGAATGAGTTTGAGTGTATTAATAGATATGAGCGCGTATTTGTTAGTGAATATAAAATGTTTTTTATTGTGTTGGTTGGTTTGTTGAGTGGCTTATGGATTTTGGTCAATACGAGTAATTAACTTTATTGATAGGGATCTCTAAACATTAAAATAGAACAATTCGACATGGTATTGTTTTGAAATGGGGTAAATGAAACAATTTTACCTGAATTATTTTTATATATAAAAGAAATAATTTTTCATAAATTATTATAGTTGTATATGGTATGCTTGGTTGTTAGGAAATGATAATTAATATTAAAATATTATCATTTGTTGTTGTAATGATTAAATAAAAGTTGATATTATAATCAACATTGAAGAAAAATAATTTCATATAACAAAATGGGATTTTGTAGATATGATTTTGGTAAATGTGATTTATAATTTGAAATGAAAGGAAATTTATGAAGTATATTATAAATATGGTTTGTTGTGCCTTAATAAAAGATGTTTATTATTAAATAAACAATGATAAAACAATTGTGAAATGTTTTGAGGAAGTGAAATTTTATTAATATAATTTATAAATGAGACTTATAAATTAAAATGGATTTAAATTGAGAATTTTAAATCTAAGTCCCAGAAATTTTGAAATGTGTTTCAAAGTGTTTGGAAAATATGGTGATAGTATTATTTTGGAAGTATTTTTGAATAAAAATATTTAAAAATTATTTTAAAAAGAGATTAAAGCACCCAACTCACTTCGGTCGCTGGAATATAATTCCGATGATGATCATGACATCATCGGTGTTCATTTTTGGGTTTTTGAGTGATGAATTGCTACCTTAATGATTTGGTGTTGGAGTTTGTTGATAAAACTGGTCTTGGTTTTGAAATTCAAAAGGGATAATTTGATATACCAAGGAATTTCAGGTATATATGATTTCAAAAATGATTTTGAAATACTTAGAACCAAAAATGTTTAAAACTCTGGAATTTTGATTTCCATCTTTATTGGAAATATGAGAAGATAAGATTGAACTTATAAAATCTGGAAAGCAAAATTGGAATGAATCTTACCTTAAGGTAAGTTAAATAGAGTGGATAAAATTGAATGTTGAAAACAGAGAATGAAATTTAACTTAAGAAAAGTTAAATGAAAGTGAGTGTGATGATGGAATAAATTAGTAAAGTAAACCAATTAAATGAAGTGAATTGGAAGAAAATTAGTGAATGAAATATGAATAAGTTTGATAACTTATAAAATTTGAAATTTGATTTTGGAATGGAATTAAACTTAACTTAATTTAAGTATAAAGTGAATTCTGAAATTTAGCCTAAGTTAGGCCGAATGAAGAAATTGTTGAAAATAGAATTTATTAAGTTTGAAAATAAATTTGTGAATGAACTAATTAATTTAACTATTAAGTTAAATGAAATCGGAACTGAATTTGAATAGAGATGGATATAACTAAAGTGACGAGTGGAAATAAACATCAGAACTTTTGTATAAAATGTTTATAATAGACTTAAGAGAATTGATGGTGAAATTCTTAAGTGAAATTGGTATTAAGGAAATATACTAAGTAGATGGGTGAATGGGTATGATAATTGTGAATAGAAGAAATTGATATAGTTCAGAATCAATTGAAATAAATACGTAGGTTGTACGTATATTATTTATTCACATAGCGATTTGATCCAGATTCGAGCATAGAATTTCGAGATAATTTATATCACCCGAATTAGGATTTTTCGCTTGATTCTCGACGGCGAACACTGGATATGGGTTTTTGATTGATTCTGAAATTCTCTATCATAGTATATGGCTATGCAAGGAGAATGACGGTTCCTAATCAAGGAACCAGATCTGAGTCCGCACTAGAGAGTCGTGTGATCGAGTGAGCGATCGGATTGGATATTGCATATGGATGATATATGTACATCGTACGGACTTAAGTAAAGAAAATTTTGAAAATTTTGAAAAAGAATAAATGGAATGATTTTGAATTATATTATTGGATATCATTAGTAAATAAGATGCAAGCATTTAAAATCAAGGAAAAATTTGGATTGCCCGACAATAAGGTACAAGTTTAAATTGTTGTTTGGATTTAATGGTTTTATGATTGAGCCACTTGGCTTTTGTTTTCTTTTGATGATTGGGGCCTGTAGAGGCGATTCGTAGTTGTTCTGATCTAGCCGCGTAAAGGAGACGCTGGCGAAATTTTTCGAAAAATTAATGAGTTAGAAAATTTTGAAGAAAATTTTGGTAATAAAAAATTTGGTTTTGAATTATAATTTGAATGATTGAGTGGATAATATTAGTTGTAACCTATAGATGAATTTGAGAAAGTAGTAAGAGTGATGATGATTTTTCAACAAATTAATTTTGGGGAAAATTAATGGGTTTTGGACCATTCTTCTTACCTAGCAATTTCGGGGACGAAATTTTTTAAGGGAGGAGCAATGTAATGACCCAGAAATTTGGTAATTTGAAATTGGAATATTTAATTGATTTTAAATATTTAAAAGTTAATTTTTAACTTCAATTTCAAATATAACGATTTATTTGATAATTTAATTATTGAATTTATTAATTGAAAATTGGTTAAAACATTGGATCTTGAGTTTTAGGCTTGATAAAAATAATTTAAAGGCTTGTTAAATTTATATTAAAAAGAAGGAAGATAATAAAATTTTTAAATTCGATTTAAAAGTGATTTTCTCAGTTTAAAAAAAATAACTTGTTTAAATTAACGAGTAAAAATAGCCTTCCGAGACATAGTCTCTGAATTCAATGAAACTAGTTCCATTGGATCCGTAATAGTGTATTATTATCGGATTTCAAATTTCGTAGCATTTGGAGTTATCATTTGACCGTACAGGGTATAAACGCGATGAAATTAATATTGAAATTCAATATAATAATTGGGTTCAGAAAGCTATCTTCTCCATACGATCGAATTAGGACTCGAAACCTTTTCCATTGCGTTTGGAATAGGGGTATAACATTATAAACACCTAGCGGCACACCTCGATAGGGATTTGGAATTTTGAGTTATGTAATCGAGACGATTTAAATTTAAATAAATATTTATGTTTATGGATTTTGACTATTTTCACATCAACCAACTTTCTTTCTTTTCATAGCCACCTAGGATTTAACTCTACCTGTTCAAACATGCAAGGATCACATCTCCTCCTCCTTTGTATTGCACGCGACATTATAATAAGAAAAAAATGAAACAATAAACTTCAAAAAAATATTATCTCCAAAAATATTCAAATGAAAATTCCCAAACGAGTTCCTAAATTGAAGTTTTTGAATTCTCTTCAATCTGTTATGTGTGTTAAAGGGTGCGACATGGATTTGAGGGAGTTGACTGAGAAATCGAAGGTGATTTCGAGGCTAGGGTTTCATTTTTCTTGAGATTCAGGCGTTGTGAGGGCTTGGGGTTGTTGTAGATGGGGTTAGGCGATTAAGAGAAGGAGGTGGGAGGATTTTGGGAATGTCCGATCGCCTATTGGAGGAGGCGGCAACCGCTTGGTCGCGTATGGTGGGAGTTGATCGGAGAGGGGTTGAGGGTATCGGCCAGTCGAGCGAGGCGAGGGGAATCGTTGATGAAAACGGTGTGTCGATTGGAGCATCGGAGCTCTGTGTCACAGCAAGTGTGCACGCGTGCATTTGAATTATCTTTGTGTACAGGGGGAAACAGCAGATTGGGGAAGAAAGGGGTAGAGCGGGCCGAATCGGTTTTTATGGTAATGGGCTTTGTTTATAATATATATATATATATATATAGTTTACATAATTTTTTATAATAAAATTGTTTGAAACTTATAAATCGAATATCTTATTCGTTTTAAATCGGAATCCAACGTGGCCAGTCGCGTTGGGTCCTTAATAGGGAGATCTTTGCTATGGAGTCAACTTGGTTGAGTCTAGAGGTTGCGGAATTTTCAGATAAATTCAAATGTGTTCGGATAAAATCGGAACCCATACGTGAAAGCGATAGTAAAAATAAATGTGAGTAAATCTCACTCATTTAGATTATTGGTATTAATTTTAAAATGTTAATATTAATTATTGATTGATTGGATGATTTGATAATTATTATCAGTTGGATGTTATAATATATATAGTAGTGTATATTAGTAGTTGGATTGATATTTCCCGCCTATTGGAGTGGATGAGACCCTATGCGCCCCACGTAATAGTGGATGACCTTATATACCGCGATATCCCTCCTCGAAGTAGGATTGGTATTTTTATGTTGTATTAACATCTAAGGATGCATGGAAACAGGTTGGGGGGATCCAACTGTATTCCTCAAAAATGTTGAATTAAATTTTATATATATTGATATATGATCTGTTTGAATAATCTGTGGTAGATTATAGTGTCATTTGAATTCATTGGATGCTATGGTAGTTTTGGCCTAGATTCAAGTATTTTTAAATACCAATAATATATGTTTTGAATTTGAAAGAAATTAAAAAGAAAGTTGGAAGTGAAATATTTATAATGAATTTTGGATTAATTAAAAGAAATGAATTTGGGTGAAATAAATAGTTTTACTTTTAATTTGTATTTAACAATTTCAGAATATGGTAAATAGAGATTTGGAATAAGTATTTTAAATAATAATTCCTTAGTGATACTTGTTTTAAATATAAAAGGTTTTTAAACCAAGATTTTAAATAGATTGGGAAGGAAGTGCATTTGGAAATAAATATGAAATTGAATATACTGGATCTTAAATAAGATTTCTTAATTACAAATGGAAATATAATCGAGATTGGGTTGGGTTTGGAATATAATTTGGATTATTTGAGAAATTAATTTATAAATGGAATTTAATTTATAAATCAAATTATAATGGATTTAAGTGATGTGAAACCGTTATAAACTAGAATTGAAAAACTATGAGATTTATAAACGATGTTTATAAATAAAGTGGAATGATTATCAGTTGATAAATTGAAGTTATAAATTCACGGTAAGGATTTATAATGAGATGGGTAAATCGGTTTAAAGTAAAAATGATAAAATTACTTTTAGAAATGTGAAAAGGGGATTGACGAAATTGGGCATAAATAAAATTGGCGATAAATCGAGAGAGATTTATAAATATTAGATTGGTTATATGGGATTGAAAATATATTTTATCGAGAAGTTGGGTTTGTTTAAAAACAGGATTTTTAATTATATAACTAAGTAATTTAAAAGGTGGTTTTAGAAAATTTGTTATATAATCATTTTTAAAAAAAAATTAAAAATATATTAATTAAAGTTACTTTAAAATGATTTGTTTTAAAGTTAATTATTAATTAACTAGTATTATTGTTTTAAAAGATAAATTATTCAATACTAATATTATTTTATAATAACTTTTATAGAAGGGTATTTTCCCTAATTAAAACTTAGAAAATTTATATAGAAACTTTATAAGTATTATTTTGAGAGAATTATTAAATAATTTTTTCTGAAAGTAATGGTGTACTTTCATGGTGGAATCGAAGGCAAAGATTGTCTGCAGTAAAGTTTGGATTTCTTTGAGATAGGGACGTAATCATTAAGTTGTGAATCCATGGTGGATACCGCATGGTGCTTTCCATATTTATTTTAAAGGGTTTTTCAAATATTTTTGAAAAGAATGGTTAGTGACGTACTTACTCCGATAAGATAAGTACATACCTTTCGATAAAGAGATTTAATTTATTAAAATTAAATTAAACGAGACTTAGTGTTTTCAGTGGAAAATGAACTCTTCGATTAAATGATTTTTTATTTGATAGTTAAATAACCGACTATCAAATCTGGACCCAAAACATAACTTTGGGAATATCTAGGAGAAACATAGGAATTATATGGTACGGTTACCGTCGAAGGTGCTATACTGTACGTATAAACTCGGTTCGTTCTTCTAGGACGATGATAAGGAAATCTGTCCACTAACAGTTAGGAGGTGATCTACGATCTTATTTTCGTTTTTTTATTTCCTAAAGAATCTGGGTTGAGTTTACCGGAAATATCGAACGTTGTTTCGAAGAGACTGGGGTCGGATAAGTTATCTGAAAACCACTTCGATCCAATGAGTACTTTTCGAAGTGAAGACAAGAGCATGGAATCGAAGATGGAGCAGTGAAGTGCAAGGGCTAATCGCTACTAATTCTGAGGATGATTCCAAAATGGATGTAGTAGGAATAGTGCTTTCGGTTTTGTTCAGACCTAGAACGGACTTGTATGGATGAATGCTATCAGTACATTGTCATTGGAGGATAATGAGCATTCCAAGTATAAATTCCTTAAAAGGTAATCGTAGCCTCAAGCCTCATCAACTAGGAATGACTGAAAATCAGGGGAGATGCAGCAAGTCTAAGTGGGTCGCACCCAATTAGGGTATGTTTATCACCTTTCTAGATACCCTCAGATATTATTACTACGATGCACGGAAGAACTCGGTAAGGGTGGGAACACCCGGGGTGATAGCATATTCGGTACTATCCAGGTTAGGGGTAGTCCGGTCTTATGTTGCAAGGGATCCTGGCGAGGTTCTCGGTACATATTTCTAGATGTGTACTGTGATAGGTGGTACCCCAGTGCCTAGTCATTTGTATGGAATCCATTATCCAATACGTGCCTTTACGGTTTTGGTTGTAGAGCCTAGTATGCTTGAATTTAATTAATGTAATAATTTCGGCTATTTGAATAAGTATTTGTACTTAGATACTAATATAATATCAGATGATTTTGATATAAAATGTTTTGGCTATCGTAAGGTAAAAACCCGTCGTGTTTATGTGTGGCATGGTCTTATGAGATACCTTTGTTTTTCAAAGGAGTTTGATAACTTTAATAATTCAAATTGAGTGTGTTTTCTCACGCTGGTTTTCCAGACTGGCTCGGGTGTATTTTATTATAATGCTTGGGTTGGACCGAGTATTATAGATACATAATAGGATTCTTTGGAGCTCAAGAGACGAGCTAGATGACGAAGACATATTACACGTACTTGTTTATATTCCATTGTGCATTGTAGACTGTATAGTCAGCACTTGTGAGGACAAGTTACTATAACTGTCTAGTACTGATTTATTGATTTGTTGTACTCTGATGATGTAATGTATAAATAATAGATGTAGTTCTTTTTGTATAAAGACATGTTATTATCTATTATATATTGTTCCGCTGCGATTGTAAGATTCTGTGTTGTTGTTTTCTGTTTCTCTTCTACCTCCCTTTTCTTTTCCTCTAACGATCTGGTATTTCCGGCACTCGATTTCTCGGCATGCTATATAGTGGACGTATTGATGTCGATTTTCGAGGGTCGAAAATCCACGTTCGTTACGTATGTTGTAGCCGCCTTTAACCCTAGCCAAACCATCACCTATCATCTCTAAACATCGTGGGTTGTAAGCTCATTTAACCCAAATTAAATATGTACAATCATATTTAACCTATTTTGTTATCGATGTCTCGTATCGAACAATATATTCATAGTTATTATGAATATATGCAACAATTTAATTTCTCAAATCACATTCAAATTTCATAATTCATAAATATTAATTAATTTAATTAATTTATAACAGTTATAAACTACTTAAATCATTTGGTCTAAAGAGAATTCATCATTTTGATTGTGTGACTCTTGGGTGTAAATTCAGTCAACGATTAATATCGAACTACTCAAATGTTAACGTTCACACTTCACTTAGCAGGTGGTGTGACATTATGGCTAAATTTATCGCATATTCAGTTTTGATAAAATCTAATTTCTCTTTAATTAAGCGTTACCCAGTTGTGACAATTACTTACATCAATTCCCTTTGTCAAAACTATATCACTTTGGACTTATTGAATTTGGTAATGGTCAAAATTCTAACATCATCCACATTCAACACTATAGTACGAACACAAATTCCTTGGTCCATAATAACAATTATTATTAACCGGACTACTATAGCTAGAGATTTTGACTTTGGGTTGACTTGATTTGACCTTGATACTAACCCCATATAACTGAGGAGACGATCCTCTCTTGAATAATGTTTCACTTCCAATACTTCCACTCGACCCAACTATAGTCACTCGATGGTTTATGTGCCATGATTTGACTATAATCAAAGTGGAGCCTTCATATTAAAGATTCACAGTATTCTCATATCGAAAGAATTGGGTAAATTATTCACATCGATATTTTCTGTTTGACCTTAGTTATATTAACCAACAGAAAGCCGTCGATGAGTCATTCCATAGTTATCCAATAACTATTAGTACGTAACCCTTAGGTACCCCTAGTAGTCATGAGTAATACACTATTCAACATTTGGAGAGCAGTATGTACTCTAGTCTCAATGGATACATCGATATCCAATCTCAATGCATCTTGACTAGGAACATTTAAAATGGTATATTTAATTTTATTATGATAAATTACTCATGGTCACAACACTTTGTAACTACTATCACAAAACATACCATTTATGGATTTTCTATTAAATACACTTTTAATTAAATTAATTAATTAATATAACCACATTATATCGGGTATATAATAAAAAGAAAACTTCCTTATTTCGAACAAGATTGATTAACGAGTTAGATATGTGTATCAAATTACATAATTGCCCCTAGGGCATACCCCTACCTCTATCAATCTCCCGCTTGCACTTAGGGTCAATTATGGAATCTTATTCCAACTTCTCCAATCGGTTTTCTTAAAACCAATTGGGTCAGTCCCTTAGTGAATGGGTATGCTATTATGTTTCAATTATCTAATCTGTCGATCAACTTTCTCCGACGGTGATAAACTATTTTATCATGTGGAACCATTCGGAGTATGTATCTCGACTTTTAGTGAGCTTAAAGTTATGTTATGAACTATATCGCAACATTTTTATCATATAACAATGTTATGAAATTCTCAACATTTGGAATTGGCTCAGTTATAAATTTGTGCACTTATATATTTATATACATTGCTTTTGTTGCGACGCTATTCTAGGTGATGTACTTTGACTTTTTCATTGAATCAACCATAGTCTTTCATTTGGAACATTTCCAACTTAAAGATTCTTACCTTGAATTTATTGTTGACATATTATACTCAATATCACTTATGAAGTTTGGGTCTGAACACTCCTTCATAAGGTGTTTTTGGTTTTGTAAATGATTCTCCAGTATTTAATAGATACACGAGAACACTTTAAGCAATCATTTAGTGATATAATTTTGGATTTGATATTTTCTTCATGTATAAAATACATAAACAAATCATGATATCATAGACAACATAACATGTATGATAATTCCTATTGCCTATGCATAATGAACTCATCTCACATGTTTCATATTAAACAATTTAATAAGGTGTCTTTACATATCAATTTTTAGGGCATTCCCAATATCTTTTATACTCACTATAAAATACATCATTTACAATCCAAAATTAAGCATTAAAACAACTAATATAGATTTTAACACAAGTACATCGTTAAAATCAACAACGTGTTGTTTAATTATAGTTTAGAAATATCAATGTACATTTTAACGTTCTTTCTTATGAACACATGCTTCCTCTGCATAAACTATTTGATATATCTATTAAAATATTTGTTCAATTTTGAAGCTAAATAAATTGATACTTTCTATCATTTCTTGTATCATATCCAAAAACTCACAAACTCAATATCGCTTCCACTGATTTCGAGACATTTTTGGTTATTATGTGTAAACAGTTTACTCCAAATCATTATTTAGATTTTTTTTGTTCAGTGCATACGTACCAAATATAAAGTCATACTAAGTGATAATTTTGTGAGTAAATATGAATTAACTTGAGCACATTGAATGTTGAATTTATATGGATCACATTGAATTAACTTGAGTAAATATGAATTAACTTGAGTAAATATGAATTAACTTGAGCACATTGAATGTTGAATTCTTATCAACATTGCTTATTAATTCCAACTGCATTAGTCTTGCTCATAAAGAGACAATCACGGCTGATGGATCACATCCCTTCGGTTATGACTACCAAAATCATATTTTGATAGCATACTTGGAATTCTTATGGATTTGCACATCATACCATATCATAGAGTTAACACTCTTAATGGTTTAATTAAAAAAGCGAGGATTATATATTTTCGATATTGATAAGAAACTCATAGTTTCTCTTCAATGTGCGAGAATACTTATCAGGTACTCTAATGCGATGTGTTCGTTTAGGTTAGTTAATTTCATTTCATCTCATCTAATCAGTTCTATCCATGGATCGTATCCAATTCCATTTAACTACCAATAATTCCCCAAAGAAATTCCTTCACAATGAAGTTGATATTTCTTGAAACAACAATTGTTTCTAAGTGCAACAGAATAGGTATTCATAAACGTTTTTGAATTGCTTTATTTATAAAACTGGTTTGGTTTTAGTTTACAGAACTTATATTCAAAACATAAATATGTCATTTAATGACAGTCTTTCCTAAAGTCCTTTTGGGGAGATTCATAGAGTATCTCTCACAAACAATTATTACATGCAATCTTTCAACTTGCACAACCTGCACCTCCTTGGCCTAGGATATGTTGGGGTTTCTTATAAACCCTTATCTTGCATGATTTCGTAAACCGTTATTTAGATGAGATAACATTAACCTTGTGTGCTACTCTTAAGTACATGACCTAATAGAAAGAAACTAACTCAACTTCACTCACAATTAATCATACATTGTCTAACAAATTTCAATTACTCCTTATTTATGCATCATTATGTATCACATAGAGGAGTGACTTTTGAGATTGAATCTTTATTCATTTTTAGGTATGTTCGGAACCTTTCCAGTATACTCACTCGTTCGATCAAATCGAATCATTTCTATCGCATGTTATTTTATTTACTTCTCTTTCTATGAGTTTGCCATAGACATACTACATGTGTATCAAATACACATGTCATTTTGGTGATAACTCATCGGTGAATACGATGAAGATTATGCAACGGTTTTGGTATTAATAGACTTATAATTGCATACATCTATATGTATCAATCCGAAGTGTTCATCAACTCTTATGATGCTTCCACTAAATGGGTGCATAGCCCTTAATTGTTTGAGATATAATTAACCAGTATCATATGATTCATAATCATATAATAAAATTATTTCTCGAAACTACGGCTTAGTCTATAAGTCCAAAATAAGACAATATTATACACTTTTGTATTTTCCATTGCATCGCTTTTGTTATGAAAAAATACAACGTTATAGTTTTATTTCGTAACGAATATACATAATATTCATATTGAAATATAATTGTGTCTATTTTTCAGCCGATAAAAAATAGTCATTTTTATTTCATAAATAATGTTCGGTTAGTTTTACGCTGTGCAGTTAAAGCGCTCGGTGGATTCAATGCGGTAGAGGTGTAAAAAGTCATAGCGGGGATGTAGCGAAGATATAGCGGGATATATCGGATTACTCTAAAATAGCATATAAATCCCATACTTGTTGTTTTTACAAATATATAGATAGTAATTATGTGAAAAATTAACATTCAATTGAATTATAATTAATACAAAAATAATTTTAAATAAAAATATGTGCAAATGTATTGTAAATGAACGTAAAACTGTTATATAACTTAATTTAATTTAGTAGAATATTAGAGTATTATCATTTCTAAACATATTTAAAAAATTCAATGAAATTAATTAATTTCATAATTTTTATAGCGTATAAATATCATTTTTCAATCCAATTTTTTATAGAAGATATAGCGGAAATAGCGGAATATAGCGGAAATAACGGGATATAGCGGAAATAGCGGGGATTAAAGCGGAAAGGCTATATGTTGGGGATATATGGAAAAATCGTAGCGGTAGGAATCCGCTATAAGATATATCGGAGTTATAGCGGGGATATAGCGGGGCATTAACTGCACAGGTTTTACGGAAAACAATTTTCATAATATGTGCAATTAATAAGTGTTATATGGCATGCTCCCACTATTTATACCATTACTGTAATAGTATACTAAATTCGGAGGTCCATCATTCACTTGAATAGATTTATTTCACATATTGCAACCAGTTTACAGAGGGGAGTTCTTTGGTCAACTATCTTGAACCCATAGAAACAAATCTCATAGAAAATAATTTTCTATACTAAAATACATTTCGGAATAGAAATCATATTTCTTATTCCAATGTTAAGTATCAATCACAATTATTACAATTCTTGTTTTCGATGTTTCTTTATGAAGCAGAAGTGACTATTCATTCTCTTCATCCCAACTGTACTCTAAATCACATTTAATCTTGTACATTCGCTATTCTTTCTAAATGGTCAAACCATTCAAGAGAATTCTCTAACTATAATATCATAACGAACTCTTTACAAAAGCGCACTCGGTCATCCTTAACATTTAAGGACATCAAATTTATTGCCATTTGCGTAAACTGATCAAACTGGCTTTTAAGTGATCGAGTTCTTATATCTATCTTGTATTTTTGATCTAGTGTTATAGTTAACACGTTACGATCCTTTTGTAGCCAATCAAATTGAATACTCAATCTTACACTATGGTTTATTTGGTTTTTCGGATAAACTAATTTCATCAAAAAATTGTACATTACAAACTTTGACCGTTCATGGCATAACATTAATATGTGAATGTATATGGATCAAATATCCATAGTCTTATATTGCTTTTAGAGTTCGAAACTCTTAGAATGCAATACATGGTCTGGACCAAATAAATGCGTAAGTGGCCAAAATACGAATGTAATTAGTAGTTGTAATATCAGACACTTGCATGGGTGTTGAAACATGAACATGCAATAATCTTTTATTGGTAGTATATGTTATATTTCTATTTGTCAATCTTCAATTCATTTGTACATCTTAATTAATAAACATTTAACGATCTACCTTTCTTAAACCTAAAGATTACACTTAATACATCCTCGGTATTCGTGTTCCGATCTTTTAAATGTCCAAAAGACAGGTTACTTGGGGTGAAGAAAGAAGAAGACAGAACATAATCTCACAAAAATGTGATGAGTAACATATAATATATAAATCAAGTCTTTACAAAAGAAAGAACTTTATTATAAACAATCATCAGAGTACACTATCCTATTATCAGCCTGGACAGTTATAACAGTCTATCGTTAGAAATGCTGATAAATTCAACAATCAATATAGTGGAAAACTAAAGAAATACGTAGATACGTCTTGGGCATCCAACTCATCCCATGAACTCCAAAGCATCTGAAGCTAATCTAGAAAATATGCTCGGTATGACCAGAGCGTTAAAATAAAATAACACCCATATCAGCTTGGTAATTCCTGCGTGAGAGAACTCAAGTAACGGGGTGAACATATAATAATTCTGTGAGACCACACATTAATGCAGAACGGGTTTTACCTCACGAGATCAACACCCATAGATGAAGAAATGGGAAACAAATTAGAACAACAATCCAAACAAGAATAAATGAGCATAGACAGATAAAAATCCAAACTTAATGAATAACACAATTAAGTAAACATCGAGAAGAACCTTAGTCACTTCTCGGTGTAATTAAGAAAGAAGTTAATTTATTCGAATTAAAGGAAAGAATAGGGAAATTTTCCAACAAATGAATAGGAGGGTGCGCTCCCTACCGAAAGTATCTCTAGAAGTATACTTGCGAGCTCCGAAGGCTCTCGGGAATCTCCAAACCGGACCCTGCCAACTATTACCGAGAATTCGAGTACTTCACATCTCAATGCGTAGCACCGAATCCAATCTAGAGTGGATGTGAAAATACTCTAATAGGAGCAACCCCACATAGATTGGCACCCACTCGCTCTTTGGGTTTAGTCATTTCCGACAAAGGATAACAAAGTCAAATGAGCAACACATCATCTTAGAGTGATGAAGTACAACATGAAGAAAGCTGAACCGATATTTAATAAATCAACTATCGTGGATAATTTTAAATGATCGTATATGAAGATTAAATTTCATATTCTTACTACTCTTCGATTCTAAACAAGTGTTATCCCATGATTAAAGATGAAGTCGGGCAAGTTGAGGTAGTGTTACCTCTAGGAATGCCATGACGGCATTTTTAACCTTCGAGATAGAAACGAGTCCATGCCTCGGCGTTTAATGTTAAAAATATGACTAAATCCTTTCCATATAAGTGATATCGTTTACAGAACTACTTTTCCATAAATGAATTGAAATTTAATTTTAAAACCAAACTTGTGCTGGGGTTTCACATTAAAAGCATTAACTTTAAACAACTTTATCAAAATGATTGACTAACTTTAAACTAAAATTTATTACTTCAATATCCTTATTTAAATTGATCAATTAACTTTAAAAACAATGGTTAACTATTTCATACAGCTTTATTTAAAATAATTAATTATCTTTAATCTCAATTCATTGCTTCAAAACAACAATATTTAAAAAGATTAATTAACTTTAATCAGCCTTGTTTAAATGATTAATTAACTTTAAAATTTTATTATTAAATTAATTAATTAGCTTTCAAAACCTCATTATTAAAATGGTTGATTAATCTTAATCTCAATATTATTTAAATAACTATTTATCTTTAAAACATCATTATTAAAATGATTGATTAGGTTTAAAACATCATTATTAAAATAATTAATTGATTTTAAATCATTATTATCAAAATAATCAATTGCTTTTAAAACATTATTTTTGAAATAATCAATTTATTTTAAACCAACTTTATTTAAATAATCAATTACCTTTGTTAAACCCATGCACAAGATTTAATAAAATACTTCAAATGGGATACCATTTCCATTCAAACATCACATAACTTAAATATGAGGATATATATATATACAAAAGCAAATAACAACTATGCACATATAGAAAAAATCATTATCAAATATTATTTTACTGGCATACAACTCAATGTTCAAACAATATAATAGCAGAACTGGGATTTATTATGCTAATGTAACGACCGCCTTTCCAACACCGAAAGACGAGCCATTAAGGGTAGAAGAAAAGAAAAGATAAGAAGAAACTAAACAATCACAGAAACCACGAATCAGAACAACATATAATAGATAACATAGGATATTACATAGCCATTCCCATAATAATAATACATCAGAGTCATTACAATACAATTTTAACTGGACAGCTATAACTACCTACCCGTTACAAACTACGTAGATCATACATAAACACAATGAAAATAAAATCTAATAAGCTACGGTAAAGCCATCTGCTCCAGCTCCTTCTTAATGCTTCCGTAAGAAACCTGGATCACTTGGCTACTCATACAAATTTGAGTACCCAAGAGTTTTAGGAAAAGAAATTAAAACTCTGGATCAAACATGGGTTTGGTGTGAGTAAACTCAAATAACTTAATTCTTACTTTATAAAAACACTTTGAATCAAAGGTATCTCGTGAGACCACGCCGCACATAAACACGGACGGGTTTTTACCTTACGATAACCAAAACACTTTGTATAGAAATTCAATGATATTATAATAATGTCTAGGTGTCACGAACGGATTTTTCGATGCTCGAAAATCGACATCAATACGTCCACTATATTACATGCCAAGCAATCGAGTTCCGAAAATACCAGACCGTTAGGGAAAAAGAAGAAAGAGGTAGAAGAAGAAAACAGAACAACACAGAATCTCACAATCGCAGCGGAACAATATATAATGGATATCAACATGTCTCTATACAAAAAGAGCTATAAAACATTTCTTATACATTACATCATCACAGTACAACACATCAATAACATAATACCGGAATGCTATAATAACTTGTCCTTACAAATGCTGAATATACAGCCTACAATACACAACGGAATAAAATCAAATACGTATGATATGTCTTCGTCATCCAGCTCGTTCCTGAGCTCCATAGCATCCTATCATGTATCTGTAATACTCGGTCTGACCCGAGCATTATAATAAAATAATACCCTAGTCAGTCTGGAAAACCCGCGTGAGAAAACACACTCAATTTGATGTTTATTAAAGTTATCAAAATCCTTTGAAAACAAAGGTATCTCGTAAGACCACGCCACACATAAACACGATGGGTTTTTCCTTACGATAACCAAAACATTTTTTATATCAAAATCATCTGATATTATAATAGTGTCTAGGTACAAATACTTATTCAAATAGCTGAAATTGTTACATTAATTAAATTCCAGCATACTAGGCTCTACAACCAAAACCGTAAAGGGACGTATTGGAGAACGGATTCCATACGAAAGACTAGGCACTTGGGTACTACCTATCACAGTACACGTCTAGAAAAATGTACCGAGGACCATGTCGGATTCCCCTGCAACACAAGACTGGACTACCCCTAACCTGGATAGATCGAATATGCTATCACCCCGGGTGTTCCCACCCTTACTGAGTTCTTCCGCGCATGTAGTAATAATATCCGAGGGTATCTAAAAGGGTGACAAACATACCCTAATTGGGTGCGACCCACTTAGCCTTGCTGCATCTTCCCTGATTTTCAGTCATTCCTGGTTGATGAGGCTAGAGGCTACGATTACCTTTGTTTAAGGAATTTATACTTGGAATGCTCATTGTCCTCCAATGACAAAGTACTGTTAGCATTCATCCATACAAGTCCGTTCTGGGTCAGAACGGAATTGAAGGCACTATTCCTACTACATCCCTTTTGGAATTATCCTTGGGATCGGTAGTGATTAGCCCTTGCACTTCACTGCTCCATCTTTGACTCCATGCTCTTGTTTTCACTTCGAAAACATACTCGTTGGATCGAAGTGGTTTTCGGATAACTTATCTGATCCCAGTGTCTTCAAAACAACGTTCGATATTTCCGATAAACTCAACCCCAGTTCTTTCGGAAATAAACAGACGAAAATAAGATCGAAGATCATCTCCTAACCGTTGGTGGATGGATTTTCTTATAATCCTCCTAGAAGAATGAATTGAGTTTATACGTATAGTATAGCACCTCGAATGGTAACTGTACCATATAATCACTGTGTTTCTCCTAGATATTTCCAAAGTTATATTTTGGGCCCAGATTTGATAGTCGGTTATTTAACTATCAAATAAACAATCATACAATCAAAGATTCCATTTTCAACTGACTTCAATAAGTCTTATTCAATTTAAATTTCAATCACTTAATCTCTTTATCCAAAATATATACTTCCCTACCGAATTTAGTATGTTCACAAACTATCCTTTCCAAAAATATTTGAAAACCTTTTTAAAATAATATGGAAAGTACCACTTCAGTATCAATCATGGATTCACAACTCAATGGTTACGTTGCTATCGCAGAGAAATCCAAAACTTAACTGCAGACACTCTCTACCTCCGATTCCGCCATGAAAGTATACCATTACTTTCAGAGAACTTTATTAAATAATTTTTCAAAATAATACTTATAAAATTCCTATATAAATTTCCAAGTTTTATTTTAGGCAAATACTTTTTTATAAAGGTTATTGTATAAAATAATATTAATATTGAATAATTTATCCTTTAAAATAATAATACTAGTTAATTCTAAATAATAATTGACTTAATTTAAACTAACTTAATTAATAATTAAATATACTTTAAACAATTAAAACAACTAAATAATTAATTTTTTGAAATATCCTTTAAACACTTTTTAAATTACCTAGTTAATAATTAAAAATCCTCCTTTTTAAAACAAACTTAACTTCTCAGAAAAATATATTTTTCAATTCCAATATAGCCAGTATAATATTTATAAATCCCTCTCGATTTATCACCAATTTGATTTACGTCCCAATTTCGTAAATTCGCTTTTCTCATTTCTAAAAATAAATCTATCATTTATTTTTAAGCCGATTTACCCATCTCCTTATAAATCCTCACCGTGAATTTATAACTTCAATTTATCCACTGATAATCACTTCACTTTATTTATAAATCCATAGTCTCATTTCCCATTTATAACAGTTTTATAATACTTAATCGATTATAAATCGATTTCTAATAATTCCATTTTTAAATCAATTTCTTACATAACCCAACTATATTCCAAACTCCACTAAATTCTGATTCCACTTCCATTTCATAATTAAAATTCTTACTTAATACCTAGTATAACAATTTTATATTTTATTTTCAATTTTCCTTTTTATTTTTCCAACTATTTAAAATCTCGATTTTAAAATAAATCCTTTTACACTTAACAAATATTGCTTAAGTTTTATTATTTAAAATCCTTTTATTTACATTATTCCAAAACCTCTATTTTCCATATTCCGAAATTGTTAAGTACAAATTTAAAATCAAACTATTTATTTTACCCAAATTCATTTTCTTTTAATTAATCCAAATTTCACTATAAATATTTTACTTCCAAAATTTCTTTTTGATTTCTTTCCAAATTAAAACACATATTTATGGTATTTTTAAAAAATACCAAAATCTAAACTAGTAATACCATAGCACCAAATAAATTCAAATCACGCTATAATCTATCACAGATTATTCAACATATCATATCACTGAATATGAAAATAATTTCAACATTTTTAAGGAATCCTGTTGGATCCCTCCAACCTGTTTCCCTGCATCCACAGATGTTAATATAATATAAAATACCATTCCTACTTCGAGGGGGATTGTAACGCCCCACCCCGAGACCTACATTAACAAAGAGTATTACTAGGTAATACTGTCTACTAATGTAGAGAATAGGGCTAGATAGGAGCGACCATCTATAGCCTTGTCTTAAATATCTATTGAATACGTCAACAAATGACATATATATTTTTTTATATCTCAAGTGGATCGACATATCCAATAAATACTTAATACAAAGCTATAGGTGGCTATAGGATCTATCAGAACAAAATACAACAACTCGAATGCAAAACACATCACAGAACAGTAGATCATCACATACATATACACATATACAGATACATCACAGAGTATACAAAATGGTACATGTCAAGTGGTATAGCAACCACAATATACAGGCGAGTCAAAAGAATATACATATTAGAGTTACAACCAAAAAGGACTACACAAAAAGCTATAACAAAAGAAGCTAGCAGAATAGTCCATGCAGAAGCAGAATAGGCTAAGTCCAAATGTACCTAACCTGAAACACCTCGGTCTGACCCAAGTATAAAAATACACGGGTCAGGCTAAATAAACAAATCGGTCAGATAAGCTAAATGATAATGAACATGCAAGGTCATAAGTACCACAAATATCTCTAAAGAGATAACTCGATCATCTAACAAAAGATGAATCATAACAAGCCTCATATCATCGGAAACTCAAATAAAAAGGATATGAATATCCCAAATCAAGCCAAAAAGGCAAATAACAAATACCAATGAAGGTAACACCATTTTCCACAAGGTAATCGCTATGTATCGAGTGGTTCAAAGGACCTACTCCGAAAGGCGATACTGTAGGGAAATATAAATATCAATGAAACAAAAGATGCACGTGCTCAGTACTGTATAAACAAGGATCCACAAGCCCGAAGGCGACAAACCCAAGTATCTCTCGAGCAGTGACGAAGAACCAACTCCAAAAGAGATACTATAGGGCAACAAACCCGAAGGCACAAACCCGAAGCAACAAACCGTAGTAGCGAAGGTCCGGAGGCCCAGTACTGGACACCACTAACTGACAATATGTGTCACAAACTCCTCGGATAGGAACCCGCAAAGTGTTAACATGTGTCACATACCACACGTTCGTACTAAACGGTTTACTAACCATTAGTCAATTCCATACTCAAAGTAGTACAAAGTTTACCTCATCTCATCGATAAACCAGACCCGAAGGTCAAAACGATCAAACGAATAGGTTAGGAATTAACTAAAAAGATAAACGCACGTGTTCATAGCACGCATTTTATCTAATCACTTAATTCTCCTCCCTCTTCGCTCAAAGTGCAAAATTGTGTGTTTTATATAGAAATTAAGTTAAAGAAAACGAGTTTTAGGAATGTTTCGAAATCACTTTATAAATTGCCTTTGAAATTCTCTTATTATAGAGTATATAATTTTTATACTAAAAAATAATATATAATAATAATTTCAAAAGCTCATTTATTTGAAAAACATTTTTAAAACACATTATAATACCTGTGTATGAAATCCAGAAAGAAACATCAAGAAAACATCGAAATAACGGAAATTACACCAAGTATTATCCGTTTAAAACAAGCTGCGATCCAATATTCGACAGCAGGTTTGAACAAGTTATCAGTGTAAACATGACTTAAAATTTTGCAGGAATGTAGTTCAACATTTTTACTTCAATCTGCAAAAAGAATCATTCAAATCCGATTTGAAACGAAGAATCTACGTCGTTTCAAAGTTGGACCAAAACAAGGTTAAATCGCTGAATTCCAGCAGGCTGCGGGTTCAAGTTCGACAGCAGTTTCGAAATAGCAAAAGAAGCTAGATTGTCAAGAAATTTTGCAGGAATGTAATTCAACATTCCTACTTCAATCTACAGAAAGATACACTCAAATCCAATTTGAAACGAATGAGTTATGCTATCTCAAATATGGACTCAGGTCATGTTTGCAACAGTTCAAAAATCAAAAATGTACAGCCCTGAAACCATCTTGGGTTCAAATTCTAGGTATGAAACAGAGGATCAAATTAGCTCGGATTAAGCTGAAAATTGGTAGGCCTATAATAGAAAACTTCAACTTTCAAAAAAAAGAATCGTGCAATTTGGATGAAGTATGAGAAAGTTATGATGTCTGAAAGTTGAACTCAGGCAGTGTTTTCACTGTAAAAATCTGGGCAAAAACATGCTCCGGACCAAAGTTGGGCAGCATATTTCTATAAGCTAAATAAGTCGAAATGACCTGAAATTTAGTGTGCTTATTGTAGAGAACTTTATCTTTCAAAAAAAAAGAATCGGCAATTCCAGTAAGAAATGAAAAAGTTATACTATCTCAAACATGGACTCAGGCCATATTTGCAGCAACTCAGAAAACAACTACAGACAAAAATCTGTGCTTGAGTTGATTTTGCAGCAAAGTTTTTAACACTCAAATGATAATATTTTCCAATCAAGTTTTGCAGCAACAAAGATCAACATGCAAACTACCAAATGCAAGAAATCCGGCAACATTTCGTTGCCGGAATCAAAAGATATTAGTATGCAAAGTTACACCGAAACACAGTTTTTACAGAAACTAAAACATCAACAAAATCAATATTTTTAAGCTATTTTTGCATATGTTTTTGTTATTTGAAGCTTTGCTTCAGCTAGCATTATGTGAGCAGCAACTCACCTTGCAATTGAAGAATAAATACTTGGATTACAACTGAAAGATAGAAGTTTTGAGCAAGAGATGGCTTCAACAACCTGTAACATAGAAAAGGAAAACAAAGCTTAGACCAACCCAAAACCTCAAAATCAAAACTTGATGATATAATCTATGTTTTGGAGTTGATTACCTGTGGAAAAGAGCTTTAATTTGATTGTTATCAGCAAATAAGTGGATTTATTGGATATTTAGGCTTAGGGTTTAGAAGAGGAGATAGCTTTCTCAATTTTTATTTCTTCTTTCTGTTTTCTGGTTAGAAGAAGATGTACTGTACGTACATAATTTTGAGAAGAAGATGCCTATTTTCTCAAGTTAGAGTAGTAATGGGCTTGACCCAATTAGGAAAAAAACAATTAGACTAGCATAAGAAAAAAAAATTAATTAACACTAACACTCTTATGTAATTAATCAAAACAACATATTTAAACAAGAATTTCAACACAATAAATCAAACAAACATATTTCCATGACTAATAAAACATTTTACAACTAATAAAAAGATAATTTAGTTATAAAAAAATATTTTTATTATTAAAACTCTTATTTTAATTAAAACCCAATTTACACAAATATTTACATAAAATGCTATTTTTAACTCCAAAAATTTCACAAAAGTAATTTTTTTGTGTAATAAAATGCAACCAACCATTTTCCATCGTTTTTATAAACAAAACTTATTTTTAATACAATTTCATCTTTTTTATTTTTAATAAACACATTTCAAAACAAATACTTCTTTTAAAAATTAATAAAAGAAGCATTTGGCGATAATTACTAGAATCGTTGCACCTTCACTAAATAAAAATCATTTCCCATTCATTATTAACCCAAACAAACAAAATAAAGTTTCCAAATTTTATTTTCACATTTTATTTTCAAAATTCATTGTTTATTCCAAATAAATAACTTAAATCTCCAATTTTTATTTTAGTTCACAATATTAAATCATAACTACCGTTATAATTTAATATTTACAGGTAATCTCCAAAACCAGGGTTGTTACAGGGATATCATGGTAAATAGGGTCATCCACTATTATGCGGGGCGCATAGGGTTTCATCTGCTTAAATATGCGAGAATATTAATCAAACTACCAATATATACACTAATATATATAATATCACATTCAACCGATAATAATTTTATCAGTTCAACCAATCAATCAATAATTAATTATAACTATTTAAAATTAATTGCATTAATCCAAAGTTGAGTGAGAGTAACTCACTTTTATTTCCTGTCACTTTCACGTTCCGGTTCCGATTTAATTTGAACACGTTTGAAATTATCTGAAATTTTGCAAGCTCGGATCTCGAACAATTCAATTCCTATGCATAGGCGATGACAATACGATCCCAACGCAACTTGAATCGTCCAAATCAGATCTCGTGAGAGAGATATACATTTTATAAGTTGTCGATAAAAAATTTAAATTAAAAAAAAATGCAACTTATTTAAATTTAAATTTAAACCCACACCCAAACAAAACAAACTCGACCCACTACCAGCTTTCTTCTCCCCTCTCCTCTGTTTCATCTGCCTGCAGTCCTCTCTTTTTTTTCCTTCTTCTTCTATTTTTTTCTCTTCTTTTTTTTAATTTAAAAACAAAGCCCATACCATATTTTCAAAACCCGGCCCATCCACTCCTTCTTCCTCCTTCCTTATTCTCCACTGCGTGCTCCAGTAAAACCCAATGCACGAACGAGACGTGCACGTGCACGAACAACCCTCTCCACAATCGATCCCTTCGAGTCCACTAACGCATCCGCCTTGCCATCCTCGTCTCGACCTGTAACAACCCGGGATTTCGTATCAATTAATTATCGTCATTAAATGATTAATGGCAATAGCCGATTGTTATTGAGATTTTAATCGATTGTAATTCTTTCGTAAATTCATCGTTGTTTTACGGGCTTTAAAATTTGTTTTGGCCCATTTCTTTGGTTGCCGTGATTATCAAGCAAAACTCGGTTCCCCTTTGTAATCCATTCATTTCGTTCGAAACCTAAACCTAATCAAACGAAGACAATCGAACGAAAATGGCGGCCACGATTCTTCGTTCGCTCGAAATTTTGGGGCTTCGTTCCCTTTGTGCTCGGCTTTGCTTGAGATTTCGATCTGTGCTTGAGCTCCGGCTTCTTCAACACTTGCCTCGACTGGAACTAGGGCTTTCGGCGATCTCGATCCTCTGGCGAATTAAAGGCTTCGACTTCCTTCGCCTCGCTCGCGTCCAATTCGTGGCAAAGGTGAGTGATTCATTCGCTCACATCTAGTTCAAACTTTCTGTTTTGTTCGATTCGAATTCGCGATTTCGTGATTTCTTTGACTTGTTATGATTTGTCTAATGTTGATCTCGTTCGTATTGAAACGTTTGAAATTTCTTTGGCCATTTCGACATATTACGATTCTTTTTGCTTGGATTGGTTCGACTTTATTTGTCATGGATGATTTCTGTCTTGTTTAAATTGTGACTTTGGGCTGTTGGATTAAGTGATACTCGCGGCTTTGAATTCGTTGACCTCTTGTTGACTTCGGTCCCTTTGTCATCTCGGCCACTTTGATCTTGCGAAATTGTTTTGTTGTGGAAACGATTCCCAGGTTCACTTGTCTAAATTCCTGGAAATTGAATTGTCTCGACTGCCCCTTTCCTGTATCACCATATAGTTGTAGTTACACCCGTTTACATGGGCACTGCCTATGCATTGTTATATTTGGGTTGTAGCTGCTGTCTTTTAATGTTTATTTCGTTCATCTTGTATCCTGGTCCACTTGCATTTTTCTTTTATTGACACTGCTTTATGCTTGGTTCTAAAATTGCCATTGGTATTGTTGTGTTATACCACTTGATGTACAGTGCATCGTTGCTTGTGTACACTTGTGTGGTGTTGCTCTTGAATGCAACTGAGTCTGATACATTTACATATGACTGTGCCATTCGGGTTATTTGATTTGTATATATGTGCATATATACATATATATATGTATGTATGCATATATATTGGTGGATTTGCTTTCTGGTTCATATAGTGGTTACTGATGACTTGTATATATTGCCATCATGTTCATGAACATTAGTTCTTGCTTCATTTTCTGGAAATTGCAGTTCCTCTGCAATTTGAATTTTCTTGCTTCACTTTGGAAATTCTAGTTTCACTCATTTGTTACTGTTGCCTTGAACTGTCGCCAACACATTCATGTCATATACATTTTCTACTGAGATTGCACAATTCAGTTTCATGTAATCTAATGTAGATGAATGTTTTGATATTGGCTTTGCATTTCCCTCGTGTACTACCTGGGTCTGCATCCTTAATCTTGCCACTATTATGGTCTGCAGCCCATTTGCATACATTGATCTTGTTTGGTAGTGTACTCAGTTTGGCTTTCATTCAAGTTTGATCTGTCCTAAACTTCATCTTCTGGTTTGTATTCTTGCTAGTCTAAGGCTGTGCTTGCATTGCCCACTTTGGTTTACAGTTCAATTGTTTTGATGTCATACGTTTGCTTGGCGTTGATTGGTCGTCACTGCCTTGTATACTTGTTATTTGTTGGGCCTTGCTCTGTTTTCTTATCCTTGGTGCACTGTCCAGTTCATGTCGTTCGCATTGATTTGTGTCAAATGATTCACTTCCACCCGAGTCTGCGCCTTTATGCTCGAGTCTGATATTTGCATTTGGTGTTGCGATACTCACATTTCTATTTTTTACTCTATCCCATCTTAGTGTAAAATTTTGTTATCCTGATTGTTTCCAGTTCCTCATTTGTACGCGCGTAATATTTTCCAATTTTCCAGACTATGATTTGCATTTCAACATGGCTTTGCATCTGACTTCATACTTTGCATACGTGCATATTAGGAATAGTGGAGAAGGAATTCCAATTTACACTTATTCAAATTCTTGTGTGCACAAAAGACTTTATGCATGCATTAATACAGGGTTCACATTGTTGCTCAAGGGTACCCAGCGTGTTTTAAGCATTGAACTCTTTTCATTGGTTTGCACAGTTTCGAAAATGCCCAGAACAAGCTTTAATTACATGCGAGCGTACCAGTTTTCTTTGAATATGAGCTTTGTGTTTTCTTTTTATAAGTTACTCTTCTCAATAATATATTAAGTAGTGGAGTAATTTTGCCTCATTTCGTGATCATAGTATTAGTTCACGTTTCCATTGCATGCGTGTACAGCATGCAGACACACTGCGTGTACAAATACATAGTTCACATTGTTTTAGTATATTGTACTGAACATAACCATGGAAATATTAAAGCTCCTCCCTCTGTTGTATTTCACCTAGGAGCATGCATGCATTTTGTAATTTTAAAGAGTGTAAATATGTGGCGAGGTAGCGCACGCGTGCGTGCACTGCAGCCATCCAGAATTGACAGTTTTGAATTGATATTTCTTTTGTGTCGTGATGCATTGATCTTTTATGCTGTATTGGCGAGGCCGTGCACGCGTGCGTGTACGGCAGCCAATCGAATTTTTGATGGTTTTAAAGTGACAATTTCAATTGTTTAAATTGATTTGGATTGTTCATACGTTGTTTAACACTGTATAGTGTTATAATTGCCGTTATCCAATTCTCGTATCGAGAGTTGGATATACGAGATTCTGTGACTGTTGTCTAATTGATATCTGATTATTATTGCTTCTGTGCACTAATAAACTGGTTTGAATTAGACTGACCTGGGTATTATTTTCTTTTGAATGTAATACTCGGGTCAGACCCGAGTTATTTCAGGTAGTAGATTTCCTTCTTTGAGTTGCTGTTCGGGATTTGAAGACTTTTCATATCTTCTGAAGTCGTCAGTGTCATTTTGTAGTAGTCGTGTCATTGTATAGAACGATATGTATTCATGTATATTAGTCGATAATGTACTTGTATATTAACTTCTAGAGTCGACAGTTGTAGTTGTATCATATGTATTGTGTCAACTATGTATTAACTGACATCAGTTATATATATAAGAGACTTTTGTTTTTATCTGTGTTCCGCATTTATATTATCTGTGTTATTGTTATATCTAATGTCCTAAACTATTATGAACCGTCGTAGTTCGTTTTATACTAGTATTGGGTGTGTCGATGGGAGTAAATAAATAATTTGATGAAAAATAAAAAGTATGTACCGTTCCTATCGAGATAACCAATATTAGTGTAAGGCCAATTACGGATGGTCGCTCCTATCCAGCCTTATTCTTCGTAATAATAGACGGTATTTCCTTTAATACTCTTTGTTATTATGAGCATAGAGGTGGGGCGTCACAGTTGGTATCAGAGCTTGGGGTTTATGGACATAATATAAAACTTAACTCGAATGGAACATATGTTACAACTATTGGTCGATGTTTTAATTGTGTTTGAGTCAAAACTAAAGTTTTGAAATTTGGATGAAATTTTTAAATATCTTTATTTAAAAATAATAGTGAAATTGTGTTCTGATGATTTGATTGATTTGTGTTCTATTTATCAGAGTGCGCAGCGGAAACAGTGAAACTGTCTTCGCTGAGTACAACTGATAATCTTTTTGATTTAAGAATCAAAATTCGAAATTGATATGAATTCCAATTGTTGTTTACATAGCTGTAATTATTTGTTTCTTTGAGAATTTCGAATCCAAATTGAGGATTCGAAGAAATTGCAGATATGTGATTTTTGTTGAAATTTCCGCTGGCTTTCTTTTGTACTAATCATCTATTGATTAGATTTTGCTGTTTTGAATTGTCTTCATTGAAGATACCTTCGAATGATTTCTTTGTTCATTCTGTAGTACGTGCAAAAATTTGAATTGCGCGTTACTGCATTTATTTTTACGTTGAACCGATGCTTGGTTATGAAACGTATTTTGTTGCCGTTATTTTTATAACGGGATTTTTACACCAATGCTATATTTTGAAGCACGGTGTTTGTGGCATTTTTGATGAATGAAAATTCACTAACATTACATTTTGATGTAGATTTTTTTGATGTGATTTTGACGTTTTAAAACTACTGTCGCTTTGGCTTCAGTAACCGCCAAATCTTAAAAGTGGATTTTCAAGCGATTATTCCGCAATACTGATTTGTAACCATTTTTACGGTATTTTGAGAAGTACAATTTCCTTATCGAAATTGTTACTGATTTGCTGTTTTAATCACGTGATTGGAAAATTGTTTTATAAAATTGTAACAGTTTGCGTTTTCAAAAGAATGAGAAAGCGACTTAAACGATTCAGCAAAATCGAGGATTATGACCCATTTCTTTTACTGTTTCGCTTAACTCCGGACTTGTCCAGTTGAGAAGGTGAATTGTTATTTTTACAAAATAAATAAAATTGTTTTCAGAAATTTAACAGTTTACGCTTTCAAAAGAATGAGGAAGCGATTTAAACGTTTCAGCAAAATCGAGGACTATGACCCCTTTCTTTTACTGATTCGCTTAATTCCGGACTTGTCCGTTTGAGAATGTAAAGTGTATTTTTACAAAATACACAATTTTGCACTTTCAAGGAAACGATGAAGAGATTTAAACGATTTAGCAAAAGTGCGGAGCATGGAACCACACTTTTACTTTTTCGGTTAATTCCGGACTCGTTAATTGAATATCTGTTTTTTTGATGATTTTGATGAATTTTACACTTTCAAGGAAACGATGAAGAGAATCAAACGATTTAGTAAAACACGTGGTATGGGACATGTGCGTTTGCTATTTCGGTTAATTCCGGACTCGTTAATTGAAACATTTTGATGCTTTCGTGTGCTTTCGGGCCACTCTGCGGACCTTCGGGTCATTTGTTGGGCTTTCGGGCCACTCTGCGGACCTTCGGGTCATTTGTTGGGCTTTCGGGCCACTCTGCGGACCTTCGGGTCAAATACCAGTACTAGACCTTCGGGTCACTCTGCGGACCTTCGGGTCAATCTGATGGGCGCCAAAAATTATGTTGAGTACTTGGTAGGCTTCGGCCACTCTGAGATGCACGTGCGGCGAATTAAAAACTCGCCATCTGATGGGATCGATCCAAGCTTTTATGTGATTTTCTAGTCTTCTTAATTGATTTCTAGATATTTGTTGCTTCCAATTATCTGCAGGTAATTGGATATTTGTTGATATGAGTTCTGATTATCGTTTTTGATAATCAGATATTTGTTGTTTCTAATCATCGCTTGTGATAATTAGATATTTGTTGATATGAGTTCTGATTATCGTTTTTGATAATCGGATATTTGTTGCTTTTAATTATCGTTTTAGATAATTAAATATTTGCTGATTTGAGATTTAATTATCGCTTTTGATAATTAAATATTTGCTGATTTGAGATTTAATTATCGCTTTAGATAATTAAATATTTGTTGATTTGAGATTTAATTATCGTCTTTGATAATTAAATAATTGTTGATTTGAGATTTGATTATCGTTTTAGATAATTAAATATTTGCTGATTTGAGATTTAATTATCGCTTTTGATAATTAAATATTTGCTGATTTGAGATTTAATTATCGCTTTAGATAATTAAATATTTGTTGATTTGAGATTTAATTATCGTCTTTGATAATTAAATAATTGTTGATTTGAGATTTGATTATCGTTTTAGATAATTAAATATTTGCTGATTTGAGATTTAATTATCGTTTTAGATAATTAAATATTTGCTGATTTGAGATTTAATTATCGCTTTTGATAATTAAATATTTGCTGATTTGAGATTTAATTATCGCTTTTGATAATTAAATATTTGCTGATTTGAGATTTAATTATCGCTTTAGATAATTAAATATTTGCTGATCTGAGATTTAATTATCGCTTGAGATAATTAAATATTTGTTGATTTTAGATTTAATTATCGCTTCAGATAATTAAATAATTGTTGATTTGAGATTTAATTATCGCTTGAGATAATTAAATATTTGTTGATTTGAGATTTAATTATCGCTTGAGGTAATTAAATATTTGCTGAATTTGAAATTTGATTATCGTTTGTGATAATCGAATATATGTTGATTTGAGAAATTTGATTATCGCTTTTTGATAATTGAATATTTGTTTTCTGACTATCGTTTGAGATAATCAGATAATTGATTTGTTTTCTGACTATCGTTTGAGATAATCAGATATTTGATTTATCTTCTGATTATCGTTTGAGATAAGTAAATATTTGAGATTTTTGAGATTTGAGCTTCGTCTTTTTCTCTGGAGATTCAGGTGAGTAATTTGATTTACTCACATTCAATTCGTGCTCTATATGGGATTTCTGCTCTGTTTTTCCTTCTCTTTTAGTTGCTGGAACTCGATTGTTCTTGCTTTTGTTAGTCGTCTGATTTTGATCCCTGATTCCCACGATGTCGATTCTTTCGATTTGAAGCAGTCGAACCTCTTGATTTCTTATCTAATACTTCCCCGCTAACACTTGCTTTGCTTGTACATTCGACATTTCCATGCTCTTTTGGTTGTTACCTTTTATCCATTTATTCCCTATGATTGCGTGGACGCAATTTCTTTGATAATTGTGTTCTCAATTCTTATTTTTCTAACATAACTAGTTTAGGTTAGAAGAAAATTGTTATAGACAATCTTGATTAGGAAAATTGCGGGGACGCAATTTTTATAAGGAGGGGAGTCTGTAACAACCCGGGATTTCGTATCAATTAATTATCGTCATTAAATGATTAATGGCAATAGCCGATTGTTATTGAGATTTTAATCGATTGTAATTCTTTCGTAAATTCATCGTTGTTTTACGGGCTTTAAAATTTGTTTTGGCCCATTTCTTTGGTTGCCGTGATTATCAAGCAAAACTCGGTTCCCCTTTGTAATCCATTCATTTCGTTCGAAACCTAAACCTAATCAAACGAAGACAATCGAACGAAAATGGCGGCCACGATTCTTCGTTCGCTCAAAATTTTGGGGCTTCGTTCCCTTTGTGCTCGGCTTTGCTTGAGATTTCGATCTGTGCTTGAGCTCCGGCTTCTTCAACACTTGCCTCGACTGGAACTAGGGCTTTCGACGATCTCGATCCTCTGGCGAATTAAAGGCTTCGACTTCCTTCGCCTCGCTCGCGTCCAATTCGTGGCAAAGGTGAGTGATTCATTCGCTCACATCTAGTTCAAACTTTCTGTTTTGTTCGATTCGAATTCGCGATTTCGTGATTTCTTTGACTTGTTATGATTTGTCTAATGTTGATCTCGTTCGTATTGAAACGTTTGAAATTTCTTTGGCCATTTCGACATATTACGATTCTTTTTGCTTGGATTGGTTCGACTTTATTTGTCGTGGATGATTTCTGTCTTGTTTAAATTGTGACTTTGGGCTGTTGGATTAAGTGATACTCGCGGCTTTGAATTCGTTGACCTCTTGTTGACTTCGGTCCCTTTGTCATCTCGGCCACTTTGATCTTGTGAAATTGTTTTGTTGTGGAAACGATTCCCAGGTTCACTTGTCTAAATTCCTGGAAATTGAATTGTCTCGACTGCCCCTTTCCTGTATCACCATATAGTTGTAGTTACACCCGTTTACATGGGCACTGCCTATGCATTGTTATATTTGGGTTGTAGCTGCTGTCTTTTAATGTTTATTTCGTTCATCTTGTATCCTGGTCCACTTGCACTTTTCTTTTATTGACACTGCTTTATGCTTGGTTCTAAAATTGCCATTGGTATTGTTGTGTTATACCACTTGATGTACAGTGCATTGTTGCTTGTGTACACTTGTGTGGTGTTGCTCTTGAATGCAACTGAGTCTGATACATTTACATATGACTGTGCCATTCGGGTTATTTGATTTGTATATGTGTGCATATATACATATATATATGTATGTATGCATATATATTGGTGGATTTGCTTTCTGGTTCATATAGTGGTTACTGATGACTTGTATATATTGCCATCATGTTCATGAACATTAGTTCTTGCTTCATTTTCTGGAAATTGCAGTTCCTCTGCAATTTGAATTTTCTTGCTTCACTTTGGAAATTCCAGTTTCACTCATTTGTTACTGTTGCCTTGAACTGTCGCCAACACATTCATGTCATATACATTTTCTACTGAGATTGCACAATTCAGTTTCATGTAATCTAATGTAGATGAATGTTTTGATATTGGCTTTGCATTTCCCTCGTGTACTACCTGGGTCTGCATCCTTAATCTTGCCACTATTATGGTCTGCAGCCCATTTGCATACATTGATCTTGTTTGGTAGTGTACTCAGTTTGGCTTTCATTCAAGTTTGATCTGTCCTAAACTTCATCTTCTGGTTTGTATTCTTGCTGGTCTAAGGCTGTGCTTGCATTGCCCACTTTGGTTTACAGTTCAATTGTTTTGATGTCATACGTTTGCTTGGCGTTGATTGGTCGTCACTGCCTTGTATACTTGTTATTTGTTGGGCCTTGCTCTGTTTTCTTATCCTTGGTGCACTGTCCAGTTCATGTCGTTCGCATTGATTTGTGTCAAATGATTCACTTCCACCCGAGTCTGCGCCTTTATGCTCGAGTCTGATATTTGCATTTGGTGTTGCGATACTCACATTTCTATTTTTTACTCTATCCCATCTTAGTGTAAAATTTTGTTATCCTGATTGTTTCCAGTTCCTCATTTGTACGCGCGTAATATTTTCCAATTTTCCAGACTATGATTTTCATTTCAACATGGCTTTGCATCTGACTTCATACTTTGCATACGTGCATATTAGGAACAGTGGAGAAGGAATTCCAATTTACACTTATTCAAATTCTTGTGTGCACAAAAGACTTTATGCATGCATTAATACAGGGTTCACATTGTTGCTCAAGGGTACCCAGCGTGTTTTAAGCATTGAACTCTTTTCATTGGTTTGCACAGTTTCGAAAATGCCCAGAACAAGCTTTAATTACATGTGAGCGTACCAGTTTTCTTTGAATATGAGCTTTGTGTTTTCTTTTTATAAGTTACTCTTCTCAATAATATATTAAGTAGTGGAGTAATTTTGCCTCATTTCGTGATCATAGTATTAGTTCACGTTTCCATTGCATGCGTGTACAGCATGCAGACACACTGCGTGTACAAATACATAGTTCACATTGTTTTAGTATATTGTACTGAACATAACCATGGAAATATTAAAGCTCCTCCCTCTGTTGTATTTCACCTAGGAGCATGCATGCATTTTGTAATTTTAAAGAGTGTAAATATGTGGCGAGGCAGCGCACGCGTGCGTGCACTGCAGCCATCCAGAATTGACAGTTTTGAATTGATATTTCTTTTGTGTCGTGATGCATTGATCTTTTATGCTGTATTGGCGAGGCCGTGCACGCGTGCGTGTACGGCAGCCAATCGAATTTTTGATGGTTTTAAAGTGACAATTTCAATTGTTGAAATTGATTTGGATTGTTGATACGTTGTTTAACACTGTATAGTGTTATAATTGCCGTTATCCAATTCTCGTATCGAGAGTTGGATATACGAGATTCTGTGACTGTTGTCTAATTGATATCTGATTATTATTGCTTTTGTGCACTAATAAACTGGTTTGAATTAGACTGACCTGGGTATTATTTTCTTTTGAATGTAATACTCGGGTCAGACCCGAGTTATTTCAGGTAGTAGATTTCCTTCTTTGAGTTGCTGTTCGGGATTTGAAGACTTTTCATATCTTCTGAAGTCGTCAGTGTCATTTTGTATTAGTCGTGTCACTGTATAGAACGATATGTATTCATGTATATTAGTCGATAATGTACTTGTATATATAACTTCTAGAGTCGATAGTTGTAGTTGTATCATATGTATTGTGTCAACTATGTATTAACTGACATCAGTTATATATATATATGAGACTTTTGTTTTTATCTGTGTTCCGCATTTATATTATCTGTGTTATTGTTATATCTAATGTCCTAAACTATTATGAACCGTCGTAGTTCGTTTTATACTAGTATTGGGTGTGTCGATGGGAGTAAATAAATAATTTGATGAAAAATAAAAAGTATGTACCGTTCCTATCGAGATAACCAATATTAGTGTAAGGCCAATTACGGATGGTCGCTCCTATCCAGCCTTATTCTTCGTAATAATAGACAGTATTTCCTTTAATACTCTTTGTTATTATGAGCATAGAGGTGGGGCGTCACACGACCGCCACCACCTCGTAGACCCCGCCACCCCCTAGCAAATCGCGACTCCAGATCCTCACCGCCCTATACATGACATCGAAATTTTCAAACCATGGACAAGCTTCACAAAATTTTGGCCAGGGGTGCGTCTCGACATGCTCGATCCAAAAACCATCCCTATGGCTCGAATTGATGCCTGAATCTCACGAAAAACGTAACCCTAGTTTTTGTCGAACACTGAAAAATGTCTTGTTCCCTAGACATTAGCCGCACATTGCAAAATGCCTATCAGAGTGAAGCTCGACCCAAAACAAGATTTTTAAAACAACTCTGATGATTTTTAGTTGAGAGGAATTTAAGCAATAATTTTTTTAAGTTTCATGTTTTCATTTCTTTCAAACTGAAGCTCGGCCGTGTGTTTAAAAGAGGGAGGGAACGTGAGTTTGGAAAAGGAGGTAGCATGTTTGAAGATAGCTACAGTAGCTCTAAAGTGAATAGGAAACGTTTGATGTGAATAAGGTCAATCAGTGTAAACATATATATATATATATATATATATATATATTAAGTTTCCAAATCGTCTCGTTTACGTAGCTTAAAATCTCGAAATCCTAACGAGGCGTGTCGCTAGGCGTTTATAATGTTATACCCCTATTCCGAACGCACGCAATGGAAAAGATTTCAAGTCCTAATTCGATCGTATAGAGAAGATAGCTTTTTGGACCCAATTATTATATTGAATTTTCAATATAAATTTCATTACGTTTATATCCCGGACGATCAAACGATGACTCCAAACGCTATGAAATTTGAAATCCGATAATAATACACTATTACGGATACAATGGAACTATTTTCATCGAATTCCGAGACTGTGCCCCAGAAGGCTATTTATATACGTTAATTTAAACGATATATTTTAAAACTGAACAAATCACTTTTAAATTCAATTTAAAAAGTTTTATTATTTTCATTATTATAAATATAAATTTTATAAGCCTTTAAATTATTTTTAACAATCTTAAAACTCAAGATTCAATATTTTAACAAATTTTCAATTATTAAATTCAATAATTAAATTATCCAATAAATAGTTATATTGAAATTCAAGTTAAAAATTAACTTTTAAATATTTAAAATCAATTAAATTGTAATGGGTCGGTATTTCGAACCATTCGCATCCACACATGTCAGACTTGAATTGCTCAAAATATCAGATTGTTAATTTATATTTGGCAAAACTCAACATATACAGTAAATAAATCAATCGTAGAATCGCAGACATAGAATATTACAACAATAAGCAGCGGAATAGATAAATAGTAGTTCATGAAGCTACTATATGAACAACAGAGTTTGAAATCAAATACAACAGAATCTCAAATAAAGAGTAATCTCAAATACAAAAGTAACTAACAAGACTGAACAGAAATCACTGGAAATAGTTGAATAGATAAGACAGATCTTCAAGTAGAGCTCCAAACTCTAAGGTGAGTCTCAAATGCTATGTCACTCAGTCTGACCCAAGCATAAAGCAAAACACAAAACACTCGAGTCAGGATTAACATTCTTATATCACTAAATCCAACTCATGTGAAATGTCAACTAAAATACAAGTAACTTAAAGGATGTTTGGGATTTCCATCCTCTAAGGATTCGTGGAACTATCTACTATGTAGTAATATACGCTGTTATAATATGTCTATAGTAAAGTAAACTATTAAATAGCGTTAAGGCATTACCCATATCCCCCTTAACACATTTTTATATATTCCCATAGTCTATACAGTACCATAATTCCTCCGTAAACTAGAGGGCTCTCAGAGGGCACTCCATAGGTATGGTACAAACCAAACTCGTAGAAGGCGCGCTAGGGCATGCGACAAGGCACTCGAGGCAATGTCAGGGTAGATATACCGTTTGCGTATCAGGACTGGTGGTAACGCATAGCAGCTACTACCGACCACCTCGTGACACACTCCCAAATCAAAGGTGCACCTAATCAAATCACAAAAGTAATAGAATGGTATCGAAGAAATGTGTCTGATAGGAGGAATAACCTCACTTGGCCCGGCGTGGCTCCTGTTTTAGCCGCATTAAGCTGACTCACGGGAGTCAGGGCAACGTAAATACCATACAGAATCGTTACCAAACCATCCTACTTCATTCTGGAATCTCCACCACGTGCACAGTTGTTAAAGTGGTTTTCGGTATTGACAGAGAGTATGACAATATCTGATCCCGGTCTCTTTAACAACCAAACGCTTATTTCACACCGTGGTCATTTCATTTCAAATGGTTCATACTTCATATCAAAACATCATATTTATTTCAAAACCATATCAACTTGTTATCATTATTCACTTAAATAATATTCATTTCCAGAATCATAACACTTTAGAAATTATAACACTTCGAAATCATAACACTTTGGAAATCATAACACTTTTGACTTAAATAGTTTAAGTATTGAAATAGTATATATATTAAAATAGTTATAATTTAAAATAGTTTATATATCAAAATAATTTATATATTAAAATAGTTATAATTTAAAATAGTTTATATATCAAAATAATTTATATATTAAAATAGTTTATATATAAATAAATGCTTTATAAACTAAAAGTAATTTCCTCTAATTTCACAAATCGATTCAGGTCAGCTTATATTCTGAAATTCAATTTAAATCAATTCCAGTTTAACCATTTCGATTTAAAAGGGTTAAAGATTCAAGTTTTAATATTCAAACATTTACAATATAAATTTTATTTATATTTAAACTTTTAACTTTAAATTTTATTCAAATAGGAAAATATTCACTTAATCATTTTAATAATACTTTGTTTGAATCCCAGTTTATAAATTTAAATTAATATTAAATATTCAATCTCAATTTTATTTAAAGTTGAGAATATTCATTTAATCACCTTCTATCAAATCCAGTTATAAATCATATCTTTCAAAACCTCAAAAATCAATAAGTTTAAATCAATTCTTATTTAAATTCACTAATTAACCAATTTAAATTCCAAGCCAACATTAATTTATCTTCCCAACCATTATTATTAAAGTTATAAAATCTATTTTTTTTTAAATATTAAAATAAATACCTCAATATATTATATACCAATTAAATTAAATTTTATTAAATTAAATCTTATTATTAAATATATTTTATATTAAAATCTATGTTTATGTATTTTAAAATAGTAAAATTATAAGTAAAATCATAAAAATTATATTTTCAAAACTAACTTATAAATTTAAAATTTCCAAACATATAAATTTTAAAAATCTAAAATTCAGACATATATAAAAATAACATTTATATATTATATTCTAAAAATCAAATTTTAATAAAACCATATATTTCCTTTCAAAACTTTGGAAATCATTTTCAAAATATAGACCAACGGTGTTCGTATATAATTCTCTATACTATGGTCAGGTGATACAGATATTTATTATTTCAATCCGCAATTTAAATATCAACGGGTATATATCATTTCAACCCGCAATCCTAAAATTTAAAATTAATAAAAATCGATTGGGTTTATCATTTCAACCCATAACGATTTTCCCTTATTCTGCAAGATCGTTCGTGTAACGACCCGCTATTTTGGACCATTCAAATCGACAATAAATCCACACATGTCGGACTTGAATAATTCAAAATATCAGATTGTTAATAAAAATTTGGCAAATCTCAGCATATGCAGTAAATAAATCAATCACAGAATCACAAACACAGAGTAATACAATAATACGCAGCGGAATAGATAAAATAGTAGTTCATGAAGCTACTATATAAACATCAGAGTTAGAAATAAAATACAACAGAATATCTCAATTGCAGTGAAGTCTCCAGTACAACAGATGACTTCTCTGAACAAATCAACTAGAAGAGCTGAAAGCTGAGGCGATAGTTGGATCTCCAAAGGAAGCTCCAAACTCCAAGAGTGAGTCTCAAATGCTGTATCACTCGGTCTGACCCGAGCGTAAAGCAAAACACAAAACACTCGAGTCAGGATTAACATTCTTATACTAATAAATCCAACTCAAGTGAAATATCAACTGAAATACAAGTAACTTAAAGGATGTTTGGGATAACCATCCTCTAAGGATCTGTGGAACAATCTATAAGGTGGAAATATACACTACAACATCGTGGTCATTTCAAATTTAGTTATACTTCAAAATCAAATATCATTTTCATTTCAAATATATCTATTTCCAAAATAGTATATATATATATATATAGATTAAATAATTTATAAGGTAAAGCATTTACAATTTCCTCAAGTCTCACAAATCGATTCAATTTAACTCAAATTTCGAATTCAAATTTATTCAAAGCTCAATTCATTAATTCAATTCAATTCTAAATATACCATCTAAATTTTTTTTTTATATATTTCAAAGCTTTAATATTCAACATTTTCAAAGTTAAATTTTACAGTTTCATATAACTCTTGGTTTAACTTTATTATTATTTAATCAGGGAATATTCACTTAATAAATTCAATATCATTTAACTAGCCTTAAATTTACATTTTTCTAAATATTTCCTTAAACTTTATTTAAACAAGAAATATTCATTAGATTACTTATAATTCAAACTCAAGTTATAAATCATATCTTACATCTCAATTTCAATAAGTTTCTAATCGGTTTAATAAATAAAATTCTTTATTAAATTAATTTCAACTAAATTCAAATTATCTTCCTAACCTTAACTTATTCAAATTTTTGCAAAAATCTATTTTGAAATATAGATATAAATACTTAAACATATTATATGTATTAAATCAATCTTAATTAAATTTAATATTATAATTAAATATAGATATATATCATTACCACTTATATATAATAAATTTAAGAATCAACATTTATTTAACCCATATATTTCTTTCCAAAACCATAGAATTCAATTTCAAAATATGTATATATATATGGACCAACGGTGTTTGTATATATATTTATCATATGGTTAAGTGATACGGATATTTATCATTTCAATCCGAAATTTAAATATATACAGGTAGATATCATTTCGACCCGTAATCCCAATTTTAATTCAAATGAAAATCGCTTGGGTTTATCATTTCAACCCGTAACGATTTTCTCCTATTCTAAAGTCCGTTCGGGTATGTATCATTTCAACCCATAGTGAATTCTATACTAACAGGGAACTTGCAGAGTGATAACAGATAATAAAAAAAATACAACAACAGGCATATATCATCAATAATAATATAACATATACTGGTGTCAGATGTCACAGGTGAACAGTTACAGATAATAGTAATAACAGACATATAAATACTTGATACTGGTGTCAGATGTCACAGGTGAACAGATACAGAAAAATAGCATTACAGTAATGAAATTAACTAACAGTAGTAATATTTCAATTGTCGTTTCAATTGAAATTGAATTTAATAAATAAAAGAATGTTAATCGTGAGTGATTGCTCACCTTTCGAGGTTAGAGATGAATGAGACTGAGATGAGTTACGACTCCAAACACGGATTCCAAATCAAAGTTAGATGGATACAGATTCGACGGATAAGCTGATAGATAAGGAATTGACAAAAACCAAATCAGAACTGGATCGATGATGATCAATAGTAGAAGTGGGTTTATATATATAAACTATATATATACATACCAGATCATATTCTAAATACAACCACATTTTTAAATTATATATATATATATTTCAAAATCATTGGTTAAATTAAAACACAAATATCCAAAATCTAACATATATACATAATATAATTTGAAATAAATACTTATATAGATACACGAACATATCACTTTGTACTTATACAACCGAAAACAACAATCTATGTAACCCTTATATAACCAATCTTATTTTTCTATAATATATACATGTAACATAGTATATTTTCAAACCTAACTGTAAATTATACATATATGTTCAAACAATTATATGTATCATCGGTTATACACTTATGCAAGAAATCAATAATATAACTTATACAGTAAACACAAATAAAACTTATATAATATAACATTTAAACGTGTTACATAAATTGAATACAGGCTGCAATCTTAACTATATACTTATGTATAAACTATAAATATATATATATATAAATATTCTTTTACACAAATTTATATGCAGAACGATGTAAGATGTAATATAATATACATACAGATATACCTTATATAGACTGCAGACCACAATGTATACAAACAACATCAAACAGCAAATGACATATCATATACGACACACATATCATATCTTCCATTTCTTTAGTTTTTTTTTTCCAGATATATACACCTACATAACCTATATGTGAATATACATAACAAATGCTATATAACTATATAACCTTATATACATACACCAGATTATCAATATATAAACCTATACAACTTAACTTTGTTCAATTACATAAACTGGCATATTTGAGTAAAACTATTTAAACAGCATATACAGGTTATATACATATTATATATATATTACTAACAAACGCTACCATATAAATATATATAAATACTATAAATATTGTTTACTTAGAAAACAAAACAAAAATTCATATGATATGGTACAATATAAACTAATAAAATATAGTGTAGAATACTGTAATCTTTACTATACACTTTCGAAAAACATAAATATGACAGACAATATAATACCCTATATAGACTGAAATATAAATACGAACAGCAGTATATGTAGTTTATACGAAATATATATACACACCTTATATAAACATATATATTAAAACTGATATGTATATGTAACTGTATAAACATATAAAATAAGGCTTACCTATATATAAGAAAGGGTAAGATGAATGTATCGGAGAGGAAGGCACGGTTGATGCGGTGGCTCAGCCTGGGTAGGTGAAGATGAAGGCGCAGGGTCGGCTGCTGATATGTAGGCCGAGAGTAAAGATGCAGATCTGAATGAGGGGAGAGGCAAGTCGGGCAGAGGCTGATTTGGTGGAGGACCTGGGGAGTGGAAAGGTGATGGCATCGGTTGCCTGCATGGATGGTAAAGCGGAGTCGCAGGCCGGGGTGAGGGGGAAGGCTGCGGCAGTAGGTGCTCGGTGGGTTTTGAGGGGAGGTCGAAGTGGTGGTCGGAAAAATGGTGGCTCGGTGGCTGCCGAGAGGGAGAGGAGGGAGGAAGATGAGTCGAGTGTGTGGTTGGGGTTTTGGTGAACACGCGGCCATAAGCTTGGTCGAGAAGAAAAGATGGAATGGGAAAGGAGAGAGAAACGTGAAAATGAAAAAAAGAGTGTCAGGCCACAATAAATAAATACAAAACAAATGAAAAGTTCCTGAGATAGAAGAGCCACAAAAAAAGGTAACGTACCACCCTAAGATCAAGCAATGAGAATAGTGAACGCTTGAACGTGGATTGGAAAAATTATTAAAAACAACTATAATTTGAACAGTAGGAAAAGTAACAGCTACACAAGTGATTCTGAAAACAATTAAAGCAATTAATAGCTTGATTGGACATCACGTTTCAAATTTGAAACCGATAGAAAGTGAAAAGTTAAAAAGTGGTACCGCCACAACGGACCGTTATCAACATTTCCGTCGCGTATCGGACCTCAAAATACTGAAATAAATATACCATTGAGATCAGCACGACGAGACGATCAAAACGGTATACAGCTATCGGTGGTACGACAATCGTATCAAAAGTCGATAATCGGTACCAGAAGTGCTGCTATTTTGAAGAAAAATCCAAATGGAGCTAGAAACGTCCGAATTTGGAAAAACGAATTTCGCAGTCTGATTCAGAATGATCTGAATAAATTTTCTCCTGTTGACATATTTTGGTTTCGGAAAACTTTGAAATTCACTATTATTAACCGGTTTGATTTGAAATGAAATTTCACAGAAAAATAAACTTCAATATTATCAGATGAAAATTTACCAGTTGCTATATTAAAATAGACGTATTCCAAATAATAAATTTTTATTTCCAAATTTTATTGTTTAAAATTTCACAAAATTTCAATAAATTATCTAAATAAAACGATTAAAATTTTGGGTCGTTACACTCTCCCCCACTCAAAACTTTTCGTCCCCGAAAAGGAAGGAGGTAGGAGAATAGAACAACGAGAGATAAAAGTAGATTGGAAGTCAAGATTAAACAATTAATTTGAAACTTTATAAAATTTTACTTGAAATATTCATTTGAAGACTTCATTTACAATTCAATTATTTTTAATACCCTATTATTTTTCAAACCCATTTGTAAAATTTCTTGTTTCCTTTATAAGTATCATTTATAGGTTTAAATAACACCTTTATAAATATATGAAAACCATTTGAAAACAATTATTACATTATTACTTATATTTACAAAGAAGCTATTAAATCCATGATCATAGATTTATTAATTCTATCTAAAATACTTTTCAAATATTATTAATAAATCAATAATCATTAACTTTAAATATGTTATAGTCAACAAGGAAAAGAAGGAGGACTTGGAAAACAGAATATAGATGAATAAATAAAGCTGAGCAGATAAGGTAGATTCAAGGAATAATATCGGGCATGAATAGTTAATTTAGAACCATAATATCGGGCATGAATAGTTAATTTAGAACCATAAGGGTTTTGATTCCAAATATTGATACAAAATTTTCTTTGTTGGAAATACTTTTATTATAAAATACCTTTATAACGAAACAAATTTTCTTTCGAAAATACTTTTATAACTCGATGTTTCAACAAGTTTATCCTCGTTCCTATAGACTCTGGCAGTGCGTTGATCAGGCGCAAAGCTAGAATTCTCCAGGTACTTAGTAGACTTGTTTCAACACCCAGTGAAAATACTGGAAAAACTTTTAAAACAGATATGGAAAGTACAATCCAATCAAAACGAACAAAACCTTTGTCTAACCATGGTTCGCAGATACACAATGGTTACGCCTGGTTCCCCCAGGAAACAATCCATATCCGTAGGCTTTCTCAGCCCTGCGAGTTACGCCATGATGACTAGTAGAATGCAGGATACACAATGGTTACGCCTGGATCCCCCAGGAAACAATCCGTACCCCCAGGCAAGACTCAGCCAAGCATTTGCGCTACTATTCGCGACCTACACAGATTGCAGGATACACAATGGTTACGCCTGGATCCCCCAGGAAACAATCCGTACCCCTAGGCAAGACTCAGCCAGGCAGTTGCGCTATGCAGTCACGAGAGAACAATAAGACCATGGGTAACGCCATGGAATTCGAAGGACACTCGAGTATCATATCCGGAAAACCAAAAATCAGAGAGAATAATATCGATAGAATGAATCCAAGATGTGGCCACAAATCGGATATCAAGCAGAAGGCACTTTCCATATCTTTACTTCGAAAATATGTATCATATAGTACCTTTCAAATCACTTTCAAATATCGTACTTATATAAAATCCATTATATATAAGATTAAATTTTCAAACCAATTACTTTCCAAAATCAATAGTATATCAAATCATACTTATATAGACTTTAATTATATAAGATTTCGCTTTCAAATTGGGTACCCTTTCAAATCTATAGTTTTCGAATCAATTTCATACTCATACAAATCAATTTTATATAAGTTCGACAACTCCCAAATCAAGTTTTAGTAACATAAGGTTCTCAAATTTCAATTTGTTTCAATATCAGTTCAATTTCAAAATCATATACAATTTCACCAAATTATTTCTTCTCAAATTAATTATCTTTAGCTTCAAAGTTTCCAGAATAATAGATTTAGAAAATAAATCCAAATTTCCAAATCAATATAATTTAAGTCAACCAATTCATTTCCAAATCAAATATTTTCAAAATCATCTTATACTTATGTAAGGTCTATCTTATATAAGGGCCAAATTTCAAAATAAATTTCGCTGTACGAAGAGCTATATGGGATTGTATATCTTTGCTTTTATGGGTTATATATCTTTGAAATTTAACTTGGAATTTTCTTTTAGTAAGCAAAGATATTTAACCCGACAGCTTTCAATTTCAGCGTCAAAATATATCAATGATATTAGAATATAAGATGTACATACGTCATTATTTCGCAAAATCACATTTGATCGCTCGCTCGATCACACAAGTTCGCTTTCGAACTAGTATTGTCCATTCAACTTCCCTAATGCGGATTTCGATATGGTTTCTCGACTAGAAGCCATCGGTCTCCTTGCATAGCCATATACTACGATAGAGAATTCTAGAATCAAGTCCAAAATCCATATCAAATATTCGCTATCAAGAATCGAATGAAAAATCATAACACGAAATGGTGTAATCCACCTCGAACTTGTGTACTCAAACCTGGATCAAATTAATTATGCGAATAAAACAGCATACGTACAACTTATATATTTATTCCAACTTGTTAAATATATAGTTTCATAAAGATGTTACTAAGTTAAAACATTTAAACTAAATTTTATTCAAAATATTTTGAAGACCAAATTCTTCTCAAGACATTTCAAATCTAAATTTCATATTAGAGAATTTAAAATTTCCTTATTCATTTACTTAACCAAACAGTTTCAACTTATTTAAATCGTATTACTTCATTCAAAACAAACTTATATACTTTATCAAAATACTTTTCAAAATTTCTTAGCTTTGAAATGTTAACCTTGATTTGGAAGTGCTCGAACTCCAATATAGTCGAAGAAATCATTTTCAAATTCAAGAGTTGGAAATCATCAACAAATCAGTAAATTAATTTTAATAGATAGGGTTATATCAAATCCAAAACTCGAGGACTGAACACCGGCTTACTTCAAATCATTTCAGATATATATATATATATATATATATATATATATCCATATATCTTTCGCATATCAAATCTTACTTCATAATTTGAAATCAAAATGGTTACACAAAATCACTCGCGTAGCAATGCTACTAAAGTGGCCTATCCCTCACTCTGAAACTCGAAAATCAATGTCGATGATGCGTGCACTCATCACCGAAATTATTTTCCAGCGACATAAGTGAGTTCTGGACTTCTATTTTCTCAAACTTCTTTTGAAATTTCTTTGAAATCATTCGAAACTTATTAAAATCATTTGAAACATTTCTTATTCGGGAAAATACTTTTAAATCATATTATTATTATATATTTCAAAATCTTAAAACCAATTTCAAAACACCGGGGTTCAATTCTCGAATTCCAAATTTATAAATCATTTTTAGATAAATCAAATTTCTTAAATAATTTTTCAAAATTACAAATCATTTCGAAACCTCAAATTCTCATTTTAAAAAGGGTATATAACCTTTATCGAAACATTTCACTTTTATATATAGAATATAATCATACTTATCAAAGTAATAATTTCGATATATAAAACAATTTCTAAAATATAACCAAGCCCGATTTTTCAAAAGGTGATTCAAGAATGGATTTCAAACAAAGATAGAAATCCAACTTAGAGGGACTCTAATCAACTGGGATTCTGATTCGAAGATAGGCTCGAACGAAAAATGAGATAATTAAATTTTAAAATAGAAGATCGATATACTTATACAAACCACGGGCGACCATAGCCGGGTCAACCTTGACTTCAAGAACAAGATTGATGCAGAATTCCAAGAAAAATCAACATTCGATCGCAAGAGATAGCGACATCTAAACCAAAGATATAAAAATCTCCGGTGAATCAATGCCAATTGTGAAGGAGTTTCACCCATTCACACTCATTCAAAGATTGGTGGGATCCTATTCTTATAGAGATCATTCGAAGTGGAGTTATGGGATACTCCAGAATCAAAAGAATACCAATAGAGAGACAAGAATGAATTTTGGAACCGTAGGGAACGTTCCAAAGTTCAAAGGAAATCGAGTCAAAAGGAAGAGATTAAACTCGAACGAAAGTGATTCTGTAAATAAATTTACAATATATGCTAAGTTTCGCCTAGAGCCAAAGCTCTGATACCAACCGTAACGACCCGCTATTTTGGACCATTCAAATCGACAATAAATCCACACATGTCGGACTTGAATAATTCAAAATATCAGATTGTTAATAAAAATTTGGCAAATCTCAGCATATGCAGTAAATAAATCAATCACAGAATCACAAACACAGAGTAATACAATAATACGCAGCGGAATAGATAAAATAGTAGTTCATGAAGCTACTATATAAACATCAGAGTTAGAAATAAAATACAACAGAATATCTCAATTGCAGTGAAGTCTCCAGTACAGCAGATGACTTCTCTGAACAAATCAACTAGAAGAGCTGAAAGCTAAGGCGATAGTTGGATCTCCAAAGGAAGCTCCAAACTCCAAGAGTGAGTCTCAAATGCTGTATCACTCGGTCTGACCCGAGCGTAAAGCAAAACACAAAACACTCGAGTCAGGATTAACATTCTTATACTAATAAATCCAACTCAAGTGAAATATTAACTGAAATACAAGTAACTTAAAGGATGTTTGGGATAACCATCCTCTAAGGATCTGTGGAACAATCTACAAGGTGGAAATATACACTACAACACCGTGGTCATTTCAAATTTAGTTATACTTCAAAATCAAATATCATTTTCATTTCAAATATATCTATTTCCAAAATAGTATATATATATATATATATAGATTAAATAATTTATAAGGTAAAGCATTTACAATTTCCTCAAGTCTCACAAATCGATTCAATTTAACTCAAATTTCGAATTCAAATTTATTCAAAGCTCAATTCATTAATTCAATTCAATTCTAAATATACCATCTAAATTTTTTTTTTATATATTTCAAAGCTTTAATATTCAACATTTTCAAAGTTAAATTTTACAGTTTCATATAACTCTTGGTTTAACTTTATTATTATTTAATCAGGGAATATTCACTTAATAAATTCAATATCATTTAACTAGCCTTAAATTTACATTTTTCTAAATATTTCCTTAAACTTTATTTAAACAAGAAATATTCATTAGATTACTTATAATTCAAACTCAAGTTATAAATCATATCTTACATCTCAATTTCAATAAGTTTCTAATCGGTTTAATAAATAAAATTCTTTATTAAATTAATTTCAACTAAATTCAAATTATCTTCCTAACCTTAACTTATTCAAATTTTTGCAAAAATCTATTTTGAAATATAGATATAAATACTTAAACATATTATATGTATTAAATCAATCTTAATTAAATTTAATATTATAATTAAATATAGATATATATCATTACCACTTATATATAATAAATTTAAGAATCAACATTTATTTAACCCATATATTTCTTTCCAAAACCATAGAATTCAATTCCAAAATATGTATATATATATGGACCAACGGTGTTTGTATATATATTTATCATATGGTTAAGTGATACGGATATTTATCATTTCAATCCGAAATTTAAATATATACGGGTAGATATCATTTCGACCCGTAATCCCAATTTTAATTCAAATGAAAATCGCTTGGGTTTATCATTTCAACCCGTAACGATTTTCTCCTATTCTAAAGTCCGTTCGGGTATGTATCATTTCAACCCATAGTGAATTCTATACTAACAGGGAACTTGCAGAGTGATAACAGATAATAAAAAAAATACAACAACAGGCATATATCATCAATAATAATATAACATATACTGGTGTCAGATGTCACAGGTGAACAGTTACAGATAATAGTAATAACAGACATATAAATACTTGATACTGGTGTCAGATGTCACAGGTGAACAGATACAGAAAAATAGCATTACAGTAATGAAATTAACTAACAGTAGTAATATTTCAATTGTCGTTTCAATTGAAATTGAATTTAATAAATAAAAGAATGTTAATCGTGAGTGATTGCTCACCTTTCGAGGTTAGAGATGAATGAGACTGAGATGAGTTACGACTCCAAACACGGATTCCAAATCAAAGTTAGATGGATACAGATTCGACGGATAAGCTGATAGATAAGGAATTGACAAAAACCAAATCAGAACTGGATCGATGATGATCAATAGTAGAAGTGGGTTTATATATATAAACTATATATATACATACCAGATCATATTCTAAATACAACCACATTTTTAAATTATATATATATATATTTCAAAATCATTGGTTAAATTAAAACACAAATATCCAAAATCTAACATATATACATAATATAATTTGAAATAAATACTTATATAGATACACGAACATATCACTTTGTACTTATACAACCGAAAACAACAATCTATGTAACCCTTATATAACCAATCTTATTTTTCTATAATATATACATGTAACATAGTATATTTTCAAACCTAACTGTAAATTATACATATATGTTCAAACAATTATATGTATCATCGGTTATACACTTATGCAAGAAATCAATAATATAACTTATACAGTAAACACAAATAAAACTTATATAATATAACATTTAAACGTGTTACATAAATTGAATACAGGCTGCAATCTTAACTATATACTTATGTATAAACTATAAATATATATATATATATATATATAAATATTCTTTTACACAAATTTATATGCAGAACGATGTAAGATGTAATATAATATACATACAGATATACCTTATATAGACTGCAGACCACAATGTATACAAACAACATCAAACAGCAAATGACATATCATATACGACACACATATCATATCTTCCATTTCTTTAGTTTTTTTTTTCCAGATATATACACCTACATAACCTATATGTGAATATACATAACAAATGCTATATAACTATATAACCTTATATACATACACCAGATTATCAATATATAAACCTATACAACTTAACTTTGTTCAATTACATAAACTGGCATATTTGAGTAAAACTATTTAAACAGCATATACAGGTTATATACATATTATATATATATTACTAACAAACGCTACCATATAAATATATATAAATACTATAAATATTGTTTACTTAGAAAACAAAACAAAAATTCATATGATATGGTACAATATAAACTAATAAAATATAGTGTAGAATACTGTAATCTTTACTATACACTTTCGAAAAACATAAATATGACAGACAATATAATACCCTATATAGACTGAAATATAAATACGAACAGCAGTATATGTAGTTTATATGAAATATATATACACACCTTATATAAACATATATATTAAAACTGATATGTATATGTAACTGTATAAACATATAAAATAAGGCTTACCTATATATAAGAAAGGGTAAGATGAATGTATCGGAGAGGAAGGCACGGTTGATGCGGTGGCTCAGCCTGGGTAGGTGAAGATGAAGGCGCAGGGTCGGCTACTGATATGTAGGCCGAGAGTAAAGATGCAGATCTGAATGAGGGGAGAGGCAAGTCGGGCAGAGGCTGATTTGGTGGAGGACCTGGGGAGTGGAAAGGTGATGGCATCGGTTGCCTGCGTGGATGGTAAAGCAGAGTCGCAGGCCGGGGTGAGGGGGAAGGCTGCGGCAGTAGGTGCTCGGTGGGTTTTGAGGGGAGGTCGAAGTGGTGGTCGGAAAAATGGTGGCTCGGTGGCTGCCGAGAGGGAGAGGAGGGAGGAAGATGAGTCGAGTGTGTGGTTGGGGTTTTGGTGAACACGCGGCCATAAGCTTGGTCGAGAAGAAAAGATGGAATGGGAAAGGAGAGAGAAACGTGAAAATGAAAAAAAGAGTGTCAGGCCACAATAAATAAATACAAAACAAATGAAAAGTTCCTGAGATAGAAGAGCCACAAAAAAAGGTAACGTACCACCCTAAGATCAAGCAATGAGAATAGTGAACGCTTGAACGTGGATTGGAAAAATTATTAAAAACAACTATAATTTGAACAGTAGGAAAAGTAACAGCTACACAAGTGATTCTGAAAACAATTAAAGCAATTAATAGCATGATTGGACATCACGTTTCAAATTTGAAACCGATAGAAAGTGAAAAGTTAAAAAGTGGTACCGCCACAACGGACCGTTATCAACATTTCCGTCGCGTATCGGACCTCAAAATACTGAAATAAATATACCATTGAGATCAGCACGACGAGACGATCAAAACGGTATACAGCTATCGGTGGTACGACAATCGTATCAAAAGTCGATAATCGGTACCAGAAGTGCTGCTATTTTGAAGAAAAATCCAAATGGAGCTAGAAACGTCCGAATTTGGAAAAACGAATTTCGCAGTCTGATTCAGAATGATCTGAATAAATTTTCTCCTGTTGACATATTTTGGTTTCGGAAAACTTTTAAATTCACTATTATTAACCGGTTTGATTTGAAATGAAATTTCACAGAAAAATAAACTTCAATATTATCAGATGAAAATTTACCAGTTGCTATATTAAAATAGACGTATTCCAAATAATAAATTTTTATTTCCAAATTTTATTGTTTAAAATTTCACAAAATTTCAATAAATTATCTAAATAAAACGATTAAAATTTTGGGTCGTTACAGTTCGTGTATGTATCATTTCAACCCATAGGGATTTCAAAACTAACAGGGAACTTGTAGAGTGAGAACAAATATGATAATAATATAACATATCAACGATAGGCATATATCATCATTGATAAATTAAATTAAATATAAACAACAGGATATGGTGTCATATATCACAGGTGAACAATTACAGATAATGACATATCATATATAGAAATTAAACAATTAATAGTTCAATTTAACAGCATATTTCAATTGTCATCTCAAATGAAATCAAATTTAATAAATATAAGAATGTTAATTGTGAGTGATTGCTCACCTTTCGAGGCTAGAGATGAACGAGAATGAGATGAGTTACGAATCCAAGCACGAATTCCAAAGCGAAGCAAGATCAGCACAAATTTGACGAACAAAGCTGATAAATAGGAATTGATAAAACGAATCAGGACCATCTTGATATAACTGAAACAAATATACGTTATAATTTTTCTCTAAAACCAATTTTTAAAACACACATTTAAAATAAGATATATATCTTTTCAAATCAATATTTTAACTCTAACACCTATAAAATAAAATCTATATATATATATATATATATTTGAAAAACTAAGTTCACAAATACTTACATATAAATTAATATATATATATATATAAACATATATACAACTTACATACATGTTACATTTTAAAAAATATATATATATAATACTTCTTTGACAAAATAATGTACTGTAACATATATACATATATCAAAATCAACTTCCTTATATATTTCAAGATGCATATCATACAGACTTATATATATACCTCAGATTATATAAACATTTTATATATATAAACCATTCTATAACATATTATATATATACACATCTCAAAATATTACAAAACATATTTTATATAAATACAAACAAATAATTGCTTAAGATCAATATTTATTAAGAAATCAATGTATACTGGCATAAGCTTTATATATATATACAGAGACACAATTAGAAAAATATTTAGTACTTCATTATATAATATTTCTTATATAATATGTACTGTTAAACATATATGTATTTCTGTGACATATCTACTACTGCTATTTAAAATAAAATGAACACTGTAAACATGTATATATAAAATCTATACTTATATAAACTTATACATATAACTAGATACATTGTATATATATATAGACTAAGATATATATACACATAAAGATGTCAGTTGAGATTGAAGGCGGTGAAGGCTGGGTGAGCTTGTGGCCGAGATGGTTCGAAGCTAAGGTGGCGACTTCGATGGTAGGTGAGATGGTGGATGAAGTTTTCGGCCTGGGGAAGTGGATTTAGGGTGTCTATTGTGATAAGGTGATGGGCTAGGTTAAAGGTCGGGGAGGTGAAAGGTGTTTGTGAGGTGGATCTGGGGTTCGGCGAGGTGATGGGAGGTGGAAGTACGGGTGCTTAAGGTGATGGAGTTCAAGGGGAAGAAGGTGGAAGGTTCGGCCAGGGCTTCAGCGTTGGAGAGCTTCACGCGTCAGGAGTGGAACTGAAGGTTTTGAGTATTGGCTTCGGGAGGCGAGTGAAGGAGGGCTCGGGTCGAAGGGATAAGAAGTATGGTCGGGAAGGCTCGGCATGGGTGGAATTGCGTGGATAAGTGGAAGGTGGAGAGCCTCAGTTCGAAAACAAGAGGGGAACGAACAGGTTCTGCTAAACAAAAATATGAACTTTGTTTCATATTATATATTTATATTTTTCTCAGATCGAAAAACGAGTTTGCTTCAGAACAAAATAGATAGGCTTTAGATATTTTTAATAATATTTTTTTCAGAGGAGCAAGAAGAAATGAACAATAAGGACGGAGAAGAAGGGGAGTATGAAACGAACTAGTGAAATATTAGTGCAATGGAACCGATAGAAGTGAAAGGACAACTAGTATAATATATTGAACATTGGGAAAGTAAAAGGGCATAAGTTGAATATCAGAATTTATTAATAGCGAGTGGCTATTAACATTCATTGGTGGGAAAACGAAAGGACGAAGGAAAACAAAAGGCCAAAATGAGGAACCGATACGACTGAATCATTTTACCAATTTCGTCATGTATCGGACTCCGAAAGGCCCAAATGAATATACTATGGAGATCAGCATGACGAGACGAACAGAACGGTACACAAATATTAACAATACAGTCATCCTATCAAAATTCGATAACTGGTACACAAATTTCAAATTTATTTTATAAAAATATTCAAGTTTGAGAAATATTTTATTATCATCAAATAATAACTGATTTAATATTGAAATTGAAAATTACACAACAGAATTTACTTTCATATTTTCCAATAAAAACTTACCAGTTGCTATGTTTCAATAAACGCATACCAAATATCAAATTTTTATTTCCAAATTCAATTATTCAAAATTTCAAGCAAAATTTCAGTTAATTACGTTATAAAAACATTAAAATTTACGGGTCGTTACACTCTCCCCCAGTCAAAACTTTTCGTCCCCGAAAAGGAACGAGGTATGAGAATAGAAATAACCAGAAGGAAAAGATAAATTAAAATACAAAATACAACAATTAAGTTGAAACCATTTAAATTGATTTAAGTCCAACTAATTTGTTTTAAATCCAACTAATTGGTTTCAATCCATTTTATTAAATCAATAAATATTCATTGTATTCATATTTGGTTGATTTTCAATTCAAGCTATTTTCATTCAATCTGATTTAATTTGATTTATTAATATTTGTTACAAAAATTCCTTTCAAAACAAAATTTATTTGATTTAACTCATTTATTTAATTTATTTATCTTCAGTTGAGTTAATTCGACTAAAATTCAGTTTCAATTATCCTTAAGTTCACATTCATCCGCTTAAATAGCACTCTCTTTTATTTATTTTATTTCACCCAACATATTTTTGAAAAATATATTGAGTGTATAAACATTTATTATAATCATATTTTATTCAACAAATTAATTCCTTTTTTTTCTCTTTTTATTATTCAATTTATCATCCAATTTATTATTTATAAATTCCATTAACAAAATATCTTTTTTGGACATCCTATTGCTAACATTTATATTGTATATTATTCAATTACCTATTCACATTTAACTATTTCTAGGTAAGTTATATTAAGGTTCTGAGTGTAATTAAATACTATGCAAATTTTCTTTTATTTACAACATTTATATTAAGCCAGATTTTAGTTTGAACAATTTATTACTTAAGTTTTCTTCTTGTATAACCATTTATTATACCCTAACTGTTTAACTTTTTGAATATTTTAGGAAAGTTATATATATTAGAATGCAATTGATTATTATATAAATAAATTTTATTCTAGTTTAATTGTTTCAAGTTCTTTCAAATTCAATTTATATTTTAAACACATCATTTTGAAATAAATCAAAATTTTGAAAACTCTAACTTATACAGATTTAAGAATTAAATTTCTAATTTCACTTCCCACCATTTTGAAGTATATATATTTTGTGAATCAAATCATATTCAAGGAATTCAAATCAAATTTCTTTTCCAAAACAAAAGTGCAACAAAGCTATTAACCGATCTCTCCACTTTGAGACTCGAAAATGAATGTTGATGATGCTGCAGTCATCACCAAAATTATTTCCAACGACAAACGAAGAGAGTACTGACCTTTAAAATTCTTTGAAAGCAATTTCCATTTGAAAGTACTTTCAAATAATAAAATTTTAAGACTTTGAAAACCAATTTGAAAATTCACCAAAAATTTTATTCTCAAATTCTTAATTCAAATTCATTTCAATTACAAACCAGATTTATAAATCATATTTATAAATTTCATTTCCTTATAAAACAATAGTTAATGGTTTCTGAATGTTAATAAAATAGTAAATGATAATCTAGTATTATCATTTCTACCACCCAAATCATTTACCTATCCAATTTTCAGAAAATTATATTCTTATATATATATATATATAATACAATTTTACATAACCAATTTCATTTACAAATTTCAAAAACAATTTTTTTGTCAGTTTGCTCTGTTCAAGTGTTTTGAAATTTCTAACGATAGCATTGGCCAGACGAATCTATCAAAACTCCAAATCAACTCAACAATTCAAACAACACAATATAAAACATTCTTATTCTAAATACAAACACACTCTCATACTCGATGATTCAAGAATGGATTCTAAAACAAGAGCAGAGATTCAAATAAAGGGGGACTCTAATCAAAGAGAGTTCTAACCAAGATGATATGCTCGAAAGGGTGATAATTTAGTTAAATTATAAAAGAGGAAAGGTGGATAGGCTTAATTAATCGCGAGCGACCTTGACCGGGTCATCCAAGATTCTATGAGTAAGATCGATGCGGAATTTCAATTTCCCGCTTGAAGGGAAGAGAAGTGACATCACTAGAACATCCGGAAATAGTCGGACAACAGGGGTGGAGTCTAGATCACTAGGTTGAGCATCAAACGAAGGATAAAGCTGCCTGCTAAAATCCATAGGCAAATCGTCATTCGATCAAAAGAGAATTTCCCGGATCCTCTACTAAGAAACAGTTCAGGCTTGACAGGAAAATAATAGCACCGTAAATCGAGGAGATAGAAATCTTCGGTGAATCGACGCCTGTTGTAAAGAAGTTTCACCCCTTTACAAATCATAAAGAGGTTGGTAGGACAAGAATGGAGCTATGGGATGCTCCAGAACAAAGAAGAATACGAACAGGAAAGACAAGGATGGATTTCAGAACAAAGGGGGAAATTTCCAAAATTTAAAGGAAACCGAATCGAAGAGGAAGGAACTCAAGCTCGAACGAAGGTGATTCTGTAATTAAATTTACTCTATATGCTAATTTTTTCCTAAAGCAGAGCTTTGATACCACTTGTAATGACCCGGTATTTCGAACCGTTCGCATCCACACATGTCAGACTTGAATTGCTCAAAATATCGGATTGTTAATTTATATTTGGCAAAACTCAACATATACAGTAAATAAATCAATCACAGAATCGCAGACACAGAGTATTACAACAATAAGCAACGAAATAGATAAATAGTAGTTCATGAAGCTACTTTATGAACAACAGAGTTTGAAATAAAATACAACAGAATCTCAAATACAGAGTAATCTCAAATACAAAAGTAACTGACACGACTGAACAGAAATCACTAGAAATAGCTGAATGGATAAGGCAGATCTTCAAGCAGAGGTGAGTCTCAAATGCTATCACTCAGTCTGACCCGAGCATAAAGCAAAACACAAAACACTCGAGTCAGGATTAACATTCTTATATTAATAAATTCAACTCAAGTGAAATGTCAACTGAAATACAAGTAACTTAAAGGATGTTTGGGATTTTCATCCTCTAAGGATCCGTGGAACTATCTATTATGTGTAATATACGCTATTATAATATGTCTATAGTAAAGTAAACTATTAAAATAACGTTAAGGCATTACCATATCCCCCTTAACACATTTTTATATATTCCCATAGTCTATACAGTACCGTAATTCCTCCGTAAACTGGATGGCTCCCAGAGGGCACTCCATAGGTATGGTAAAACCAAACTCGTAGAAGGCATGCTAGGGCATGCGACAAGGCACTCGACGCAATGCCAGGGTAGATATACCGTTTGCGTATACGAACCGGTGGTAACGCATAGCAGCTACTACCGCACACCTCGTGACACACTCCCAAATCAAAGGTGCATCCAATCAAATCACAAAAGCAATAGAAAGGTATCGAAGAAATATGTCTGATAGGAGGAATGACCTCACTTGGCCCGACGTGGCCCCTGTTTTAGCCGCATCAAGCTGACTCACGGGAGTCAAGGCTACGTAATTACCATACAGCATCGTCACCAAACCATCCTACTTCATTCTGGAATCTCCACCATGTGCACAGTTGTTAAAGTGGTTTTCGGTATTGACAGAGAGTATGACAATATCTGATCCCGGTCTCTTTAACAACCAAACGCTTATTTCACACCGTGGTCATTTCATTTCAAATGGTTCATACTTCATATCAAAACATCATATTTATTTCAAAACCATATCAATTTGATATCATTATTCACTTAAATAATATCCATTACCAGAATCGTAACACTTTGAAATTATAACACTTCGAAATCATAACACTTTGGAAACCATAACACTTTTGACTTAAATAGTTTAGGTATTGAAATAGTATATATGTTAAAATAGTTATAATTTAAAATATTTTATATATCAAAATAATTTATATATTAAAATAGTTTATATACATTAAAATACTTTATGTACTAAAAGTAATTTCCTCTAATTTCACAAATTGATTCAGATCAGCTTAAATTCCGAAATTCAATTTAAATCAATTCCAGTTTAACCATTTCGATTTAAAAGGGTTAAAAATTCAAGTTTTCATATTCAAACATTTACAATATAAATTTTATTTATATTTCAACATTTAACTTTAAATTTTATCCAAATTGGAAAATATTCACTTAATCATTTTAATAATATTTTGTTTGAATCCAAATTTATAAATTTAAATCAATACTAAATATTCAATCTCAATTTTATTTAAAGTTGAGAATATTCATTTAATCACCTTCTATCAAATCTAGTTAGAAATCATATCTTTCAAAACCTCAAAAATCAATAAGTTTAAATCAATTCTTATTTAAATTCACTTATTAACCAATTTAAATTCCAAGCCAATGTTAATTTATCTTCCCAACCATTATTATTAAAGTTATAAAATCTATTTTTTTTTAATTACTAAAATAAATACCTCAATATATTATATACTAATTAAATTAAATTTTATTAAATTAAATCTTATTATTAAATTTATTTTATATTAAAATCTATTTTTATGGATTTTAAAATAGTAAAATTATAAGTAAAATCTTAAAAATTATATTTTCAAAATTAACTTATAAATATAAAATTTCCAAACATATAAATTTTAAAAATCTAAAATTTAGACATATATAATAATAACATTTATATATTATATTCTAAAAATCAAATTTTAATAAAACCATATATTTCCTTCCAAAACTTTGAAAATCATTTTCAAAATATAGACCAACGATGTCCGTATATAATTCTCTATCCTATGGTCAAGTGATACGGATATTATCATTTCAATCCGCAATTTAAATATCTACGGGTATATATCATTTCAACCCGCAATCCCAAAATTTAAAATTAATAAAAATCGATTGGGTTTATCATTTCAACCCATAACGATTTTCCTTTATTCTACAAGATCATTCGGGTATGTATCATTTCAGCCCATAGGGATTTCAAAACTAACAGAGAACTTGCAGAGTGAGAATAAATATGATAATAATATAACATACCAACGATAGGCATATATCATCTGTGATAAATTAAATAAAATATAAACAACAGGATATGGTGTCATATATCACAGGTGAACAATTACAGATAATGACATATCATATATAGAAATTAAACAATTAACAGTTCAATTTAACAGCATATTTCAATTGTCGTCTCAAATGAAGTCAAATTTAATAAATATAAGAATGTTAATTGTGAGTGATTGCTCACCTTTCGAGGCTAGAGATGAACGAGAATGAGATGAGTTACGAATCCAAGCACGAATTCCAAAGCGAAGCAAGATTTGCATGAATTTGACGAACAAAGCTGATAAATAGGAATTGATAAAACGAATCAGGACCATCTTGATATAATTGGAAAAAATATACGTTATAATTTTTCTCTAAAACCAATTTTTAAAACACACATTTAAAATAAGATATATATATATATATTTTTTCAAATCAATATTTTAACTCTAACGCCTGTAAAAATAAAATCTATATATATATTTGAAAAACTAACTTCACAAATACTTACATGTAAATTAATATATATAAACATATATACAACTTACATACATGTTACATTTTAAAAACAATATATATATATATAATACTTCTCTGACAAAATATTGTAATGTAACATATATACACATATCAAAATCAACTTCCTTATATATTTCAAGATGCATATCATACAGACTTATATATATATATATATATATATCTCAGATTATATAAACATTTTATATATATAAACCATTCTATAACATATTATATATATACACATCTCAAAATATTGCAAAACGTATTTCATATAAATACAGACATATAATTCCTTAAGATCAGTATTTATTAAGAAATCAATGTATACTGGCATAAGCTTTATATATATACACAGAGACACAATTAGAAAAATATTTATTACTTCATTATATAATATCTCTTATATAATATGTACTTTTAAACATATATGTATTGTAACGGCCCGGAAATTTCGAACCCGAAAATTCCAGATAGTTAGAAGAAAAAGAAAAGAGATAGAAGAAAGAAACAGAACAAGACACAGATTCTCACATTCGCAGCGGATTAAAATACAATATCAAATAATAATATCAGTTATACAAAGAAAACTGTATCGATCAATTACATTTTAATACATCAGAGTTACAACATTTCACAATCACTAGATAGTTAAAATAACTCGTCCAAATAAATAACAATATATCACACTCCATACGTTCCTGCCATCCAGTTCGCCTTCTGAGCTTCAGAACGTCCTTACTTGGAAATCTGTAATACTCGGTCTGACCCGAGCATTACATCAAAGTAACACCCGGGTCAGGCTGGAAACCAGCGTGAGTAAACCCATCCAACATGAAATATAAATCCATAGAACTTATTTAAACCCGGGTAACTCGTACTTTACTACTAGTAAACAACTTATAGTCAACATTTTATTTTCACAAAACAATATCTAAGTATCCAACTTAGTTTAAATGGTCCAAATTCACTTAAATCATTCTATTCCAACTTATTGATTTTACATATCAATCTATAAAGAATTATAGATTACCAATTCGAAGTGGTTTCGGATATTTCTGATACCCGACTCCGGTCTCTTCGAATACAATATCATCCTAAATCCAAGTTGTTTAAGTGGATTCACTTAAATTTAAATACAGGGTGTCACATTCACACAACAATTTATCATCGATAGATAACCCACATTATCACAGTTCAAACCAAACATATCATATCACAGTATATCACAAATTATCAGACTAGATATTAATCCAATCCTTCAATACAATTTACTCATCCATAAGCAAGATTAATTAGTTCATTTCTAATTAATTAAATTAACACGAAGTAAATTAATTACTTTTGAATCCTGCTTAATTAACCTTAACTAAACCATTTGAATTAATTAACCTTTAATCACTTATTAATTATCCTTGATTACCTATTTAACCCTTAATTTTTAAAATTTCTTAATACTTGATAAATTAACCCTAAATTATTAATTAATTAATTACTACTTACCAATTAATTACTTAATTAATTAATTACAATTTAATTAATTCTTAATACTTGATTTATTAACCCTTAATTATTAATTAATTAACTACTAATTACCAATTAATTACTTAATTAATTTCTTAATTAATTAACTACTAATTATTAATTAATTAACTTTAATTATCTAATTAATAATTCTTAATTACAAATTAATTAAACTCTAATTTAATTAATTAAAATCTTTAACTATTTATTTATTATTACTTAATTTATAATTAAAATAATTAATTGTTACCAATTAATTACTTAATTAATTTCTTAATTAATTAACTACTAATTATTAATTAATTAACTTTAATTATCTAATTAATAATTCTTAATTACAAATTAATTAAACTCTAATTTAATTAATTAAAATCTTTAACTAATTATTTATTATTACTTAATTTATAATTAAAATAATTAATTACTCTTTATTAAATTATCAAACCTTAATTATCCTTAACAAATCATTTTCCTTTGTTAATTACTTAATCGCATTTTTAAACTTAACTTTAAATTAACATTTAATTTTATTTATAAAATGATTAAGTTTTAAACATTTTATTTAAGTTTTAACAAACTTAAATTTAACAATCATATCATTAAATAAAGTTTAAGATCATTTAAAAAGAGATTTAAGAAAAATTTTAAACATAGAATCATTTAAAATTCCAAACCTTTATTTTATAAAACTTTTAAAACGTGCTTACACTTTCTTCTCTGATCCCTGCTTCGAGTTTCCCACGTTCTTACTCGAGATCGTCTCGAGTTTCTCTTTGCAGCTTCTTCTTCTTCCTATTTTCTTTATCAACTAAACTGCAATATTCACTTCTCGCACACGAGAGTAACTTCGAGTCTGGCCCTTTAATTCCCGAGACTCCTTCGAGTCGCCCACGACCATCATTCCTGACACGCACCTCACCGTTGTGCACGTGCACAGATGCTCCGACCACCTCTGATGAACTCGACTACCTCCGGCAAGTCATGAATCAACTCGACATCCAACTTCGAGCATCAAATTGAAAGCATCAAGCCTAAATCGAAAACGAGACTTCCACTTGAAACAGAAACTCGACATCACCTGGAACGAAACGTCTCGCCACCACGTCTCCGACCACCATTTCATCTGAAACTTCGGCCATAACCTCCCAAGTCATTTACGCATCCATACCCATCACTCCCATGAAGCTCGATCCATCATAGATGCTCCAGTCGTCACGATTCCAACCACGACCAAACAAAGTGCCTAAACCCTATTTCGTCCAATCGCCAATGCCACAAAGGATGATAAAATCATCAGGCATTTTTCTCGACATCTCTGGCCATCAACCAAGCTATCAATTGTTTGAGGATTGCCAGAAATTTGTGAAAACCCATTTTCAATTCAACTCAAAACTGCTCTTAATTTACTCAATTAAAAATTACCAGATTTGTTTTGAAAATCTTATTTTCTTGAGTGGATTCACATTATATAATTTACTCAACAGATAAGAACACTTGGTTTCAACAATTTTCCAAGATTCATACTGTATATTTCTTAACTACAGGCAATTTCAAACCTGAATACTTAACTATGGTTTTAAAAGTTAAATTATGTTTAAACAATCTTCTCTTATTTGAAAACAAAAGTTTAACAGAGAATAGATAAGAGAAATTTGAATTCTTGATTTATTTTTAACTCTGTACTTGGAAACAGATTTGCATAATTCAAACAAAACAATAAACAGATCTACACTTATAAATATATACATGCAGGCCTATTTACATTCATACAAACAACACTTTAAATATATAGTCTCAAGATATCATGGTAGATCTAAGGTTTGTTTGCTTACTAGAACATTTGAACAGAGGGCAGATTTTATATATATACAGGTATATTCACATAGGGTCATAGTAATTCATATATAACTAGATAAAATCCATCATTCAAACAACTTTTTCATATAGGACTATCACATGCAAATAAAACTAGCAACCATATTACTGTTTTTAACATTTTGTTTACTCACCTTAATGATGAATAGAGAGCTATAAACTGAGGATGCCTTTTGATTTAAAAACTTGGAACTGGAAATCTTGTTTTAAAAATTGAGATGACTTGCTTGATGATCTGAAACTTAGTTGAGTTGCTGAAATGATCTTGAGTTTTAAATTTTGAAAGCTGGAACTTGTTTTGATTTTGTTGAGTTGCTTCCAGGTTTGATTTTTGAACTTTGCTCAGGTTTTACAGCTTCCAGGTTTTAGAAATTGAAAGAGAAGTTGCTATTTGATTTGAATCTTGACTTGATTAAAATTCCTTTCCTGGTTTTACTTTTGTTTTAATCTTCATCTTCGGGTTGTATTTCCAGGTTTGTAATTTTGTTCATTTTTGGATTTTGAGACAATATCCAAGAAAATGAAGTGTAGGGGTTAGATGTGTTTATATATCTTTGTTCATCTCCCTTTTATTAAATTTAAAATGAAAAGAAATTTAGAAGTATGTGACACTTGTAATATTTGCATGATATAAATTTTACAAATGTTAAAATAGTTTACACTTGTTAATTCTCATATTAAAATGCTTACACATGTAACTTTATATTTTATTTAATATATTTCTATTTATATTAACATATGTTTTATTTTTAATATATGTTCTATATTTTTATTAATTTATTTCCTATTATTTACTTATATATCTTTTATAGAAAATTATTTTAAAAAGAATTAACTATACTTTAATAGATAAACACACATATATTATATTATAATTAGAAAAAAAATAGTCTTAGTTTTAAAATATAGAGTATTTAAATCCAAATTATTTATAAGTTGAAAAAAAATATTATTTATTATCAGATTTATTTGTTTAACCAATTAAAACCAGTTAATTTCCAATTAACAGATGTCTAAAAATCCGAGTTATCACATGTATTTTTGTGACATATCTACTGCTGCTATTTAAAATAAAATGAACATTGTAAACATGTATATATAAAATCTATACTTATATAAACTTATACATATAACTAGATAGATTGTGTGTATATATATAGACTAAGATATATATACACATAAAAATGTCGGTTGAGATTGAAAGCGGTGAAGGCTGGTCGAGCTTATGGCCAAGATGGTTCGAAGCTAAGGTGGCGGCTTCGGTGGTAGGTGAGATGGTGGATGAAGTTTTCGGCCTGGGGAAGTGGATCTTGGGTGGCTATGGTGATAAGGTGATGGGCTGGGTTAAAGGTCGGGGCGGTGAAAGGTGTTTGTGAGGTGGATTGGGGTCCGGCGAGGTGATGGGAGGTGGAAGTACGGGTGCTTAAGGTGATGGAGTTCAAGGGGAAGAAGGTGGAAGGTTCGCCAGGGCTTCAGCGTTGGAGAGCTTCACGCGTCAGGAGTGGAACTGAAGGTTTTGGGTATTGGCTTCGGGAGGTGGGTGAAGGAGGGCTCGGGTCGAAGGGATAAGGAGTATGGTTGGGAAGGCTCGACATGGGTGGAATTGCGTGGATAAGTGGAAGGTGGAGAGCCTCAGTTCGAAAACAAGAGGGGAACGAACAGGTTCTGCTAAACAAAAATATGAACTTTGTTTCATATTATATGTTTATATTTTTCTCAGATCGAAAAACGAGTTTGCTTCAGAACAAAATAGATAGGCTTTAGATATTTTTAATAATATTTTTTTCAGAGGAGCAAGAAGAAATGAACAATAAGGACGGAGAAGAAGGGGAGTATGAAACGAACTAGTGAAATATTAGTGCAATGGAACCGATAGAAGTGAAAGGACAACCAGTATAATATATTGAACATTGGGAAAGTAAAAGGGCATAAGTTGAATATCAGAATTTATTAATAGCGAGTGGTTATTAACATTCATTGGTGGGCAAACGAAAGGACGAAGGAAAACAAAAGGCCAAAATGCGGAACCGATACGACTGAATCATTTTACCGATTTCGTCATGTACCGGACTCCGAAAGGCCCAAATGAATATACTACGGAGATCAGCATGACGAGACGAACAGAACGGTACATAGATATTAACAATACAATCATCCTATCAAAATTCGATAACCGGTACCGAAAAAGCTACTAAAATGCCGAAAATAAGACAAACGGAGCAATAGCAGTCCAAATTTACAAATTTATTATATAAAAATATTCAAGTTTGAGAAATATTTTATTATCATCAAATAATAACTGATTTAATATTGAAATTGTAAATTACACAACAGAATTTACTTTCATATTTTCCAATAAAAACTCACCAGTTGCTATGTTTCAATAAACGCATAACAAATATCAAATTTTTATTTCCAAATTCAATTATTCAAAATTTCAAGCAAAATTTCAGTTAATTACGTTATAAAAACATTAAAATTTATGGGTCGTTACACTCTCCTCCACTCAAAACTTTTCGTCCCCGAAAAGGAACGAGGTATGAGAATAGAAACAACCAGAAGGAAAAGATAAATTGAAATACAAAATACAACAATTAAGTTGAAACCATTTAAATTGATTTAAGTCCAACTAATTTGTTTTAAATCCAACTAATTGGTTTCAATCCATTTTATTAAATCAATAAATATTCATTGTATTCATATTTGGTTGATTTTCAATTCAAGCTATTTTCATTCAATCTGATTTATTTTGATTTATTAATATTTGTTACAAAAATTCCTTTCAAAACAAAATTTATTTGATTTAACTCATTTATTTAATTTATTTATCTTCAGTTGAGTTAATTCGACTAAAATTCAGTTTCAACTATCCTTAAGTTCACATTCATCCGCTTAAATAGCACTCTCTTTTATTTATTTTATTTCACCCAACATATTTTTGAAAAATATATTGAGTGTATAAACATTTATTATAATCATATTTTATTCAACAAATTAATTCCTTTTTTTCTCTTTTTATTATTCAATTTATCATCCAATTTATTATTTATAAATTCCATTAACAAAATATCTTTTTTGGACATCCTATTGCTAACATTTATATTGTATATTATTCAATTACCTATTCACATTTAACTATTTCTAGGTAAGTTATATTAAGGTTCTGAGTGTAATTAAATACTATGCAAATTTTCTTTTATTTACAACATTTATATTAAGCCAGATTTTAGTTTGAACAATTTATTACTTAAGTTTTCTTCTTGTATAACCATTTATTATACCCTAACTGTTTAACTTTTTGAATATTTTAGGAAAGTTATATATATTAGAATGCAATTGATTATTATACAAATAAATTTTATCCTAGTTTAATTGTTTCAAGTTCTTTCAAATTCAATTTATATTTTAAACACATCATTTTGAAATAAATCAAAATTTTGAAAACTCTAACTTATACAGATTTAAGAATTAAATTTCCAGTTTCACTTCCCACCATTTTGAAGTATATATATTTTGTGAATCAAATCATATTCAAGGAATTCAAATCAAATTTCTTTTCCAAAACAAAAGTGCAACAAAGCTATTAACCGATCTCTCCACTTTGAGACTCGAAAATGAATGTCGATGATGCTGCAGTCATCACCAAAATTATTTCCAACGACAAACGAAGAGAGTACTGACCTTTAGAATTCTTTGAAAACAATTTCCATTTGAAAATACTTTCAAATAATAAAATTTTAAGACTTTGAAAACCAATTTGAAAATTCACCGAAAATTTTATTCTCAAATTCTTAATTCAAATTCATTTCATTTACAAACTAGATTTATAAATCATATTTATAAATTTCATCTCCTTATAAAACAATAGTTAATGGTTTCTGAATGTTAATAAAATAGTAAATGATAATCTAGTATTATCATTTCTACCACCCAAATCATTTACCTATCCAATTTTCAGAAAATTATATTCTTATATATATAATACAATTTTACATAACCAATTTCATTTACAAATTTCAAAAACAAATTTTTTGTTAGTTTGCTCTGTTCAAGTGTTTTGAAATTTCTATCGATAGCATTGGCCAGACGAATCGATCGAAACTCCAAATCAACTCAACAATTCAAACAACACGATATAAAACATTCTTATTCTAAATACAAACACACTCCCATACTCGATGATTCAAGAATGGATTCTAAAACAAGAGCAGAGATTCAAATAAAGGGGGACTCTAATCAAAGAGAGTTCTAACCAAGATGATATGCTCGAAAGGGTGATAATTTAGTTAAATTATAAAAGTGGAAAGGTGGATAGGCTTAATTAATCGCGAGCGACCTTGACCGGGTCATCCAAGATTCTACGAGTAAGATCGATGCGGAATTTCAATTTCCCGCTTGAAGGGAAGAGAAGTGACATAACTAGAACATCCGAAAATAGTCGGACAACAGGGGTGGAGTCTAGATCACTAGGTTGAGCATCAAACGAAGGATAAAGCTGCCTGCTAAAATCCATAGGCAAATCATCATTCGATCAAAAGAGAATTTCCCGTATCCTCTACTAAGAAACGGTTCAGGCTTGACAGGAAAATAATAGTACCGTAAATCGAGGACATAGAAATCTTCGGTGAATCGACGCCTGTTGTAAAGGAGTTTCACCCCTTTACAAATCATAAAGAGGTTGGCAGGACAAGAATGGAGCTATGGGATGCTCCAGAACAAAGAAGAATACGAACAGGAAAGACAAGGATGGATTTCAGAACAAAGTGGGAAATTTCCAAAATTTAAAGGAAACCGAGTCGAAGAGGAAGGAACTCAAGCTCGAACGAAGGTGATTCTGTAATTAAATTTACTCTATATGCTAATTTTTTCCTAAAGCAGAGCTTTAATACCACTTGTAATGACCCGGTATTTTGAACCGTTCGCATTCACACATGTCAGACTTGAATTGCTCAAAATATCGGATTGTTAATTTATATTTGGCAAAACTCAACATATACGGTAAATAAATCAATCACAGAATCGTAGACACAGAGTATTACAACAATAAGCAACGGAATAGATAAATAGTAGTTCATGAAGCTACTATATGAACAACAGAGTTTGAAATAAAATACAACAGAATCTCAAATACAGAGTAATCTCAAATACAAAAGTAACTGACACGACTGAACAGAAATCACTAGAAATAGCTGAATGGATAAGGCAGATCTTCAAGCATAGGTGAGTCTCAAATGCTATCACTCAGTCTGACCCGAGCATAAAGCAAAACACAAAACACTCGAGTCAGGATTAACATTCTTATATTAATAAATTCAACTCAAGTGAAATGTCAACTGAAATACAAGTAACTTAAAGGATGTTTGGGATTTTCATCCTCTAAGGATCCGTGGAACTATCTATTATGTAGTAATATACGCTATTATAATATGTCTATAGTAAAGTAAACTTTTAAAATAGCGTTAAGGCATTACCATATCCCCCTTAACACATTTTTATATATTCCCATAGTCTATACAGTACCGTAATTCCTCTGTAAACTGGATGGCTCCCAGAGGGCACTCCATATGTATGGTACAAACCAAACTCGTAGAAGGCATGCTAGGGCATGCGACAAGGCACTCGACGCAATGCCAGGGTAGATATACCGTTTGCATATCCGGACCGGTGGTAACGCATAGCAGCTACTACCGCACACCTCGTGACACACTCCCAAATCAAAGGTGCATCCAATCAAATCACAAAAGCAATAGAAAGGTATCGAAGAAATATGTCTGCTAGGAGGAATGACCTCACTTGGCCCGACGTGGCTCCTGTTTTAGCCGCATCAAGCTGACTCACGGGAGTCAAGGCTACGTAATTACCATACAGAATCGTCACCAAACCATCCTACTTCATTCTGGAATCTCCACCACGTGCACAGTTGTTAAAGTGGTTTTCGGTATTGACAGAGAGTATGACAATATCTGATCCCGGTCTCTTTAACAACCAAACGCTTATTTCACACCGTGGTCATTTCATTTCAAATGGTTCATACTTCATATCAAAACATAATATTTATTTCAAAACCATATCAATTTGATATCATTATTCACTTAAATAATATCCACTACCAGAATCGTAACACTTTGGAATTATAACACTTCGAAATCATAACACTTTGGAAACCATAACACTTTTGACTTAAATAGTTTAGGTATTAAAATAGTATATATGTTAAAATAGTTATAATTTAAAATAGTTTATATATCAAAATAATTTATATATTAAAATAGTTTATATACATTAAAATACTTTATATACTAAAATTAATTTCCTCTAATTTCACAAAATGATTCAGATTAGCTTAAATTTCGAAATTCAATTTAAATCAATTCCAGTTTAACCATTTCGATTTAAAAGGGTTAAAAATTCAAGTTTTCATATTCAAACATTTACAATATAAATTTTATTTATATTTCAACATTTAACTTTAAATTTTATCCAAATTGGAAAATATTCACTTAATCATTTTAATAATATTTTGTTTGAATCCAAATTTATAAATTTAAATCAATACTAAATATTCAATCTCAATTTTATTTAAAGTTGAGAATATTCATTTAATCACCTTCTATCAAATCTAGTTAGAAATCATATCTTTCAAAACCTCAAAAATCAATAAGTTTAAATCAATTCTTATTTAAATTCACTTATTAACCAATTTAAATTCCAAGCCAATGTTAATTTATCTTCCCAACCATTATTATTAATGTTATAAAATCTATTTTTTTAATTACTAAAATAAATACCTCAATATATTATATACTAATTAAATTAAATTTTATTAAATTAAATCTTATTATTAAATTTATTTTATATTAAAATCTATTTTTATGGATTTTAAAATCGTAAAATTATAAGTAAAATCTTAAAAATTATATTTTCAAAACTAACTTATAAATATAAAATTTCCAAACATATAAATTTTAAAAATCTAAAATTTAGACATATATAATAATAACATTTATATATTATATTCTAAAAATCAAATTTTAATAAAACCATATATTTCCTTCCAAAACTTTGAAAATCATTTTCAAAATATAGACCAACGATGTCCGTATATAATTCTCTATCCTATGGTCAAGTGATACAGATGTTATCATTTCAATCCGCAATTTAAATATCTACGGGTATATATCATTTCAACCCGCAATCCCAAAATTTAAAATTAATAAAAATCGATTGAGTTTATCATTTCAACCCATAACGATTTTCCTTTATTCTACAAGATCATTCGGGTATGTATCATTTCAGCCCATAGGGATTTCAAAACTAACAGAGAACTTGCAGAGTGAGAATAAATATGATAATAATATAACATACCAACGATAGGCATATATCATCTGTGATAAATTAAATAAAATATAAACAACAGGATATGGTGTCATATATCACAGGTGAACAATTACAGATAATGACATATCATATATAGAAATTAAACAATTAACAGTTCAATTTAACAGCATATTTCAATTGTCGTCTCAAATGAAGTCAATTTTAATAAATATAAGAATGTTAATTGTGAGTGATTGCTCACCTTTCGAGGCTAGAGATGAACGAGAATGAGATGAGTTACGAATTCCAAAGCGAAGCAAGATTTGCATGAATTTGATGAACAAAGCTGATAAATAGGAATTGATAAAACGAATCAGGACCATCTTGATATAATTGAAAAAAATATACGTTATAATTTTTCTCTAAAACCAATTTTTAAAACACACATTTACAATAAGATATATATATATATTTTCAAATCAATATTTTAACTCTAACGCCTGTAAAAATAAAATCTATATATATATTTGAAAAACTAACTTCACAAATACTTACATGTAAATTAATATATATAAACATATATACAACTTACATACATGTTACATTTTAAAAACAATATATATATAATACTTCTCTGACAAAATAATGTATTGTAACATATATACACATATCAAAATCAACTTCCTTATATATTTCAAGATGCATATCATACAGACTTATATATATATATATGTATATATATATCTCAGATTATATAAACATTTTATATATATAAACCATTCTATAACATATTATATATATACACATCTCAAAATATTGCAAAACGTATTTCATATAAATACAGACATATAATTCCTTAAGATCAGTATTTATTAAGAAATCAATGTATACTGGCATAAGCTTTATACATATACACAGAGACACAATTAGAAAAATATTTAGTACTTCATTATATAATATCTCTTATATAATATGTACTTTTAAACATATATGTATTTTTGTGACATATCTACTACTGCTATTTAAAATAAAATGAACATTGTAAACATGTATATATAAAATCTATACTTATATAAACTTATACATATAACTAGATAGATTGTGTATATATATAGACTAAGATATATATACACATAAAGATGTCGGTTGAGATTGAAAGCGGTGAAGGCTGGTCGAGCTTGTGGCCAAGATGGTTCGAAGCTAAGGTGGCGGCTTCGGTGGTAGGTGAGATGGTGGATGAAGTTTTCGGCCTGGGGAAGTGGATCTTGGGTGGCTATGGTGATAAGGTGATGGGCTGGGTTAAAGGTCGGGGCGGTGAAAGGTGTTTGTGAGGTGGATCTGGGGTTCGGCGAGGTGATGGGAGGTGGAAGCACGGGTGCTTAAGGTGATGGAGTTCAAGGGGAAGAAGGTGGAAGGTTCGGCCAGGGCTTCAGCGTTGGAGAGCTTCACGCGTCAGGAGTGGAACTGAAGGTTTTGGGTATTGGCTTCGGGAGGTGGGTGAAGGAGGGCTCGGGTCGAAGGGATAAGGAGTATGGTTGGGAAGGCTCGACATGGGTGGAATTGCGTGGATAAGTGGAAGGTGGAGAGCCTCAGTTCGAAAACAAGAGGGGAACGAACAGGTTCTGCTAAACAAAAATATGAACTTTGTTTCATATTATATGTTTATATTTTTCTCAGATCGAAAAACGAGTTTGCTTCAGAACAAAATAGATAAGCTTTAGATATTTTTAATAATATTTTTTTCAGAGGAGCAAGAAGAAATGAACAATAAGGACGGAGAAGAAGGGGAGTATGAAACGAACTAGTGAAATATTAGTGCAATGGAACCGATAGAAGTGAAAGGACAACCAGTATAATATATTGAACATTGGGAAAGTAAAAGGGCATAAGTTGAATATCAGAATTTATTAATAGCGAGTGGTTATTAACATTCATTGGTGGGCAAACGAAAGGACGAAGGAAAACAAAAGGCCAAAATGCGGAACCGATACGACTGAATCATTTTACCGACATGTACCAGACTCCGAAAGGCCCAAATGAATATACTACGGAGATCAGCATGACTAGACGAACAGAACGGTACACAGATATTAACAATACAATCATCCTATCAAAATTCGATAATCGGTACCGAAAATGATACTAAAATGCCGAAAATAAGACAAACGGAGCAAAGCAGTCCAAATTTACAAATTTATTATATAAAAATATTCAAGTTTGAGAAATATTTTATTATCATCAAATAATAACTGATTTAATCAGAAATTGAAAATTACACAACAGAATTTACTTTCATATTTTCCAATAAAAACTTACCAGTTGCTATGTTTCAGTAAACGCATACCAAATATCAAATTTTTATTTCCAAATCCAATTATTCAAAATTTCAAGCAAAATTTCAGTTAATTACGTTATAAAAACATTAAAATTTACGGGTCGTTACATAAATATTCCAATTTCAAATAACCAAAATTATGGGTCGTCACATTCCTCCCCCTTTAAAAGAATTTCGTCCCCGAATTTGCCAAGGTAGGAAGAATAGTCTGAAAACCCATTAACTATTTCCCAAAACCTACAATTGAAACAACTTTCCAAAATTAATTTATTGTAAACACAATATCACTTCTACTAATTTTCCAATATCCTCCATAGATTTCAATTAATATCATTCACTCATTCATTTCAAGTTATAATCCAAATCAAATTTTTGTTATTCACAATTTTTTTCCCAAAATTTTCTAACTCCTTAAATTTTTGAAAAATTTCGCCAGCGTCTCCTTTGTGCGGCTAGATCCAACAACTACAAAAGGCCACTACGGGCCCAAATCAAGAGAACAAAAGCCAGGTGGCTCAACCATAAAATCATCAATTTCAAACACAATTTAAACATGTACCTTTTTCTCGGGCAATCAAATTTTACTTCTGAAAACAAAGACATCAATTTAGCTTTTGCTTTTAAATACCTGCACCTTACTTTCCAATAGTATCTAATCATATAATTCAAAATCATTTTATTCAGCATTTTTTCAATTTCCAATATTTATTTCACCGAAACCCGTACGATGTACATATATCATCCGTACGCAATATCAAATCTGATAGCTCACTTGATCACACAATTTCACTTCCGAACTAGTATCGTTCACACTACTCTCTAGTGCGGACTCAGATCTGGTTCCTTGATTAGAAACCGTTATTCTCCTTGCATAGCCGTATACTATGATAGCCCAAAATCAATCAAAAATCCACATCCAGGGTTCACCGTCGAAAATCGAGCAAAAAATCCTAATTCGGGTCGATATAAATTATCTCGAAATTCTTTGCTTGAATCTAGATCAAATCGTCATGCGAATAAATAATATACGTACAATATACATATTAATTCAATTGATTCTTAGCTATATCAACTTCTTTTATTCTCACTCATTTCATTTACCATCGGTTATTCACAATTATCCTTCTCACTTATAATTTGAGTATTTACTAAGTATATTTCCTTTCAATTCTAATTTCACTTAAGAATTTCCTCTTTAAATTTCTTAATTCAATTATAAACTTTTTATACAAAAGTTCTTATGCTCATTACCACTTCACAACTAAATTTTATATCCATTTCAATTCAAATTCAATTTCATCCTCAAATTCAGCATTCAATTTCAATTCCATTTAATTTACTTATCACATTAATTAGCTAATTTACTAATTTATTTCCAATCTTAGTAAATTCTATTTTCAATACTTACTCCATTTAGCCTACTTAGGCTAAATTTCAGAATTCCTTTTATACTTAACTTAAGTTAAGTTTTAATTCCATTCCAAAATCAATTTCACATTTTGATAAGTCACCCAACTTACTCATATTCCATAAAACATTTTTAAATAAACATCCTAGAGTTAAACTTCTTATTCCTAAATTATTTCAAATCATTTCTGAAATCATATATACCCAAAATCCCTTGGTATATCAAATTATTTCTTTGAATTTCAAAATCAAATCAGTTTTACCAAACCAAAACTTCAATGCAAATCATTAAGGTAGCAATTCTCCCTTGGAAACTCGAAAATGAAAGTCGATGATGCTGCAGTCATCACCGAAATTATTTCCCAACGACCGAAGTGAGTTCAGTGCTTTTATTCCTTTAACATTCCTTTTAAATATTTCCAATTCAAAAATATTCTCCAAATAATATCACTATTATTTTCCAAGACTTTTGAAGAACATCATCATTTTTTTTCAAAACAACCGGAATTTAAATTCCCAAATTTCCAGCCTTCAAACACTTTAGCAAATCATTTTTAAATATACCTCTGGAATTTTATTCCATTTCAAATTATAAATCACATTTACAAAATCACACTTATAAAATCCAATTTCGTTATACGAAATTATTTATTAACTTTTGATTATAAAATCAAACTATTTATTTTACACAAATTCATTGTTGACGTCTCATTCAGAAAATAATAAACATTTTCTTATAAAAAAATATTCAGATTTCGAAAATATTTTTATTTTAATCAAATTAGCTGATTTTATATTGAAATTGAAAATTACACAACAGAACTAACTTTCAAATTTTCAAATGAAAATCAGCCATTTGCTATGTTTCAACAGACGCATAACAAATACCAAATTTTCATTGACGTTATAAAAATCATTAAAATTTCCGGGTCCTTGCAATATATGTATGCATGCACACCATACTCCCTCTTTTCCCTCCAAAACCATTCATACTACCCCTTCCCCATGCTTTCCACTATTCATGTCATGTTCTTGTGTACTTGGGTTGAAAAAGTGTACTTTAATATGTTATGTATAAATATTTTTATGAAATATAATTTTATTTTAACTTATATGTTTATATGCATAAGAGCTAATGTGTACATGCATATGTACATGTACACAACATGTTAAATAGTTTGTAATATGTGCATCTGTGTTTAACATAGCGTTATCGCTTTTAAAACAACTTTTAACCAATGAAAAATCGATATTTTGGTAAATAACTTCCGGTCACATTTTCTATTTCTCTATGAACTATATATATTGGTAAACAAATTTTGAAAATGATTTTATCTTCATTAATTATTATTTAAAATAGTTTTATTTATTAATAAAAATCCATTTATTAATTATTTAAAATATAATTAAATATTCATTTAAATAGCGATTAAATTCCGGGTCGTTACAGCTAAATAGGTGTCAAATATAATTTAATTAGCAGAATGGTATTTTATTCCGCTAAACAGATGTCAATTACAATTTAATTAGCAGAATGGTGTTTTATTCTACTAAACAAATGTTATTAGGTTTCATATTCAATTGGTGTTACTTAAGGGTAATCGACAAAGAAAATCTCTTGGATATGATATTCTTTAAAAGAGAGTTTGCTGCCAAAACAAAACCGATCTTTTAGAAATAAAGCAGGTTTAAACTTTAAAACATAATAATTAAATAATATTTAAACTCTTTATTTAATAATAATTAAACCTTTAATTAATAATTAACTATTAATTAAATAATTAAATATTATTTAAAATAGTTTGTAACAACCCTGTATTTTGTGATTATTTTAATTATTTATTTTGGTTATTTTAATTGATTTCCTGATTTAAAAACTTTATTTTATTTATTAAAATGAATAAATTTTGTTATTTTAAATATAAATTTTGATTTTGATGTGAATTAGAATTCCAAACATGACTAAAAAGGATATTTTCCAGAAAAGTGAATTTTGGTCAATATGGTCAAACTTTGACTTTTAATTTAGAAATTTTAAAGTTTGAAAATTTAAATTTTATCTTTTATTATGAAAGTAAATAAAATTTTAAGAATAATGCTTTTCGTTTCGTTAAAATCTGATTTATAATGTGAAAGTTATACCCTTTTAAATATTGTGTGTAATTTGTTGTATTTAACAAAATTATTTATTTTAAATTATAAAAAAATAATATTTTATTTGGTCATGTAATATTATAATTTATATTTATATGGGTAAAATAACATGTTATGTATATACTTTGGTTTTAAAACATTTTAAAGATATAATTGGCATTTTCCAGTGTTAGCTGTATTTTGTTTAAAATTCTAATTTCCAGTTTCAATTAATTAAAGTAATTCTTTATTTGTTTTTCTATTTTTTTCTTAAAATCTTATTTTATTCTCATTCCCACTTTATTTTGTTCCTCGTTTATTTTATTTATTTGACCTTTTATTTGTTTAAAGTGAAATAGAAATTTTATAAGGCTAGTGATATTTATTTGTAATTTTCATGTCTTATTTCCAATTTTTAAACATTTTTCTTTAGTTTTTTTTCTATTTTTTCTAAATTAAATTTTTTATTTCACTTTGAAAATACTTTAGAAATTATTTTATTTCAAAAATTTTCTTTAGAATATTTTTAAAATGAAGTAGATAATTTTCCAAAGACAATCGTGATTTATTTGTAATTTCTGGACCCTGTTTTCAATTTTTAAGCAATTTCTTATATTCTTTTTCCATTTTCTTTAAAATTAATTATTTATTTCTATTTATAATATTTTGTTTCAGTTGTTAGAGCTTATTTCTGAGTTTATTTTTGTTTTATTGGAATTAAAAAGAAAAAGAAATATGAAGGGTTTAAAATTGCTTAGAAACCGATGTCCTTTCACCTCCTTAAGTCTTTTCAATTGCCATAACCCCTCCTTTATGCTTTGGCCATGACTTTTACTTTTGTTTTCACGTGAAAACTCTCATTTTTCATTTCATCATTCGACCACTTCAGATCTGAAGCAAAAGCTTTTGGTAATGATTTCATTTTTCTTCTTTTCTCCTTATTTTTCTATGAAAATTGCCTTGTTTTCTCTTGTTTTTGGATAGGCCTCTCCTCCACATCCATGGCCACAAACTCCTACATCTCTTCCCTGCCATCAACACCAGCTACTCCTCTGGTCTTGACCAAGGCCGAGCCACCATGATGCCAAAACTCCACAAAAATTGCAAAACAAGCCATAAAAACATGATTGTTTACCACTATTGCTTCACCACTCCATTTTCCACCACCACCACCACCTTAGGCCGCCTCCACCACCTCTGGCCAGACCACCACACACCTTTCCTTCCACTGACCTGATCCATACCCCTCTGACCTGACCACACAAGCCCATGGCCGAGCCATTTTTGTGAACAAAACCCACTTATTTTGCCTTAAACTCTTCATATTCCTTTGTATAAACTTCCTCCTCATATTCTACTACCTAGGCCATGCATACACATGACCAAACCTGAGCCAAACTTGTTCAAACCAGAGCCAAAACATCCCTAGGCCATGACAAAAGAATAGAGAAAGCAAGGCAAAAGATTTGGCATTCGTATCTCTTTTTATTTAAAAGTTATGTCATTTCTAGTGTATTGAAATTTATGGTTTGCTTTGATTTTTGTTTGGGTTGTAACACAAGATCTATATCATTGGATTTGCTCTCCACACTCAAATTGTATTAGAGTTGTCGTGCCTTCATAATCTTTGTGTTGTGTGCTTGTTGGCAAATCTCCAGCTTAACAGGTGAGTTATTCTCACCAGACAATATGTACATATATAACTAGTGAATTGACCCCTTTTGAATCTGTAAAATGCATTATCATGTTACACTTGCTATGTTATGATTTTATGATGTTCACCCATGCTTAAACACCTATTATATTATATGTTACTGTTATATTATGCTGTTCTATTATTTTTATCAGTTTATCACACTGCAAGTTCCCTTTAGATTAGAATCACTATGGGTTGAAATGATACATACCCGAACGGACTTTAGAATAGGAGAAAATCATTATGGGCTGAAATGATAGGCCTGAATGATTTTCAATTATTTTTCATTTCCTTGGGATTGCGGGTTTGAAATGATCAAACCCGGGTTTTCTTTGTAAATTACGGGTTGAAATGATATATTACCCGTATCACTTTACCTAGACTAGAAATGAAATACAGACCCGTTGTTAAAATATGTTTTTATAAAAATCTTAAAAATATTTTTGAAATGTAAATATTATAATATTTGATTTAAACTAAATAAAAAAATGATTTATGTAAGCATTATTGATTTTTTTGAAAATTTATAAGTGAAATAAATTATTGGTAAAACTAGAAAATTTGAAATGTAAGTTATTTTGGAAAATTTTAATTGGGTGATAATTGGAATTTAAATTAAATATGAAATGTGATAACTTCATGATAATTTGGATTAAAGTGAATTTAAATGATTTTTATATTATATTTGAATAAAGTTAAAATGTGAAATGAATGAATATTTAAGTTGAAATTTTGAAATATAACTAAAATTGGAAATTTGTGAATTTGGCTTAAGAGTGAATTTTAAGTTAAGTAAATAAAAATGGAATTAAGTTATATTTGAAAATTTAAAATTAAGTATTAAGTTAATTTAATTTAATGAATTTATAATTTAAAATTGGAATTTAATAAGTGAATTATTATTAAATTTTGATTTTTGAATGGAGGTTTAACTTTATAAAATCATGAATATAAGGGTATTTGAATGATTATATATGATTTTATAAGTTAAAAATGATTTATATAAAAATATAATTGTTTGTGAAATTATACTGAATATTTGAAGTTAATTAACTGCATCTCTGAAATGCTATTAATTCTAATGTAAATGATAATACAACATTTGTAAATGCTGTAGTTGATAATAATGAACCAAATGGCTAAATTTAATTAAAGGCTATTATAGCATTTTTGTAATGTTATAATGGTTGAATTTAACTAAGTTTATTTGAAACTAATGTAACCCTATTACAGCATTTTAAATGCTGTCTTTTGCTAAATTGAACTGTTTTAAATGTGACTTTCCGTAGCATTTTCTAAATGCTGCAAAAGTTGAATTTTCATTGTTTTAATTAATTTAAGTAAACGAATGAAAGATTAAAATTTTGGAAATTTAATAATTTAATTATTAATAATAACTTTATTTTTATGATTTAAAATAAAGTAATTTGTTTCGAAATATAAACTATTTTGAAATATGATATTTTGATATTTTGAAATGGATTTTTGAAGGATATTGAATTTTGAAATGATATTTGATTTCGAAGTATAAAATACCATTTTGAAATTTTAACCACGGGGTGTATTTAATTTATAGTTTAACTGATCCTTGAAGGATGGGCGATCCCAAGCATCCTTTGAGTTATTGTGCATTTCTACTACAGTTCACTTGAGTTGGTTTACATTATATAAGTATATATTGTCCTGACTCGAGTGTTTTGTGTTTTACTTTACGCTCGGGTCAGCCTGAGTATTTACAGCTTAGCTTTGGATCTCATTCTGGAGCTAGGAATCGCTGGAGATTCTGCTTGTCTAGTTATCTGTTCCTTTCAGTTCAGTTTTCTATTCTAGTTCTGGTATTTATAAACTTCTATGTATTTGGGATTTCTATTGTATATGTTTTCAGAATGATATTATGTATTATGTTCTGAGAGTTTGTATATAGTAGCTTCATGAACTACTATGGTATTTTATTTCCGCTGCGAGTTATTCTGATATGTTCTGTGTCTGTGATTCTCTGTATTTGATTTCATTTGCTCCAAATTTAATTACAATCTGTTATTTTGAATTATTCAAGTCAGACATGTGTGGATTATTGTCGATTTGAATGGTCCAAAATAGTGGGTCGTTACATTTGGTATCAGAGCTTTGGTTTTAGGCAAACCTTAGCCTGCGGAGCAAAAACTCATTAGAGATAGGGTAGAAATACCCTAGAATAAGTGAAATCAATCTCAGAATCATTTCTTTGTGAGAGAACGTATTTTCGAAGTATAAAATGATTTTCAAATGATTTTTAAAGAATTTTCAAAGATTATTTTGATATAAATTTCCTTGCTTTGAAAGTAAAATATTTCTTAAACTTCATTCCTTTCGTATCCACCTTGTTAGTAATTTCTTTGATTAGGATCCTCTAAAATTTTGAACTTCTCTCTTGATTGATCTAGATCCATTGTTGATAGGAATCTATTTTGAGTATGTCAAAATCAGTAGTTTGTTAAGTTGTTTTGAGTAAACTCTGTTGTATCTTTTGCTTAGCTAAAGTTGTCCAACTAAAGATATTTATGCTTCTGTTTTCGTATGTTATGAATTCGAGTCTTTCCAAATTTTTATGGGAATTTTTCTGTATCGATATAGGTTATATATCTCTAATCTTCGTTTGGATTCTTATCGAATAAGATTCCTTTGAATTTTGGAACGCTCCCACTTGTTCTGAAATCCATTCCTGTCTCCCCTAATTGTATTCTTTTGATTTTGGAGCATTGCATCACTCCACTTTGTATGACCTTTATAGGGTGGCGATTCTGCCAATCTTTGAATGATTATAATTGGCATTGATTCATCGGAGATTTCTGTATCCTCGGTTTGAGATGTTTTCTATCTTCTGCTATATTTAGATTCTATCTCTGGCAATCGAAGGTCGATTTGCCTTAGATTTTCGCATCGATTATATTCCTGAAGTCACGGTTGACCAGTTAAGGTCGCCCGCGATTCATATAGGCTTATATATCTTCTATTTGGTAATTTAATTATCTTATCTTCGTTTGAGCCTATCTTTGAATTAGAATTCTATTTGATTAGAGTCCTTCTAAATTTGAATCTCTGTTTTGCTTTGAAATCCATCCTTGAATCGTCCCTTGGAAAGTTTGTGGTTGATTGTCTTTTGAAAATTGTGTATTCATCGTAGTTTTTATTTTGATAAGGATGGCCATATTTTTATATAAAGATGAAATGTTTTTGATAAGGATTATGTACCTTTAAAAAAATGAGAATTTGAAGTTTTGAAAGGATTTGAAATTTTGAAAGTTTTATAAGAAATGTTTTCATATAAAATGATTTATAACTGAAGGTTTTGAATCTGAATTTAAGTGATTGAACTCTGGCATTTTGGAACTGTTTTTAAGATTTTGAAATAATAAATAATATGATTTGAAATTATTTTTCCGAATAAGTAATGTTTCAATGATTTTAATGGGTTTTAATGATTTTGAAGGAATTTCAAAAAAGTTTTCAAAGTAAATGGAAGTCCAGAACCACTTGTGTCGCTGGAAAATAATTTCGGTGATGAGTGCACGCATCATCGACATTGATTTTCGAGTTTCTGAGTGAGGGAGAGGCCACTTCGGTAACTTTGCTATGCGATTGATTTGTGAAACCAATTCTGATTTCAAGTTCCGAAGTGTGATGTGATATTCGAAAGATATATGTATATATATTTGTAAAATTTGAAATGAGCCGGTGTTCAGTCCTTGAGTTTTGGATTTGATTTGATATAACCCTATTTTTGGAATGGATTTACTGATTTAATTGTGATTTCCAACTCTTGGATTGAAATATGATTTCTTCAACTATTTTAAAGGTTCGAGCACTTCCAAATCAAGGTTAACTTTTCAAAGCTAAGAAATTTTGAAAAGTAATTTGATAAAGTATATAAGTTTGTTTTGAATGTTTAAGTATGAAGTAATATGATTTAAATAAGTTGAAACTGTTTGGTTAAGTAAATGAATAAAGCAATTTTAAAATTTTCTAATATGAAATTTAGATTTGAAATGTTTTGAAAAGAATTTGGTCTTCAAAATATTTTGAATAAAATTTAGTTTAAATGTTTTAACTTAGTAACATCTTTATGAAACTATATATTTAACAAGTTGAAATAAATATATAATTTGTACGTATGCTGTTTTATTCGCATAATTAATTTGATCCAAGTTTGAGTACACAAGTTCGAGGTGGATTACACCATTTCGTGTTAGGATTTTTCATTCGATTCTTGATGGCGAATATTTGATATGGATTTTGGGCTTGATTCCAGAATTCTCTATCATAGTATATGGCTATGCAAGGAGACTGATGGCTTCTAGTCGAGAAACCATATCGAAATCCGCATTAGGGAAGTCGAATGGACAATACTAGTTCGAAAGCGAACTTGTGTGATCAAGCGAGCGATCAAATGTAGTTTTGCGAAATGATGACGTATGTACATCTTATATCCTAATATCATTTATATATTTTGACGCTGAAATTGAAAGCTGTCGAGTTAGAATATCTTTGCTTACTAAAAGAAAATTCCAATTTAAATTACAAAGATATATAACCCATAAAAGCAAAGATATTCAAATCCCATATGGCTCTTCATACAGCGAAATTTATTTTGAAAAATTTGATCCTTATATAAGATGGACCTTACATAAGTATAAGATGATTTTGAAAACATTTGATTTTGGAAATGAATTGGTTGACTTAAATTATTGATTTGGAAATTTGGATTTATTTTCTAAATCTATTATTCTGGAAACGTTGAAACTAAAGATAATTAATTTGAGAAGAAATAATTCGGTGAAATTGTATATGATTTTGAAATTGAACTGATATTGAAACAAATTGAAATTTGAGAACCTTATGTTACTAAACACTTGATTTGGAAGTTGTCGAACTTATATAAAATTGATTTGTATGAGTATGAAATTGATTCGAAAACTATAGATTTGAAAAGGTACTCAATTTGAAAGTGAAATCTTATATATAATGGATATTATATAAGTACGATATTTGAAAGTGATTTGAAAAGGTACTATATGATACATATTTTCGAAGTAAAGATATGGAAAGTGCCTTCTGCTTGATATCCGATTTGTGGCCACATCTTGGATTCATTCTATCGATATTATTCTCTCTGATTTTTGGTTTTCCGGATATGATACTCGAGTGTCCTTCGAATTCCATGGCGTTACCCATGGTCTTACGAACTCGACTGCATAGCGTAATTCGTAAGGCAGTGATTGCTTAAAAGGTACGGATGTTTCCTGGGGAATCCAGGCGTAACCATTGTGTATCTGCGATCTATGGTCGTGTTAGTGGCGTAATCCGCAAGGCAGAGATTGCTTAAGGGGTATGGATGTTTCCTGGGGGATCCAGGCGTAACCATTTTTATGTATCCTGCGGTCCACCGGTTTGTTGCATGGCAAAATTCGCAAGGCAGTGAATGCTTAAAAGGTACGGATGTTTCCTGGGGGATCCAGGCGTAACCATTGTGTATCTGCGATCCATGATTTGATTTGTTTGTTTTTGTTTGGATTGTACTTTCCATATCTGTTTTTAAAAGTTTTTCCAGTATTTTCACTGGGTGTTGAAACAAGTCTACTAAGTACCTGGAGAATTCTAGTTTTGCGCCTGATCAACGCACTACCAGAGTCTACAGGAACAAGGATAAACTTGTTAAGACATCGAGTTATAAAAGTATTTTGATAAAATATTATATAAATGATACTTTGATTAGTTATTTCCTTTTTAAACGATTTTAAAGTGTTTTAAATATTTTACCTCTTCAACCAACAATTTTAAATTAATGGCTCATCCTTGTCTTTCATCCTATTTTCCCTTCTAGCTATTCCTATTCTCCACCTTATTAAACTTACCCATAACAATAGTTATCAGGTATAATTTTAATCTTCTTATCGTCTTGTCTTAATCCTATTCCATTTTATCTTTTCTGTGTTTTCCGTACCTCATTCCTTTTCGAGGACGAAAAGATTTGAGTGGGGGAGAGTGTAACAACCCTGTATTTTGTGATTATTTTAATTATTTATTTTGGTTATTTTAATTGATTTCCTGATTTAAAAACTTTATTTTATTTATTAAAATGAATAAATTTTGTTATTTTAAATATAAATTTTGATTTTGATGTGAATTAGAATTCCAAACATGACTAAAAAGGATATTTTCCAAAAAAGTGAATTTTGGTCAATATGGTCAAACTTTGACTTTTAATTTAGAAATTTTAAAGTTTGAAAATTTGAATTTTATCTTTTATTATGAAAGTAAATAAAATTTTAAGAATAATGCTTTTCGTTTCGTTAAAATCTGATTTATAATGTGAAAGTTATACCCTTTTAAATATTGTGTGTAATTTGTTGTATTTAACAAAATTATTTATTTTAAATTATAAAAAAATAATATTTTATTTGGTCATGTAATATTATAATTTATATTTATATGGGTAAAATAACATGTTATGTATATACTTTGGTTTTAAAACATTTTAAAGATATAATTGGCATTTTCCAGTGTTAGCTGTATTTTGTTTAAAATTCTAATTTCCAGTTTCAATTAATTAAAGTAATTCTTTATTTGTTTTTCTATTTTTTTCTTAAAATCTTATTTTATTCTCATTCCCACTTTATTTTGTTCCTCGTTTATTTTATTTATTTGACCTTTTATTTGTTTAAAGTGAAATAGAAATTTTATAAGGCTGGTGATATTTATTTGTAATTTTCATGTCTTATTTCCAATTTTTAAACATTTTTCTTTAGTTTTTTTTCTATTTTTTCTAAATTAAATTTTTTATTTCACTTTGAAAATACTTTAGAAATTATTTTATTTCAAAAATTTTCTTTAGAATATTTTTAAAATGAAGTAGATAATTTTCCAAAGACAATCGTGATTTATTTGTAATTTCTGGACCCTGTTTTCAATTTTTAAGCAATTTCTTATATTCTTTTTCCATTTTCTTTAAAATTAATTATTTATTTCTATTTATAATATTTTGTTTCAGTTGTTAGAGCTTATTTCTGAGTTTATTTTTGTTTTATTGGAATTAAAAAGAAAAAGAAATATGAAGGGTTTAAAATTGCTTAGAAACCGATGTCCTTTCACCTCCTTAAGTCTTTTCAATTGCCATAACCCCTCCTTTATGCTTTGGCCATGACTTTTACTTTTGTTTTCACGTGAAAACTCTCATTTTTCATTTCATCATTCGACCACTTCAGATCTGAAGCAAAAGCTTTTGGTAATGATTTCATTTTTCTTCTTTTCTCCTTATTTTTCTATGAAAATTGCCTTGTTTTCTCTTGTTTTTGGATAGGCCTCTCCTCCACATCCATGGCCACAAACTCCTACATCTCTTCCCTGCCATCAACACCAGCTACTCCTCTGGTCTTGACCAAGGCCGAGCCACCATGATGCCAAAACTCCACAAAAATTGCAAAACAAGCCATAAAAACATGATTGTTTACCACTATTGCTTCACCACTCCATTTTCCACCACCACCACCACCTTAGGCCGCCTCCACCACCTCTGGCCAGACCACCACACACCTTTCCTTCCACTGACCTGATCCATACCCCTCTGACCTGACCACACAAGCCCATGGCCGAGCCATTTTTGTGAACAAAACCCACTTATTTTGCCTTAAACTCTTCATATTCCTTTGTATAAACTTCCTCCTCATATTCTACTACCTAGGCCATGCATACACATGACCAAACCTGAGCCAAACTTGTTCAAACCAGAGCCAAAAACATCCCTAGGACATGACAAAAGAATAGAGAAAGCAAGGCAAAAGATTTGGCATTCGTATCTCTTTTTATTTAAAAGTTATGTCATTTCTAGTGTATTGAAATTTATGGTTTGCTTTGATTTTTGTTTGGGTTGTAACACAAGATCTATATCATTGGATTTGCTCTCCACACTCAAATTGTATTAGAGTTGTCGTGCCTTCATAATCTTTGTGTTGTGTGCTTGTTGGCAAATCTCCAGCTTAACAGGTGAGTTATTCTCACCAGACAATATGTACATATATAACTAGTGAATTGACCCCTTTTGAATCTGTAAAATGCATTATCATGTTACACTTGCTATGTTATGATTTTATGATGTTCACCCATGCTTAAACACCTATTATATTATATGTTACTGTTATATTATGCTGTTCTATTATTTTTATCAGTTTATCACACTGCAAGTTCCCTTTAGATTAGAATCACTATGGGTTGAAATGATACATACCCGAACGGACTTTAGAATAGGAGAAAATCATTATGGGCTGAAATGATAGGCCTGAATGATTTTCAATTATTTTTCATTTCCTTGGGATTGCGGGTTTGAAATGATCAAACCCGGGTTTTCTTTGTAAATTACGGGTTGAAATGATATATTACCCGTATCACTTTACCTAGACTAGAAATGAAATACAGACCCGTTGTTAAAATATGTTTTTATAAAAATCTTAAAAATATTTTTGAAATGTAAATATTATAATATTTGATTTAAACTAAATAAAAAAATGATTTATGTAAGCATTATTGATTTTTTTGAAAATTTATAAGTGAAATAAATTATTGGTAAAACTAGAAAATTTGAAATGTAAGTTATTTTGGAAAATTTTAATTGGGTGATAATTGGAATTTAAATTAAATATGAAATGTGATAACTTCATGATAATTTGGATTAAAGTGAATTTAAATGATTTTTATATTATATTTGAATAAAGTTAAAATGTGAAATGAATGAATATTTAAGTTGAAATTTTGAAATATAACTAAAATTGGAAATTTGTGAATTTGGCTTAAGAGTGAATTTTAAGTTAAGTAAATAAAAATGGAATTAAGTTATATTTGAAAATTTAAAATTAAGTATTAAGTTAATTTAATTTAATGAATTTATAATTTAAAATTGGAATTTAATAAGTGAATTATTATTAAATTTTGATTTTTGAATGGAGGTTTAACTTTATAAAATCATGAATATAAGGGTATTTGAATGATTATATATGATTTTATAAGTTAAAAATGATTTATATAAAAATATAATTGTTTGTGAAATTATACTGAATATTTGAAGTTAATTAACTGCATCTCTGAAATGCTATTAATTCTAATGTAAATGATAATACAACATTTGTAAATGCTGTAGTTGATAATAATGAACCAAATGGCTAAATTTAATTAAAGGCTATTATAGCATTTTTGTAATGTTATAATGGTTGAATTTAACTAAGTTTATTTGAAACTAATGTAACCCTATTACAGCATTTTAAATGCTGTCTTTTGCTAAATTGAACTGTTTTAAATGTGACTTTCCGTAGCATTTTCTAAATGCTGCAAAAGTTGAATTTTCATTGTTTTAATTAATTTAAGTAAACGAATGAAAGATTAAAATTTTGGAAATTTAATAATTTAATTATTAATAATAACTTTATTTTTATGATTTAAAATAAAGTAATTTGTTTCGAAATATAAACTATTTTGAAATATGATATTTTGATATTTTGAAATGGATTTTTGAAGGATATTGAATTTTGAAATGATATTTGATTTCGAAGTATAAAATACCATTTTGAAATTTTAACCACGGGGTGTATTTAATTTATAGTTTAACTGATCCTTGAAGGATGGGCGATCCCAAGCATCCTTTGAGTTATTGTGCATTTCTACTACAGTTCACTTGAGTTGGTTTACATTATATAAGTATATATTGTCCTGACTCGAGTGTTTTGTGTTTTACTTTACGCTCGGGTCAGCCTGAGTATTTACAGCTTAGCTTTGGATCTCATTCTGGAGCTAGGAATCGCTGGAGATTCTGCTTGTCTAGTTATCTGTTCCTTTCAGTTCAGTTTTCTATTCTAGTTCTGGTATTTATAAACTTCTATGTATTTGGGATTTCTATTGTATATGTTTTCAGAATGATATTATGTATTATGTTTTGAGAGTTTGTATATAGTAGCTTCATGAACTACTATGGTATTTTATTTCCACTACGAGTTATTCTGATATGTTCTGTGTCTGTGATTCTCTGTATTTGATTTCATTTGCTCCAAATTTAATTACAATCTGTTATTTTGAATTATTCAAGTCAGACATGTGTGGATTATTGTCGATTTGAATGGTCCAAAATAGTGGGTCGTTACATAGTTAATCTTTATATAAATCATTACATGTTAATTAATTCCAATTAATAATTAAATAATAGTTAACTAAAACTTAAATAATAATTAAACCTTCATTTAAAATAATTGAATCTTAATTAAGTTTTAATTAAATCATAACTTAATTAGTAATTAAATAAACCCATTATTTAACAAATGAATAATTAATCATTGATTAATAATTGAATACAAATTAATCCTTAATTTTAAATTATAAACTAAAGCTTAATTATAAATTAAAGCTTAATTAAATCTTAATAAATCATAAATAAATCATAATTAAACCTTAATTAATATTAGTTAAGTCCTAATTAAATAATGATTGTACCTTAATTAATTAATAATTGATCAAAAAAATTGATCTCCAATTAAATAATAATTAATTAAATAATTAACCTCTAATTAAATAATAATTAATTAAAATAATTAAACTTGATTAATATAAAAATTAATACTTAATTATCTCTTAACTTTATTAATCATTAGTTAAAACTTCCTAAATTAATTAATAATAAACTTACTTAATTAATACTAATTAATTACTTAACTTGATTACTAATTAATTAATTAATTATTATTATTAATTAATTAATTAATTAATTATCAAAAGATACTTAATTAAGTAATAATTAACTTATATGCTCACTAATTAAATTTGAAAATGGTTTTTCAAAAAACATTTAAAAGAAACACTTTTAAAACTTGAAAAGCGTTAAATTCCCCGAACTGCATCCATAGTGACTATCACTATGGATGTAATAACTTAGAATTACTTTTCTAAGTTAACATCCAAAACTTTAACTTTTCACGTTTGCTTACTTTTAATACATAATTTAAAATAGTTTTAAAAACTTTAACTAGAGTCAGAAACTAAAATATGATAAAACAAAACATTTACTAAACAAAAACTAGTAAATGATTTGATTTTCAAAATGGATCTCAAGTCCTTTTCAAAATCTCAACTTCTAACTTCCAAACCATTTAATCACATATCCAAGATTATGAATATTAAATCATATCATCACTATGCATCACAAAGATCACAACTTTAAATCCAAACACATTGATTTAATATATCGATTCAAGTCAAATGCTAAAACACAAACTACCACATACATATACATCCAAACCATATCATAATCCAAACATTAACATTGTATATAAAAATCACATAACCATCATATATGCAAAGGCAATATCTTTCCAAAAGTTAGAAGTTTACTCACCGAAAATTTGCAAAACCCTTTTGAAAACATGAAATAACTTTAGAACTATGGAAAACTTAATTTATGGACTTAAAACTTGGAAATAGGCTTGTCCATAGTAGAGTTCGGCTAGGCCATGACATGTATAGGTGAGGTGGGGACTTGTTTTGGAGAGGTCAAGGGACTACGGATAATGTTGAATTCACAAAATTGGGCCTAAAATTTAGTCATCTTCTCTTATAATTTTGGCTATGTTACTCTTAGAATTTGGAGAAGTTGTCAAAGAGAAAGTTCTTTGAAATTCTCTTCTCTATAATATTAGAAAAAGTATCACTCAAATTGGATCTGTTTTGAGGGAGATAGAGTCAAAAGCAGAAGAGGTATTTTCGGACTTGAAAATATGGGTCCGAAAACACTCTGTAGAGAAATGATATTTTGAAATGGCTAAGCTCAAAATTTGAAGAAGTAGGTACAAAAGAAAGTTCTAGCCACTGGAATTTTATACGTTATTAAAAAAAATTCTCCATTAGAGTAAGAGATGAGTCAGATATGATAAAATAAAGAAGAAGAAAATTTTGAAGAAGTGAAGGGCTTTTATAAGCAAAAGAAAAGGTAAATTACCTAAATGCCCTTGTCCTTTACCCTCCACTATCCTCTTGCCACCTCTCCTAGCCTCTTCCACCTCATGTACTCATGCCTACACCCTTGTTCCCTCTTCTCATTTCCATACAAACATGTTTAAGTACTCTTTGTACTTGATGTTTCTAATGTTGTGACATTTATATTTTTATTTTAAACCTTATATACTTAGGTATGAATACATATATACATACATTAATACACACTATATACATACACTAGCTTATTTACAAATGTGTATACTTATGCTAAAGAGTGCACAAGTTTCAGATAACTTTTAGTCGACGAAAAGCCGAAAATTCGGAAAACGAATTCCGGTCACATTTTTTATCTTTCTACGAACTAAATATTTTTGTAAACTAATTTTGAAACTATTTCACCTTCATTATTTATTATTTAATAGAGTTTTATTTTAGTTATAAAACCTATTATTTGAATATTTAAAATTAATTAAATATTTCCAAATTAAAGTGGTGAAATTTCGGGTCGTTGCACTCTCTTCCCTTTAAAAGAATTTCGACCCTGAAATTTAACCATAATCCTATCCCAAAAAACAAACCAAACAAGAAATATGTAACATTATTCATCGGTCCATACGATGTACATAGATCATTCATACAAAATATTATTTGACCATTCACTCGAATAAATAGCTTTACTTTCGAACTAGTATCACTCACTCGGCTTTCTAGTGCGGACTCCGATCAGGCTTCTTAATTAGAAACCTCCGTTCTCCTGACATAGCCATATACTATGATAGAAAACTTTGGTTCCACATTACTAACCCTCACTAAGTATTCGCCGTCAAAAATCGAGTGATGGATACTTATTCGGAATGGTGCGGGACACATTAAAGTCGTACACTCAAACCTTGGATCCAACTTGTGTGAAAAGAGGAATGATCTACGTTCAACTTACATACTTAATTTGTTGGTTCCTACCGATACTAGTTTTATTTGTGCTAAAATTATTTATGTAAACATTTCATAGAACTAACTTAAGCTTAACTTTTATAATATTCTACTACATTTTGAGAGTATATATCACTATCCGATTCAAACTTTTCCATTTTGAATTTATTTCTCTTAAGAAACTCGAGATCCAAATACCTGATTTTATTTAAGATCTCTTCTTGAAATGAGTTTTATACATTTTAATCATAAAAATATATTTACATATCCCGAGTAACCCTAAAATGTTACTAAGGTACTTGGTACTACCAAATAGTATCGTATATTCCCTTACTAAGAAGGGTAATAGTTAAGAGAAGTGTCTAACACCCGACATATTTCTTTCCCATTTTTTTAGTTATTTTCAGGCCACTTGAACTAGTTAACATAATATTCTTCTTTTATTCAAAATCCAATTTGTAAAAGAAATAAAAATACATACATACTTATATAATTTACCCCTACCTTTTTTATAAAACATTTCACAATGTTTATTCTTAGTTTAGATTATAATAAACAACTCTTATTACAATCTAATTTTAATTTTAATTTTTTATCCTAACATTATCATCCAACGCCTTATAGTTAAATTGTGAAACTGAATTCACAAGGTGTTCGTGTTAAATTTAACTAAGTCAATAATTTCTCATAAACTATCTAAGCCTAACTAATCAACAATAAATGATAATGATCAAACATTATCGTTCTCTAACAATAAACATATCATGTACAACTATAATAATTTTCTGAAAATCTTCTTTTATATATAAAATATAATCTCGGCAAATTTATTTCATTTACCTAATTTTAAAATACTGTGTCGGTTGGCCTTGTTTAAGTGCATTAGAGATTCCTTCCTAATCCGTAAACACTCAGCGGACCAATCCACACAATATAAAACATTTTTATAAAAATAACAAATGCACACTTTTATATATATCTGCTCAAACTCACTCTAGAGTCTCGCTTGCCCTTTCTCAAATGAGTTAACCCAACCAAAGCCTAAGTGTTCGCTCAACCTTAGCTATGATACCACTATAACGATCTGTCTTTCTTACACCTAAAGACGACACTTAATACATCTTCGGTATTCGTGTGCCGATGTTTTAAGTGTCCGAAAGACAGCTCGTATGGGGTGAAGAAAGAAAAAAACAGAATAGAATCTCACAAAAAAGTAACAAGTAACATATAATATATAAATCAAGTCTTTGCAAAAGAAAGAACATTATTATAAACAATCATCAGAGTACACTATCATATTATTAGCCTAGACAGTTATAACAGCATGTCCTTATAAATGCTGATAAATTCAACAATGAATACAACAGAAAAATACAGAAATACATATATTCGTCTTAGACATCCAGCTTGTCTAATGAACTCCAAAGCATCCGAAGCTAATTTGGAAAATATGCTCGGTCTGACTCAAGCGTTAAAATAAAATAACATCTAGATCAATCTGATAATACCAGTTGAGAAAACTCAAGTAATGGGGTGAACATATAATTATTCTGTGAGACTACGCCGCTAACGCGGAACAATTTTTTACCTCACAAGAACAACATCCATAGATGAAGAAATAAGAAACAAATTAGAATAACAATACAACCAAGAATAAATGAGCATAGACAAATAAAAATCCAAATTTAAATAATGAACACCAATAATTAAACATTGAGAAGAACCTTAGTCACTTCTCGGTGCAATTAAGAAAGAAGTTAACTTAAAAACTTGAAATCAAAGGAAAGAATAGAGAAATTTTTCAACAAATGACTAAGAGGGTGCGCCCCCCTTACCGAAAGTATACCTCTAGAAATATACTTGAGAGCTCTGATGGCTCTCGGAAACCTCCAAGTCGGATCCCGCCAACTATTACCGAGAATCTATGTACTTCACATCTCAATGTGCAACACCGAATCCAATCTACAGTGGATATGAAAATACCCTAAATGGGAGCAACCCCACATAGCTTGGCCCCTACACGCTCTTTGGGCTTATTCATTTTCGAGAAAGGATAACAAAGCTCAAATGAGCAACACATCGGCTTAGAGTGACGAAATACAACATGAAGAAAGCTGAACCGATAGTTAATATACCAACTATCGGGTATAATTTTAAAATGATCATATATGGAAATTAAATTTCATATTCCTACTACTATTCATCGATTCCAAACAAGTGTTATCCCTAATTGAAGTTGAAGCCGGGTAAGTTGAGGTAGTGTTACCTCTAGGCATTGCCATGATGACATTTTTAACATTCGAGATAGAAACGAGTCAATGCCTCGACGTTTAATGTTAAAAATATGACTAAATCCTTTTCATATAAGCGATATCATTTACGGAACTATTTTTCCATAACCGAATTGAACCTTACTTTTAAAACCAAACTTGTGCTGGGGTTTCACATTAAAAGCATTAACTTTAAACAAAGGGGCATTTCACCAGAAGGACAAACTTTGCAGTCCAATTAATTTCTAGGACACACATATGAAATAATTACTTTCAAGGCCAAAGTCAGCAGAATAATTACTTTCGAGGACAAAGTTAGCTGTCCAATTACTTTCAAGGACATAATTTCATAGGTTTTTAGGTCCTAGAAATTAATTATTTTGCGTATTGTCCTTAAAAGTAATTATTTTAGTTGTGTGTTCTAGAAATTAATTTCACTTGCTAAAGAGGCCCTTGTGGCTAATTTCCACTTAAACAAATTTATCAAAATGATTGATTAACTTTAAACCAAAATTTATTACTTCAATATCATTATTTAAAATGATCAATTAACTTTAAAAACAATGGTTAATTATTTCATACAGCTTTATTTAAAATAATTAATTATCTTTAATCTCAGTTCATTGCTTCAAAACAACAATATTTAAAAAGATTAATTAACTTTAATCAGCCTTGTGTAAATGATTAATTAACTTTAAAATTTTATTATTAAATTAATTAATTAGCTTTTAAAACGTCATTATTAAGATGGTCAATTAATCATAATCTCATTATTATTTAAATAATTAATTATCTTTAAAACATCATTATTAAAATGGTTGGTCAACTTTCAAACATCATTATTAAAATAATTAATTGTTTTTAAATAATTATTATTAAAATAATCAATTACTCTAAAACATTATTATTGATATAATTAATTTATTTTAAACCAACTTTATTTAAATAATCAATTATCTTTGTAAAACCCATGCACAAGATTTAACAAAATATTTCAAAGGGGATACCATTTCCATTCAAACATCACATAACTTAAGTATGGGGATATGTATACAAAAGCAAATAACAACTATGCACATATAGAAAATATCACTTATCAAATACTAACCTATTGGCGCACAATAGGAGAAATGAGACTTATTCTGCTAAATAAGTGTCGAATACAATTTAATTAGCAGAATGGTGTTTTATTTTGCTAAACAGATGTTATTGGGTTTCATATTCAATTGGGGTTACTTAAGGGTAATCGACAAAGAAAGTCCCTTGGATAAAATAATAATTAACTATTAATTAAATAATTAAACAATAATTAAATATTATTTAAAATAGTTAATCTTTAAATAAATCATTATCTATTAATTAATCTCAATTAATAATTAAATAGTACTTAATTAAAACTTAAATAATAATTAAATCTTCATTAAAATTAATTAAATCTTAATTAAGTTTTAATTAAATATTAACTTAATTAGTAACTAATTACGTTTAAATTAAATCTATCGCTTAATTTGACAGAATGGAAATTGTATGCGTTACTGTTATACATTTACAACGGCTCAATTATAATAATGGCACATAAATATACGACTATTATACATTTGCAACGGTTCAATTATAATAACGACTTATAAATATATAACCATTAACCTGCTTTTTTTAATTAATTCACTTAAAGTTTCAACATTTATTACCAAAAGCTTTTTTATAGTGTTTAATAAAAAGCTATAAAAAATTACAATTCAAAAGCACACGCTTTCACCTTCATATAACAACAAACCCAAAAATACACTGTTAAATAAATTATGTGGCAAACCCCGTGTACGTAGGACAAGTTCGCACTAGTATCTTATTATGGTAGAATAAATAATGTTTCCATAAAGCATTTTTTCAACATTTTCTTCCTTTCAAACCAAATTTTCTAAAGTTTGGTATATTCTTATAGTAATAGAATGATAAATGGTTTCTACAACTGACAAAATAATAAATATTTTTGCCTCTGGCGTTTTTTGGCTTTCAAACTATTTAGTATTTCAAAATATTTTTCAGTTGTAATCTCCAAAAAAATTCGATTATATTTTGGAATAGAATAAGTAACCGTACTATTTATTTTCTTAAAATAAATAAAGCATCATTTTTAGGTACATAATTAACGTATTGTAGAAAATTATGAATTACATACTTGCTATTAAGTGGTGACTAAGGCATTATTTTAAATCATTTTTATTAATCTGGTTATATTTAGTATGTACATTTAACTAAATATTATGTATAACTATATAGTAAATTATAATATGTTTGCTCACAAATTCTTCTACACACAATATACTGAGATTACAAATGAATACAAAATATCAAGATTATGTAATAACTTATACATGCTAAATATATTATATTGGCAAAATGTTGCATTCAATGAAAATAATTATGAAATTTTTATTATGGAAATTCCAAATCTTGACATATTTTTAATATGGAAAAATAGATAATGTTTCTATAAAGCATTCTTTTCTAAAGTTTCTTCCTTTCTTACAAGACTTACTAATTTTCTGTATATTTCCATAGTGGCCAAATAATAAATGGCACCAAGCAGATATTCCTCATATGCATCAAATACGACACATATTACTGAAAAGGCTATCTAAAAGGGCTAGAAACAATAGAGAAGTATTACACTCTGAAGATAGGCTCGCCATCTCATTTCATTTGTGGAGATGATCGTGTGGGTATTGAACAATCACGAGAAATGGTGAATTCTTGAGATAACGATCCCAAAAATAAAATAACTTTGTTTTCTTCTCTACGCTTTGCAATTAACATAAATCTAGGGAACTTTTATTTATGTGCACACGACACATTATATTGTCGAAAACGAACAATTTAGAAAACGAAGTTAACATACAAAATAGAAAACAACTTTTTTTTATTTTCCGCGTTTTGGAAAATAACACAAGCACGTGAAACAATCCATTCTTCCGGCGTCCCTCTATTCACTTCGTCTTCTCATCCATCTTTCTTTCATCTCTTTCACTGTCCTCCATTCTTCTTATATTTAAGATACATATTGAAAACCGAAAACACAAATTCGTTTTTAAACCAAACACTACCTAAAGCTCTGGCATTCAGAATGTCATCACCTATAGAAATATATGTAAATTTTTGGTTAAGGCCTTTCATAAAATGACGAGCAGGCATTCATAAAGTGCAAAAGTAAAACAAGTAATTATTTAACGCAACATCAATAAATAAATTGAAACTGAATCTTTTGAATTCACAAACTATGTAACAACCCGCATATTTTACGATTGTATATTTAAATGTTTTATTTAAATATAGCATCGTTTGTCGGATTTAAGTCCGAAAATGTCACTATTCGTAGAAGAACAGTCGAATTAGCGAAAAATCTATGTGGATCATGCTATTTGGAAGTGGCTATTTGAAAACACCTTCAAACACAAATTCAGACGTCTGAAATGGTTCGTTCAGACGTCTGAAATTTTTTGAGTCAATTCAGAAAGGAAATAGGCTAAAATTTCCATTTTCAGAAGTTTGAAATGGATGATTCAGACGTCTGAATATTGTACTAGATAACATCTGTTTTTCCAGATTCAGACGTTTGAATTGGAAATTTCAGACGTCTGAATGAAGATTTAAATTGAGATTCAATAATTTGGACTCGAGACCTATTCCATTGAGTTCAAAGTGGTGTTTGTGACTTTTTTAAGTATAAACATCGATATGTTTTGAGTTGGGTAAAATTTTGAAGTTTTCAACTATGGCTTTGGGTTTGGGTTTCAACCCATCAACCTTCTAATAACCTAACCCTTCATCCAACTCTTCTTCATTCACTCTATTATTTCCTAACTCTCAAGCTAAAAGAAAAATGGGGGAAGAGAAAAGAAATTAGAAATTCCTAAGCCCTAATTCTCTTAGGAATTATCAACTTCAAGCTAGAAATCAAGGAAAAGCTTAGGTAAGCATCCTCTTCATCTTCTCCATCTCAATCCCTCTTCAAATTCTCAGAAATTCCTAATATCTTAACTTAGAGAAAACTTCATCTTTGATTATAGATTGAAGTTCTTGAGGGATTGTTGAAGAGAGATTAACCTATTGCTTGTTCTAGAGCTTATCATTTGTGTTTGGGTTTAAAAGGCGAGTTTTTGAACTCACATCTACGTCTATATCTTTGATAGTGTTAGGTATTAATTCCTAACATCTATTTCTTGTCCACTTGCTTTTGAATTGAATTGGTTTGATGAATATTCCAATTTTGGTGTTTTTAAATCAAAATCTATGAAAATCCTTATATGGATGTTTGGACATGTTGGTCGGAGAGTATTGGTGAGTCTTTGGGGTTGGGTAGTCGTTTGGCATCAACCCCTAGCAATTGTCACTCATCTGATCGCTTCCGATATGATTTGGCCATTATTGGCCTAGGCAAAAAATTGCCCAGAACTCCAGGTTCAGACGTCTGAATTATTCATTTCAGACGTCTGAATCTGCTTGTCTCGGCCCAATTTGCCTATTTTATGTGGGTTTCCAATTTTAATCGATTCGTGTTGATCCTATTTGTTGTTATCTTTTATATCAACTTTGATGACTACTTTTTCGGGATTTTTGGGAATATCCATTTTAATGGATTCGGTATCGATTTTTATGGTGTTAATTCATGTCGTTGAATGTGGATTTCGGTGATTGATTGTTTCTACAATCATTTCTTTGATTTGTCCCTTTAAAATGCAAAGGTTTCAATACTAGTAGTAAAGTTCAAACTCTTTCATCAAAACGATTTCAACTCTATCTTAATAACAAATCTCGTTTATAAAACCATTTTCCAATCTATTAGTATATACAAACCTTTACCTCATTCGTATGAGAAATCTAATTAAACGGCTTAGTAAAACAAGTGGTATGAAATGCTTGCGTTTACTTCGTCGGTTAATTCTTGGACTTGTTCGACTGAACTCTTGTGACAATTTTCGAGTGGAAATCTACAATTTATTCGTAAATATTTAAGTAGCTAGTGGTTATGCGACATGAAGCTAAACTCTTATATTTACTGGCTTAGTGTAATTCACACTTTTATTGATCGATGATGATCATTTTGTGATTTAGACTAGCGATGTGCGATGTCTATTTGTTTGTGTGGGGATTAAAACCTCGTTTGTGGAGCTTCGGCTCAAATTTGGCGGGGTAGCGACTCGTGGTCTTCGGGCCGTTTGTGGAGCTTCGGCTCAAAATTTATGCTTAGCAACCATGGAATAGTAATCTGTTTGTGATACATGTTTTGGTAAGTTTTCATGCTCCCGTTTGTGATAGGCCTCCCCCCTTTGTGATTTCTGGATTTCTAGTTGTTGATTTCTAGAATTTGTGTTTCACCTCTTTTTGTGATTGGCAATGATGTGTTTGTCAATATTTGGGGTTCGGTGAATAAAATAAAGAATATGACGTTCTTTTGGTGTTTTGAGATTCTTGAGATATTGTATGATTTTGTTGTTGTCTAAAGTATATTTGTCACAGTTTGACATTTTGGTTATCATACGTTTTTATTATATCTCTTCTTATATCTCATTTTATATATGATAATTATAGCTAGACTGATCCATTTATTATTTTCTTATCAAATAATACTCGGGTCAGACCGAGATGTTACAGGTGCTTCTGCTTGACTCCTTATCTGGGACCATCTTCTGACTTTTGTCTAACTACACAGTTTTGTAGTTTTTGTTATTATACATTAGAGACAGAGACTCCTTGATGTATAATTATTCTTTTTTCTAGCACTTGTATCTACTCTTTTGTGATGTAGTGGATCTAGATTGACCACTACTTTGATGTACACTTTTATGTGATATATTCATATCTGATTCCGCCTTTGCGATATGAATGTCTGCGACTGATTTGTGTTATGTTTATTTCCATATTTGTTTCCGAAGGCCTCATAGCCACTGTGTGGTAGCTTCGAGTTTGTATTTGATATGTCGGATTTCCTCTTGAAATGAAATGTAAGTTACTTTATCCGACATATCGATACTCGCCCAAAGAAATTACATAGATGGTCGCTCCTCAACAGCCTTATTCTTCGTGTTAGTCGACAGCATTACCCAGTAGTGTTCTTGACTAGCGTGGGTATAGAGGTGGGGCGTCACAGCTTGGTATCAGAGCCAAACTTCGGAACAATATAGAATAATCTAGCAAGGATCATTGTCCTAAGTCTTTCTTAGGAGTCGTGCCTTAGGATTAATTCGAGTCATTGACCCCGTTCTATCCTTTTCTTTTTATGATGCCTTGTTTTATCAATCAAGTTTGTTTGATATTCATTCTGAGATTAACCTTTTTTCTCTTTTCTTTCTTTCTTAAAGAAGAGAAATGGTTAGACCTGGCCGTCCCAGCACCGGTCAATCTAGTGCTACTCCCCAGGATGGAGTATTTATGTCTGCTCAGCAACTTCTAGATCTTGTAAGAAATGCTCAAGCTGTCGGAACCACTCCAGAGCCCACCCATCCTAAATCCCGGTTTTCATGCTTGTGCATTGGTTACACCAGTCTGGGTGGAAATCCATTCAAAGGTTCCGAGAGCGTTATAGAAGTCCAGGCTTGGCTTCGAACATGCAACCGCATCTTTTCTCGCATGAATCTTAAAGATCTCCATCGAGTCCAAGTGGCTTCTAGTATGCTCCAAGAAAGAGCATTAGACTGGTATGAGCTTTTGATCTCTGAAATTAGTGAAGCGGATCTTACTTGGGAGCAATTCCGGGAAAGATTCGAATTGAAGTTTGTACCGGATGCTGAAAAAGTAACTTTAGCTCGGCGCTTTATCGACCTTGTTCAAGGTGAATCTTCCATGACGGACTACGTCGCTTCTTTCGAATATCTATCTAAATATGGGGTCGAGTATATTAATACCCCATTGAAGAAAAACCAGAGATTTGTTTATGGCTTGAACAAGAGCCTCAAAAAGCCATTACTTCTGCAATTAGAAGTTTCTTTTGATCAGCATGTTGATATTGCTCTTCGACTCGAAGAGGCTGATAAAGATAGTGATGATGAGGTCAAACAAAACATCAACAAGAAGAGACCTTTTAAATTCAAGCCTAATCCCAACAAGAAGGGAAAGCAAACAACTTCGGTAGCAAATACTCCTAACTCTTGTCGTGGAGAATGTTACAATTGTGGTTCTAAGGACCACTATGCAAACAAGTGCCCGAAGTCTCTTTCTTGCCGCTATTGCAAGAGTTCGAGTCATACTTTATCTTCGTGTCCCAAACTTCAAGGCAAAAAGGAAGGCAAGCTAAACATTGTGCAAGCCCCTGCAAACACTTCTCGTGGTCAAGGTATTTCTCATTCTATCCTTGATGGCATTATTATATTTCATGATATTCCTATTCGATTTCTTTTTGATACGGGTGCATCTCACTCTTTTATATCAAAAGAACTTGTAGATGCTTTGTCTTTGAATATAATTGGCTTGATGACTTCTTTGAGAATTGCGAATCCGGTTGGTGGATCCGCAACACTCAGTTTACTATGTAAAGATGTCGAAATTATTTTATGCGATTATGCTTTCCGAGCCGATTTGCATGTTATGCGCTACCTTGGTTTCGGAATGATTTTGGGAATGGATTAGCTTAACCGTTATGAAGCCCATATTCTATGTCCTGAACGGACTATATATCTTCGACATCCTCAATCTGTTAAGAAGATTTCTCTTGTTCTGAAAGATTCAGATTCCAATTCGAAAGCATCCTTGTATTCTCTAAATCCTCATGATGACGATAATGATGATGAGGAAGATGTTATTTCTCTCATTCATATTGTTCGTGAATTTCCCGACATATTTGAGCCCGTTTTAGGATTACCACCTAAGCGAGCAATTGAGTTCAGAATTAATCTAATCCTTGGAGCTCTGCCTATTACTCGTCCTCCTTATCGTATGTCCAATAAAGAAAATGAGGAGATGCGTAAACAATTATCCGAATTGGAAGCGAAGCAATTTATTCAATCTAGTTCCTCTCTATGGGGAGCTTCAGCCATTTTTGTAAAGAAATCTGATGGTACACTTAGGCTTTGCGTTGACTACCGCAAGCTTAATGATCTCATCATCAAGAATAAATATCCCTTACCGTGGATTGATTATTTATTCGATCAGCTTAGTGGTGCTAAAGTCTTTTCACGGTTAGACTTAGCAACTGGTTTTCATCAGCTCCATATTGTAGAGGATAGCATTCCTTTGACATCGTTCCATACTCGTTATAGATCTTATGAATGGCCTGTTATGCCATTTGGTTTGACGAATGCTCCGGCTTATTTCGTTGACCTTATGAATCGAGTTTTCAAAGACTTCCTCGATCGATTTGTTCTCATCTTTATCGATGACATTCTTGTTTATTTTAAAACCGAGGAAGAGCATGAAAAACATCTTTGGATTGTGTTGGAAACTCTTAGGAGAAATTAATTGAAAGCAAAATTTTCTAAATTCCACTTTTGACAATCTCGTGTGAAATTTTTGGGGCATATTATTTCTGAATCCGAAATTTCCATGGATCCTTCAAAGATTGAAGCGATTCAAAATTGGAAGAGAGCGGAGAGTGTGATGGAAATTCGTAGCTTTCTCGGATTGGCGGGCTATTACCGTCGGTTCATAAAAGACTTTTTCAAGATTTCCGTACCTCTGGTCAGACAAATGTGAAGCTTCATTTTAAAAATTAAAAGAACTCCTTTCCGATGCTCCTATTCTTGTGATTCCCGATGGGAACCAAGATTTTATTGTTTATACCAATACTAGTTGTGTTGGTTTGGGTGTCGTTCTCATGCAGCGGGAACGTGTTATTGCTTATGCTTCTAGGCAATTAAAGCCTGCCGAGACTAGATATGCCACTCATGATTTGGAGCTTGCAGCTTTTGTTTTTGCCCTTAGAATTTGGCGTCATTATCTTTTGGGAGAGAAAATTGTTCTCTACACTGATCACAAATCTTTGAAGTATTTATTTTCTCAAAAAAAACTTAATTTGCATCAACAACGTTGGCTCGAGTTTCTTGCATCTTATGATCTTGATATTCTTTATACTCCCGGAAAGGGAAATCTTGTTGCTGATGCCCTTAGTCGTAAGCAATAAGCGGTTGTTTCTATGATGATGTCCGAGTGGAATGATCTCGAGACTTTGTCCACTTGTGAGATTCGAGATCGTGAATCCGATTTATGTTCATCTCTTGTTTTGTGTAGCCTTGAGGCTCATCTTTCTCTTTTAGACCGCATTCATGAAGCTCAAAAGCATGATCCCGAATTGGTTCTTCTTATTCAAAGTTGTAGGGATAAAATTGTTATTGAAGGTTTGAAAGACTTTGATATTGATGCTCGAGGCGGTATTCAAAAATTTGGTAGACTTATTGTGCCAAATATTATTGATCTTCAAAAAGATATATTAGAAGATTCTCATCGTTCTAAATTTACCATTCATCCCGGTGGTAGTAAAATGTACACGGATATGAAGTGACTTTATTATTGGGATGGAATGAAATCTGATATTGCTAACTTTGTTAAGCGTTGCATGACTTGCCAACTTGTTAAGGCCGAGCATCAAAGGCCCGGTGGGTTATTGCAACCATTGGAAATTCCAATATGGAAGTGGGATCAAATTTCCATGGATTTTATTGACGGTCTTCCCCGTTCTCGTTCGGGCCATGATAGCCTATGGGTGATAGTAGATAGACTTACAAAATCCGCCCATTTTCTTCCCGTTCGGTCCATCGGACCGTACCTATTTTGGCTAAACTCTTTGTCAAGTAAATTGTTAGATTGCATGGAGTTCCTACTTCTATTGTTAGCGATCGTGATCCATTGTTTACTAGTGGATTCTGGAAAGGTCTTTAAAAAGCTTTGGGAACAAAGCTTAATTTTAGCACCACTTATCATCCTCGGTCCGATGGACAAACCGAGCGTGTGAATCAAACTCTTGAAGATCTCCTCCGTGCGTGTGTTCTTGATTTTGGTGGAAGTTGGGAAGACCATATTTCTCTTGTTGAGTTTTCCTATAACAATAGCTTCCAATCTAGTATTGGTATGACACCTTTCGAGGTACTATACGGAAGGTCATGCTGATCTCCTTCGTGTTGGCTTGAAGCCGGTGAGAAGCTGGTTTTAGGTCCTGATTTTATCCGTGATGCCACAGAAAAGATTGACCTTATTCGACATAGGATGAAAGAAGCTCAAAGTAGACAAAAATCCTATGCCGATAATCGAAGAAGGAAATTAGAATTTTCTGTGGGAAATTTTGTGTTTATTCGTATTTCACCTATGAAAGGTGTTGTGCGTTTCAGTCGATCGGGAAAATTAGCACCTCGATATATTGGCCCATTTCCCATCACCGAACGCATTGGTTCCGTGGCTTATTGCCTTTTGTTACCGGCTCAATTTTCTGCTATTCGTGACGTATTCCACGTCTCTCAACTATAGAAAGGCCTTCGAGATTCCGATTCTGTTCTTGAGCCCGGTGTTATTGAAGAAATTGAAGTTTCGCCTAATTTGACTTATGAACAACATCATATCTGTATCATTGCTTCGGAGGTTAAACGCCTTCGAAATAAAGATGTTCCTCTTGTGAAAGTTCAATGGTCCTCAAATCCTAAGGATTGCTCTTGGGAATCTAGAGAATTCATCGAGCGAACACATCCGGACTTACTCTCTCGTGCTCATTAAGGTGAACTTCTTATTTCAAATTTTCTTCTCTTTGTATTGATATGCTTTTATAGTTGTTACTCTTTAATTTCTTCTTAATTATTGCCAGGACGCAATTTCTTTAAGGAGGGGAGTCTGTAACAACCAGCATATTTTACGATTGTATATTTAAATGTTTTATTTAAATATAGCATCGTTTGTCGGATTTAAGTCCGAAAATGTCACTATTCGTAGAAGAACAGTAGAATTAGCGAAAAATCTATGCGGATCGTGCTATTTGGAAGTGGCTATTTGAAAACACCTTCAAACACAAATTCAGACGTCTGAAATGGTTCATTCAAACGTCTGAAATTGTTCGAGTCAATCCAGAAAGGAAATAGGCTAAAATTGCCATTTTCAGACGTCTGAAATGGATGATTCAGACGTTTGAAATGGATAATTCAGACGTCTGAATATTGTACTAGATAACATCTGTTTTTCCAGATTTAGACGTCTGAATTGGAAATTTCAAACGTCTGAATGAAGATTGAAATTGAGATTCAACAATTTGGACTCGAGACCTATTCCATTGAGTTCAAAGTGGTGTTTGCGACTTTTTTAAGTATAAACATCGATATGTTTTGAGTTGGGTAAAATTTTGAAGTTTTCAACTAGGGCTTTGGGTTTCAGCCCATCAACCTTCTAATAACCTAACCCTTCATCCAACTCTTCTTTATTCACTCTATTATTTCCTAACTCTCAAGCTAAAAGAAAAATAGGGGAAGTGAAAAGAAATTAGAAATTCCTAAGCCCTAATTCTCTTAAGAATTATCAACTTCAAGCTAGAAATCAAGGAAAAGCTTAGGTTAGCATCCTATTCATCTTCTCCATCTCAATCCCTCTTCAAATTCTCAGAACTTCCTAATATCTTAACTTAGAGAAAACTTCATCTTTGATTATAGATTGAAGTTAATGAGGGATTGTTGAAGAGAGATTAACCTATTGCTTGTTCTAGAGCTTATCATTTGTGTTTGGGTTTAAAAGGTGAGTTTTTGAACTCACATCTACGTCTATATCTTTGATAGTGTTAGGTACTAATTCCTAACATCTATTTCTTATCCATTTGCTTTTGAATTGAATTGGTTTGATGAATATTCCAATTTTTGTGTTTTTAAATCAAAATCTATGAAAATCCTTATATGGATGTTTGGACATGTTGGTCGGAGAGTATTGGTGAGTCTTTGGGGTTGGGTAGTCGTTTGGCGTCAACCCCTAGCAATTATCACTCATCTGATCGCTTCCGATATGATTTGGCCATTATTGGCCTAGGCAAAATATTGCCCAGAACTCCAGGTTCAAACGTCTAAATTATTCATTTCAGACGTCTGAATCTGCTTGTCTCGGCCCAATTTGTCTATTTTATATGGGTTTCCAATTTTAATCGATTCGTGTTGATCCTATTTGTTGTTATCTTTTATATCAACTTTGATGACTTCTTTTTCGGGATTTTTGAGAATATCCATTTTAATGGATTCGGTATCGATTTTTATGGTGTTAATTCACGTCGTTGAATGTGGATTTCGGTGATTGATTGTTTCTACAATCATTTCTTTGATTTGTCCCTTTAAAATGCAAAGGTTTCAATACTAGTAGTAAATTCTCAAACTCTTTCATCAAAACGATTTCAACTCTATCTTAATAACAAATCTCGTTTATAAAACCATTTTTCAATCTATTAGTATATACAAACCTTTACCTAATTCGTATGAGATATCTAATTAAACGGCTTAGTAAAACAAGTGGTATGAAACGCTTGCGTTTACTTCGTCGGTTAATTCTTGGACTTGTTCGACTGAACTCTTGTGACAATTTTCGAGTGGAAATCTACAATTTGTTCGTAAATATTTAAGTTAAGCTAGTGGTTATGGGACATGAAGCTAAACTCTTGTATTTACTGGCTTAGTGTAATTCACACTTTTATTGATCGATGATGATCATTTTGTGATTTAGACTAGCGATGTGCGATGTCTATTTGTTTGTGTGGGGATTAAAAACCCCGTTTGTGGAGCTTCGACTCAAATTTGGCGGGGTAGCGACCCGTGGTCTTCGGGCCGTTTGTGGAGCTTCGGCTCAAAATTTATGGTTAGCAACCATGGAATAGCGTTCCGTTTGTGATACACGTGTTGGTGAGTTTTCATGCTCCCGTTTGTGATAGGCCTCCCCCTTTGTGATTTCTGGATTTCTAGTTGATGATTTTTAGAATTTTTGTTTCACCTCTTTTTGTGATTGGCAATGATGTGTTTGTCAATATTTGGGGTTTGGTGAATAAAATAAAGAATATGACATTCTTTTTGGTGCTTTGAGATTCTTGAGATATTGTATGATTTTGTTGTTGTCTAAAGTATATTTTTCACAGTTTGACATTTTGGTTATCATACGTTTTTGTTATATCTCTTCTTATATCTCATTTTATATATGATAATTATAGCTAGACTGATCCGTTTATTATTTTCTTATTAAATAATACTCGGGTCAGACCGAGATGTTACAGGTGCTTCTGCTTAACTTCTTATCTGGGACCATCTTCTGACTTTTGTCTAACTACACAGTTTTGTAGTTTTTGTTATTATACATTAGAGATAGAGACTCCTTGATGTATAATTATTCTTTTTTCTAGCACTTGTATCTACTCTTTTGTGATGTAGTGGATCTAGATTGACCACTACTTTGATGTACACTTTTATGTGATATATTCATATCTGATTCCGCCTTTGTGATATGAATGTCTGTGACTGATTTGTGTTATGTTTATTTCCATATTTGTTTCCGAAGGCCTCATAGCCACTGTGTGGTAGCTTCGAGTTTGTATTTGATATGTCGGATTTCCTCTTGAAATGAAATGTAAGTTACTTTATCCGACATATCGATACTCGCCCAAAGAAATTACATAGATGGTCGCTCCTCAACAGCCTTATTCTTCATGTTAGTCGACAGCATTACCCAGTAGTGTTCTTGACTAGCGTGAGTATAGAGGTGGGGCGTCACAAAATAGAACCTCAAATTTAGTAATCTACTCTTAGAATTTTGGGATGTTACTCTTAGAATTTGGAGAAGTTGTCAAAGAGAAAGTTCTTCGAAATTCTCTTCTCTATAATTTCAGAAGAAGAACCACTCAAATTAGATCTGTTTTGAGGGAGATATGGTCAAAAGCAGAAAAGGTATTTTCGAACTTGAAAATATGGGTCCGAAAACATTCTGCAAAGGAATGATATTTTGACATGGCTAAGCTCAAAATTTGAAGAAGTGGTACAAAAGAAAGTTCTAGCCACCGGAATTTTATACGTTATCAAAAAAAATTCTCTATTAGGGTAAGAGATGAGTAAGATATGATAAAATAAAGAGGAAGAAAATTTTGAAGAAGTGAAGGGCTATTTATAAGCAAGAGAAAAAGTAAATTACCTAAATGCCCTTGTCCTTTACCCTTCACTATCCTCTTGCCACCTCACCTAGCCTCCTCCACCTCATGTACGCATGCCTACACCCTTATTCCCTCTTCTCACTTCCATACAAACATGTTTAAACATGTTTAAGTACTCTTTGTACTTAATGTTTCTAATGTTGTGACATTTATATTTTTATTTTAAACCTTATATACTTAGGTCTGAATACATATATACATACACTAATATATACATATATACATATATTAACTTATTTACAAATGTGTATACTTATGCTAAAGAGCGCACAAGTTTCAGATAACTTTTAGCCGACGAAAAGTCAAAATTTCGGAAAACGAATTCCGGTCACATTTTTTATCTTTCTTCGAACTAAATATTTTTATAAACTAATTTCGACAACTATTTCACCATCATTATTTATTATTTAATAGAGTTTTATTTTAGTTATAAAACCTATTATTTGAATATTTAAAATTAATTAAATTTCTCAAATTAAAGTGGTGAAATTTTGGGTCGTTACACTCCCCCCCCGCCCTTAAAGAATTTTGACCCTGAAATTTAAGCATAATCCTAACCCAAAAAACAAACCAAACCAGAAATATTTAACTCTATTTATCCGTCCATACGATGTACATAGATCATTCCTACAAAATCTAATTTGATCATTCACTCGAATAAATAGTTTTACTTTTGAACTAGTATCACTCACTCGGCTTTCTAGTGCGGACTCCGATCAGGCTTCTTAATTAGAAACCTTCGTTCTCCTGACATAGCCATATACTATGATAGAAAACTTTGGTTTCATATTACTAACCCTAACCAAGTGTTCGCCATCAAAAATCGAGTGATAGATCCTTATTCGAAACGGTGCGGGACACATTAAAGCCATGCACTCGAATCTTGGATCCAACTTGTGTGAAAAGAGGAATGATCTACGTTCAACTTACGTACTTATTTTATTGGTTCCTACCAATACTAGTCCTATTTCTGCTAAAATTATTTATGTGAACATTTCATAGAACCAACTTAAGCTTAACTTTTATAATATTCTACTACATTTTGAGAGTATATACCACTATCTGATTCAAACCTTTCCATTTTGAATTTATTTCTCTTAAGAAACTTCGAGATCTAAATACCTGATTTTATTTAAAATCTCTTCTTGAAATGATTTTTATACATTTTAATCATAAAAATATATTTACATAACCCGAGTAACCCCAAAATGATACTAAGGTACTGGGTACTACCAAATAGTATCGTATATTCCTTTACTAGAAGGGTAATACTTAAGAGAAGTGTCCACCAGCCGACATATTTCTTTCCCATTTTTTAGTTATTTTCAGGCCACTTGAACTGGTTAACATAAAATTCTTCTTTTATTCAAAATCCAATTTGTAATATAAATAAAAATACATACATACTTATATAATTTACCCCCTTTTTTATAAAACGTTTCACAATGTTTATTCTTAGTTTAGATTATAATAAACAACTCTTATTACAATCAAATTTTAATTTTAATTTTTTATCCTAACATTATCATCGAATGCCTTATAGTCAAATTGTGAAACTGAATTCACAAGGTGTTCGTGTTAAATTTAACTAAGTCAATAATTTCTCATAAACTATCTAAGCCTAACTACATAATTTCTCATAAACTATCTAAGCCTAACTACATAATTTCTCATAAACTATCTAAGCCTAACTAATCAATAATAAATGATAATGATCAAACATTATCATTCTCTAACAATAAACATATCCTGTATAACCATAACAATTTTCTAAAAATCTTCTTTTATATATAAAATATAATCTCGGCAAAATTATTTCATTTACCTAATTTTAAAATACTGCGTCGGTTGGCCTTTTTTAAGTGCATTAGAGATCCTTCTGAATCCATAAAAACTCAATGGATCAATCAACACAATATAAAACATTTTTATAAAAATAACAAATGCACACTTTTATATATATGTGCTCAAACTCACTCTAGGGTCTCGCTTGCCCTTTCTCAAATGAGTTAACCCCACCAAAGCCTAGGTGTTCGCTCAACCTTAGCTATGATACCACTGTAACGATCTGCCTTTCTTACACCTAAAGACGGTACTTAATACATCTTCGATATTCGTGTGCCGATCTTTTAAATGTCCGAAAGACAACTCGTTTGGGGTGAAGAAAGTAAAAGACAGAACCGAATCTCACAATAAAGTAACGATAACATATAATATATAAATCAAGCCTTTGCAAAAGAAAGAACTTTATTATAAACAATCATTAGAGTACACTATCCTATTATTAGCCTAGACAGTTATAACAGCATGTCCTTAAATGCTGATAAATTCAACAATCAATACAGCGGAAAAATACAGAAATACATATATACGTCTTAGACATCCAGCTCTTCTAATGAACTCCAAAGCATCCGAAGCTAATTTGGAAAATATGCTCGGTCTGACTCGAGCGTTAAAATAAAATAACACCCGGATTAATCTGATAATACCCGTTGAGAAAACTCAAGTAATGGGGTGAACATATAATAATTCTGTGAGACCATGCCGCTAACACGGAACAAGTTTTTACCTCACAAGATCAACATCCATAGATGAAGAAATGGGAAACAAATTAGAATAACAATCCAACCAAGAATAAATGAGCATAGACAAATAAAAATCCAAACTTAAAGAATGAACACCAATAATTAAACATCGAGAAAAACCTTAGTCACTTCTCGGTGCAATTAAGAAAATAGTTAATTTAAAAACTTGAAATCAAAGGAAAGAATAAAGAAATTTTTCAACAAATGACTAAGCGGGTGCACCCCCCTTACCGAGAGTATACCTCTAGAAATATACTTGAGAGCTTCGATGGCTCTCGAAAACTTCCAAGTCAGACCCCGCCAACTGTTACTGAAAATCCGTGTACTTCACATCTCAATGCGCAACACCGAATTCAATCTATAGTGGATGTGAAAATACCCTAAATGGGAGCAACCCCATATAGCTTGGCCCCTACTCGCTCTTTAGGTTTAGTCATTTTGGACAAAGGATAACAAAGCTCAAATGAGCAACACATCGGCTTAGAGTGACGAAATACAACATGAAGAAAGCTGAACCGATAGTTAATAAATCAACTATTGGGTACAATTTTAAAATGATCATATATGGAAATTAAATTTCATATTCTTACTACTACTCGTCGATTCCAAACAAGTGTTATCCCTGATTGAAGATGAAGCCGGGTAAGTTGAGGTAGTGTTACCTCTAGGCATTGCCATGATGACATTTTTAACATTCGAGATAGAAATGAGTCCATGCCTTGACGTTTAATGTTAAAAATATGACTAAATCCTTTTCATATAAGCGTGATCATTTATGGAACTATTTTTCCATAACCGAATTGAACTTTACTTTTAAAACCAAACTTGTGCTGGGGTTTCACATTAAAAGCATTAACTTTAAACAACTTTATCAAAATGATTGATTAACTTTAAACCAAAATTTATTACTTCAATATCATTATTTATAATGATCGATTAACTTTAAAAACAATGGTTAATTATTTCATACAGCTTTATTTAAAATAATTATTAATCTCAATTCATTGCTTCAAAACAACAATATTTAAAAAGATTAATTAACTTTAATCAGCCTTGTGTAAATGATTAATTAACTTTAAAATTTTATTATTAAATTAATTAATTAGCTTTTAAAACGTCATTATTAAGATGGTTTATTAATCATAATCTCATTATTATTTAAATAATTAATTATCTTTAAAATATCATTATTAAAATGATTGATCGGGTTTAAAACATCATTATTAAAATAATTAATTGACTTTAAATAATTATTATTTTAATAATCAATTACTTTAAAACATTATTATTAATATAATTAATTTATTTAAAACCAACTTTATTTAAATAATCAATTATCTTTGTAAAACCCATGCACAAGATTTAACGAAATATTTTAAAGGAGATACCATTTCCATTCAAACATCACATAACTTAAGTATGGGATATGTATACAAAAGCAAATAACAACTATGCACATATAGAAAACATCACTTATCAAATATTAATCTACTGGTGTACAATTCAATGTTCAAATAATATGATACCAGAACTGAGATTTATTCTGCTAAATAAGTGTCGAATACAATTTAATTAGCAGAATGGTGTTTTATTCTACCAAAACAGATGTCAATTACAATTTAATTAGCACAACAGTATTTTATTCTGCTAAACAGATGTTATTGGGTTTCATATTCAATTGGGGTTACTTAAGGGTAATCGACAAAGAAAGTTCCTTGGATAAAATATTCTTTAAAAGGGAGTTTACTTTCAAAACAAAACCGATCTTTTAGAAATAAAGTAGGTTTAAACTTTAAAACATTTATTTAATAATTAAATAACATTTAAACTCTTTATTTAATAAAAATTAAACCTTTAATTAATAATTAAATAATAATTAATTATTAATTAAATAATTAACAATAATTAAATATTATTTAAAATAGTTAATCTTTAAATAAATCATTATCTATTAATTAATTTCAATTAATAATTAAATAATACTTAATTAAAACTTAAATAATAATTAAATCTTCACTAAAAAATAATTAAATATTAATTAAGTTTTAATTAAATATTAACTTAATTAGTAACTAACCGTATGAGGCACCGTATGAGGCATTGTATGGAAGACCGTGTAACTCACCGATGTGTTGGATAGAAACTGGAGAAAAGCTGATGCTTGGGCCAGAGATGATTCGACAGACTTCAGATTGTATAGAGATCATTCGGCAACGAATGAAGGCAGCCCAAGACCGTCAGAAGAGTTATGCCGATAAGCGTCGTAAGGATTTGGAGTTCGACATAGGTGATATGGTTTTTGTGAAGATTTCTCCACTGAAGAATGTTATTCGATTCGGGAAGAAAGGAAAATTGACTCCGAGATTTGTTGGACCATTCCCGATCATCGAGCGAATTGGAAAGCTCGCCTACAGATTGGAATTACCAAAGAAGATGTCGAGTGTGCACAATGTTTTTCATGTATCATATCTACGGAAGTATGTGCACGACTCGAATACAGTGGTTTCTGCCGATAGCTGTGAAGACTTTGAAGTTGATCCGGTTGATAGAAGGCCTCGTAAGCCGCTTCGTGTTGTGGATACCGACACGAAACAGCTTAGGAGGAAGGTAGTTAAGTTGCTCAAGATACAATGGAGTGACGATGATAACGACTGTACATGGGAGGTGGAAGAGAGGATGAAGGCAGCTCATCCTGAACTCTTCAAGGTATGGCCCTAAGGTGTCGTGTCATCTCGCGATATTGTAACTTGTTCTAGTGTTAGAATTCTGTACGCTAAGCTAGAATTGGATGCATGGTTTGATGATTGTTATGGTTGGTAGGCGTACAGAATAGTCTTTGATTGCTTTGTTTGTTTGGAATTTCGGGGGCAAAATTCCTAAGGGGGAGAGAATGTAACGACCCGTATTTTACGGATCGAAAAGTTTGTCAAAATCTGGGATTTTCAGCATTTTCTAGTTGTTTCAGATTTTGGTTGAAATTTGCCTAAGTCCTAGGTCGTACGCGACCTAGAGGTTAGCTAAATGTTGTTGGCAACTTAGGAGATAAGTCGTGAGCGACTTAGAGAAGGTCTGCGACCTAAGGGGATAGGCGAGTTAAGAGAAGTCTGGGTCGAGTCGCCGACTTAAGAGATTAACTGGGTTAAGGTGGTGACATATGAGTTTTAGGCAAAAATATGGCTAAGTCCTAAGTCGTTCATGACTTAGTATAAGTCGTAAGTCGTATACGACTTAGGGGATAGGAGCTACCCAGGGAAATGGCGGGTTAAGAGATTGGAGATAGGTCGTTTGGACGACTTAAGAGGTAGGCGCGACTTAAGGATAGTGGCGAGTTAAATTGTTACCGGGTTAAGTGTTTAAGTCGTTGCCAAGTTAAGTCGACTGGGTGAGTTAACGACCTAAGGGATAGACAACCTAAGGAAGTGACCGAGTTAAGAAACAGCGAGTTAGCAAGTTAAGTAATAGTGCGACTTAAGTGAGTTAGCGACTTAAGGAGGGTACGACCTATGGGAGTTAAGTCGTGGACGAGTTAAGGTGTTAAGTCGTGAGCGACTTATGTATGGGTTGTTAGGTCGCAGGGTATAGCTTAAGTGTTAGGTCGCGTGATTTCTAAGTCGTAAGTCGCGCACTTGTTAAGTCGTAGGTCGCGCGAGTTGCTAGGTCGCTGGGCTTTGGCTTAGTAGTTAGGTCGCAGTCCAGTTGTTTGCGACTTATGTTAGGTCGCGTGGTAGCTTAAGGAGTTAGGTCGTAATGTTGTTAGGTCGTTTCCCAATTGAGTCGTAGGCGCGCATGCCATAAGTCGTGACCGACTTAGGAGATAACAGCTAAGTGTTAGGTCGTAGGAGTTGGGGCGCGCGTGCATATCTGTTAGGTCGGAGAGGCTTAGGTCGGAAACGACCTATGGAGATGGCTGAGTTACGACTTAAGGAAATTTCTGCTATAAATAGGAAGGGCTTTTCTCACTTTTTGGGATCCGAATTTTGAAGCGACGAAGTGCTGCCATTTTGAGAGCTCGACTTCTACACTTCTTCACTTCTTTTCTCCACTCTAATCTAGTGATTCCTTTCATCGAAATCGAAGATCAAGATTGAAGATTCAAGAGCTAAAGTTGAAGATCTTCATCTTTTCAAGTGAGATTTCTTCGTTTGAAGCGGATTTGTGATAGATCAAGCTTGACCCTTCGCTGTCCAGATCTGAAGCGTGTTGATTTGAGGTTGTTTTGGTGATTTGGTGAGTGGTGATTATCTCTCACACGGATCCAAAGGAGTAGATCGGATTGTTGACTTTATTTGGTGTTAAAATAGTGATTTCTATGCATTTTTGTAAATCTAAGTATAGATCCATGTAGATCCATTGTTCATGATGATTTGACAACCATTTTTGTACATGATTAACCTATGCAAGTTCATTCATCAAGTTGTAGAGATAATTCCCATGTTTCATGCTTATTAGACTTTCAACTCTTTAATTACGAAATTGCCATTATTGTTATAATTGTCCATTTTGCTTATATTTGAATGCTTGGTCACTTGGATTGATGTTTGACATGATTGATTGCTGTGAATTAGATGATTGTTGATTGGTTTTAGACAAGGTGGTCGAAGATGATTCAAAAGCTAAGGGAAAGGCTCTTGAATTGGGAAAGCTGCTCGTGGCATATGTAGCGGGGTGATGAAGCTCTTATGCATAGATTTGATGATGTGATGTTGAGATGAGACTTTGCGAGGATGTAATGAAGCGAGGCATCAAGTGATGAAGACTTGGTCTAATCCAGACAGGATCATTCCAAGCACGTTGGTAACTCGGTGATATGATTCGAGTTAAGGGTAATGGTTGCTCGAGAGGCGCTTGAGCCAGTATGGAAATAGTCGTCGAGGAGGATGACTAGGAGGCTGAGATCTCATCGTTGTTGAAGGTTCTAGCATGCTCAAAGCAAGAGTACGTTGGGCAGATTAGATAGTCCCTGAAGGCTAATGTTTGATAGTCAAGTACTCTGGGCAGATTAGATAGTCCTAGGCACGGGTCATGATGACGTGCGGGAGTTATGTCTAGAACCGGGGTTTCCATTAGCCCTTGACGGACGGCTGAAAGAATGTGCCGGTCATTCAATTAACGGTGATATCAAGGCAATGATAACAGTGATAGCCAGAGTCATGGATGTTTGGTTGTATCGTCATTCGGACTCAAGAGCGGTATTTTCTGGGTGCTTATCTGATTTAGGCCTTGGTACTTGGAAAACATCGCCCTTGACTCGAATGATTATTACTCTACTTTAAATTGTATGCTCTGCTATGTTTGCTTCTATTTAGTGTGTGTCTGGGGGCTATCACTGTAGAAAGAGGTTGGAGTGGGAGGGTTGTATTCCTATTCCTTTTTCCTTTTTACTCTTTTGGTATGTTGTTAGTTAACTTACTGCTCACTAAGACTGTTGTCTGACTCAAGGCTTTATGTTTTAATTCTTATTGCCTTGGGCTGTTCGTCCATTTTGGGACGGGCAGACTAGGTAACAGGTGACAGGTGCTGTTCTCTTCTCACGATGCTGATATCGAAGACGAGCTAGAGGGTTGCATATTATTTTCTTATATGTACTGGATGTCCGCTGTTTTGTATAACTCTGAGTGTTATGTAGTGAGGCTTGATGTATTGGCTATTTGGATGCTTGTATTCAACTATTATGAAGTTTTTATATGATGGCATTTTATTCTGTAAAGCTTCACTATGTATATGTTCTATTGTATTTTGTCCATGCGCTGTGAGTAATACGATAGATTCTGTTGTTTTAATTTACCTTGACAATCGTCCATGGTCGCCTGGCACACTTTACAGCGCACTATCTCTAGATTCGGTGCAGGGGTCATGGGCGGTCGTCACATTTGGTATCAGAGCCTTGGTCAATCGATTTTACCCAACGCTCGCTGACGTAACTACGTATGAGAGACGTAATTGTATTTTGATGGATGATTACTATATATAATATAGTAGCTTAGAAGTAAGTGAGTCCTTTATGCAGTTGTTTCTCTAGATGTTCTAATCATTCCTTTTTTTAGATATTGAGAATGAGTCGAAGAGGGAGACCAGCTGCTAGGGAAGGCCGTGCTACTGAGGGAACTGCTGATTATGCAGCTATGTTCGAAGCTATGATGACTTCGATCATGAGAAGGATACTAGTTCCGGGGGCAGCAGTAGATGTTGGAGTTCAAGTCCAAACTCCGAAACCAGTGGATTTTGCTAAGTTGTGCAAGGACTACACTGCTCTTGGAGGGAAGGTTTTCTTGGGAACAGAATCTACTATTGAGGTCCAGAGATGGATAGATGCTTGTAGAAGGATCTTTGGTGATTTGGGAATTGAGGATGCGACTAAGAGGAAGTTGGCATCGAGACAGCTTCAAGGGAGAGCTTCTGATTGGTGGAACTCTATTACCATCAATACTCCGGAGGAAGAAATTACTTGGGAGCAATTCCAAGTTAGATTTGAAGCTAAGTTCATTTCTACAGCTCAGAAGTCTGTTCTGTTCAAGAGGTTTGTGGAGCTCAAGCAAGGTGGAAGATCTGTTCTTGAGTATGTTTCTGAGTTTGAGGCTTTGTCCAAGTATGCCCGGTCATATATCGAATCTGCATATCAGAAGAATGAGAAGTTTGTGACAGGCTTGGACAGTTATCTTGGGAGATAGTTGGTGGATCATTTGGACGATTCATTTGAGAAGCTTGTGGAGAAAGCTCTTAGGCATGAGAGTCTGTTTCCTAAGGAAGGATCTGTTGTTGCTGTTACCAGGGAAGAGTCTAAACCCCAGCAGGGTGGAAACAAGAAGAGGAAGCAGCAGCAGCAGAAGGGTAAGGATGGCCAGAAGAAGCCGAAAGTCGAGGTGATTTGCTACAACTGTCAGCAGAAGGGCCATTTCTTTAAGGATTGTAAGAATCCGAAGGCACCGATGAAGTGTCACAACTGTGACAAGCCAGGGCACATCAGGAAGAATTGTCTAGAACCGAGGAAGGACAAGCAGATTGTGCAAGCTTATGCTTTGGGAGCTGTTCCTTCGTCTTCAAAAGCTCCTACCGCTGAAGAGAAGTGAAAGAGTGTGGTGGTTCAAGGTACTCTTTTCCTATGTGGTGTTCTAGTTAGAGTTCTGTTTGATACTGGAGCGTCGCATTCGTTTGTTTATAGTGAACTCGTAGGCCGGTTAGGTTTGGAACCAGATATTATTGATAGGCCATTGGTTGTGACTAATCCAGTTGGGGGTTCGTCTTGTTTGTGTATGTTATGTCGTGGTCTAGTTGTATCGAGTCATGGTTGCTCTTTTGCTTGTGATTGTTTTGTTCTGAACTTTGCGGGGTTCAGAATTATTTTGGGTATGGACTGGCTTAGGAAGTATGCGGCTAAGGTTGATTGCGAGAGGTTGGAAGTGACAGTCGAGAATGTGGAGGGGCGAAAGGTTGTGATACGATGTAAGCATGAGGAAGGCGTCTTCATGAGCTTCATGTATTCGCTGGTTGTTCCACGGGATGGACTGTCATCAGTACCGATCGCTAATGGATTCGAGGATGTCTTTGACGAAGTCAAAGGGTTGCCGCCGCATAGAGAGATCGAGTTTCGTATAGATCTAGTTGAAGGAGCCAGACCTGTTGTGATGCCTCTTAGGCGGATGGCGCCTAAGGAACAGCAAGAGTTGAGGGTGCAAGTTGATGATCTTTTGCAGAAAGGATTCATTCGGCGTAGTTTGTCCGAGTGGGGTGCACCAGTTGTGTTTGCAACCAAGGCAGATGGGTCATTGAGATTGTGCGTCGATTATCGTGAGCTGAATAAGGTGACTAAGAAGAACAAGTATCCATTGCCGAGAATAGATGACTTGTTTGATCAGCTTCACGAAGCTAAGGTGTTTTCTCAGATGGATTTGGCAACGGGATTTCACCAGTTGAGAGTGGCTAAGGATAGTGTGCCGAAGACTGCTTTTCGGACACCATCGGGTTTCTTTGAGTGGCTGGTAATGCCGTTTGGGTTGACTAACGCGCTAGCATATTTTGTGGATCTCATGAATAGAGTGTTCAGGGATCAGTTGAACAAGTTCGTACTTGTGTTCGTGGATGATATTCTGATTTATTCCAGAACTGAAGAAGAGCACAAGACACACTTGCGTATTGTTTTGGAAATCTTACGGAAACATCAGCTGAAGGCTAAGTTTTCGAAGTGTCACTTCTGGAAGAGTGAAGTGAGGTTCTTAGGCCATGTGATTTCTGGAAGTGGAATAGCGGTTGATCCCGCTAAGGTGGCAGCAATCCAGGATTGGGTTAGACCTAAGAATGCATCTGATGTGAGAAGTTTTCTTGGATTAGCAGGATATTATCGACGGTTTATCAAAGACTTCTCCAAGGTAGCTGCACCGTTAACAGGATTGACGAAGAAGAACCTAGTGTTCAGTTGGGATGCTAAGTGTGAGCAAGCTTTCGGAATCCTGAAAGAGAGATTGACGAGTGCTCCCATTTTGACTATTCCTAGTGGGAATGATGAGATGGTGGTTTACACCGACGCATGTGGTACGGGACTTGGAGCAGTGCTGATGTAGAAGGATAAAGTTGTTGCGTATGCCAGTCGACAACTAAAGCCGCATGAAAGGAATTACCCGACTCATGATTTGGAGTTAGCGGCGATTGTATTTGCTCTGAAGATGTGGAGACATTATCTACTGGGAGTCCGATTCGAGTTGTTTACAGATCATAAGTCGTTGAAGTATCTTTTCTCCTAAAAGGATTTGAATCTTCGGCAGCAACGTTGGCTAGAGTTTTTAGCATCATATGATTTTGGTATAGCTTATACTCCGGGAAAAGGTAACGCAGTGGCAGATGCGTTAAGTCGAAGACATGCAGGATTGGGAGCCATGTTTTCAGAATGGAAGAGTCTCGAGTATTTAGCTGGATTTGACTTCAGGCCTAGATGTGAATTGGAACCTGAGATGTTGGCAAACTTATCGATAAGACCCACTCTTGTGGAAAGGATTGGCGAGGGCCAAAAGCGAGATGATAAGCTTGTCAAGATTATCCGTGATTTGGAATCTGGATTGGATCCAGAAAAGGATAAAGGATTCGAGGTCGATCGAGAGGGTTGGCTTCGGAAGCAAGGACGACTAGTTGTTCCCGATATAGATGAATTGAGGAGTGAAGTTCTGAAGGAAAGTCATCACTCGAAGCTGACAATTCATCCAGGTGGAAATAAGATGTATCGGGATATGAAGAGAACCTACTACTGGGAAGGTATGAAGAAGGATGTTGGAAATTTTATTTCCAAGTGTATGAACTGCCAGTTGGTAAAAGCCGAACAGAAGAAGCCAAGTGGATTGCTTCAACCATTAGAAGTTCCTACATGGAAGTGGGAACAGATATCGATGGATTTTATTGATGGATTACCTAGAACAAGAACGGGAAATGAAGGGATTTGGGTCATCGTTGATCGTTTGACTAAGAGTGCAAGATTCATTCCTGTTCGATCGACTAGGACTGCATCAAAGTTGGCTGAGTTGTATGTTAAGTGGATAGTTCGATTCCATGGTATTCCGAAGAGTATAGTGAGCGATCGAGATCCATTGTTCACTAGTGGATTTTGGAAGAGCTTCCAGGAAGTTTTGGGAACCGAGTTGTGTTTGAGTACAGCTTATCACCCTCAAACAGATGGTCAGACCGAGAGAGTCAACCGAGTTTTGGAAGATCTCCTCAGAGCTTGTGTTTTGGATTTCGGAGGATCGTGGGAAGATCACCTTCATTTGGTGGAGTTTGCATACAACAACAGTTACCAGTCAAGTATTGGTATGGCACCGTATGATGCATTGTATGGAAGACCGTGTAACTCACCGATGTGTTGGATAGAAACTGGAGAAAAGCTGATGCTTGGGCCAGAGATGATTCGACAGACTTCAGATTGTATAGAGATCATTCGGCAACGAATGAAGGCAGCCCAAGACCGTCAGAAGAGTTATGCCGATAAGCGTCGTAAGGATTTGGAGTTCGACATAGGTGATATGGTTTTTGTGAAGATTTCTCCACTGAAGAATGTTATTCGATTCGGGAAGAAAGGAAAATTGACTCCGAGATTTGTTGGACCATTCCCGATCATCGAGCGAATTGGAAAGCTCGCCTACAGATTGGAATTACCAGAGAAGATGTCGAGTGTGCACAATGTTTTTCATGTATCATATCTACGGAAGTATGTGCACGACTCGAATACAGTGGTTTCTGCCGATAGCTGTGAAGACTTTGAAGTTGATCCGGTTGATAGAAGGCCTCGTAAGCCGCTTCGTGTTGTGGATACCGACACGAAATAGCTTAGGAGGAAGGTAGTTAAGTTGCTCAAGATACAATGGAGTGACGATGATAACGACTGTACATGGGAGGTGGAAGAGAGGATGAAGGCAGCTCATCCTGAACTCTTCAAGGTATGGCCCTAAGGTGTCGTGTCATCTCGCGATATTGTAACTTGTTCTAGTGTTAGAATTCTATACGCTAAGCTAGAATTGGATGCATGGTTTGATGATTGTTATGGTTGGTAGGCGTACAGAATAGTCTTTGATTGCTTTGTTTGTTTGGAATTTCGGGGGCAAAATTCCTAAGGGGGAGAGAATGTAACGACCCGTATTTTACGGATCGAAAAGTTTGTCAAAATCTGGGATTTTCAGCATTTTCTAGTTGTTTCAGATTTTGGTTGAAATTTGCCTAAGTCCTAGGTCGTACCCGACCTAGAGGTTAGCTAAATGTTGTTGGCAACTTAGGAGATAAGTCGTGAGCGACTTAGAGAAGGTCTGCGACCTAAGGGGATAGGCGAGTTAAGAGAAGTCTGGGTCGAGTCGCCGACTTAAGAGATTAACTGGGTTAAGGTGGTGACATATGAGTTTTAGGCAAAAATATGGCTAAGTCCTAAGTCGTTCACGACTTAGTATAAGTCGTATACGACTTAGGGGATAGGAGCTACCCAGGGAAATGGCGGGTTAAGAGATTGGAGATAGGTCGTTTGGACGACTTAAGAGGTAGGCGCGACTTAAGGATAGTGGCGAGTTAAATTGTTACCGGGTTAAGTGTTTAAGTCGTTGCCAAGTTAAGTCGACTGGGTGAGTTAACGACCTAAGGGATAGACAACCTAAGGAAGTGACCGAGTTAAGAAACAGCGAGTTAGCAAGTTAAGTAATAGTGCGACTTAAGTGAGTTAGCGACTTAAGGAGGGTACGACCTATGGGAGTTAAGTCGTGGACGAGTTAAGGTGTTAAGTCGTAAGCGACTTATGTATGGGTTGTTAGGTCGCAGGGTATAGCTTAAGTGTTAGGTCGCGTGATTTCTAAGTCGTAAGTCGCGCACTTGTTAAGTCATAGGTCGCGCGAGTTGCTAGGTCGCTGGGCTTTGGCTTAGTAGTTAGGTCGCAGTCCAGTTGTTTGCGACTTATGTTAGGTCGCGTGGTAGCTTAAGGAGTTAGGTCGTAATGTTGTTAGGTCGTTTCCCAATTGAGTCGTAGGCGCGCATGCCATAAGTCGTTACCGACTTAGGAGATAACAGCTAAGTGTTAGGTCGTAGGAGTTGGGGCGCGCGTGCATATCTGTTAGGTCGGAGAGGCTTAGGTCGGAAACGACCTATGGAGATGGCTGAGTTACGACTTAAGGAAATTTCTGCTATAAATAGGAAGGGCTTTTCTCACTTTTTGGGATCCGGATTTTGAATCGACGAAGTGCTGCCATTTTGAGAGCTCGACTTCTACACTTCTTCACTTCTTTTCTCCACTCTAATCTAGTGATTCCTTTCATCGAAATCGAAGATCAAGATTGAAGATTCAAGAGCTAAAGTTGAAGATCTTCATCTTTTCAAGTGAGATTTCTTCGTTTGAAGCGGATTCGTGATAGATCAAGCTTGACCCTTCGCTGTCCAGATCTGAAGCGTGTTGATTTGATGTTGTTTTGGTGATTTGGTGAGTGGTGATTATCTCTCACACGGATCCAAAGGAGTAGATCGGATTGTTGACTTTATTTGGTGTTAAAATAGTGATTTCTATGCATTTTTGTAAATCTAAGTATAGATCCATGTAGATCCATTGTTCATGATGATTTGACAACCATTTTTGTACATGATTAACCTATGCAAGTTCATTCATCAAGTTGTAGAGATAATTCCCATGTTTCATGCTTATTAGACTTTCAACTCTTTAATTACGAAATTGCCATTATTGTTATAATTGTCCATTTTGCTTATATTTGAATGCTTGGTCACTTGGATTGATGTTTGACATGATTGATTGCTGTGAATTAGATGATTGTTGATTGGTTTTAGACAAGGTGGTCGAAGATGATTCAAAAGCTAAGGGAAAGGCTCTTGAATTGGGAAAGCTGTTCGTGGCATATGTAGCGGGGTGATGAAGCTCTTATGCATAGATTTGATGATGTGATGTTGAGATGAGACTTTGCGAGGATGTAATGAAGCGAGGCATCATGTGATGAAGACTTGGTCTAATCCAGACGGGATCATTCCAAGCACGTTGGTAACTCGGTGATATGATTCGAGTTAAGGGTAATGGTTGCTCGAGAGGCGCTTGAGCCAGTATGGAAATAGTCGTCGAGGAGGATGACTAGGAGGCTGAGATCTCATCGTTGTTGAAGGTTCTAGCATGCTCAAAGCAAGAGTACGTTGGGCAGATTAGATAGTCCCTGAAGACTAATGTTTGATAGTCAAGTACTCTGGGCAGATTAGATAGTCCTAGGCACGGGTCATGATGACGTGCGGGAGTTATGTCTAGAACCGGGGTTTCCATTAGCCCTTGACGGACGGCTGAAAGAATGTGCCGGTCATTCAATTAACGGTGATATCAAGGCAATGATAACAGTGATAGCCAGAGTCATGGATGTTTGGTTGCATCGTCATTCGGACTCAAGAGCGGTATTTTTTGGGTGCTTATCTGATTTAGGCCTTGGTACTTGGAAAACATCGCCCTTGACTCGAATGATTATTACTCTACTTTAAATTGTATGCTCTGCTATGTTTGCTTCTATTTAGTGTGTGTCTGGGGGCTATCACTGTAGAAAGAGGTTGGAGTGGGAGGGTTGTATTCCTATTCCTTTTTCCTTTTTACTCTTTTGGTATGTTGTTAGTTAACTTACTGCTCACTAAGACTGTTGTCTGACTCAAGGCTTTATGTTTTAATTCTTATTGCCTTGGGCTGTTCGTCCATTTTGGGACGGGCAGACTAGGTAACAGGTGACAGGTGCTGTTCTCTTCTCACGATGCTGATATCGAAGACGAGCTAGAGGGTTGCATATTATTTTCTTATATGTACTGGATGTTCCGCTGTTTTGTATAACTCTGAGTGTTATGTAGTGAGGCTTGATGTATTGGCTATTTGGATGCTTGTATTCAACTATTATGAAGTTTTTATATGATGGCATTTTATTCTGTAAAGCTTCACTATGTATATGTTCTATTGTATTTTGTCCATGCGCTGTGAGTAATACGATAGATTCTGTTGTTTTAATTTACCTTGACAATCGTCCATGGTCGCCTGGCACACTTTACAGCGCACTATCTCTAGATTCGGTGCAGGGGTCATGGGCGGTCGTCACACTTACTAATTTTTTGTATATTTCCATAGCGGCCGAATAATAAATATATTCTTTTGACTCGCTTGTATTTTGTGGTTGTTATACCACTTGACATGTATCATTTTGTATACTCTCTGATGTATCTGTATATATATGTGTGTGTGTGATGATCTACTGTTCTGTGATGTGTTTTTCATTCAAGTTGTTGTATTTTGTTCTGATAGATCCTATAACCACATATGGCTTTGTATTAAGTATTTATTGGATATGTCGATCCACTTGAGAGAAAAAATAGCATTTGTCGACGTATTCAATAGATATTTAAGACAAGGCTATAGATGGTCGCTTCTATCCAGCCATATTCTCTGCATTAGCAGACAGTATTACCTAGTAATACTCTTTGTTAATGTAGGTCTCGAGGTGGGGAGTTACAGCTCACCATTAATGTATGTTCAACTTTTAAGCATGCTTAAAAATGCTTTTATTAGTTATAATTTAATGGAGACACTTACAAATATGTCTTTAATAACTTGGTTTAAAGTGTAATTGCTTACGTGGCATACATAATAATAGCTGCCTATATGATAACAAATGGGCTCTTATATTTATATTTATTAGAGGCACCATTTATAAGGGCATATCTTTTTTTTGTCCCTCATAAATTTAGGGGTAAATCTATTTACATAAAATATCTATATTTATAAAATTGGAGGCTTGTACTAAATGCCTCTTATTTTTTTTATTTGTTGTTAGGTATATATCATTATCAGTTTAAAATTTCCTTGATAGAAGTAACAATAATTAAAAGACTCGAGTTGTGGCAAGACGTAATATAAAATGAGTGCTTAATCATAAACATGCAATGGGTCCTAAAGGCACTATATAGGCTTCATAGCTATAAAAGATTCAGCCAAACTATTTTTTAGTACTACTGATAAGTGATATTGTACTAATATTTTTCTTGTTGATTATGCCCCCATATACTAATTTTGAGTTGACCTAGTAATTTCCGTAGACCACAGTTCATCCACATGTGAAACTGTACAATGCAATATAAGAAACTGACCTTACATAGCAATTTGTTATCATACAACTGAGACAGAATTCTAACGCCGTCGGTACCCGATATTTGACTTTGATGTTAACTTAATTTCCGCTTCTGTATTTTCTATAAATAAGCCCAGCCTTAATTCTTAGATTATCACTTAAGTTCAAAATATACTGGTCCAACAGATTAATTTTCAAAACTGTATTCTACTTAAACTGAAGAATTTACAGACTTAGCTCTACAGAAGAAAGCGTTACCATCATCTATCTTACGTTAGTTTCATATAAATGTGTTCCAAGTGTGAAAGTTATCAAGTACCTTTGAAAAAAAGAGCACCTCAACTGTGCATCAGTCGTAACCTTGTTATTGGAGCATTTTACACATTCAATATAATTTTGAATATTTCTTGGTTACTTAAGTTCAGTGAAATGAATGATATGTGAAAATGAGAGCTTCTGTGGCTGCGGTTATTTTCATCGTCCTGTGAAAACAGCATGAATCTAATCATTTTTCAACACCGGTCCAAAATCAACCACACATTTACTTGGAGAATTTAAGACTTGTTTGGAATTCTAGGAAAACTTATATATCAAATTGATGTAAAACTAAGTTGGGAAAGAAGAGAGTTGGAATTAGAATTTTCAAAATAAACGTAAACCTTTTTGTTATAGTCAATTGTCACATGCAACGGCAAAGCTTTACAGGAAAAGTTTGGTGTACTGGAGTTTCAAAAGAAGAGTATATATAAAGAACCAGATAACTGATCGCAAACGCTGAAGTATGTGAGCATACTTTTAAGACACACCCAGATAAATCAATCAGAACTATGCCTCTGTTCCTGTTCGAACTCATGGCATCTTGATTCAAAACTACACTTTACCATTGGGGAGGAATTTTAGAGGTTGGAATCAAACCTTACATTCAATCATTAAAGGTCTGTTTGGTTTTATTTTGTATTTTGTGTTGTGCATTTTCAACATTCCTAACAAAATATGAAAATAACAAAAAAGAAGTATAAAGTTTTAGATTATTGTGACGACGATAGACGGGATGGATTGTTTTCCATTCTTTTGTTATTTTTCAAAATACAAAAAACAAAATAAATTTGTTTTTTATTTTATATGTTAGTTCCATTTTCCAAATTGATTTTTTTCTTAAAATACATGCGTCACAAAACTAAAAAGGACAACTCAAAAAGGAGTCTAAGTTTTGGAAAAAGTCTTTTTTTAGGATGTGAGCCAACTTTAAGAAAAATCCGAGCAACCCAAAAAGGATTTATGTTTCTAGAAGGTTCAAACTTACCACCTTTTGATTCTCAAGTTACGTTTTACCACTAGGTTACTCTTTGGGGCTAAAATTAATAGGACAATTGTTATTTGGTACACCAATTACAACATGTGATAAATCATTGAATTGATTTGATTTGATCTATGACTAATAACCATTATGATATGAAACAATAATATTTAAAGTCGTTAAAAAGTCATGTGAACGTCGTTATTAACCATTTATTAAATCAACCCAATGACACATCATGGCAAATTTGGTGCTAGAATTTATGGTGCCACTGAACATAGCTCAATGCAAGTGTGTATATATCTCGCGCGCTAGCACATATATCATGTAAGCGCTCGTCTATAGTCCGGATGAAAATTGTAAAATTATATTTTTATCAATGCTAAATAATGTCCATTAAGCAACACATCTATTTTCGTCTGATTTTAAAAATAGTTAAGGATGCAAAAAAACTAAATTCATTTATTTTCATTTTTTGGAGTCTGACTTAAAAATAAATCAACCGTATATGAACATTATCTGGTTAATTATTTTATTAATATATTCTTGTTCTACTCAAGACAACAGCTCATCTTTCGGATCGAAGCTAAGCCATGATAAAAGAAGTTGAAATTAAAAAATAAAAAAATAAACGAAAGATAAATCTAAAAGTAATGTAAATCACGAACAGAAAGAAAAAAATCAAGTAATTATCTTATATATTATGTTTCATATAAATTTGGTATTGTTTAGTTAGTTTCTCATCAAGTATCTTTTTTTAATTTCATTTAGTATCCTTTCAATATTTTATTATTTCTCAAATTTGAAATTCTAGAGTTTAGCATGAACTTTTAACTTCATACATTGTTACTATTTTTTCTTGCCAAGTTTTGTTAAATACAATTATTAGTTAGCACGAGGTAGGGCTGATCGAGAACCGCAAAACCGAATCGAACCGATCCAAAAAGACTCGAACCCGAACTGAACTCGAAGGGTCTCATTTCGAGTCTGGATAATGAAAAATAGCATAAAAACCTAATCAAATTCGACCGAAAGACCGACCAAAAAACATTGAAATATATGCAATTTTTTTGTTATTATCCAACCGGATCCGAACCGATTCGTCCTGACCCGAATCAAAACTCAGATCGGATCGGATCGGGTCTAGATTATTGAAATATATAGTTTGGATCCAACAAATCCGATCCGTCTAAAATCGAGACCTGCCGAGTCGGGTCCGGATCCATCGAGTTAAATCTAATTGCACTACAAGTCCAGGGTAATCTAAATTCCTAGCTCTGTCCCTATGTACATGTATACATACACGTATGTGTTTACATATACATACATGTGTGTATGTATGTGTGTGTATACACACACGTGTGTGTATGTATATATATGTGTGTATTTACACACATGTAGGTAGGATGGGTTGCAGGGTCGCTAAGTAGTGGGTCACCAACCTTGTAAGTTTGTTGACAGATCAGATTCTTTTGACGTCGATTACCAATTTTTAGATTTTCATAATACATTCCTAATGTATGGCATGCACGATGGGTTGATGTATATACATCAAATATTTTTAGTTTGAAGTATAAATTTCTTTATAATATTCAGTGGCATCGTTCATCCACTTCTCTTTTCTTTTCTTTGCTCTCCTACTTCTCTCTTTCGATTTTTATTTCTTCCCATCAAGCAAATTCAGGTGGATAACTACCTAACTTCACTTACGGTTGAAACGATGATAAAAGACTTTTTGTGCAACCAATTTTCTTTACTAGTAGTAGATTCCAAAGCGGTTCAAAACCACACGACTGCACCAACATATGTAGACCTGTAAACGGATATTTTCAAATACGAATATTGTCATATCCGTATTCGAAATCATTTTCGGATATCAAATATGAGGTTTTTAGGCTTAAGGAAAAAGTTGAAGAAAAATTTAGTTTTAGGGACAAGAAGTTTGCTTTTTAGGCTAAAAGACACTTTTTAGTCTAAATCACAGAATGTAGTTGTAACTATCATTTTTTGTTGACACTAGAAAGTGTCCTTCAGACTAAAAATCAAACTTCTTATCCCTAAAACTAAATTTTTCTTCAACTTCTTCCCCGCGTCTATTTTCCTGTATTAATAAATTCATTTTTGTACTAAATATGTATAAATATATATATATATATGTGTGTGTGTGTATATATATATATATTAAGAAAAATATTTTTAAGAGGTAAAAATTGATTTTTATATACATATTAATTTTTTAGGTGGATAAAATAGTAAACGACAATCATTTTATGTACTAAAATACATATAAAAAAAAACTATAATCTTAATAAAAACCGGACGGATAATTATCGGCCATATCATTTTTTCGGATATTAAATAATTTTTCATATTATGGTACGGATACGAACGGATTTCGAATTTTTTAAATACTCATTGACCGTACTGAACATATCTAACGGCAAAGGCAAGGGGTTCAACGATGACATACACGTCAATAGTCTCGTTAGGGTAAGGGGATTTTCAGATTGACGTTGATGAAACCTATTTAACAAATTTCTTTTATAAATAACAGAGATGACAATTCTTATCAAATCGATTTCATTATTAGCTTACTGGATTTCAATTTGAAATTATGTACTAGGAGTGTGTTTTCTTCTTCTCTTCTGTGTGTGCGCGTGTGTCACATACCTGATCCATGTCAGATCCATTGCCTTCATGCTTCAAGAATGGAAATTCATAACACCCATAACCATAAGTGTGAACATGATTAATTTCGACTATGATTGTGAGGTACGTGATGGATCCACAGAAAAATTAATACAACATAATTATAAGTAAAATGCTTCACCTGATCAATTCCCATTAATATCAACTTATGAAAATCTTAGGCAGCATTTGCTTTAAAATAGGTTTTATGTTTTGAGTTTTCAATATTAATTAATTACAAAATATAAAAACAGTGAAGAAATGACGGATAAGACGAAAGGAAGATGGAGCGGGTGACGGAGAGGATGGATGAACGATGAAAGGATGAATTGTTTCTTGTGCTTCCTTTATTTCTCAAAATATAAAAAAAAATTGTTTTTTATTTTGTACGTTAACTTTGTTTTTTAAATTGATCGTTTTGCACTATATACATGCGTCGTGCGCATTTTGTATGGATGAGAACCCAAAACTAGAAATGGTAAACCAAACACTACCCTAAATTGTAATCAAAGTTTTTAACAATCATTTCTAATATATATAAATCATTAGGTTCCTTCTACAACCCTTGATAGCCGGCTAAAGAAGAACACGCAGATTGCAATCTTCCTCCATACGATTGCAATCCACATGCTCATATTGAACAAATCTGAAACGTCTTTTTTACCGGTTTTTATAAATCCAATTAAAGTTCAATTACCTTCCACATTATATAGTTAACCTGCTTTTATAAAGCAGGCTAAACATAGCCGGCTTTAAAAAATTGATTAACTTTTGATGTTTATTGATCGGAAGATAGAGTAGAAACATTTGGTAGCTTTGAACGGCTATGTTGGTGTCACACGTCATTTTAGTAATGTGCATCAATATTTCAGGAATATAAAATTCACGCATAATCTAATAATAAGACAAATACACATTTAAGTGAAAAGTAGTGGGAGAACTATATCTGATACTGTTTTTACGAAGACGGAAAATTGGAATTGTAAAATGAAAATTAAACATGGACCCAAAAATAAATAAAAAAAGACGTTGAAGAGGGGGAAAAGGGCATGTGATAGAGATCGCCTATCATACATTAACTGGATACAAAATAACCGTGAAATATTCAAATATTATGATTATGTAGCATGGGTATTAATTGAAACTGTGTGAATGAAAAATAAAAGGATATGATTATAACTTACATAGCTCTAGCTAAGAATTGCCACTAAACATGATCGCAGGAGCTGAACAATATGCAGGTAATTAATTTACAAAACAGCAATAATAATAAGCTAAAAAATAAAGGTGCATGTCATACCTTAGGTATATACAATGCAAATGATATTTTTGAGAAAGTATGTATAGTCGAGTTTATCATGGTGTATTTTGCACATTAATTTCTAAATAAGAAAATTTACTATAAGACTCAATATGATTGAAAGATATACAATACAAAACTAAAAAAAAAAAAAATTCAAAAAAAAAAATTGAAAAAAAAAGGGAAAGTAGAGAGAGGGAGAGAGCGGGCTGAGTGACCAGAAATATTATATCAGTTCACATATATAACTCCTTTTACAAAATACACATTTGAATTGTCAACTATGGATTTGAGACAGTTTGTAATATTGCTATACAAGGATAGATGGTAAGTAAGGGAAAAAAAAATTTGAAGGTTAATCACCTATCACTTCAATATTCAAATGCGTGTAAGGTGTAAATATATTTGTAAATAAATACTTGGTGACAGATCATGATCATGAAAATAAGGCTAGAATACCCTTTCATGAATAAGATCCATTTCAACTAATTATTATAGAAATATAAAGATATCTGTATTTCCACATCATGGTGCAGTTAATGCATTTAAAGTTCACTAAATACGTCCTACACATAACAATCTCCCTTAAATTCTATCAAGTGTACACAGAAGAACAGAAAAGGATGTAATGGTACGACCGGATATGTTTTATCTTTTGATATTCAATAAAGAAAAAGACGAAACCGTGAGAGCATCACCAACTCATTCAATTTTTAAAATAGTAACCTATTTCAACTTTAAGCCTCATTTAAAATTTATTACAAAAATAGGTCTAGTTTTGTGCAAATAAGAATTGCACAAGTGTATTTTTTTAAAACCAAATTTGTACTTGCATATACTTGAAATGCGCAGGTGTTATTTTAAAAAAAAACAAAAATTTGTGCATGAGCATTTTTGGAATGCTCAAACATAAAATGTTGTATGAATCAAAATTAGATATATTGTTGTAATAAGTTTTTAACGAGACCTAAAGTTGAAATGTTACTTTTTCAGGCCTAATTTGAAAATTTGTCATTTCTAATATTAGGATAATGCTATTCCTATGTGTAATTCTTTTTTTTGACAATGAAGAGACAATGTGAATTTACATGACAATGTGATATAAAATTCATCTCCAATGCTAATGAAAAATAGTTAACTGTATGTTAATTATTGTTGGGGAAATCCCTTCAAACGATTAGTCTAAGAGAATAAAAAACCCAACGCAGTGGAAAACAACTGGATCGTGATTGTAGTGAGACGAAACAAACAGAGATAAACAACAGAACAGACAATCACAGATCTATGCAATGCAGAAAATAAATAACACCGGTATTTATAGTGGTTCCACTACCGCGGGGCAGTTTACGTCCAGTTGGGGAGGGAAGATTTTATTAATCACTGAAAGATTAGATTTACAAGATTGATTCACTTTTATAGGCTATATATAAAAAGAATTAACAATACAGACAAAATTCTACAGAGTTTCAGCTCTCTAGGATGACTCTGAAATTGGCTGAAATTAACTCTCAATTTCGGCTACCATTGTTGTCCAGAAGCTCCTCTATTTATAGAGTGATGAAATGAGGAGGGTTAGTTGCTGTATAGCAGTTTTAGAGTTTGGTTCGGTAAAACGTCGAGCGAAAAATTTGGACCGGCATCAAAATACCGAATGAAAAATCTGGTTCGGCAAGAACATTTTGTCGAACCACTCGTTCGACAAAAAACATTTCATTCGGCAAACTTCATTTCACCTTCACCAAGTCACCGAACAACTTCCCCTTCACAGCCTAGGGCTTGCCGAACGAAGAATTTGGTTCGGCAATCTTCATTTCACCTTCATCAAATCACCGAACAAACTCACGTATCATCTCTAGGGCTTCTTCTTCTTCATCACCGAACGACTTCATCACCACCAGACAAGAATCTCATCCGGTCCTCCATTCTCCTCCTAGGGTTTCGCATCTTCCTTCACGTTGGAATTCAAGTATCAAATTCAAAATCTCCACCTTGATACCGAATTCCAAACAAGCGTTTCAACTTCATCTACACCTTTGTGCTCCAAGCAATGGATACTTACCCAATGAGCTTCGGCAATGTCATCACCCATTACACTCTGTCAACGAACTCCGACAAGACCACCGTCCATCAACAAAGTGTTCGAAGTACCCAGTCCGTGTAGAACCTATCAGTCTCCACCATGAAAACAAACGTCTCCATGAACCATCTCAACTCTCCCCCGGGTGTCATCCCGTGGCACATAGCACTTCAGTAAGCGAATCAAGTCCGAGCAATGCTCGAACTTAGCAACAGACAACGACTTGGTAAACATGTCTGCTGCATTCTCCTTTGTATGAACTTTCTGAAGACGAACTAGCTTCTCTTCACTCATTGAGACAAGGTACGACTCTCTCACCTCAATATGCTTTGTAACAACCCAGTATTTTGCACTTTGTGATTATCGAAATTAGATGATTATAATTGCTATCGAAATTTAAAATCAATTTGAAATTCTTTTATAAAAATGTTGACCGGGATTTACAATTTGAATCTTGGCCCATGTTTCTTGGCTTTGCCGAGATGATATCAGGGGAAAACCCGATCCCCTCTCTTCCATTCTTCCATTTCGTAACCCTAAAACTAAATCAAACGAGAGAAAATAATGGCAGCTCGATTTTCTCGCGTTCGTTCGTTCCTCAAATTTGGGCTTCTTCGATCGATTGCTTCTGGAAATCGAGGGCGCCAACTTCAACGACTTCGCCCTGGCTGCTTCGATGATAGTCGTGCTCGAGGGGACTTTGGCTGCATCATTCGTGGCTAAGGTGAGTGGATAACCGCTCACATCTAATTCCTACTTTGGGTTATTTAGAGCTCGAAGCTCTGTGATTTTCGTGTTCCTATTTTATGGCTATCTGGACTGCGTTCGTGTTGTTCGATTTTCTTGACTTGGGATTTAAGTGATTTAGTAATTGATGGTTCGATCAATTTGGGTTTGAACCCCTTGTTTTCGTTCGTATATGATTTTTGAATTGTGATGGTTTGGGTTTCTCGACTTGTTCGACTTCGTTCCAGGTTGTTGTTTTTGCTCTGCCACGTGATCTTCGTTTTGAATTCTTGAAATGATCAATGATTCTTCGATTTTTGGTATGGTCGTTGTTGCCTCGGCATTGAAGGATTTCGTGTGTTGCCTTGATTTTGTTTGTCTGAAGTTCTTCACTAAATGATTTCTTATTCTATTCGAATTCATGTGTTTCTGATTCGTTTAAGCTTGTGAATTTTAGAGGTGGATTAAATGATGCTCACGGTTGTGACTTATCTTGTTAAAGCAGTGACATGCTTTGAAACCATCTCTGCTAAATTGTTTTGAAACTACTTATATGATGATATTTACTTCGGTTTTGACTTCGAAGTTGTCTTCTTGTCCTTGATGCATTGTTTCTCAGCTGCTCTTGATTCCGAGTCATTGAGCAGTCTTGCTACTGTGATTTCTTTTGTGAGTCGCCCAATTGAAATGATTTCTGTAATTCATTCGAATTAGTATATTTCGTGGTTATTAGCTTTATAGTTATTGTTTCGTGAATTTTGGGGACCTTGGCATGTCTATCTCCATATATGCATTTATCTTTGCACTGACCAGTTGTATGGTTGCATATATGTTGTATCATTGTGAAGTTTGGTTTACTGGTGGGTTTTCTTGGCACTGTTCCACTGGGATTACGAGGGTCTTTGTAGTTTGTTTCTTTCAGGTTGCCAGTTTGCATTTCTTGATCTTTACTTCCCTGTTGCCAGTCTTGGTTGCACTGGTCATTTCCAGTGCTTGATCATTTGTATATACTTCTTGCCTGTAGTGATAATTTTGCTTTCTTGACCTGGGCTTGAGTTTTGTCATTTGGACATCACTGAGTGTTTTGATTATATGTTGCAATTGGTACATTCATGTTTTGAGGCTTCTGTCCCAGTTCGTAAGTAAGTAATTTGAACTGTGGTTTAGTTGATTCCTTGAATAATTAGCTTTGGCCTTGGTTTCAGTGTGAACCATTCTATGACACTTTGGTTTTCTTCTTGCTGCTTGATTATTTTTGTGGTTTCACATGCGTGCATACATACCATTGTATGTGTGCATGTATATGTGTTGACCCTACACATGTGGGTTCACTGTACTTGATCCCCTGAGTTGTTTTATGCATTACCTGTTGTGTTCCGTTGCCTTGCCTTTGTTGTCTCTGTTCATTGTGATTTTTTTGAAGCCGGATTTCGAGACTTGTTCGAATTGATCAGTTCTTAGATCATTTCGGTGTTCCATGACTTTGGCATTCTGCCTTGTTCTAGATTATGATGTTAGTACTGTCCAGTTCACAGTACTATATATATATATATATATATATATATGTTGCAATTGGTACATTTATGTTTTTGAGGCTGTTTGCACGCAGTTGCAATTTAGTCATTTGTGTTGTATCACACTTGAGTTGAACCCGAATTCGGGGTTTGACCTTGTGATCATTTGTGACTTTCACTGAGCTTTTGTGTATCTCTTGCGATAGTGGCGAGGCATGTACACACGTGCGTGTACTGCAGCCCTATCAGTTTTGACAGTTTTAAATTGATGTTTCGATTTGTTGAATTGTTTCGTTGGTTAATTTCAATGTTTTGAAGTTGTATTCTGGTTTGGATTTGCTGATTTATCGATTAACACTATTTAGTGTTATATTTGCCGTTATCCGATTCTCTTATCGAGAAGTTGGATATACGAGATTTCTGTGACTGTCGTCTATTCTATATTGATTATTATTGCTCCTGTGCATTAATAACTGAGTTTGAATTAGACTGACCCGAGTATTATTTTCTTTTGAATTTAATACTCGGGTCAGACCGAGTATTTACAGGTTGTAGATTTTTAGCGTTGGGTTGCTGCTAGAGCTATGAAGACTTTTTATATCATTTGAAGTGGTCTTCGTCTTGTTGTAGTAGTCAGTGTGTCTGTTTTAAGATGATAATGTATTCATGTATATTAGTCGATAATGTACTTGTATATATAACTTCTTGAGTCGACAGTTGTAGTTGTATCATTTGTATTGTGTCAAATGTATTGTAACTGATATCAGTTATTATATATATGAGACTTTCGTTCCATCTGTATTCCGCATTTATGTTATCTGTGTTATTTTTATATCTATTGTCCTAAACTATTATAGCCACTGTGTAGTAACTTTGAGTTTGTATCGGTATGTTGGATTTCCTCCTGTAATAAAAAAAAATGCATGTTATTCTATCTGACATATCGGTGCTCGCACAAAGCAATTACATAGATGGTCGCTCCTCAACAGCCTTATTCTCCGTGCTAGTTGACAGCACTACACCGTAGTGTTCTTGGCTAGCGTGGGTATAGAGGTGGGGCGTCACATGCTTCGTCCTCGAGTTGAATGCCAGATTTTCAGCTAAGTGAATTGCACTATGACTATCACAGTACACATCCATGCCTTCATATACGAAGCTCAAATCACACAACAATCGCCTCAAATAAAGCGCCGCCTTAGCTGCTTCAACCGCAGCTATGAGCTCTGTCTCTGTAGTGGACAAAGCAACAATCGTCTGCAGCCTCGCTCTTCAACTGATTGATGTCCCACCAATGGTGAACACATATCTGGAGGTTGACTTCCTTTGATCTCTATCACCGGCATAGTCAGAATCACAAAATCCAACTAAGCTGGAATCTCTTCCTCTACCGCCAAAGACAAGTCCATGGTTTGGAGTTCCCCTAAGGTATTTGAAGATACACTTCACTGCTTCCCAGTGCATCTTTCTTGGATTTGCCATGAACCTACTCACCAATCCAACCGCCTGTGCAATGTCAGGCCTAGTGCAGACCATGGCATACATCAAGCTGCCAACTACACTTGCATATGAGACCTTCATCATATAAACCTTGTCCTTTTCTGAGATCGGAGAGCCTTTTCTAGAAAGTTGTATGTACCAAGGCATGGGTGTGCTGATTGCCTTTGCCCCTTTCATGCTAAACCAAGCAAGCACCTTTCGAATGTACTTCTTTTGAGCGAAGCTCAAAAGTCCTAGCTTTCTATCCCTTTGGATTTCCATACCCAAAATTTTCTTTGATTCTTCAAGGTCTTTCATTTCGAATTCTGCTTTTAGCTTTCGCTTTAAACTATCTATTTCAGCCTTATCCTTGAAAGCAATCAACATATCATAAAGGGCTGTCAATGGGTCGGATCGGCTTTGGGTCGGGTCAAGTCGGGTTCGGGTTGATTTTAAATGGGTCGGGTCAACCCGTTTATTAAACAGGTCAGAAAAAGCTCAACCCGAACTCGACCTCGACCCGTTTATAAACGGGTTGACCCTACCCGACCCGTGTAACCCGATTATAAACGGGTCGGGTCGCAAATGGGTCGGGTCAACCCGTATAAGGTGTAAGCGGGTCGTAAACGGGTCGGGTCAACCCGTATAAGGTATAATTGGGTCGTAAATGGGTCAGAACGGGTCGTAGACGGGTCGGGTTAATTCGTATAACCCGTATAAGATACAAACGGGTCATAAACGGGTTGGGTCGGGTCAACCTATATAAGTATAAACGGGTTGTTAATGGGTCAATTTCGGGTTAGCGAGTCAACCCGAAACCCACCCGTTTATAAACGGGTCAATTTTGGGTTGACCCGAAAATGACCCGCCAACTTAAACGGGTCGGGTTAACCTGCTAATTTCCATGCGGGTTTCAGGTGTAGGAAATTGACAACCCATTATCATCCACGTACAATAGTAGATACATCCATCTACCATTCTTTAAATGTTTGAAGTACACATAAGCATCTTTGATGCTACGATCAAAATCAAGTGAAAGCATAAAAGAGTCAAACCTCTTGTACCATTGTCTAGGCGACTGCTTAAGTCCATACAATGACTTCTTCAATTTGCAAATCCATTTTTTTTTGCCATCTACAACAAATCCTTCTGGCCGCTTCATGTAGATGGTCGCATCCAAGTCTCCGTGCAAGAAAGCGGTTTTCACGTCCAGTTGCTCCAGCTCCAAGTTATGAGCTGCGACGATAGAGAGCAAAATGCGGATGGACGTATACCTCACTACTAGAGAGAATATCTCATCATACTCCAATCCCTTTCTCTGTGAAAACTTTGGCAACTAGTCTAACCTTGTATCTCCCAACATCATTCACCTTGAACACCCATTTGGAACCTATGGCTCAACTTCCTTGAGGAGATGGTACCAAATACCAAGTTATGTTCTTCTTCAACGACTCTAACTCCTCTTCCATATCGCACATCCACTTCGAACTGTCATATGACTTCAAAGCTTCATCAAGATCAAGTGGCTCCTCATGAACCACATGCAGGTAGGAATGGCAATGGGGCGGGTTGGGGCGGGTTTTTAGTGCCCCATACCCGCCCCGGATTTTTTACACCTCGCCCCAGACCCGCCCCGTAGACCCGGTGCGGGTCTGGAATTTTGCTCCGTACCCGGGACCCGTGCGGGTCAGGGTAGACCCGACCCGCCCCAAGACCCGTCTCTATGTATTGATTGAAAATTATGTAGCAACATACATATATTTATTTGTTTATACTCGTTATCACCAAATAATATATGAATACAAATAACAATGTGTCTATGGGAAGTTAATAAAAATGATGTCTACAATAACAATTCAGAAAATATATACATATGTTATTGTATAATTATCAATGATGCAACTTAATACTCTAATTTTTTCTATAGATATTGATTGGAACATTTTAATATCCATGCTAGAATCACTTATAACTAAAAAGATTAATAAATCATTATAGTAATAAAGTGGTTTCATGAGATGTTAGTAGTGCGGGTCGGGTTGGGGTGGGTCGGCCAAGCCCCAACCCGACCCTAGACCCGGAGTACTCAAGAACGGGTCACGGGTCTACCCGCCCCAATGACCCAATGGGGCGGGTCTTGATGGGCCAAAACAGGGGCGGGTCGACCGGGTTTGGACCCTAGACCCGCCCCATTGCCATCCCTACATGCAGGTTATAGTCAAACTGACCACCAATGCTAAGGTTCGCAAAATGCCAATCACCATACCTTTCAGACGGCCTAATAGTCCTACCACTGACCCGGGTAGGTACTGCTTCGACTAAACTCCTTTCAGCTCCACCTTTAACCGAACTTCCTCTAGATTCATGCAGATCACCAGCACTACTAGAAGGTACCTGTGGACTATCATGTGATGTTTCATCAACTGTGTTTTCCTCGACAGCATTAACAACAACTCTACTATTTGGCTGGAACACGGGAACTTCTTCCATCTCTTCAGGCCTATCAGAATCTTCTGATGTGGCAGGTAGCTTCTCCTTCGAATTAAACATAGCAAACTCATCTAAGGTAACATGTCTGGAATGAACAATCTTCCGATCAACAGTGTTTCAAATTCGATACCCTTTGATACCGTTGGTGTATCCCATTAGTATGTCATTGTATGCTCAAGCCTCCAACTTGTCATCACCTGTATGGTGAACGTACATAGGACAACAAAAAATTCGAAAGTAACCAAGATACACTGTTTTACCTGTCCACTTCTTCTCTGGAATCTTTCCATCTATGGCTGAGCACGGAATTCGATTTATGATATGCGTCGCAGTTGATAATGCCTCGGTCCAAAAGCCTCTAGACAAGCCTGTCGTCAATCTCAAGCAACGAGCCTTCACTAGTAGAGTCATGTTCATCCTTTTTGCAACCTCATTGGATTGCGGATCACCGGATGTAGTGAAATGTCTCTAAATGCCATGCTGTCTACAGAAATCGAGGAACTCCCTAGAGACAAATTCAACGTATCAGATCTCAGCACATTCAACCTAGAACCAGATTGATTCTCAACAAGCACTTTCCAGTCTTTGAACTTCTCAAAACTCTCTGATTTGGCCTTCATCACATACACCCATACTTTCCGAGAAAAATCATCAATGAAAGAGATAAAATACTTTGCTCCTCCAAGAGAAGGAGTAGCAATCAATCCCCAGACATCTGTATGCACGTACTCAAGTACTCGCCTCGATCTATGGAGTCCAAATCCAAAAGATACTTTAGTTTGCTTGCCTAACACACACTCCTGGCAAAAGCTTATCGAAGCTTTCTCCTTTGATCATCTTCCGTCTCCGAAGCAACTCTAAGTCCTTCTCTGAAATATGACCCAACCTGAGATGCCAAAACTTTGTGGCATTCAAAGCACGAGAACTGTCTACTCCAACACATGACTCTCCAAGAACTGTTGTTCCTTTCAGCAAATACAGATTTCAGAACACATCTCCTTTCATAACAATCAGTGCACCTCTCGAAACCTTTAGACTATCCTTCTCGATAGTTACCTTACATCCCAAAGATGCCAATTGTCCTAAAGAAATTAAGGACTTCCGAAGACCTGGAACATACCGAACACCTGTCAAAGTGCGTATCACTCCGTCAAAGATCCTGATCCTCACTGTACCTTCACTCATTGCTTTACGCGAGCATCATTACCCATATGAATAGAGCTTCCCTCTCGTCCAACGAAAGAACTGAAGTAATCCTTATTAGGCGTCATATGGAAAGACGCCCCTGAGTCTAGCACCCAATGGTCTGAGATATCTGATACTACTGCAGACAACACACCGTCAGATACAGACTTCTCCACCGCAAATGATGAAGATCCGTCTTCTTCCTTCTTCTTCAAATTTGGACAATCCTTTTTCCAATGACCAGGTTTCTTGTAGATAAAGCACCTCCCGTCCTTAGACTTTCCTCTCTTGCCATTACCGGGCTTCCTAGACTTGGAACGCCCTCTAGAGTGTCAATTCTTCTTATCTTCTCTACCTCTTTCAACAAATAGGCCGTGACTACTAATTCCACCTCTACTTCCTTCACTATCTCCTTCATCTGATCTCTTAAGCCCTCAGATTGAAGGCCTGACTTTACATCTTCCACTGTCAATGTGTCTCTAGCGAAGATAAGGCTGTTAGCGAAACATGTGTATCGCTCTGGAAGAGAACACAAAAGAACCATTGCCATTTGCTCCTCATCCATCTTCAAGTCAACAGTCCACATCTTCATCACGAGATCATCAAAGAAATTAAGATGTTCCTTCACTGAAATACCCTCTCTCATCCGCATGGTGAAAAATGTCTTCAGCAATATCAGATGGTTAGTCGGAGATTTCTTCAAGTAAAGATTCTCCGGCTTGGTCCAAATGCCCTTAGCAGTGGTCTCACTGCTAATATCTTCTCTCCCATAGCTAGTTGTAAAGTAGTAAACGCCCATTCCTCCATCTTCTTCCTTTCTGCGACTGAGATGTTAGCCATCAACTCCTCAGGGGTAAACACTACTAGATGGACTTCATTCCTCATTAGAACAGCCTTCATCATCCATTTCCACTTCTCGAAGTCTTTATCTCCATTCCATTTCTCAATTGCCAACTGTGATCTTGACGCGATATACATCCCTCTAGTATAGGGTCTTGTAACAACTGGAGTCGTTTCATCTTCCATTATAGCGCCCAACACTCCTCAATCAACTTTGTAGCTCCGATACCAGACTGTTGGGAAAATCCCTTCAGATGATCAGTCTAAGGAAATAAAAAATCCAACGCAGCGGAAAACAACTAGATCGTGATTATAGTGAGACGAAATAAACAGAGATAAACACCAGAACAGACAGTCACAGATCTATGCAATGCAGAAAATAAATAACACCAGTATTTATAGAGGTTCCACTACCGTGAGGCAGTGTACGTCCACTTGGGGAGAGGAGATTTTATTAATCACTGAAAGATTAGAGTTACAAGATTGATTCACTTTTGGAGGCTATACATAAGAAGAATTAACAATACAGATAAAATTCTGCAGAGTTTCAGCTCTTTGGGATGGCTTTGAAATTGGCTTAAATTAGCTCTCAATTTCGGCTACCATTGTTGTCTAGAAGCTCCTCTATTTTTAGGATGAAGAAACGAGGAGGGTTGGTTGCTATATAGCAGTCCCGGGATTTGGTTCGGTTCGGCATGCACCTGGTTTGGTTCGGCAAAACGCCGAACGAAAAATTTGAACCGGCATCAAAATATTGAATGAAAAATCTGGTTCGGCAAGAACATTTTACCGAACGAAAAATCTGGTTCGACAAAAAACATTTCGTTCGGCGAACTTCATTTCACCTTCACCAAATCACCGAACAACTTCTCCTTCAAAGCCTAGGGCTTGCCGAACGAAGAATTTGGTTCGGCAATCTTCATTTCACCTTCATCAAATCACCGAACAAACTCACGTATCATCTCTAGGGCTTCTTCTTCTTCGTCACCGAACGTCTTCATCACCACCAGACAAGAATCTCATCCGGTCCTCCGTTCTCCTCCTAGGGTTTCGCCTCTTCCTTCACGTTGAAATTCAGGTATCAAATTCAACAATTATTTTATTCTACATATTGGTAAAAGCTACTTCTTTTATAGAGTGCTAGCTTTTATTATTAAGAAATAAGGGGGAATTAGGGAAAATGACAAACTTTGAAGAAGAAAATTAGGTTTAAGGATATGAAATTTTAATTTTAGGCTGAAGGACAAATGTTATAATTAGCATTATATTCAACTTTTACACTATACAAAATTCTAGTTATATCCAGTACTATATTCAGTTTTACACTATACAAAATGCTAGTTATAACTTGTATTGTACTTCATTCTAAAAACAAACTTGTTGTCTTTCAACTTAATTTTTTTTAAAGTTTGTCCTTATGCCTATTTTCTTGAAAAAATAATTTATTTATTTTTATATTGTAAAGTGAAACGTTTAAAACAAGATATTGAAATTGTTTATTATCTTTTATGTCACCCCCTCTTCACAAGTTGATTAACGAGGTCATTGAAGATAGAATTTGAACAAAACTACAAATCGACCATATGAAATTCACGTTACGTTGCATTTAGTCTTGGATTGGAAATGCTCTAAGCATCAACAAGGTGTATCATAGTTCATATTGTGCTGGCTTACAATGTATCAACTACTAGCAAGGTTACAGATTAATGTTTTGTTCTTAGTAATTCAACTTACTTAGTTAAAAAATTTAACACCTTTTTTCTTTTTCTTTTTTTTCAACATAACTTTAGCACCTTTTTTCTTTTTCTTTTTTTTCATCATAACTTTAGCACCTTTATTTCTTCAAGTATTAATGTAGGTAGTAAAAAACCAAGCCATTTAAAAGGGTAACCAAGCTTGAAAGCTTAACAAATCAACCCGACAAAGAAAAAAGAAGCTATGCACAGGAATAAAACATGACAAAGTCGCAAAAACGGAACTTATATCAACCTAAACTAACTGAAAAATAGCATGACCATACAGAATTAAATAAAACAAAGAAATCACCTTTCTCAGTGTATAAATGTAAAAGATTTTCCATCATGGTAAGACAGATTAATATGTTCTACCTGTCACTCGTTTGAGTTTCATTGTTGTTATCGTAGAATTTCAAATATTTGGGGGGAAGACATGCTGTCAATGGTGTACATTCAGTATTCCCTGCATCATATAACTGTAAAGTTCAGAATAATTGAGCAATAACAACTTATTGACATCAAATATACACCCAGTAAATCGAAACAATTAATGTGAATCTGAATAATTTAACATTGATTACTTACAATGAATGTATTTTACAACTACTAGTACTGTATTTTCACATACTGTGATATTAGTTCCATGTGGCACACAACGAGCTGTCTCCATATGTATCAGCTTTTCGGTGATCCCCAGTGCCCACAAGTAACAACTTAAATAAATAATATAATAATGAACAAATCATAGCATACGTCCACAATTCTCATCAGAATTTAATATGATTTTACTGCAAATAGGTCCCAGTGTGTAGGATGAAACATGTCAACTTAGTGGACCACTATAATAAACATGCAATAATAAGCAGTATTTTGTGCAAGCAGAACAAAACAAGACTTGTTGCAGATGATTAAATGGAAACCAAGAATGCATTTAGAATCACCGACTGCAGCAATGGACTGAAGCAATGAGGAGACTTCTATGTAGGTTTATACTTGGATTTGAACGTTAAGGAGTTTCTTCGATACGGACACACATGGCTCAACCATTCGACTCTTTAGTCTTTTCATAAATGTTTACATGTAATATTTCAGCAAGGGTCTATTGTGGTATTAAACAGATATCATATCAGCCGTACGAGCACTAAACCACAATAATAGTGGGCCTGTAACAGGTTAGCACATGAGGTCCATTGCTTCCAAATAAATGGGTAATTCAATGGCTTTAAATTCTTAGCTATAGAAACGTTAGTGATGCACTGGTCCAGTGATGATTATCAATTTTCGTTTGTTCTACAGAAGTTAATTTTTCCTACCACCTCCTTCTCAGAACACTACTTGAAGGCATGTGAAACCTACTTTGTGGTCCAAACAAATAGCATCATGGGCATATAGTGTATATATCATATGATTTGTGGAAGAAAAAAAAAAGTACGTGTATTTCAGCGTGGGCATGGATACATTTCCCTTACATACCACACCACACGGCAGAGTTAATTATCAACAGCTAGCAACTATGCATGAGGTTCGATTTGCATGTCATAACAGTACCAGGGAAAGAACATCAACACGCAAAAATGCAATAGGTTGTCCATACAAACAACTTTTGGCCCATGAATGAGAGCACATATCAGAAACAACATGCTGATACTTATGCATGGATTTTTTTTCTTCCAAATATAGTGCCATGCATATTGTAATGAGTGTAACATTGTCCAAAGCAACTTAACAGTTAGTTTTGTGCACATATACACACCTTGTGAAGTTTCATTAGGTGCTAGTCAAAATTTATATGATGTGCAATGAACTTGGTAAAACGCAAAAACAACAAAGCTGATAACAATGCAATATCCAAATTTTTGGAATATAAAGCTCTGGCATTCAGAATGTCATCACCTATAGAAATATATGTAAATTTTTGGTTGAGGCCTTTTATCAAATGACGAGCAGGCATTCATAAAGTGCAAAAGTAAAACAAGTAATTACTTAACGCAACATCAATAAATAAATTGAAACTGAATCTGTTGCAAAGATACAAGTATTAGATCGATTATAACCGAGTATACGTGATGATTTTATTTATCTATTTATTTTACATGGAAAAAAACTAATAAATTCGTACAATTTTCAAATCAAACGTATCATGTCATTGCCAAGAATTTATTTCCAGTCAGCATCACCAGGGGCATCTTTTCTTCACTCTTTCCTTTCTCCTCCTAGAAGCTTCCTTTCTACATCTACAAACACGAGGCCTTCACTCATTTCAAAAGATGAGAGTTTACATTATCATTCCTCTTTAGTTAAAATTAAATCAAATTGGGATATTTGAGTATGGTTAAGCTATCTGTAATTTCTAGCTTTCTCTTGGATTTATATCATTGTCTGTATGATTGATATTGTTGATTGAATTTGTTATTAGTTTCTCTAGAACCTTGGATTTCGCAATATTTGTGAAATTTTCACAACAAATTGACATTAGAACTGGTTGTTTTGTTACGGATTAGTTGATGGGTAAAAAAGGTTTCTTGAATATTCTTATGCAAGCTCTATTAGCATTCTAAAACGTGCCTTGTACTCTCCGATTATTTACAAAAAGTTGCGTGCTCCATTATTTTCTTCTAACATCCCATTTTATTTCATAAATAACCATATTTTTTGAAATTTCAAATGTTGATGTTTTCTATAATACAAATTACGCTTGGGTTGAACTTAATTTTCTATAAAACCTCGTTTAAACCGAAGTTATTGTATGAAACTTCGCTCGAGACTAGCAAGATTTTGTATGAAACCATGTTTGAATTAAGTTACATTTTGAAAGAAACCACATACACGGTATTGCTAGTCGAAATCCGTGTAAACCACCCTTCAATCGAAAGTTGCTTGTTAGGTTTACTCACTCACTTCAAACTTGATTTGTTAAGTTTCGTTAGCCAATCCAAGCTTGTTTTTTGTATTACATCACTCATTCAGAATTTGGTTTCTTATATTTTCTCACTTGCTTCGAACTCGATTTTTATTGTATCCACTCTTCTTATGAGCATGGACTTATTTCAAATAATTTATGTTATTTCGATATAGTTTTGATGACAACTTTGTTTAAATAAAAATTTTAAATTTACGGGGGTGAAAGAAAAACCCGAGGTGTTAATAGATCCTCCAATAGTCTTATTAGCCTTAGCAACAACTTAATTCGTTTAAACAAAGAGATTACAGATAAAAGGACCATGGTGGAGCGAGAGATATGATTGAGTTCCTATCTAAGGGATCCTAGGAGAAGTATTTGTTGCTACTCCAAGAGGAAAAAGCATTCCAGGTTTGAGTGTCCAACTCTTAGGAAGAAGAGAGACAAAATAATTCTTCAATTCAATAACGGTTAATTCAGATGTAGATAGTGACAATAATACATCATTATTTTCAACCAGTATTCCATCATTAAAGAGTATAAGTTGGAAGATTGATTTTGGAACATATTATTACATTGCTTCATATAGAAGTTATTTTATTAGTTACAGAAGAAGTTATTTTATTAGTTAAAGGGAATTGATGGCAGAGCAGTTCCTATAGGGAATGACAGATCTTATGTTGTAGGCACTGACAGTGTGAAGTTTAGGATGTTTGATGGTGTTGTTAGGACTATCACAGATGTTAAACATATTCCAATGTTGCGTAAGAGTAAGTAGAAGCTTTTAGTAGAATTGGCTTGAGAATAGTTATAACAACCCGCATTTTTAACACTAGGATATTTAAATAATTAATTTATACATCGAATCGTTAATTAATTGAAAGTCCAAAATCTGATTTTCACATATGGCCGAATTAGGCTCGAGACCACTTCCGTTGAGTCAAGATTGACATTGTGAATTAATACGAGTATAAATATCGCTATATTTGGAGTCACGATATTTTTATGATTTGCTTATTTTTATACGTATTTTGTAAAATTACACGCGTAGTCGAGTCTAGTGGGATCTCGATTGATGGCTTATGATTCTGAGATAAGGTGTGACGACCCTGAATTTTTAACATTGGAAATCAGGATATTTAATTGATTTTAAATATCTGGAAGTCAGTTTAATTTGAAATTCAAATATCAGAATGACTTTCGCAATTAAATTATTGAATTTAATATATTAAAGTTGGGTAAAAATTTGAAATCTTCAGTTTTAAGCTGATTAAAATTATTTTCAAGGCTTAGAAAATCTATATTGATAATACTGAAGATAATAAAAGTTTCAGAATTGAATTTGAAACTGTATTGTTCAGTTTTAAAATTTTATCGTTTAAATTGAATTTAAAATAGCCTTCCGAGGCATAGTCTCGGAATTCGACGAAACCAGTCCCATTGGATCTGCAATATTGTATTATTATTGGATTTCAATTTTCGTAGCATTTGGAGTTGTTGTGTGAGCGTACGATATATAAACCCGTTGAAATTTATATCGAAATTCAATATTTGTAACTGGGTCCAAAAAGCTATCTTCTCCATACGATCGAATTTGGACTCGAAACTTTTTCCATTGTGTTCGAAATAGGCGTATAACATTATAAACGCCTTGCGGCACGCTTTGATAGGATATCAAAATTTTGAGTTGCATTTTCGAGACAAATTGAATTTGAATTTAAATTAAAATAAATTCACATTAATATTTTTACTTCAAATAAGGACTTCACAATGAGACGTACGATTGAGGAATATTTGAAATCAGGCGATTCTATGACCAAAAAAACATTGAATCGTAAAATTATCATCCTAAAATGCTGTCTCGGATAGCGACGAAATTTATACCATCGAGACTGGAAAATTGAGGCGATGTGCGTCGACGAGTTTCGTGACTATTTGATATGTTGAATGATCGTACGAGCTCGAAACATATAGTGACTTATTTGAGGAATTAAATGTAATATATAGTACATTATATAAGCATCCACTCAGATATTTACCTCCTCAATTTCTTTTTCTAGCTCCATACTCAAGCTTAGCCGCCTTTTTCCTAAAACAAAATGAAGAGCTACGGGCGATGTTGGGCGTTGAGACCGGATCCGTTATACTCGTATGAAGGAGGGCATCACATCTATGTTAGCATAGGTATGTGCGACGTTGATGAACGATGTACGACCCGTAATTTTTAACTTTTCGAATGAGAATATTTAATTTATTTAAATATTCAAATTTGATTCAAATGTAATAAATGATAAGAAAACCAATTGTTAATAAAATGACTTGATTTTTAATGTAGTATTTTGAAATGAATTTATAGGATTTTTCTATAATTTTTAATTTGAAAAATATTTAAATTATCGTTTGACGCATTTTTCGGCAAACGTTGGTATTTTTGAAATTTCGTAGAATAAGATAACCAGTATATTTTATTGTTGTTTTAGGATTGTGTCGTATTGTTATGCGTGGTTGTATTCTTATTTTTGTCATTCGTATTTCATATGCAAACGAAATACTGTGTAGTGAAGTGTCGAAAATGGTAAAATAAACATCACCCTACTTGGATTATTCTTCACTTTCTTTCCCTCTTTCCTTTTTCCTTTCACCTCTTCTGCTTTTACTGTAAACAATTTAACCTAGCCACCTCTTATAAAAATTAAAATCGAGTGATTTGGTTACCAATAAATTATGAAACCGGATCCGTTGAGTGCGTATGGGTGCAAGCTTCAAATCTATATAGCCAAAGGTAGTTGCAAGTGTGTTTGGTCATGATTGGAGAGGAATTTGGCAAAGGCGACAATGGATTCGTGTTTCTCATGTGAAAGGGAGTCGATGGTGGCCGTTTGGGTGTGTGCGGTCATGGGGACGAAGTGTAGCATTTGCCTTGTCGCGTTTGAAGGCAACAAGTCACGATAGGCATGGCTTGATCAAGCTTGTCGAGGGTGGGTGGAACATGAAGCTCACGCAAAGAGAAGTTTGTAGGAGCTGACGGGAGTTGATTTTATGGTGAGATGATGGAGAAAGAAAGAGAGAGGTAGGGTCGATGGTGGGTTGTGCATGCATCTGTGCACAGGCATGTACATGAGGAAGTGATATTGGGGAAGAAGGGTAATTAATGTTTAAGTAAAGTAATTAGTAAATTAATTGTTTTAATTAACCCCAAATCTTATATAATCCGTAACTTTTTCATACGAGGTCTAAACGAGACGCAATCTTTCGCGTTGCACTCATAGGAGCGTCATCTATGCACTGGTCTTGATTTCTTCAAGTTTGAAGCAAGTAAAATTTTGGGCTAAAATCAAACTTCAGCTGGAATTTTGAAGAGTTAAATCACCTTTGGACGAATTTTATATGCTATATAGTAGATATAAACTGTTATTTGTATGCTTAGATGATTTCTATGTTTGATTTGGTTTATTTTCCATTTGGAAAGCGCATAACGTATGAAATGAAATACATGGAACTCAAGAAATTTTGTAGAGGGATCCGGATTCCTTGTCATTGTTGATTTTAATTTAATTTATATACCTGTATAAATTATTGAATATCAAAAGTATTGGATGTGACATTGATATGTGTTAAAAGTTGACCTTTTCCGTGATAATGGTGGTAATAGCATTGGTTAAGTGCTATGGTAGCTATTGGCTATATTATAGTATTTTGGAAATACTATTATTTGTTGTTTTTGATTTGAAATTGATTTTGTTTTAGGGAATGATTTTAAATGTGAATTTTGGAATTTTTTTAAGGTATTTTGTTTAGAAATGGTTTTTGAACTTCCCTATTTTACTCCAACCTTTGTGTTAGTCTCTTCTAATTTATATGGAAATGTTTTAAAGGTATTTCGGAAAGTATTTATTTTACAGGAAAAGTTAATATAATAACGGATGTTTATTATAAAGAAAAAAGGGATTTATCTTTTATAAGTGATTCTATTTTTTAAGAAGATAGAAATATTTTGAAATAAATATTGGCAAAATGTTTTGTACAAAATGTTGTTTAGAAAGTTAGATTTATAAATGCTATTTTATAAATAAAAGTCTAGATTTATAAATGATATTTTATAAATAAAAGAATAGATTTATAAATGATGTTTTATAGAAGGAAAATGGTATCATTTTGATTAATTGGAATAATATATCACATTTGTAAATTTATAGTGATATATATCATGATCATTTTTATTAAAAGTATCTAATCCTATTTTGAAACCGAAGATCTATGATAAGTATATGAGATTCAAAATCAGAAGATTTACAAAAGGAGTTTTATAAATATAAAGGATTTTTATAAAAGAGATTTATAAAAGGAATTTTATAAATAGAAAGAAGTTTTATAAATATAAAGGTGATTTAAAAAGAATTTTATAAATATAAAAGAGATTTACAAAAGGAAGTTTTTATAAATGGAATGAGAATTGATTACCATAAACAATCTTTCTAACTTTTGGTGGTATGGAAAGTATTCTTTTCATACTTAACACAAAATTCTGAGGTATGAAAACTCATCTGTGTCTGTAAGAATTAAGAATGTAAATCGAGGCAGGGATAGTTTACTTACTTGTCTGAATCTATCATTAATCAATGGATAGTACAAGTTTGAAATCGAAAAGTGACGACAAGTATATTTGTTCTGATTTCCATTCGACCCATTTACTTACACCAAAAGGATAGTGATCTGGGTTTATAATAAATAATGTTTTAAATGACATATTTTTTGACCCATTAAATATGATTTTGGAAATAAGGGAAATCTTCCTTAAGATTGTGAATATACTTATACCGTTAAGAGTAAGTATATGATTATATTTTCTAAGTATTGAAAGTGTAGAGTTTTATGATTGTATATATACTATTAAGATAAGTATATAAAAAGATCATCTAAATATTGATAGTGAAATGGTTTGCGAATATGCTTATACCATGGAGATAAATATATGAATGTTTTCTAAGTATTGAAAAGAGTAGAGATGGTTGTGAATATATCTTTTGTAAAAGGTATTTTTATACAGGTATTTAGAAAGTGATTTTAATTAATGAAAGAATTAATTAAAGAGGCTTAGTGGGTGCTTATGTGCTTAATTATGCTTGATTTCTGTATGAAATTAAATCTCTGGTTTGTTTTTTTGTTTATTTGATAGTTAAATTACCGACTATCAAATCTTGGCTAGGTTTTAAAATATCGTTTGTCAGTTCGAAGAGACTATAATTGGATATGTTATCCGAAAACCACTTTAAACCATCATAAGTGTTCAAATTCGGACATCTTGACGATAATGGAATCGAAGATGAAGTTTTGAAGCCTAAGGGCTACTTGCTACTAATCCTTACGGTGATTCCCAAAAAGGTTGTAGTAGAAGTAGTGCCTCCGATTTGTTCATATCCTGAACAACTTGTATGGATTAATGCTGACATTGCATTGTTGCCTGAAGGGTAGTGTTAGCATTCCGAGTGGGATTTGCTAAAATGGTAAAACGTGTCCTCAAGCCTCATATCCGATAATGACTAAAACAGGAGATATGCTTCAGGGCTATGTGGTTCGCTACCATCAGGATATGGTCATCACCTAATCGAGATCGATATTTATGGATTAATGTTTGCTTAGGACTCGGTACGGTTGTTTGCTACAAACGGGGCAATGACATATTCGGTACTATGCAGGAAGGGGTAGGTTGGTCCTGGTTTACAGGGAGTCAACTAAGGCTCTCGATACATTTTTCTAGAGGTGTACTATTGCAGGTAGTACGCCAATAGACTTGTCATTGTATGAAATCCAATTTACAATATGTACTTTATGGGCTTAGTTGTATACCAAATGTGCTAGAACATGAGATGCAAGCATTTCAGCTATGTTATATATTTATTTTAAACCCTAGACATTATTATAACATAAAAAGATTTTCTAATAAAATTGGTTTAGTTATATAAAGGTAAAAACCCGTTCGTGGTTATATGCGGCGTGGTCTTACGAGATACCTTTATTTTTAAAGGTTTCATAACATAAAAAATCCATTTGATTTGTGTTTTTCACGCTAGTTTAACCAGAATGATCTGGGCGTTATTTTCTTATAATGCTTGGGTCATCCTGAGCATATTTTCAAATTTAGTTATGGATGCTTTGGAGCTTTAGGAGACGAGCTGCATGCCCGTAAGACGTATTCACGTATCTTTATTTTCACTGCATTTCTTCTATTGTATTTATCAGCATTTGTGAGGACAGACTGTTATAACTATCCAAGCTGATGATATGTTAGTTTACTCTAATCGATGTATGATATTATAGCTTTCTTTTGTAAAGATCATGTGTACATTATATGTTACTCGTCATGATGTGAGATTCTATTCTGTCCTTTCTTTTCTTTCACCCCAACAATCTATCTTTCCAGCATTTATATGCTCGACACGTGAATACTATAAATGTATTAGTGTTGACTTTTAGGGTCGAAAAGGTGGGTTGCATGTGGATCAGAACTTAAGTTAAGCGAGCACCTAGGCTTTGGTGGGGTAAACTTGTTAGTAACATCCTAGAATGAGTTTGAATGTGTGTGTGTGTGTGTATATTTGTGTATATGTGTGTATGAGAGCACATACTTGTTAGTTCTATAAAATTGTTTTATATTGCGTTAATTGATCAATTGAGTGGTTTATGAATTCTAATCGAGACGTGGGATGCCACTGTATCGATAGGGGTTTCTAAACACTTGGGCAAGGCAAACCAACATGGTATTGTTTTTGAAATTTGGTAAATGAAATAATTTTACTTGGGGTTATATTTGATATATGAAAAGCATAATTTTTGAAAAATTTTATATAGTTATTTATGATGTGTTTATTTGTTAGGAGATAATAATATTCAGTTATCATCATTTATTGTTTGATTAGTCATGCCATCCAGTTATGGGCATTGGCTATTGTTTGTTTATTACTATGCTCAGCTAATTCTGAGCATTTATTGGTTTTAATTACATTAAATACGAACAACTCGTGAATCAAGTTTCACAATTTGATTATAAGATATTTGGTAGTAATGTTATACATTTTATTTTGATACAAGAAGAAAGTGAATTTACATAAAAGTGGTTTATATATAAAAAGGATTTAAAATTGAGAATTTGGGAACCTAAATCCTAGGATTATTGAAAATTGTTTTTCAATGTTTTGGAAAAATAATAATAGTATTATTTGAAAGTGTTTATGAACAATATATTTTAAAAGGTTCTTAAAGGAGGTAGAAAGTACTGAACTCACTTCTGTCATTGGAAAATAATTTTGGTGATGACCACAACATCATCGGCATTCATTTCGAGTTTCTAAGTGGGGGATGCTACTATATTAATTTGCTATAGAGTTGTTTTGGTAAAACGGATTTTGATTTTATCCTGAAGGTTGATTTGATATACAAAAGAAGATATGTATTGTTATTTTAAAATGATTTAAAATAAAACCCAGTGTTTAGTTCTTAAATTTTCTGTTAAGTTATTATATGGATGCATGTATCATATGCATTAGGGTAGTTTGGTTTGTGCATCTCATTATGATATGTTGGTTAGTAGTTTCCATTTATTGAAATGTAATGTAATTTTCGGCGATTTGGGATAGTCGAAACTTTTGAGTTAGTTGAGAACTTGAATCTAAGTTTTGGTGAAATATAAAAGTATAGTTTCGTAACTCTAGAATGGGAAGATAGTAAGTTAAAACAAGTTTTAAATTTGTTGAACATCCTTGTTAAGTAAAACAAATTTGCTTTGTATATACTCTTAGGACGTATGAGAGTGTTATATGAATATGAATTTAAGTCCTAAAATATATTTTTATTTTTTTATTTTAATGAAATGTTTTATAAGTGAAGGTAAATCTTTATAGAATGTTTATAAAATAAAGATAGTGTTTTATGAAATGCTTCATAAATGAATACTGGTATTAAATAAGATATGATCTTTGAGAAAACAAATGTGATTTAAATTCAAAAGAAATTGGAATAAGTAAGAAACTAATGGAATAAATACTTAAGTTATGCATAGACCATTTTATTCGCATAACTGTTCTTGATTCAGATTCGAGTACATGATTTCGAGGTAATTTACACAAATCCGAATAAGGATTTTTCACTCGATTCTCGATGGCAAACACTTGATACGGATTCTTGGTATGATTTTATAGTTTTCTATCATTGTATATGGCTATGTAAGGAGAACAAAGGTTTCTAATCAAGGAACTTGATCAAACTCTGCACTAGGGAAGTCGAGAGAGCGATACTAGTTTAAAAGGGAAGTTTATGGGATCGAATGAGTGATAGGATTTGATATTACGTACAGATGATATAGGTACATCGTACAGGCTTTAATGTAATTTTGTACTTCTTACATTAGAAATGTAAGTTACATGATTTGACATGATATGCTTATGTAAGATGATTGCTATATATGATTTAGCATGGCTAGATTCATGATATGATGGATGAGTTGTTGTATTGTTTCATTTATTGTGTTTAACTTTTTTTTTGGTTATGTAAGTGAGATTCAGGTTTAGGGAAGCTAGCTTGCTATTATTGGTTTTATGAGTAGAGTTTGATTGCTCGACAAATGGTACATGTTGCTTAATGGGTATGTTTATATAAGTCATAAACATTCTATAAGGTATATCATAAGTATGTATTTTTGTTGCGATGTAACCATATATGGGCTTATATCGATATTGTGATTTTTTCTGACCTAGCCGCACAAAGGAGATGCTGCCAAAATTTTCCATAACAATGGAACTTTAAAAGCTTAATAACTCATTTTAATTAATTGGTTTTAAAATCCTAAGGGTGCAAAGACATTTTTCTTCCTTTGGGAATTTCGGGGATGAAACACTTTTAAGGAGGAAAAAATGTAACATCTTGTAATTTTTAACGTTTCGAATCAGAATATTTAATCTATTTAAATATTCAAATTTGATTCAAGTGTAATAAATGATAAGAAAATAAATTGTTAATAAAAATGACTTGATTTTTAATGAGATATTTTTAAATGAATTTATAGGATTTGTCTATAATTTTTAATTTGGAAAATATTTAAATTATCGTTTGATGTATTTTTTGGCAAATGTTTGTATTTTTGAAATGTCACAGAATAAGATAATTAGTGTATTTTATTGTTATTTTGGGATCAGGTCGCATTATTGTGCACGATTGTATTTTTATTTCTATCTTTTGTAGTTCGTAGGCGAACGGAATACTGTGTAGCAAAGTGCCGGAAATGATAAAATAAACTCACCCTACTTGGACTATTCTTCACTTCCTTTTCCTCTTTTCTTTTTTCATATTCCCTCTTCTTCTTTCACTGTAAACAATTTAACCTAGCCACCTTTTTTAAAATTAAATCAAATGATTCAGTTAACGATAAATTATGAAATTGGATCCATTGAGTTCATATGGGTGCAAGATTCAAATCTATATAGCCGATGGTGGTTATGGGTGTGTTCGGTCATGATCGACATTGCAAGGCCGATGTAGGGTTTCGGGTTGTCGATAATTGGAGGGGAATTTGGCAAAGGCGATGATGGATTCGTGATTCTCATGTGGAGGGGAGTCGATGGTGGCCATTTAGGCGTGTGCGGTCATGGACGGCGTAGTGCGACATTTGCCTTATCGCGTTTAAAGGCAACAGGTCGCGATGGGCATGGCTTGATTGAGCTTGTCAAGAGTGGATGGAACACGAAGCTCACGCAAAGAGAAGTTTGTAGGAGCTGATGGTAGTCGATTTCGTAGTGAGATGAGTGAGAAAGGAGGAGAGTGGTCGGCTTGGTGGTGGGTTAGTGCACGTATTTATGCACATACATGTATAATAGGAAGTGATATTAGGGAAGAAGGGTACTAACATTTAAGTAAAGTAATTAGTAAATTAATTGTTTTAAATAATCTCAAATCTTATATAATCTGTGATTTTCCATACAAGGTCCAATCGAGACGCGGTCTTTTGCGTTGCACTCGTAGGAGCATTATCTATGCACAGGAGTTGATTTTGTCAAGTTTAAAGCAAGTGGAATTTTGAGCTAGATCAAACTGAAACGTATAAGCTTCGGTTGGAATTTTGGTGAGTTAACTTGGACGAACTCTATATGATATATATAGATATAAATTGTTACTAATATGCTTGGATGATTTCTGTGTTTGATTTGGTTGATTTCCCATTTGGAAAGCGGATAACATATGAAATTAAATATAGGGAACTCAAGGAATTTTGTAGAGGATACAGATTCCTTGCCGTTGTTGATTTTAAATTTCAGTTATATACTAGTATAAATTATTGAATATCAAAAGTACTGGATGTGACATTGATATGTGTGAAAAGTAGAAACTTTTCTGTGATAAATATGGTAGTAGCAATGGTTAAGTGCTATTGTAGCTATTGGCCTTATTTAGTATTTTGGAAATACCATTATTTATTGTTTTTGATTTGAATTTTATTCTGATACAAAGAATGATTTTAAATGTGAATTTTGGAATTTTCTAAGGCATTTTATTTCGAAATGGTTTTTGAACCTCTCTATTTTACTCTAACTTTTATGTTAGTCTCTTCTAATTTATATGGAAATCTTTAAAAGTATTTCATAAAGTATTTATTTTATAGAAAATGTTAATATAATAATGTATGTTTATTATAAAGAAAAAGGGTTTATCTTTTATAAATAATTGATTCTGTTTTTAAAGAAGATAGAAATATTTTGAAATAAATATTGGCAAAATGTATTATATAAAATGTTGTTTAGAAAGATTGACTTGTAAATAGTATTTTATAAATAAAAGAATAAATTTATAAATGGTATTTTATAAATAAAAAAAGATATATAAATGATGTTTTATAAAAGGAAAATGATATCATTTTGTTGAATTGGAATACTAAATCACGTTTGCGAATTTATAGTGATATATGGAATGGTCATTTTTATGAAAAGTATTAATCCTATATTGAAACCGAAGATTTGTGATAAGTATATGAGATTCAAAATCATAAAATCCATAAAAGAAGTTTTATAAATATAAAAGAGATTTATAAGAGGGGTTTTATAAATAGAAAGGAGTTTTATAAAGGAGTTTTATAAAAGGAGTTTTATAAATAGAAAGAATTTTTATAAATATAAAGGAGATTTATAAAAGAAGTTTTATAAATATAAAAGAGATGTATAATAAAAAGTTTCACAGGAGAAATGAGATTTGATTTCCATAAATGATCTTCCCAACTTATGGTGGTATGGAAAGTATTCTTGTCCTACTTAACACCAAATTCCAAGATATGGAAACTCATCTCTACCTGTGAGAATAAAGAATGTATGTCGAGGTACTGGTAGTTTACTAATTTGTCCAAATCCATTATTAATCAAGTGATAGTAAAAGTTTGAAATTGAAAAGTGGCAACAAGTATATTTGGTCTAATTTCCATACGACCCATTTACTCGTACCAAAATGATAGTGGTTTGGGTTTATTGTAAACAATGTTTTAAATGACATTTTTTTAACCCATTAAATTTGATTTTGGGAAAAAAGGAGAATCTTCCTTAAGATTGTGAATATACTCATATCGTTGAGATAAGTATATGGTTACATTTTCTAAGTATTAAAAGTGTAGTATTTTGTGAACGTACTTATACCATTACAAAAGGTATATAAAAAGGTCTTCTAAGTATTTAAAGTGAAATAATTTGTAAATATACTTATACTGTGGAGATAAGTATATGTATATTTTCAAGTTTTGAAAAGAGTAGAGAGAGTTGTAAATATATCTTTTGTAAAAGGTATTTTTATACAACTATTTACCAAGTGATTTTAATTAGTGAAATAATTAATTAAAGAGGCTTAGTGGTTGCTTATATGCTTAATCATGCTTGTTTTTTTGTATGAAATTAAATCTATGGTTTGGTTGTTTGTTTATTTGATAGTTAAATAACCAATTATCAAATCTTAGCCAGTTTTGAAAATATCATTTGTCAATTCGGAGAGATCGGAACCAGATATGTTATCCTAAAACCACTTCGAACCGGCATAAGCATTCGAATCGGGACATCGTGAAGATGATGGAACCAACGACGGAGTTCTATGAAACACAAGGGCTACTTGCTACTAATCCTTAGGGTGATTCCTAAAAAGGATGTAGTAGAAGTAGTGCCTTCCGTTTGTTCATATCCTAAACAATTTATATAGATGAATGCCGGCATTGCATTGTTGCCTGGAGGGCAGTACTAGCATTCCAAGTGGGATTTGCTACCTCAAGCCTCACACCCGGTAATAATTAAAATAGGGGATATGCTTCAGAGCTATGTGGTTCACTACCATTAGGGTATGGTCATCACCTGATCTAAATCGATATTTATGGATTTATGTATGCTTGGGACTCGGTAGGGTTATTGGCTGCAATAAGGGTGATGACATATTCGGTACTATCCAGGAAGGGTTAGGTTGGTCCTGATTTGCAGGGAGTTAGCTAATGCTCTTGGTACATTTTTATAGATGTGTACTATGGCTGGTGGTATCTTAATAGCCTTATCATTATATGAAATCCATTTTCCAATACGTGCTTACGGACTTAGTAGTGTACCAAATATGCTGGAACATGAGATGCACGCATTTCAGTTATATTATATATTTATTTTAAACCCTAGACATTATTATAATACAACAAGATTTTCCTAATAAAAATGGTTTGTTTATCATAAGGTAAAAACCCATCCGTTTTATGTGCGACGTGGTCTTACGAGATACCTTTATTTTGAAAGGTTTCATTACATTTAATTTGTGTTTCTCACACTGGTTTACCTGACCGATCTGGACGTTATATTCTTATAATGCTCGGGTCAGCCCGAGCATACTTCCAGATTTAGTTATGAATGCTTTAGAGCTTCAAGAGACGAGCTAGATGCTTCCAAGACGTATTCACGTATCTTTATTTCCGCTGCCTTTTTTCTATTGTATTTATCAGCATTTGTGAGGACATGCTGTTATAATTGTTCAGGCTAATGATAGGTTAGTTTACTCTGATCGATGTACGTATATTATGGTTTTCTTCTGTAAAGATATTGTGTATATTATATGTTACTTATCACGATGTGAGATCTTGTTCTCTCTTTTCTTTTCTTTTACACCAACAATATGTCTTTTCGACACTTGGATGTTCGATACATGGATACCGTGGATGTATTAATGTCGACTTTTGAGGGTCGAAAAGGCTGGTTGTTACAAATGAAGCTCCATTTTGCATGGCCTTGTCTAGGGTTATAGCTTGGTGGGTTATGGAGTGGAATTAGGCGAAACAGAACTCACCATCGTGTTTCTCTCTACGACATGGATCTCCCCATGCCAACGGCTAAGCTTCCAAACCTCCAGTAGCAATCACAACTTTTTAAGGCTGCAAGAAGGAGCTAACATTGCATTTTGCAGGGAGTTGTCGGACCTTCCATGTTAGGGTGCACGACGTAGAGCTCGCACAGTGGAGCTTGTTGGTGAAGTTGGTGCATCGATTTGTGAATCGAGGAGGATGTATGCGCAGTGATGGATTTCCTTTATGCACGGCCATGTGCATATCAATTTAGGGAAGAAGGTAATTAATTTAATTAGGTAATTAATTAAGTTAATTATTTTATTTAATTTTCGTTTCATATTTAATTCGTATCTCTTGCATACTAGGTCCGATCGAGATATGGTCTTTGTCATTGCACTCATAGTGAGATTATCTACGGCATGGTATGAGCTTTGACTATATTCAAACACTTGGGAATTTATAGTTTAGGTGGGTGGAATTATAACTTAGAATTTATGTTTCAGTATAAATTCTCGTAATTATATGTATTGAAAATTATTACCTAGTAGAGGTAAAATAATATATAAGTACTTATTTCCCAATTTGATTGGATTAGTTTGAGTAGATATTCGAGATAATTGATTAAGATCCTGTGTATATATACTGTGTGTTCTATTCGTACTCAACAGAGTTAGGTAGAGTTGATATTAATTTATAACATGGTTGTAAATTAATTAAACTCTAATTTGTAGTTCGACCAGTGATAGAAATATTATTATAAATTTTATTACTAATATAAGAATAATTGATTGAGATCCCATATATAAAAATATTATGTTCTATTTATATTAAATAGAATTAGATGGAGTTAATATTAATTTATAACATTATTATAAATTAATTAGAACTTTAGCTTTTAGTTATATCAGTGATAGAAATATTATTATATGCTTTATTGATTTTCAGAAATTAGAAGTATGATATTTAAAATAAGCCGTAAGGCTAAAATAATGATTTAGTTAGGTTAAACTTGTATTGAAAATGGATTTGAAGTTTATTTGGCCTTGGTATTGGTTTATTATAGTGTATATCAATAATTAACTAACTAGTGAATTTTTATAAAGGTCATTTGAGAAGTCGGAAATTTCAAAGAAGTATTGTATTATCTAATTGGGCTTGATTAAGGTTATAAAATACTGAACATTGTATTAGTGTGATTTATTAACTATAGACCCTAAGGAATGGTTTGAGATATATTTGTATACATATATATAGAAATTATATACGAGCTACATAATATTTTAAGGCCTTATTGGTAGCTTAACTTAATTTAAATAGAAGAATTAAGTGAAAATAAGTTATAGTATGATTGATAGGCAAGTGCATTATATTATATAAGTTTGAGGCTTCTATAAAATAATACAAGGAAGATATAATTGTTAGATGTTACTTAATTAAGATGCATTTTGTTGAATTGTTTATATAGTTGTATGTGTGAATTGTTTTTTTATATTGAAATGATAGATTTGTTACTTTGGTTTTGTATTTCCTTTGTGTATGTAAATGTGAATGATACGTGTTTATTAGTTCCATATTGTTGGACTAGTTATATATATATATATATATATATATATATATCTGTGTGTGTGTGTGTGCGTGCATGTAGTTTATGTGATTTATATAGGTTTATATGTATAAATATAGTTATGGTATGTCCTACTTGGGACTATTGGGAGATGCATGGAATATTATATATATTTATTGATATGTAGTTTAAAAGAGGTCATATATAGTTTCGGTTTGTCCGTCTTGGTGCTACCGATGGGTGCAATGAATCCATTATACTATTGAGACGCATAAGCTATAGACGTTGTTTCAGAGTAGGGGCAGAGAGAGATTGGGAAGCCAATCTAGAGTAGGTCATATACTGTTGCGTTATATGGACGAGTGCTACGACAGGACCTATAGGTCAACTTCTTTTTAGGTGTTGGTTTTCAGGGGAGTGCACAATATAGTTGTGGCTCTCGATAGGTCTCTTTGGTAGCTAATGGCAATCCGATGCAATTTATTAACATACAATTTAAGAATATGTTTAGTTATAGTATTCTCGACTTGGGGTTACTGAATAGTGGACGAAATATATTATGTAAATATATAAATATGTGGTTCAAGTGATTTATATATATGTATATATGTATATATATGTGTGTGTGTATATATAATTATAGATGCACGGTTTGGATAATCTATATATATTAGTTTGGTATACCTAACTTGGGGCAACCGGGTAGTGCAAGGCACTTCAAGAATGAATCACAATCCACATAGAGACGTCAATACTTCGATGTTTTGTATATATGTGGGAAGGGGTACGTGGGGTAGCCTGAATTTGGATTGTCTATCCATATAAAATCGGATGATATCGGCTTTAAAAAGGAATCCATTGCACCATTGAGACACACGACCTACAGACACGGTTCTAGAGTAGGGGCGAAAAGAGAAGGGGCACCAATCTAGAGTAGGTCATATAATGTTGCATTATACAAACGAGTGTTACGATAGGACCTGTAGGCCAATTTCTTTTGAGGTGTTCGTTTTTAAGGGAGTCCATATTATAGTTGTGGCTCTCGATAGGTCTCTTTGGTAGCTAATGGCAATTCAAGGTGAGTACCAGTTATAGGTATCCGTATTTCGGTTTTGGGTTTGATGATGCTATGTTAATAGCGTTGATATATCACTGTATTTGTTTTGCATTTTAGATGCTTCGATAGGGGTCATTGAATCGATTGATGTTCGTTGCAGACTGCACTCATCAACAATGATGGGTATTAACTTATTCTCTGTGTGTTTCTTATCATTATGATTGTGCATACTATATTGGTTGGTTGATTGTTATTATTGAACATTGTATGTTGGACTTATATTGTGATGTTTATATTACTCCTGCATGGGTACATTAGGTTACCCTTAACATAGCACATTTTTACATTTTAATCATATTATATTAGTTGTGCTGACTCATTGATTATAGGAGAAGAACGATTATGGTATGATTCCCTACATTTCAGTTAGGTTTACCAACTTGTATATGGACAATTCGAACTATCCCTAAGCCATGTTTGTGGAGAGGACCGGCTGTACTTCAGTAGTTTCCTGTTTATTTGGATATCACTTTGATATATGGTATTTTGAGATATTGTCCTCATACTAGGCTTTATGTTGTACCCATGTTTTGTCTTCATTTGTTTGTGTCATGGCAACTCTCAAATAGTCAATTGAGTAGTTCGAAAGCCAGGTGCTTTTGTGGTTACGCTTTTAGGACAGTTGGAGCACTTGAGGCAAAGTCGATATGTTGGGTATATACTTGATATTGTGGTAGTACATGATAGATATGTTATTTATATATGAGACTTGTTGCATCAGATATTCTGACGTTCTGTATTGATATTTATTTATTTATTTATCAATTACTTTCATCGGTACAGTCTCTTATATATTATTTATCCTGTTATATTCATGTATATTCAATATATTATATATTATCACTACGATGTGAGATTCTATTGCCATTCTTTGATTTGGTTTTTTATATTTTATTCTACCCCGACAAGCTGTCTTTTATGGTACTCAGGAGGGGGATGCTGTCGTTTGATTTTGATTCAGAGCATTATGAAAGGCAGGTCATCACAATAGTGGTGGATGGCAAGAGATCGAAAGGGACAAAGAGTGCATTGGTAGTGGCGAAAAGGGTGCGAGTTGATGATATTTATATGCTTTAAGGAAAGAGACTCTTGAAAAGTAAATAGTTTCTATTGATTCTAGTGTTCTGGATTCCACTTTTAACATTTTGTTTATGTTATGTTGATGAGAAGGGTCTTGATTTGTTACAAAAACCTGGGTTGATAGATGGTGTTTGTCGATCGAAGCCTAGTTTTTGTGAAGATTGTGTACTTGGCAAGAAGAAACATATCCTATTTGATTTTGAGAGGCATAAAGCTATAATTTTTATAGAGTATGTTTATTCTTATATGAAGGGACCCCTTCCCAGATGAGTCTTTAAGTGGATTAAGTTATTTCGTTTTGTTTGTGGATGCTTTCTCCTTAAAGGTGTGAATCTATTTCTTACAGACCAAAGCTGAAACATTTGCCCAATTTTAGAAATTGGAAGACATCAGTGTTGAAGCATTCAGAGAAGCATTTTGGGAGTTCTCATAATAGGTAATTGAAATGAATATGCATCATAAGAATTCATAAGTTATTGTAAATCCGATAGCACAGTGAGAGATGATGATATTTTTCGAAACACTTTGCTATGAAGTGGTGTGAGTATGAGTCGGATTTTTTGAGAGAATGCTATGAGCTTAAGATTGACTGTTAGTATGGAAGATGGATTTTGAGCAGAGATGTCAGTTATGGTGGTATATCCTATCAAACCACACATCTTCCATTGCCATAGATATGAAGATCTCCAATGAGATATGGAATGGTAAGCCTGTTAGTATTTCATTCCTTAGAGTTTTTGGTTGTTCAACTTATATACCTAATGAGAGATATAATAAATTGAAGCATGGGAGAAGCAAGCATATTTTTCTAGGCTATAGAGAAGTAAATAAGTATAAGTTATGATGTTTATTAACCAAGAAGATTGTGACTAATAAGTATATGATGTTTGATGAAAGGTTTTTGGTACAGATGAAGCCTCTATCTAGTGATGATATTAAGAGGATGGAAAGACGCCAACCACATCAAACACCATTAGAGTATCTCTATATTCACAAGCATGGTATTTTTGATGATGTCATGGCTAATGTGATGACGTCAAAGGTTCAAACTCTAGGTTGCAAGCAAGGCCGCTTAATTCAGTTAGTTTGTTAGTAACCATGTTGGAGAGTTTGATAGGGTGGACTTTGGCAAATCGAGTAAAATCCTTGGGAAAGGAATCAGAGTAGATAATATTGAGAATTTCCCCTCTTAACATGGAATCGAGAAGGTGCAACACAAATTGATTTCTCATTGGTCTCTCGGATTTTATTGTATACAGGTTCATCTCTTACATCGTGTATATTAGAGAATTTAGGTGTTTTTTATTTACATTCTGGTTGTTGATGTGCAGAATTTCTCTCTTATGCTTGAGAAAGTTTTGTAACTTCCATTTGGGCAGTAGTGGCCAAACTTATTAAGCTTTGTCTTGAGCTTGGAACCATAGGACACAAACCCAAAATGTGGTGAGATGTTGTATTAGAGAGAAATGATTTTATTTGATTCAAGATTAAAAAATTTATGACTCACATATATTTTTAATCAAATATGAAAAGAAGGGAAATTAATTAACTAATTCCATTGGTTAATTAAATATGTATATATACAAAGAAGGACGATTAATTGGATGATTCAATCAACCAAATTAATATATGAATGCGAAAAGAAGGAAAAAATCAAAATTAATTGATTCATTCAATTGGTTAGGTAATGAAGAACAAGGAAAGGTTTGCATTTAATTGAACATATGTCAAATCAAGTGTGATTTTTCATTTATTGGTAAATTAAAAAAGGTTATGAATTAGATGGATAATAACTGCATTTATTAAAGGGCGATTTCTAGGTAGCATCACTCACAGCCATCTTTTATACTTCCTCTTTCTTTACTTCCTAGAAGCTTTTTGTAATAACCTACACCTCCGGACACATCGATTCAAAGCCCGAAAATGGTGTTTGAACTCAGGTCGTCCCAAGAAGTACGAATCTTTCGGTTTTATGGTTTATATGATACAAATATATATAATTTTCACATTTTATACTTCCATATCTCACAGTGGAAGGAATATAATATAAAAATTGAAAATAACCTAACCCAATACTATCTCAAAATAACCATGGTCCATAAAAGAAGTGTCTTTCAAAGGGTCTCCAAATAGGAATACAATATAAGTCTGACCGATAAATACAATGAGGTACATAAGAAAATGACTATAAATAAATATAACTCCAAAGCACCATGTCACCTCACCTACTACCATGTCCACCTATAATATATATAAAGTGGGAGAAATGAAGTTCAAAAAGAAAAGAATATGACATTAGCTACAGAAAATCATGATTTAAAATCTAATGTCAAAATTCCTGAATTAGACAATACTAGTCTCAATACCAAGTTAGAAAATATTACTAAAAATGTGTCTAACTTTAATAAAGGTAGAAAAAATCTTTCTAGAATTATTAATAACTCTCAAACCCCTTTCAATAAGAAAGGTTTAGGATATACAAATTCCTCAAAATCTAGTTCAAAGAGGAGCATTTCACTGTATAAAAATTTCAAAATACATAAGAATTTTGTAAAAACAAAACCAAAACCAAAGGTTTTCACGCAAAAGAAGGACATTCGCAACACAAAAATATAAAGGTTTGGGTGCCAAAAACAAATAATAATTCGATTAGAAATAATTTTATACAATCATTTATAAAAACTGTTCATGAAAGTGATAACTTTGTATATAAAGGGAATTCTAAACCCTTATGGGCTTGGCTTCCTAAGATCTAACTCTTAGGACCCTGACAAGAAAAATGGGTACCGACGATATTTTCAAATTTTTTGCAGGTACCACATTTAAAAAGAGGAAAATAGGATACTTGACAGCGGTTGCTCAAAACACATGACGAGAAATGAAAATATGTTGATAAATATTCAGTACTCTTACGGAGGATCCATCAAGTTTGGAGATAACTCCAAAGGTTATATCATCGACAAAGGCAAGAATTATCCACCGTGCTCTTATTCGATCTCTTCAGCCCAAGACCAGAAGTTATGAGAAAGTTTACAAGAAAGATTTTCAAGCTTTGTATGCTATTTACTCCTCTCAACGAGTGAATTGGGGTAAAATAATTTTGGATGAATTTTTGAGTGTAAACAATAAAAGAAATTATCGAACCACTCATTATGGAGCGTATATCATAAGGATCTTGAATAATTTTGGTGTTGTTTTAATGGATGCCGAGTTCACAAAAATAAGTGAACTCAACTCTAAGACGCTTAGTCTAATGGGACTTCCTCGACGACCCATGGCTAATCAAATAATAAGTTATCAAGAGTGGGTTGCAAATCGAAACCAAGGTATTCTACAATCGCATGACACTAATGTAGCTTCATCCTCTCAACCACCTCAAGAAGAAGAAGAAGATGACGAGGATGAGATTAGTGAATTAAGTGTCGATGTTGGCCCTAAGCAAGCTCTTGTAACACTCTCTCAAAATCAAAGCAAATTAAATCGTCGATTAGCTAGATTAGAGAAAAATATTACAAAGATGAACAAAAAGCTTAATTCAATCAAAGGCTTTGTGAATAAAATTTGGGAGAAAGTGTCATGTTCAACTTCCACCTCAATGGCAATCATTGAGAATTCGGAGCCGTTCACATGGACATCTTCCGATGAAGAAGAAGATTATGATGAAGAAGAGAGGGAGGAGTAATCTGGTAAGTTATTGCTTTTTATAACTCTTTTTATCATGAAATATTTTATTTGGAAAATAATTGTGTAATACCTGTGTCTTGTGGGATTGTCTTATAACTTTTAAGTTTCTTTAGTTGTGTTTTGATGTAACAATTTAAAATACTTATTTGTGTTGTTTGATAATGTGTTATCTAAGTTTGTGTTTACATTCTTGTTTTAATTGTTTATGTGTGAATATCTAATATGTAAATTTGTCGTTATGAATGTAAGTTACTTAGACTTATGCTTGTCTTTCCAGTCATGGTCCATGTTTTCATTTTCATATTTGTTCTTATTTCTTCAAATAATCTTTAACAAACACATACAGTTTTTAAACCATATTATTACTATTTCTGAACATATTTTGGGACTATACTAAATTAACACTATTTTTGAACCATATTATTCTATACACGTGAAAATTATTTCAAACTATATTAAGTTGTAAATTTCTACTTTTTAAACAAGTTTCAAAGATTGTTATTTTTCAACAATTTTACACATGAACAATATTTCAAAGCTGTCCATTTTCAATTTTTTAAACAAATTTTCTTCATAGTTGTCTAATTTATCCTTTTGAATCATATCAACTTGCGTACATTTTTAATATTTCTCCTATCTATTAAGTTTTACTTTTTGTCGATGAGAAATGGGGAGAAAAAGGTATGTCATAATGATAGGGGGTATAAATCTGTTTTTATCTATATAACTTACATAGTTGTCATCATCAAAAAGGGGAGAATGTTAGAACCTCGAATTTTAGTGTTTTGATTATGACAACTATATATGTGAATGTATCATTTAGATCCAACTAAACTTGCAGGAGAAGATATTTTTTTACCTGAGAAATATTCTAACAATTTGAAGAACAGATTCCGGATTGAAGCTTCAGTAAAGTATTAAGTTTAAGATCTTAGTTTAGTAGTAATATATGTTAAAATCTCTCCGAAGTGGTATATGCACATACACATAATATAAAGTTCATCAAAAAAGTAGAAAACCCAGAAAACACTAACTCAGTCGGTTGAATGGCATGAGTCAGCCGGCTGGCTGTTGTGCATGTGCACAAATGTGATTGAATATTCAGATGGCTGAATATGATAATTCAGCCGACTGAATTTGATGCTTTTTGCACTATTTACTTGCGGTTTTTATTTTTAATCAATTTAGCCGGCTGAGTTGCTGCATGCAGACGGTTGAATCTTCATAATGGCTAGTATTCAAGAGACACTTCATTTTAATGAACAGAAACAACTCTTAATTCAGGAGTTGCTTCCATATCTTTTCATGGATATATTTCATGAATGAATACAACTCTTAATCTCTATAAACAGCTATGAATTCCATTTTTTTGATTATCAATTCTTATTCTTATTTCTAATCTGTCTTGCTATTTGAACTCCAAGCAATCAATACTTAAAAACTTCATTCTGATCACTTGTTCATTCAAGAATACTTCATTGGTGATCTAGTAACTTTCCCGTCTTCACGAATTACATGTTATACCACAAAGGAGAAGATTATAGGACGGTTTTACTCTAAAGGCTTATCCGTGCTATTAAAAGAACACATCCAGTCAGATAATTTTCTGTATAATTGAAGTCCTATTCGGTTGCTCAGGCAGTTGATGTCCTATTATGTTGCTTAGGCGGTTGAAGTCATGTTCCGTTGCTCAGGCGGTGTAATACCTATTCCTCGGGGTTAAGTGAGGGTTGATAGTTAAATTCCAGAAGGAGTTTGGGACTAGATGTAGAATGGAAGTTCAAACCAGTATAAAAATCTCTGGTGTCATTTACTTTATTACTTTACTTTACATTTACATTATGCATAAGTAAATAGTTTATTTAATATTCCATATTGCACGATCCTTAGTCACTCCCAATCTTCAACATTCTCTTTCAAGTCACACTGGTCCAATGCGTATATCATGTGTTCAATAACATCCTCGGTCAGCACTATCATCTATATTCAAGTCGAAAGGCCGATGTTGCCCACAACTCCCACAGATGAGTCCTTCGATGGCGAAGGGGAAGGAGTAATGGGTCTTTTATCCCTACGTACTAGTAGGGGCGAACCTATTCATTCCATATAGCGATGAGCTCCGTGGTCTTGCTTGGTTTAGCTAGGAAAAGACTATTTCCTTCGGCTATGCCATTTTGACTTGGGGAGGCAATCAACACGTGCAGTTTGCTTTCAATAACTGGGGTGACCCCGACACAAATGGGAGCAACAAGCTGCACGGGCATTTTTGTCACCATTGATTGTTGCCATTTCCTACTGTAGCATAAGTACCCCCTTCTTTGCTTATTGTAAGGGGATGCTATAACAATCTCTAGAGGCTTGCTAGTTGACTCGAACACATCCTACTCCTCCCTTGGTCGAAAATTTCATTATCAAGTGCTGGTAAACTACCATCGCATTCATATCCACCAGGGATGGCCTGCCTATTAAAATATTGTATGCAGACGGATGGTCTACCATAACAAATTGAACTTGGATCTTTGTCACCAACAACTCCTCATTGAAAGTGACCAGATACAAGGTAACCCCTACAGGTACTATGCCAACACCTCCAAACTCGTAAATGTGTAATGCATGGAGAGCAAGGTTAGAGGTAGGAAGCTTCGTCCTATCGAAAACATTTTTAAAAGTCGCATTGACGAAGCTACCCTATCAATGAAGATCCATGGACCTTTGTACAGGCCATGCCGACTGAAATGACCATAGGGTCATAGAGAGGGAAAACCTATTCCTCTCTTGTCCTTTGAGGTGAACGCAATATCGATGGAGTCTTCTTCGACCCAATGGACCTTTAGGGCTTGAAGGTCTACCGAATAAACGTAATCCAAGAGCTCTCTCATATAGATGGCCAAAGCCCTTCGACTGCTGCTAGCTACGTCTGGACCGCACATATTAATAGGATTTCGGTATTGATCACGGTTACACCATTGTCATCTACTCGCTGAGGTAAGGAAGGTGGGTTTTGCTAAGTGTTATACTATTACACTTGCTTTCAAACATACTAAACCAACATCCCTTCAAGGATTAGCCACTCTATCTCATCCTTTGGGCTCCTTCTTCCATCTTGACCAGGTGAGAGCAAGCCGTTAAAATGCAACACGGTCACGTATGGCAAGATAGATAATTTCCATGTCACGGTTTAATGTTGCATAACTGGTGTATTTGGGCTTAAAGCGTGCTTCGTCATCAAGATGCTTTTTACTATTTTCCTATAAGTATTCTTTTGGCGATTATCCTCTCTCTGGCCAGTCTTGTTTGTGGAATCTTAAGGCTAATTAAACACTAAAGAGTGGAGAATAGTGTTTTTTAACTTTTCTAAATCATTTTAAATTTCTTTTAAGTTAAATATTAAATTTAAAATTAACAACAACGAATTATACTATTAAACAATCACAGATACAATCACAGATAAAAAAAATAAAAGCACTAAAGCAAAGTGAAGAGTTCGAGAGATGACACCAGGGATTTTATAATGGTTTAGGTTTCTCCTACATCCAGTTCCATATAATTGCTTATATATATACATATATATTTTTAAATGCCAATCTTTAAACAGCCAGAAGGCAAACCCAGTTATAATCTCGATTCTGAGGCTACGAGACACATCCTTCTAAATTTTCGGGCTTAGGGTACACCCATTTGATTTGGATTGGCTATAAGCACACCTACTTAGATTTCCAACTACCAAGCACACCCATTTGATTTGAACGTGCTACAAGCACACCCAAACAAATACAAGTAGAGTTTGATGGTTTTTCCAAAGACAATTTCTTGAACTTTGTATACAATGGATCCTATAGCCTCTTGGACGACACTTTGATCTTTGATTTGAGAGAGAGATGAATCCAAAAAAGTAAGAAAGTAGTAGTGAATCAATATAATGAAGTTTGAATTGATTCTAAATGACTTTGAAGAGAATAGAGTATATTTTAATGGAGTTTTCAAGAGATTAAGAGGAGGGAAAAAAATAAATTAATAACTTTTGAAAAATTTGTTTGAACTACCATTTATATAGTGAATAAACAGTTTGCGACGAATAGACACTTCTTTTCAAAATTTGAAAAACCATTTGGCGGCATGTATGTCGACATATCCATATAATGTATGTTGACATATACATGTATTTTTAGAGAACTAGTTTCTTTTAAAAATGTTTTAAAAATCCTATACTTTGTAAAATAATTTGATACTTTGTAACGTAGTTTGAACATGGTTTACGTTTGTACCAAAATTGGGCACAACACTCTTCGGAAGGGTTTGAAGAGATAACATGAAGAATAGAAATGAAAAAAGAGGATTATCTAACAAACACTTCAAAAACAGATAAGGAATATACGCAGAAACACAGAAATTTAGAGTGATTCGGCATGTGGCCTACGTCCACTATGAAATTGATGATTTTATTGATGTTCTCTTGCTGATTACAACTGATTACAGTGGATTACAGTGATGAAATTCGAGTACAACAACAGCCTTGTAGTGCAAAAATGTTTTCGGCAAAGTTTGGACGTTGAATAGCTCAAAAGATCCCTTTTCTGTAAGCTCTGGGGTGCTATTGATAGGCATAGGATACAAATATCTCGCTCAGATATCGGGAGACCACTTCTGGCACGTGGGTGGGCCCAAGCAATCGATCCCACGCGATTTTGACTCGATCCGTAATCGATACGAACGAATTTCGTATCAATCAAGATTTGACCCAATCCAGTTGAAACTTGGCATGAACATTCCTTACGTCATATGTAAGCTCCTGTGAAAATTTCATAGCATTTGGACTTGTGGATTGCAAGTTATGATCGATGCAAGTTTGGGCCTTTCGGTTATCGCTCTCTTCGCATCGATGCCCTTCGAATCGACCACTTCGTATTGATGTCCACGCATGTGATGCCAATTGACATGGCGCTTGCTTTTAGGATCGATCCGAAGTTCATGCCAAATAGATCGAGTCTTCCCAACGTTTGCGTCTTGTTCGTATCGATTTGACTTGGTCTCGTTCGTATCGATCAAAGTTGCTCCGTTCGTATCGATTACCGTTGCTTTGTTCGTATCGGTCAAGAAGTTGACATTCGTATCGATCTGTAATGTGTTCCTCATATCGATCAATAGCCGATCGATACAAAGTGCGTGGATAGATTGATCGATTCGAAGTGAATGAAACGATCGATACGAAGCGACAACCTCCCATGGATACGAACTAGTTGATGATGATGGATACGAAGTATGGTTGCTAGGATTGCCACGATTGTGATGGATACAAATAAGACCACCTTGGATCGATTCGAACATGACGGATACGAAATGAAGTCACTTGGACCAATACAAACATGAGGGATACGAAGAAGGCTACCTTGGATCGATTCGAACATGATGCATACGAAGTGGAGTTGACTCTTTTATTTTGCATCGATCATATCTCGAGCATACGAACTCCGATTGACTTGAAATTTGGAACGTTGGCTTCCATAGCTTTGCTTGTCTCGTCATATCAATTGTAGCTTGATCCAAACTCGGACAAAATTCATCAATATCCATAGCGAACCTGCATATAACCGATCTTCGGGATGTACTCTCCTTGGTTTCCAGTCAAGTTCTTGGCATCACGGCCTTGCCAAAAGGCGGGATAACATTTGCCCCCTAAAGTACGTCTTGTGAAAACAGGGCGTGCTTTGAAAAGCTGCAATCTTTATTCTGAATAGTTCCATCTGACTTGTCAAACGGTTGTTGTTTTCTCATCGAAAGTTGTAATCCTTGACTGATTTTTCTATAATATGAATTATTGACTACCGACTGTTGTAACTGATTGCTGTATGATAGCGATTATTGTTTGTTGTTGTAATTGTCACCAGTCAAGTATTCAATTCCTGCGAATTTTAAAGATTGGATGTTAGTTCATTATACATGAATGTATGTTAGCCTGACTCCCATTAACGTTCGTACGCTCACGAGTCATTGTCAGTTCTCTCGTATCGAATTCCGTATCGATCCTCTCCTGAATCAATGTGAAACTCGAGTTGTAACAACACCAAGGTTTTAAATCTCGGATTTCGGTCACGTCTCGTCTCGAAGAATTTAGAGAGCTCATCTCGTATCGGGTGAGATCTCGAACGAGATGAGTGCATCTCGGTCGTCCATCTTGGATTTACATCTCGGTTTCTAAAATTCATTTCGGAGTTATCTCGGAGTATATGTCATGTCAAAAATTAATTTTCATACACCTAAATTTATAATACTATTCACTACCTTAAGGAAAACACTATGCACTTACCTTGAATATATCACATGCTTATCATTAGTAATTTAGTATGGAAATATATCACTTGTATCATGTAAAATAAACAAATAACTAGATTTCATGAATAATGTTCAATATAATGTCATATGAGATAAAGTAGACAAGAAACAAGCCATAATATATGCACATTTACTTTGTTTGATCATTCTTAACTTTTCTACACAATATAATGTCTCATTTCTACCTTTTATGATTTATAGTGCTGCAAGGGAAATCTTAATTTTATAACTTCAAATACAAATTTCTACAGGTAGAATTAAAATATTCTAGTTTGATTATAGTATTTAATTATTAGCAAACAAAATCTCATTAAGCAACTAATAACATAGAAATTTCAAACAAACGTAGAAAATAGCATATATAGTACAAACAATTTTCAAACATTTAGTAATATTATAAGAAAAGCAAAAAAATGATGTACGAATGAACATGTAATCATCAAATGAAATTAATAGATGAAATAGAATTCCTTTATTACTTAAAAATAAGCCTTGAGGAAAAAAATTATAGCAGCAAAGACTAAATGAAATCAAATTGGGAATCCATTTGGAACATAAAGTTAAATAAGTGAAGCTTAAAATTTATAGCCACAAAAAAATAGGGTTAGGAAAAAACTCAAGAAAGTGTCGAAAAAAGAACATTGAAATCGGATGTAAATTAATTTGGATCAGAAACCTAAATGAAAACCATAAAGTGAAATACTTACCATAATCGATGTAGATTTTATCATCTTCTTACATTCGTCACTGTCGTAAAATAAGAGACGAATATTAAATGAGATTTATACAAGAAATAAGGGTTAAAAAAAGTACAATTAAGAAGGCTTAAATTAAGGTAAAGGATGAGCCAGCTCAATACGGAAGAAGAGTTGATTTTTTCCAAAATTCAACAACTCGGCCGATATCTCGCTATTAAATCTCGTCCGAGATATCGAACGAGATACCGAAATATCGTCCGAGATTTGGGTCAGACGAGATTCAAACGAAATAGCTTGTTTCGAATCGCCCAGGCATGAAAACGAGATCTCGGCCGAGATCTCGGCCGAGATGAGCGAGATTTAAAACCTTGAACAACACTTGATGGTTGTTTTGGAATGTCCCTTCGTATCGATCCTCTCCTAGATCGATGTTAAAGGTCGAAAGATTGTTCTCGTATCGATAGGGTTGAATTATCTAAACATTATTCTGTGATGATCTTCGCCTCGATGGCTGTGAACTTTCTGCAATTTTCTAAATGATGGATACGAAGTTGTAGTTCGTATCGATAGACTAATAAAGGATGCGAACAAATCGACTGATCCCCTGTGCACTATTCGTATCGATGGATATGAGCCTTTATGGGTTGTATGTTGATGGATATGAATAGTACATTTTGTATCGATGCGCCTTAGATGGAGACGAAAACGATGGATATGAACAAACGTTTCGTATCGATGGAATCTGATGATTCAGAAAATCTTTGTTACAACTTTCGTATCGATGAAACCCGAGTCTATGGATACGAATAGCTAATTCGCATCAATATGGGGAGGAACCGGTTGGAAGCGGTCGCGATGACTGGGAGTCGAATTGTTTTTTACCTTCCGTATATATACGTGACTCTACACTTAGAGAAATTTTACTTGCTCATTTCTCCTATAGCCTTCGTATCGATACAAGGACTGAGAAGAAGAAGAACCATTCGTCCCCAAATTGAAAAAAAAATTCACTAAATTCTCGAGCTAGGTAATTAGCTAACCAACATCACTGTAAAACGATGAAATTCGAGTTCTCATGCCATTCCTCCATACTCGTGGCCAATTCTGGTTCGAGGAGGCCGAAGGCTGGATAGAGCAAGGTTGAGGGAGGAGGAAACAACATCTAAACTGTTTAGGGAAGAAAGCCTATCGATGGATATGAAAGAAACACTATAGCGCGTTGCAGTGGTTCGCAACGATCTGTAGAAACTGGTATCGATCTGGGAATAACAGAGATTCGTGTCGATCTGAAAATGATGGATGAGGAGGAGCAGCTTTGTATCGATCTGGAGTGGTAAGATTTCATATCGATCTGATCAATACGAAATCTTAACTAGTGATCGGTGCGAAGCATCTAGTGGCGATCGATACGAAATGTATCTATCCGATCTGATCGATATGAATTTCCATCCTGGCGATCGATACGAACTGCAACTAGGGTAACCGATTCATGTCTCGATCGTGATGGATACGAACACTCTTGAATAATTGGACACTTAACTCCGGCGAGCTTCAATTTGGCATAATTGGACCTGACTGTTGAACTACATATTTTATTATCCTTCGAAGCTCGTTTATGGAACTGTAACTTAACAAAATTTTAAAGAACTTTAATTTGGATCGGTCTCTAAAATATGGATGGCATGGTTGTGACGGTCAGCAATGACAGTCACTTCAGTTGAATTTCAAAGTCTTATCGTTTGCATATTTTCTCATACTCTGTTGAATTTCTCAAGTAATTTGTAGCACTGCACTACACTACACAACACACTCACGCACTTCACACTGGAGAACATGGGATTATTATCGTCTGATAATGGGTTTTAATAAGTTGATTAGTTATGGAGTCCACAAGTTCTCAACAGCAGGAGCTCCAAAGTTCATCCCCTTTTGTCCTAGAGATACCGGCCATCGCGGCCAAAGTTATAGATCCAGCTCCGAACGAGCTGCCTGGGGCCAGGTTTATAGGAAATCCTCAGGATTCTATACCATCTAACGTCTCCAAAGACATGTTGGGACGGATATGCTAAAGGCATGGTTTGTCATTGGACGATGTACTATTACCGAGACCAAATGATAGACCACATGCTCCCCCAAAGGGGTTTACTGCCTTCAATCACCATGCGTGCACAGCAGGAACACTTACTCCGTTCATCCAATACATTAGGGAAGTGTTGTCTTTCCTCGGAATCGCTCCATCACAACTACACTCCAACGGATACGCTACGCTAAACAGTTTATTTATCGTATTCAAGGAGCATCTCTTTCGGCCACCGGCTCCAACAGAGATCAAATATCTTTTTAACATCAAGAGTAGGGAGATAGTCCATCTTTTACATTCCTGGAGGCGGTCAGGAATTGTCAAGTAGTAACCGGATCTTGGACAAGGCTGAGTTACTTTAATACAGAATGGTTCTATGTCCGATGCCCCTTAGGATTTGCCAACCGATGGTTAGTCAGACGTAAGTGTTATAGTCTTCTCCAAGAGTTATCAAGATAATAGTAGTTAATGTAAAACTAATATCTTCTTTTCTTTACAGCCGCAATTTCATGACCTGAAGGCGGGTACTTCAAAGAAATAGTAAGGGTTCTTCAAGAAGTTCCAAGCGAAATGAGGGACATCGATTCGGTTCTAACCGACAGAAATTTGAGAATCGTCGGACTGATTGAGCGGAATCAAAGCATAAGGCTTGAAGGGACACTGAGGGCAGCTCCGAAGAAGCAGTTTAAACGCAAAACACCTGGGGTCGTAATAACTGAAGGGGGTGACGAAGAGAGAACGCCCACGGATGATGAACTTGTTGTTGGGTCTTCGGCCGGATTTCAAGCGACAAAAGGAAGAAGAAAAGGCAAGGCCACTGCTTACAAACGCCCTAAGTCTTCGAGGTGGAAATCAGTTGTGGTTTCTTTGCCGGTTCCCTGCATTAGAATCTCGGAAGCTCCTTCCTCGCCAACAGAGAGTCCTTTTGAAGGGCTTGCCAATATTCTGATTTCAGATTATGTGTCACGTCAACATGACACCGGGTTGGAGGAGCTTGATAGGGCTCTAGATTTGAGCGAGTCTCTTCCTATAAGTGCGGCCGACATTTCCGTTTAGTCGGGAGGGGGTTGCACATACGTACACACTTCATGGCACTACACGATTTCCAATCACAAGTTGTTCAATTCAAGAAACCACTAAGTCTGCTTCTCTTTCTTTTTTTATAGGTACAATGTCCAGACGAGGGTCGAAGTTAGGGAGTCTTCGCTCAGTTCGCCGATCTTCTTCATATTATGAGTCACGTAGGAGAGAGGAAGATAGAGGCCACGATCGCGGGTACTCTTGCCAGGAACGTCATGAGAGAGATAGAGATAGGGACTACAGACATCGATCCTGATCCCGCTCTCCTCCTCCTAGAATCCCTACGCAACCTTCGGGCTAAGGAAAATAGCCGGTAGAGCCCCCTCGTCACAAACCATCTTCGCATGCTTCTCAATCCGAGTCGCAATGCCATAGAACTGAGGTTGAGCCTCCCATCATTGTTAACCAAGCTATCACTGAGCCCACTGGGGAAGGGGCTATTAAAATTGCTCAGCTAAAGAAAGATTTCCCAAATATATGCTTCGACGGCTACATTTTTCCCCCTCATTTAGAGAATTTCCTCAGAGGCGGAGAACACAATGCATGATTACAATCACGACTTCTATTCCCAGTACAAAGAGTGGGCGAAGGCTACAAAGAAAGCATCAAAGGTGGCCTTCGAGCGGGCTAAATAATCCAAAATTTAGAATCAGATCTCGCTCAGAAGGACCGCATCATCCAAGTGCTTACTGATGAAGCCGAGTCCTCTCAGAAATCAAAGATAGAGGCTACCAAAAAGGCCGATGGGGCGAACGTGGCCATGGAGAGGATGAGGCAGACACACTATGCCTTGGTGGAGTAGATGGGCCACCGAAACACCACTGTCACAACTGAACGAGACGTCGGTATGAAAGAACTTGCTGAACTTAAAGCTAAATTTTCTGAAATCATCAAGGAAAAGGATGATACAAACAAAGCCGCCCAGGAAGGTGTGAACAGGCTGTTGTGCTTCGGGGCGAACGGGATGCGGCCATGGCTAAGGTCCGAGTGGTGGAGACTGAGGTCGAGGAGAAAGTTAAATCGGCTGAGTCCAGGCTAGAGACGGATATAAAAGATCTCTTAATAACTTACAATGCTAATGTACCGAGGCAAAGAAATCTAGCCTGGATCAACAACTATCCGACACATTTATACAACGCTTGGGGCCGATAGGTTGAGGAGGAGAAGGCGATGCATCTGGGTGAATCAGTCGATGAGTTTGAGCTTGAGATTCGTGTGCTAAATGAAGACGAACGAAAGATTCTCCATGAGTCGATGACTTCGCATGAAAAAGAAAGGCTCGGCACCCAACACTTGGAGGTCGGAGAAGGTTCAGGTGTTGAGCATCACGATGCGAGTGCTGAAGTTCCTGCGCCAACCCAGCCTGAATCTGCACCTACAGTTGATCCCTAGCTCATTCCTGCTTATAATCCGGATCAGCCGAAGCTATCTCAGGCCAGAGAACAAGTTTCTGAAGCCGTTCAGCCGTCAACGAGCCAAATTGAGGAAGGTACTCTAAACATTCCGCATACTTGCTCAAAATCAGGAGCTTGATTTGAAATGTTTACTAACAGTCTTCCTTTTTTCTCTATCCAGTGACTGGAGTTACACCGATTGCGCCTCCTGCAACTCAAGAATCACATCAAGCGTAGGAGGCCATCATCACTGAAGCGAACACCATAACAACAACTGCGCCGATTGATGGAACGCAGGGGAGCATGCTTATTCTCGATGAACAGATGATGGAGGAACTGCTCGGTCATCACAGCGGCCCCTTCGCGGACCTACCATTTGTTATGGGTGGAAATGTACCTGCTACTGGCTCTTCAATGCCAACCACTGATGCTCCCAGCGAGGCCCAAGCAATTCATGAAGAAGAAATATTGGCCGAAATCGACACTGAAATTGAGGCAGCGGCTCGTGGTGGTAGTTTTGGAGGTGGGATGGCGACACCTGGTCCGGCTCCATTAAGGATGATATCACCTGGTGGTACAGTTATTGATACCAGTGTGCCTATCCCGCCTCCCATAGTCGATCCAGTACCTCCGACTCCACCTTCAAGGAGCATTCCCGTACACTTGAGCTTGGATGAGGAAGTTGATATCATGCCCCCTACTGGAGATTAGCCGCCGAAAGGCAAAGGCTCGAAAAGAAAAATAAGTGGCAGCTTTAGTGGGTCCACACCGAAGGGAAAGCCGAAAAAGAAGAGAGAGTAGACGTGCTTCTTCGGTTTATTTTTGGTAGACAGATAGGAATCTATCTCTGTTTTTCTTTTGTAGGCCATGTATAGTTGCGGGTTCGGCCCCTGCTAGTAGGAATTTTGGAATCAACTTGTACATAATTTCTTTTCACAAATAGCTGAAATGAAACTTCATTTGTTTCGAACTTGATGTGTGTTTATTTGTTTAAGTGTTCCAACATTTGAATTCTTTGTTCAGTACACTTGTGAAGTTTCAACTTTTGAATCTCGTTTGATTTTATTCGTCAAGTTTTGAAATCATGGACACAAGTGATGACGGGGTATTAAGTTGAACTCCGATGTTGTACTACTTCAATCAGTGATTGCCACTTAAGTTCTGCCCCTAATTTAAGGGATGAAGTGAAAAGATCGGCTAGCGGTCATATCTCGCCTTCAACGCATCATGCTTAGCATCGTTGAATTGATGCTGAAACTAGGAGAATTCGAGTGGTTGAATCACACTCGCTCTTTTATCGGTGGTTGTATCCATACTCCGGGGATTTAAGTCATTTTCCCAGGCGATCGGCCATGCTTGTTTGACACTTAGCATTTCATCCGTACTCTAGGACTTGAATAAATTCGCGGGTGCTCAGTTACACCCGACCTGAGTTTATACTCTGGTCCGCGCTCTGGGGACTTAGAGTCAATTGGCATTTTATAATCTAGTCCACACTCTGGGGACTTGGAGTTGGTTGACATTTACTCTCCGGTTCGCACTCTGGGAATCCGGATCGTTTCGATGTCCATACTTCGGTTCGCACTCTGGGAATCCGAAGTTAGGTGACGTTTATACTCCAACTCGCGCTCTGGGAACTTAGAGTTAGTTGATGTTTATACTCCGATTCACATTCTGGGAATCCGGAGTTGGTAAACAGACGGTCAATCACATCTGTTGTGAGTCTTTGAATTTTGTTCGCACTCCGGGAATGAAAGATGTATCTGGATCGTGGATGGTCGGATCACATCCACCCTGAGTTAACAAGTGAGGTCGTTAGATGGACGGGTCCATCCTCCTCAAACTTGGTTCGAATACGGGCAAAGTCGTTAGGTGGACGGATCCACCCTCTTCGAAACCGTATTTATAAGTTTATACTCCAGTTTGCACTCTGGGAATCCAGAGTTAGATAAAGAATTGCCGTGTATCAATCCTTTTCTAACTTTAGTGTGATGGCTTGTCCCTGAGCTCAGGTTTCACTTAGTGAGTGACCGGTCGTATCACAGTCACTCCCTATTTGAACAAATTCCACCGTATGCTGGAACTTAGCTCTCTGTGCATAGTGATGGTCATATGAAGTATTTCAAGTAAATCACAGCTCTGGCTCGAAGAGATTGCATTTTATCGCTGAAATAAGAAAATACGGCAAAGTCAGATGCCTTATTACAAATTCAAATTTCAAAATGTAGAAACAAATTGCAAATGAAAAATAGTCTGAATAAATAAACAGAGCCTGTTATGTGTAGTAGCGACGAAGACTCTTGCTGTTCCAGGCTCTCGGAAGAGTGAGACCGTCAACGGTCGATAATTTGAATGTGCTATCTCCGAGCTATCGTTCAATAACATATGGTCCTTCCCAAGTTGGCTTCATATGCGAAGGGACCGGATTAATTCTTTTGAGTACGAGGTCACCGAGTTCAAAGGTTCAGGGTCGGACCTTGGCATTGTATAATCGGGCGACTCGACTTCGATGTGAGGCTGCCCTCAAATCAGCCTCTTCATGCTTCTCATCCAATAAATCGAGAGATTCAGCAAGCAATATAGCATTTGTCTTTGGATCGTAGTATGTCACACGATGAGAAGGTACTTCTAATTCGACTGGAATAACAGCTTCTGAACCATAAGAGATAGAGAATGGAGTGTGACCGGTCGCGGACTTGTAGGTTGTACGGTAGGCCCATAAGGCCATAGGAAGTTCATCGACCCATTTGCCCCCGGCTTTTTCCAGTCGTTTCTTCAGAATGGATTTTATAACTTTATTAACAGCTTCAACCTGTCCATTCGCTTGAGGGTGTGCAATTGTGGAGAATTTCTTCTGAATGTGGAATCGTTGACAGAAATCCTTAAATTCGGCACTGTCGAATTGGGTCCCGTTGTCAATGATGATAGTACGTAGGAGACCAAATCGGCAGATGATGTTCCACACTACAAAGTTAATCACCTTCTTCGTCGTAATTGTAGCAAGGGGCTCAGCTTCCACCCACTTGATAAAGTAATCAACTGCTACGATGGCGTACTTCGCACCACCTTTGGCTAGAGGTAACAAGCCAATAATATCGATTCCTCATACCACGAATGGCCATGGGTTGACCATTTGTGTTATCTCGGTAGGTGGGGGCTCTAGGAATTCGAGCATGCTTTTGACACTTATCACATTTCTTGGCATAATCCGATGCATCATGATTTACAGTCGGCCAATAATATCCCTATCGAAGTACTTTCTTGGCAAGAGCTTGCCCCCTGGTGTGATCGCCACATTCTCCTTCATGCACATCATGAAATACTCGTTTGATTTCATCATGAGCGATACACTGGAGTAAAGGAACAGAATATCCTCTTCTATACATGACTCCATTCTGAATAGTGAACCGCAAAGCTTTTCTAAGAATCTATCTCTTTTCACTCCTACGCTCTGGCAGGGTTCTGTGCTCGAGATAATTTCTGAATGGAGTCATCCACGACTCCCTTTCGGAAACGACATCAAATATCCCATCGGTTCCCATCTAATCAATGCTTGGCGAAGATAATATCTCTACGGGAACAAGTCTCATTTGCTGTGCTTCACCTATACTGGCTAACTTTGCCAATGAATCAGCTTTCTGGTTGTGTTCTCGTGGTATGTAATAAATAGAATAATAGTCAAACTGATTCAATGTCTCCTGAATCCGAGCAAGGTAAGCGGCCAATCTTCGATCTCTGGCTTGGTACTCCCCTCAAACTTGACACATGACCAATTGCAAATCACAGTAAATTTCCACCGTAATGATTCTTAAATCTCTGGCAAGTTTCAATCTAGCCAGTATGCTTCATACTCAGCTTCGTTATTAGTTGCATGGAAGTTGAACTTTAGAGCGTAACATATAGATCGACCGTCAGGAGTTTCAAGTACAACCCCTGCACATAAGAAATGGTCATTTGATGCACCATCTGTATGCAGCTTCTAGATATACTTGGAAGATTCGTTGGTTTCGGGGAAGTCCTCTGGGATGGTAAATTCAGCAATGAAATCTGCTAAGACTTTTCCTTGAATGGCTCGCCTTGGAGTGTAAGTAAGGTCAAACTGACTTAACTCGGTATTCCATTTAAGTAACCTACCAGACGTCTCAGGACGTGTAAGGACCTGTCGTAACTACTGGTCGATGTAAACGGTGATTGGGTGAGCCTGGAAATATGGACGAAGCTTCCTTGAGGCAATAACAAGACAATAAGCCAATTTCTCTAGCTTCGGATAATTTCTCTCAGCTCCGGTAAGCCGCTTGCTTATGTAGTAAACCGACTTTTGTATTCGGTCCTCCTCCCGAACTAGGGAAGCACTGATTGCGTTTTCTGATACCACCAAGTAAATGTACAATTTCTCGTGATTGATTGGCTTTGACAAAATTGGCAGTGTGGAGAGATGTTGAATTAGCGCTCGAAATGCGCCCTCACATTCCGTAGCCCATTCAAAGTATCGTTTCCCTTTTCGGATTAGATCGAAGAAGGGAATGCATTTGCCAGTGGACTTTGAAATGAACCTGCTCAATGCTGCTACTTTCCCGTTGAGACTCTGGACTTGCTCTATAGTTTTCGGAGTTTCAAGATTTCTGATCGCCCAGTTCTTTTCGGGATTGGCTTCGATTCCTCGAGCGTTGACGATAAACCCAAGGAATTTTTCGGATGTTACCCCAAAATGGCATTTCAGTGGGTTGAGCTTCATTCTGTATTCTCGGAGGATATTAAACATTGACTCCAGATCCCTGATGTGATCGGTGGAAAATCGCGACTTGACTAGCATGTCGTCCACATACACCTCCATGATTTTTCCAATCTGGTTAGCAAACATTCGATTAACTAACCGTTGATAAGTTGCCTCGGCATTCTTGAGTCCAAAAGGCATAACTTTATAGCAATAGAGTCCCATATTGGTTATGAAGCTGGTATGCTCCTGGTCGGGCAAGTGCATGGGTATTTGATTATAGCCAGAGTACGCATCCATGATGGATAAAAGTTCATGTCCAACCATTGAATCTACAAGTTGATCAATTCGTGGAAGTGGAAAACTGTATTTGGGGAAAGCTTTATTCAAGTCTGAGTAGTCAACACATGTTCTCCATTTCCCATTTGGCTTTCGGACAAGTACAGGATTGGACACCCATTCCGGGTATAATGCATCTCGAATGAACCCGTTCGTCTTAAGCTTATCTACCTCTTCTTTAAGGGCGGCGGATCTCTCTGGATCCATATCATGCCTTTTTTGCTTGACCGGGACGTACCGCGGGTCAATATTCAGTGTGTGGCTCGAGATGTTCGACGAGATCCCACACATATCAGAGTGCGTCCAGGCAAACACATCAAGGTTTACCCGGAGAAATTCAACCAATTACTCTTGCATTTGCTGGCTTAGCTGAGATCCAATCTTTATCATTTTCGAGTCGTCACTATCGTCGATTGGAACATCGATCGTCAGTTCGGCCGGAGAAGCTTGACAATCTTTACCTTCATCTTCACTTTCGGTATCTCTCGGGTCAAGATCTCTTTGGAATTAGTTAGGGTGCCCGGGCCCGGGCCCAAGCGCTAATTGTCAATTATCAGCAAAGCGGACGCAGAGAGATTCCTCTACGCCCTTTCCTTTTTCTTTCCATTGTGCCTCGCGTAGCTCGGCAATGTAACAGGCTCGCCTTGTGGCCTGATCCCCTTGGACAACTCCGACACCATTGTCGATTGGGAATTTCAAAGTCAAACACCATGGGGCGATGGCAGCCCTGAATTCAGCTAGGGCTGGTCGGCCCAAGAAAGCATTATATGGAGAGTTTATATCCAACACAACAAACTATAGTACCCGGACTCTCCGGCATTCACCAATTCCCAACTCCACCGGCAATTCCACCACTCAAGTGGGTATAGTTGCACTCCCATTGAAACCATGAATGCGAGAATGACATGGCTTCAAGTCTTTAGTCTCCATTCTCATCTGGTCATAAGCTCGTTTAAACAAAATATTCACAGAGCTTCCGCTGTCTACCAAGATCCTCTTCATCCAAGCAGGACCTACTTGAGCTGATATGACAAGCGGATCAATAGTGGAGGCTTCGACCCTGTCGGCATCCCGACTTTGAAATATGATGTCATCTGCCATCGTTCTTTGCTGTTTGGCCGGAGCCCCATCTTCAGAATTACTAAAACATTCAAAGTCCGCATGCCTGATAGAGCTGGCATACGACTCCATTTCCTTCCAGCTTCGGTCTACTGGATGAGGACCACCACAAACAGTGTTTATCACCAACCTCCCGCCAGTACGAGCGGGTTCCTCCTGTTTAGCTGGATTCGGTACATGATTTTGATTCGATGGGCCCGCACCACAAATTGTTCTAACTTCCTCTCTCTTATCAACTTTTCGATGAGATCCTACAAGTAACGGCATTCATTTGTGTTATGGCCATAGCTTTCGTGGAATCTACAAAATTTCCCCATCTGAATTTGCTTCTCCGATGACTATTTCGGAGCAGGCTTCTTGTACTGAATAGTATTGCAGGTTTGTGGATATACGTTTTCCAACGACGTATTCAGAGGAGTATAATTATCAAACATTGGAGCTCTACGTCGTGGACCACAGTTCTGATCCCGTTTTCTATTTTGGTTACCATTGCCTTTTTGCTGATCTTGCTTATTCAGAATGTTCGATTGCAATTTTCCGGAACTCTCCTCAGATTGTTTAGCAGCAATATTACTCTGAACTCCTTCTACACTAGGCCCCGCATCATCCTTCTTCCTAGACTATTTCACATCCTCCCTTCTCAAGAATTGGGCTGCCTTGGAATAGAAACGGTCCAATGATGTGGGGGGTTTTTTGGCTAACCAGTTGCCGAACTAAGAATCGGGTTCAATGCCCTTAGTCAGTGCCATAAGAATAGAGTTATCATTTGGGTTGCTGATCTTAACACATGCAGCATGAAATCTCTCTAAATAACGCCTGAGCGTCTCTCTAGGAGCTTGAGTGACACTAGACAAAGTATTAACATCCTTCGATCTTGCAACATGCATACGAAATTGCTCGATAAACTTTGTTGCCAACTGACCAAAGCATAAGATAGATCGAGGTGGCAGTCAGGTAAACCACATAGTCGCTATGCCCCCCAGTGAGATCAGGGAAGCTTCGGCACTTGACTGCATCATCAGCTTGTGCAGCATTCATTAACCATACATACTTCAGGATATGCTGATTAGGGTCAGAGTTCCCCTCATAAAACGGGTAAGGTCGGCATCCTGAATCGCCGAGGTGGTTCAGCATAAAGTATCTCATCAGTAACATGGGTATGACTCCGGGAGATTTCCTATCGTCATTGCTAAGACCCTGACTTTCACGGATCATTTTATGGATCATTGCTGACAGGTCGGGCATCTAGACATTTTGAGCAGGTTGGGCCAAGGTGTGGTTGGGTTCCATAATGCGAGGAGGGGCCGGTCGCTGTCGACGGTCCATGTCTCGCCTACTTGGTTCTATGTCTTCAGGGACGTAAGGCTCAGGATGGTATTCACGCTGGTGATGGTTCGGATCTATCCGATTTCGGGTCTCAACACCCAAATCAGTAGCTGTCGTGGTACGATTATTAGTAATATGGTGTGGGGTAGTGCCTCCTCGGGAGGATGGTCCAGTCTGATGGCTGGTTGATGGGCGAACTCTCAGTTGCCCAACATTCAATGTATGCTGATGCCCAATGGCTTGTCTGTAACTTCCGTCTAGCCGTGGGCTTGTAGATCTGTGATGATAATCAGAAGAGGCTGAACTCTCAGTGGAAGAATAGGAAGCCTGATCCCTTCTGGATTTCCTTCATCGCTGACGGTTCAGTTGGTTGGTTAGTTCTGCATTAGCACGGAGCTGTTGAGTGAGCTGTTGGCGGCTCTGAGTCAATTCTTACATCAACGTCTGAAATTCTTCCCTGGTGATAGGGCCTTGCGTATCTGATGGTCCGGTAGCATTCTGATCAGTTGGAGGCAGTTGCACGGGATTCTATCTGCCCGTCCCTCAGGATCTGCAGCTGTGGAAGTAGTCCTTGTGTTTACCATGATGGATGATGAAGCTCTCTCCTAGACTTGTAGCAAATCTGAATAGGATGGAAGAACTTCTGAAATTGAGATCTAGATCTTCCCCTTGGATGTTTTCAATCCGTTATCGGCAGTAGATCCAATGAGCAGAAGGGAAAAAATGGGTTTTTTCTCAGTGAAAGCACCAAAGTGTTTGTACCAAAATTGGACCCAACACTCTTCGGAAGGGTTGGAAGAGATAAAATGAAGAATAGAAATGAAAAAAGAGGATTATCTAACAAACACTTCAAAACCGATAATGAATATACGCAGAAACACGGAAATTTAGAGTGGTTCGACGTGTTGCCTACATCCACTATGAAATTGATGATTTTATTGATGTTCTCTTGCTGATTACAACTGACTACAGTGATGAAATTCGAGTACAACAACAGCCTTGTAGTGCAAAAATGTTTTCGGCAGAGTCTGGATGTTGAATAGCTCAAAAGATCCCTTTTCTGTAAGCTCTGGGGTGCTATTTATAAGCATAGGATGCAAATATCTTGCTCAGATCTCGGGAGACCTCTTCTGGCACGTGGGTGGGCCCACACGATCGATCCCACGCGATTTTGACTTGATCCGTGATCGATACGAACGAATTTCGTATTAATCAAGATTTGACCCAATCGAGTCGAAACTTGGCATAAACATTCTTTAGGTCGTACGTAAGCTCCTGTGAAAATTTCGTAGCGTTTGGACTTGTGGATTGCAAGTTATGATCGATGCAATTTTGGGCCTTTCGGTTATCGCTCTCTTCGCATCGATGCCCTTCGAATCGACCACTTCGTATCGATGGCCACGCATGTGATGCCAGTCGACATGGCGCTTGCTTTCAGGATCAATCCGAAGTTCATGCAGAATCGATCGAGTCTTCCCAACGTTTGCGTCTTGTTCGTATCGATTTGACTTGGTCTCGTTCATATCGACTGAAGTTGCTCCGTTCGTATCAATTACCGTTGCTTTGTTCGTATCAATCAAGAAGTTGACATTCGTATCGATCTGTAATGTGTTCCTCGTATCAATCAACAGCCGATCGATACGAAGTGCGGGAATAGATTGATCGATTCGAAGTGAATGAAATCATCGATACGAAGGGAAAACCTCCCATGGATACGAACTAGTTGATGATGATGGATACGAAGTATGGTTGCTTGGATTGCCACGATTGTGATGGATACGAATAAGACCACCTTGGATTGATTCGAACAAGACGGATACGAAATGAAGTCACTCGGACTGATACGAACATGAGGGATACGAAGAAGGCCACCTTGGATCGATTCGAACATGATGGATACGAAGTGGAGTTGACTCTTTTGTTTTGTATCGATCATATCTCGAGCATACGAACTCTGATTGACTTGAAATTTGGAACATTGGCTTTCATAGCTTTTCTTGTCTCGTCATATCAATTGTAGCTTGATCCGGACTCGGACAAAATTCATCAATATCCATAGCGAACCTACGTATAACCGATCTTCGGGATGTACTCTCCTTGGTTTCTAGTCAAGTTCTTGGCAACACGGCTTTGCCAAAAAGCGGGATAACAGTTTATAAACATTTTGAACTTTGAAAAACTTTTATAAAATATTTTGAAATTTATTTTGAAAATTTATTTTGTTTTAAAAATACAAAAGATAGAAAAATAAGAGATAGAGATCATAGATTGCTACCAAGAATTTAACAATATACTATGACTCTATACACTATATTATATTTTTGAGATCTTTATATCTTGGTCTTTGTACTCATGAGTCTTCATGTCCATTTCTCCAGTCTTCATACAATACAGTCTCTGATTCAACACATTTGTAATATCTTGCACTATATACTATATAACATAGCAAAATATTAGTATCTATATTTTGTATGAATACTTTTATCAAGGTTGTTATCATCAAAACCAATAACAGAGGTATTAACAATCCCCCCTTTTGATGATGACAACCATTAAATGTTCCTATATATAAAATAAAATATAACTCCCCCTAAATTAAATAACTCCTTCTGAATATATGCATATGTATATTTTATATTTTTCTCCCACCCCAAGTCATCAGCAAATATGGATGCAAATATAAAAATCCTCCTAACTAAAATACTTAGAAACTATAGAGTTAAAATCAATATAAAAAATGGTTAAAACATACTAAACATGATATGATATGATAATGATAATGATATATGGAGACATATAAATAAAATAAGAGTTTTTTTATTCAATTCAAACCATACATATCAAACTATCAATCCAAGCATCCAATCAAACCAAAACAAGCATATTCAAATACCAATGCAATCAAATCCAAACCTAAGAGTGTTAATCCAAATTATATCATACAAATCCAATCAAGTAAATCCAAATCTATTAAATACACAAACTTACGAAAAATACGTAAAAAATCTTGATATTCCTAGGAATTTCCAACCCAACCATCGGATCCAAAGATTAAATCTGCTTTGATGGCATCCCAATCTTCATTTTCCTTGTTAATATAGAATTCTGGGTTGTTGGTTTGATCATCTTATCATCCATCGAAATGCTTTTCATGCTGATCTTTGATCATCTGCATTTGACTTAACTCTAAATGCCTTTGATTTCTTAAGATAAAAGTAAGAATATCCTTGAAAGGTTGATGTGTTTGTTCAAGGTTTTCACATAATTTTTAGTATGAAGAAACATTCTGTTGGAAAAATGTTTGAGAATTAAAAGAGTAAAGTGATAGGTGGATTTTTCTGGAAGAAATAGACTTATATAGGAGTGAAAAGTCATTTGAAAAGAAGAATAGGTAGTAGTTATTTTATTTTAAAATTTAAAAAGTTTGCCCAATGGCTGATATATGTCATCATATAAATTGTATATATATCAACATACATACCTGAAAATGCAAAATTTTCTTTTCTTGTTATAGTTTTTGTTTTTATCTTATACCACTATATGTTTATAACTTCCAAAGACTATTAGAACAATATGTAACAGCAAGAACAAGATTTCATTACTAATGATAGAGAAGTATACGGATTTAAAATAAATACATGAAAATAACATGAATTTAAAATAATAACACACATTACTAAGGAATTCAAAGCTAAATATCATAAGGAAATAACCAGATAGGCTTAAGATGTAGATGATGATGACAAATTTCCACCAAGCTTACAAATGATCTTCCCAAAGTATTTGTCCACTTTGTTCGAAAGGAAAGCGAACTTCTTACTAAAGGAACGTTTAAGCTTCTTCTCATTTTTAAGAAGCTTCTCTTGGTTTTTTAGAATCTCTTTATTGAAGAGGTGAGATGGCTTGTCGAAACTTTCTAAAGAAGTATCCACTTCTTCCTCCTCCTCTTCTTCCTCTTTTATATCCATTTGTCACATTCTTCCTCTTCTTATTATTATATTTCTCGCTCCTTTTCATATGCTAATCTTTCTTCCATTTCAGCAAGAGTCTCATATGGTTCAAAATAAGGCCGAAAGTGCATAACAGAGATATTGGCCTTGTCGAAAACTTTACGAGGAAACGTTGATTCTCTACGTAAATTTACACCAAAATATATGAAAATTATAGTAACATCCACACCAAGGTACAGTATGTTCTCATGTCTAGAAATATTCTTTAACAAAGTAATCTAAAATGACTTGTGCTCAATTTGTGTCATAGTTTCTGTAAATGGCGAAAAGAGCTTTAAAAACTTTTTGAGTAAGGTTATTGTTATTACCTGTTCTTGGAGTGATACTCTATTGTAAAATGAGACTCATAAGTCTCGATCTTGGTCGAAGATTCTTGTGTTTAAAATCAAATTCTTCATCACTTTCGTAAATGTCATGAAGTACTTCACGATTTTGTTCATCGATTTAAAAAGTGGAGAAGTCAATTCTATTATATTTGCAACCAAGTATATGACCCAAAAGTTCACAATTTAAAACAAATCGAGTGCCATTTACACTACTCCAAATTTGCCCCTTTTCCCCTTAAATAAAATTCAATCAATTTTGGTAAAACATTTTGACTAAATCTAGATAACAAAAAAATTGTTTTGAGAAGGGTCGTCCAAACCAAAAATTCAATTTTGTAAACAAAGACTTGAAGAGCATAAGAGGAAAAATCATCAAATTTAGCAAATCTTCCGAGAAAATCTTTTCTAGAAGTAGCATACTCCATATATGTATCAATGGCTTCTTTTTCATTAAAGAGAAAGCCTTTGGTTCTCTTAGAAAGCCTTATGGTTTTAGGAGTTTGAGTTGAGGATGCTATTTTTGAGATTTTGAGGAGATAGGAGAATGAAGAGATATTTAAAATTTGAAATAAAGTGAGTGATTTGAATGGATAGAGATATGGTGAATTAATAGAGAGAGAACCGACATTTCAATTTTGAAAAGCTGCTCTTTCAGTTTTTGAAATAAATGCAAAAGAGCGGAAAATTCAAATTTTGAATAAGAAAATAAAACTTAAAATTTCTGGCATTTATATCGACATGGTCTGGAAGTATGCTGACATATAGCTTGAAAATTTTAAAATTAAAACTAAGATAATATATTCATATATGTATATTTATATACTTATATTCATTCAATATTATTATTATTCCATGTGTTATTCCTAAAAACACACAAAAAATTAAATGTAAAAAGAACTGCATTTTGCTCCTTTTCTTTGGTTTGTTCTGATTAATCAACTACTAACCTGACTTTTTGGCAAAGTAGATTTCAATTAGACTTCGAAGACTAAAATGGAATTGGAATAAATTGAAACTTGACATATGCACTTAGAAAAGGATTAGGAAGGACTTAAAAAAGGTTTCAAGTGGTTTGGATCAACCACCTAAACTCGGAGCCGAGTTAACCAATAGGACAGGTCCGACCAACAGGTGCTCATCAAATGAATTTCCAAACTTTATGCTCTTATTACTCTACTCTAGTAGTTCATGCTCAATTGATGGTACAAGGAGTTGATGACTCGTCCTGAGTATTGTCAAAGTGCAAAGAGTTAAGAAGATAGACATCCAAGAGATCACAGGATGCAACTCCAAGACAATGAAACAAAGGCTCAAACAACTCAACTACATGGAAGGAAGAGCTTGCAAAAGAAGTTGGACGAATTTGGCTAAGGGTTTAATTTTGGACCCGACCTATCATGATAGTTCGGACCCGAGTTGTCCCCATAACTCGGGGTGGCTCGGGATTTCTTGTGTGGCCTTGGCTTAGCTTCTGGACTTCATTGCTATTAGGCCTTTGACTCTATGCTGCCTAACTCCTCTATAAATACAAACCTACCTGCTACTAGAAAAGGATCTTCTCTCTACTGGATTTCCATTAACACTCTTTCACTTGGAGCTTCCATTAGACTTTTTTTTATTTCTATTCTACACAACATACTCTATTAACACGATTGTAAATTTGAGATCCACTAGATGGTGGTCAAATATTAGATAAATAGTTGTAATCCAAAGAGAGAACAACTAATAAAATAAATTGAAGTGGATGTAGGCCGGAAATTACACCTAACCACTATAAAAACCTCCTTTTGTTCTTGTCTATTTTCTACCTTTTCTTTTACTTTTATCTAAACTGGTGCTTTCATCTTCATTTTGGGTATTGATCCATTTTTTGGGTTAACATTTTGGTGCTTTCACCGAGAACAAAATTAGATCTAAAAACTTGAAGTTTGAATCTATGATTTGGAGAAGATAAAGAGGCCTAATACTAGATCTAAAACCAGAGCAAATCAACTAGAGCCTAGGGTAGCTAAGAGGTGTCCTCAAATTCTCACCAACCATCTACGTGACCAAGGAAGAGATGAAGAGAATGATGAAGGAGATGCAAGATGTGATGATAGCTAAACAACACGAGATGTGGAAGGATTTTCCAAAACATTGGACAACAAGGAACAACTAGAGCTGTAGGAATTCATAACCAAGGATAAGGAGCAAATGCAGGGGAATCCAGAGTTGGAGGAGAGTGAATATGAACAATGCCCCTACAAACGGAGCAGCTTTGTACCAATCCAAACTAACTCAGTACCGAAAGGATTACACTGGAGAGCAATGTTGATATGACTGCTGGAATTCTAAAAATGGAAAACGATGGAGCTACAAATGCAAATTAAAATGTAAATGAATAATAACCAAAGGAATATATGCCTGAGATTCCCCATAGGAATGGAGGATAGAATGAAACCAGAGCTGTGGATCAGAACGCTAATATGTAGCTAGATGAATATATGCTGAAATATGTACCAGAATTCTCCTATAAGAACAAGGGGTAAAGTATTGCTTTTGGACGGTGACCTTCATTGGACGGCGAAAACCGGCTCGATGAGTTGGTAGGAAGAATGAACAGAGGTGGACCGTTAGATCAAAGCTTGGAGGATGTGAACAAGAATCCATTCATTTCAAATATCTGGAATGCGAGAAACCCTACCGATTTTAAGCTTTGGATGCTGGAAAGTTGGATCCGACAATTCATCTAATGAGATACATTCGACATATAGAGGCGTTGGGTGCTTCTGAGAAAGTAATGGGGTGGTGCTTCTCATCATACTTGACAGACTTGGCGGCTGTTATCCCGCCTTTTAGCAAGGCCGAGATACCAAAAGATTGGCCGAGAAACCAAAGATAGTTCGTCTCGAAGAATGGTCAACTCAACATCTCAACAAAGCAAGTATTGCTGATTGTTTGTTCAAATAAGATCCCCTGCGGAGGGGGGTCCAGAGGGGGTGGCAACCCCTAAAGGTGGGGGTGCGGGGGCAACACTCCCGCTACGGGGTTCGACCTGCCCGGTCAGGTCGCAGGGGTCCAGGGGGCAGCGCCCCGTCCGAAACGGTATGTTTTATTTACTACTGAAGAGCGACCTACTACTTTGAGACCCTCCGACCTAAAAACTCTCCGACCTAAAATCCCTCCGATCTAAAAACTCTCCGACCTAAAAACTCTCCGACCTAAAATCCCTCCGACCTAACAGACTTCATGACCTAACAGACTTCGCGACCTAACAGACTTCACGACCTAACAGACTTCGCGACCTAACAGACTTCGCAACCTAACAAACTTCACGACATAACGACCTAAAGTCTCTAGCGACCTAATGTCACAAAGCTCCAGCGACCTAGCTTCACAAAGTAACCTAGCGACTTAGAACACCCAGCGACCTACCCTAGGTCGTTCACGACCTACGACCTATCTTAGGTCGTCCACGACCTAAAACTTACTACCCAGTTTATACAAGCTGAGATAACTCCTTATGCCACTTTTTCCTAGGTTGCTCACTATTCCCACTAGGTCGCCTATGACCTACGACCTACCCTTAGGTCGCTCCGCTTTATACCTTGACACATTTAGACCACATCCTTAGGTCGCTAACGACCTACCACTCCCTATGCCTTTGCTCTTTAGGTCGCCACTTCCTCTCCTGCTACCCCTTAGGTCGCTAACGACCTACGACCTACGACCTATCCCTTAGGTCGCCCACGACCTATAACTTGGCCAACCTAAGTCCAGCATCTCCCTATAAATACTTCGCCTACTCCACATTCAAAAGGGGAGGGTTTTCCAGATTTCAAGGGCGTCGATACTCTGCTATTTTTTGGACTCCTCCAACACTTCAATCATCGAAGATTCTTCATCAACAGTTCTACTTCATTCAGCATGGATTCAAAGAGCAATCTATCATCAAAGTGCTAATCTCTTGCTTCGATTATGTTGTAATCGTTGAAAGGTGTTGTAAAAAGTATTGTAACTAAGAAATCGTGTTGTAAAAGTGTTGTAATCTTGTAAAAGTGTGCTCAAAGAACATAATGAAGGATGTAAAGTGGATGTAGGCTTAACTTTAGGCCGAACCACTATAAAATTTGCTGTCTCTTTTACTGTTTTTCCCTTTTTCTGTTTACTTTTAGTTCTCGTGTAGATGGTGGTGCTTTCACTAGATTACTCTAGACACTGGGGTGTTAGCGTTATACTTTTTAGCGTTAACAGCGGCGATGTGGTTTAGACAGTTGGAGAATAGGTCCATTAGCACATGGACTGATCTAGTGAGTAAGTTCTTGAGGCGGTTCAGAGTTCACGTGTCACAACCAAAGAATGTGATGACGCTATGAAGCATGAAACAAAGGCCCGGAGAGAACTTGCGAAGCTATTTGACAAGATTCGATGCGATAGCTGCGGTCATCGATAAGCCAGATCCATTTACAATCTTAATGGGGGCAGTATCTAGAGTCCCAAGCAAGGCAGACTTTAAAGTTGCAATGGAAAGGGATCCATCGATGGATCTTGTGAATTTCTACCATGAAGCTGAAAGACAGCATTAGGAAGATGACAAAACTAAGGATGAGGATGCTGAAGTTAACGCTGTGGATGACAGAGTATTGGTCGGAGCAGGAAAAGGAAAAGGCAGAAGAAAAAGGAGAGCTGATGACAACTTCGGAGAATCGAAACAACAAAGGATGGAGCCAAAATTCTCTTCCTATACTGACTTGATTGAAACATCAAAGAGGATATATCTGGATACTAGGGGTAAGATCCTTTATCAAAAGCAAGCTAGGAGAGAGCATACTGATCGGGAAAATATTTGGAATAGTCTGCATCTTTCATGAGCTGGATGGACATGAAACGAATGAGTTTCGACACCTTTGTGATTTAATAGAAGAAATAGTTCAGAGCAATTAGCTGCAACAGTATGTGAGGAATCGAACTACAATGGTGCGTCAAGAGCAACCACCATCTATAGTGAATGCATCAAGGAATAACCAAGGATCTGATCCGAGACTCGAAATCCTATTATCAGGACAAACGGGAGTCGAACTCGATTCCCGAACTTTGCTTTTTCATTTCTTTTTTTGTACTTTTCTTTCCGCATTATGTAATAAAGACAATAATAGTCTCTTACACATGTATGGCATCCCCAACAGTCCCTAGGCACGCTCTTAGTTGGATGCCTAAGATGACTATGTAGGATGATAATAACCTTGCACCGCTTACACGTGTATGAGACCTAGATTAGTCTCTATGCATGATCTAAGTCGGATGTCCGGGATAAACGCTTTGGAATTTTGCTTATCTGCTTTGCTTTGATTTGAATATTAGACTTTTGAAAATCCACATTGAATGCAATGACTAATATTGATCGCTTTTAAGTATGGATGTTAATTTTGTACGAGTGTCAGTTGTCCGTCTTAGGTCAAAATTAAAAAATGTCCATACATGTTTGTCCGTTTCTTATTTAGGACACAGATTAGGACAAGAAAATTTGTATGACATTTCATCTATACGAGTTATTCAATAAATTTTCTATTGTTCGAACATCATTCGTCCGTTGTCTAGGTCGTACGAAGAGTGTTCAAGCCAAAGCCTCATCCGGTCCATGTCCGTCCGAAACTCTTATAGGACAGGACACGAACAAACCTATATCTGTTCCAGTCCACCCGATAAACACCACTACTTTTAAGTTCTTTCCGGAGAGACGGGGCTTAAGTGCAGGGTGCAAGTCCCCTGGCCAAAGTGCGAGCAGATGGGCTTGTACGATATTGATCGCCTTAAAGTCCTGATTGGAGAGTCGGGATCGAAGTGCATAGTGCAAGTCCCCTCACTAGAGAGTGAGCGGATGGGCTTGTACGAATTGGATCGCTTTAAGCTACCGGCCGAAGAGACAGGGCCAAAAAAGCAAGAAGTAAGTCACCTTGCCGGACAGTGAGTGGATGAGCTTGCTTGTCGTTGAGTCCCCTTGCTGGAGAGTTAGTGGATTGGGCTCAGCAAGGACCCAAAGTGGTCAAGGGTAGGTCCCCTTATTGGAGAGTGAGTTGATGGGCATACTTAGTTGTTGGGTCAACTTGCTAGAGAGCAAGCGGATGGACTCGACAAGTGACCACCAACGATATTGAACCCAGAATGGATGAAGAATGGTTTGGAGAGAACAAGTCCTAGATTGGGAGATGAATGGTTCGATGAGAGCATGCCCCAGAGTGGATGCAAATTGGATAAAGGGATTTAAACGCCTTACACTTGGAGAAAGATAAGCTTTGGGTGAACACGAGATGACTTGGATTCAAGAGATGATATTTCCCGATGATACATTAGGATTCAAATAGCTAGACAGCTTGATTGGTATAGCCAAAGAGCTCAACTATCAGAATTTGATTATGGATTATCGAAACTTGTTCTTGAGCAAAGCACACCTTACATTCGAAAGACATACTTTGGGGTGTAAGTGTTAAACCACTTTTTGGAAAAATAGATTAATTAGACTTCGAAGATTGAAATGGAATCAGAATGACTTGAAACTTGACATGTCCACTTAGAAAAGGATAAGGAAGGGCTTATAAAAGGTTTCAAGTGGTTTGGATCAACCACCTAAACTTGGTGTCAAGTTATCCAATTGGTCGGGTCCGACCTATAGGTGCTCACCGGCTGACTCCTCGGACTTCATGCTTTGATCACTCTACTCTGGTAGTTCAAGCTCAAGTGATGGTACAAGGAGTTGATGACTCGTCCTGAGGATTGGAAGTCTGGAGAATTAAGAAGATGGATATTTAAGAGATTATGGGATTTGACTCAAAGACAATATAAAAAAGGCTCAAATAACTTAACTAGATAGAAGGAAAGCTCGCAAAAGAAGTTGGACGGCTAAGGGTTTAAACTCGGCCCCAACCTATTACGATAGGTCGGACCCGAGTTATCCCCATAACTCTAGATGGCTCGAGATTTCTTGTGCGGCCTAGGCTTGGCTCATTGACTTCATTGCTATGGAGCCTATGACTCTATGCTACCCAATTCCTCTATAAATACCAACCAACCTACTACCAAAAAAGGATCTTCTTTTTGCTAGATTCGATTAACACTCTTTCACTTGGAGCTTCCATTAGACTCACTTCTATTCTCCACAACACACTCTCTTAACTCCATTGTAAATTTGAGATCCACTAGGTTGTGGTCAAATCCAAGATAAATAGTTGTAATCCAAAGAGAGAACAACTAATCAAATAGATTAAAGTGGACGTAGGTTAGAGATTATGTCGAACCACTATAAAAACTCCTGTGTGTTCTTGTTTATTTTCTACTTTTTCTTTTACTTTTACCTGAACTGGTGCTTTCATCTTGATTCTGGGTGTTGATCCATTTTTTAGGTTAACATCAACTATTGCCGTGAAGTACATGTTTGCACCCTCAGTATCCTGCTCATTGTCGCTTGAGGAAGTATCTGATTCATCCAATGTTGTTGTATAAGCCCTCTTTCATTTTCTGGATGAATTAGTAACTAGTGAGATCTTTATTTTATTTAGATGTGGACAGTCTCTTTGTAAATGATCGAGTTCATCACAGTTGAAAAATCTAATTGTAGTTCAAGTTCTAGGAGTCTTGTTTCCAGATCTCCGAAAGTTGTTCATATTTCTATATGTCGGGAACTTTTGATATTTCTGGTTATGAAAGCAATTTCTTCGTCATTGCCATCATCTAAATCCTGATCGTCATTTATTTCATTGAAAGCGATGGATTTCTTTTCCGTTGCCTTGCTTTCTCTTCTACCCTACAATTGTGCTTTATAGGACATTAAATTGCCTATTAACTCTTCAATTTTCAGAGTACTAATACCATTAGCCTCTTTTGTTGCCAGTGTCTTTTGATCCCACTCTAAAGAGAGTGAATTGAGGATTTTTCTAATTTAGTCCTCTTTAAAAATGTTTTTACCTGATGGTACTAATGAATGCATTATATCTTGAAATCTACGGTATATGTCAGAAATAGACTCATTTGGATTCACTTTAAACAATTGAAACTGATTAGTAAGCATGGAAAATTTGGACTGTTTATCTTTACAAGTGCCTTCATGTGTAACTTGTAGTGTTCTCCAATTTTCATATGCCGACTTAAAAATAGAGACTCTGTTAAATTAATTTTTTTCGAGTGAATAAATAAAATATTCATGGCTTTAGAATTATTCTGTACAAGTGTCTTTTGGTCAGCAGTTGATTGTGCAAAATTTGTCCGGGGTTCAATGTACGCATTTTATGTAATATTCAAAATATCTAAACCATTAGATTGTAAACAAAACTACATCCTACATGACTGATAACTATAATTACTGCCATTAAAAAATAGGGATCTAGTAGTAGATTTTCCTTTGATAAAAGTGCTAAAAAATATATTAATGGTGTTGCTAGCCATTGAAACTTTTCAAAAATAAAATTATGAGTTTTTGAAAACCTAGTGCTCACCAAATATGGGTCGAGAAATTATGGATCTGAAACCTAATTAAACACTAGAGGGGGTGAATAGTATTTTCTAACTTTTCTAAATCTTTTAAATTTATTTACATTAAACATTAAATTTCAAATTAACAACATAGAATCATACTATTAAATAGTAACAGATGCAACCAAAGATAAAAAAAATAGAAGCAGTAAAACAAAGCAAAGAGTTAGAGAGATGACACCAGGGATTTTAAACTAGTTTGGATTTCTCCTTCATCCAGTCCCGTACAGTGGCTTGTACATATTTCTTTTCAAATTCCAATCTTTAAACGGGAAGAAGGCAAACCCAATTACAAACTCGATTTCGATGCTACGAGATACACCCTTTTGAATTTTCGAGCTCGGGGTATACCTACTTAATACCACTTAGATTTCCGGGCTACCAAGCACACCCACTTAATTTGAATGGGCTAGAAACACACCCAAGCAAATACGAATAGAGTTTGATTGTTTTTCCAAAGACAATTTCTTGAACTTTGTATACAATGGATCATATACCCTCTTGAATAGCACTTTGATCTTTGATCTAAAAGAGAGATGACTCTAAAAAAAGTAAGAAAGTAGTAGTGAATGAATACAATGAAGTTTGAATCGGTTCTATATGATTTTGAAGAGAATAGTATATTTTTAATGGAGTTTTCAAGAGCATAATAGGAGGTAAGAAATAAGTTAATGACTGTCAAAAAATTTGTTTCCCTTTATGTAGTGAATAAACAGATATGTCTGTTTGCGAAGAGTTGTGATGAATAGACATTTCTTTTCAAAGTTTGATAAACCATTTGGCGGCATGTATGTCGACATATCCATATCATATATGTCAACATATACATGTATTTCTTGATAACTAGTTTTCTTTAAAATGTTTGGAAAATCCAATACTTTGTAAAATAATTTAATAAACATTTTGAACTTTGAAAACTTTTACAAAATATTTTGAAAATTTATTTTGCTTTAAAAATATAAAAGATAGAAAAATAAGAGATAGATTTCAAAGATTGCTACTAGGGACTTTAACAATATATTATGACTCTATACACTATAGTATAGTCTTGAAATCTTCATATCTTGGTCTTTGTACTCATGAGTCTTCATGTCCATTTCTTGGGTTTTTATACTGTATAGGCTTTGATTCAACACATGTGTAATATCCTGCACTTTATACTATATAACTTGGCAAAATATTAGTATCTATATTTTATATGAATGTTTTTATCAAGGTTATTATAATCAAAATTAATAACTGAGGTATTAACATTATTCCTCTGGCCACCTTCATCATCATTGTCGAAGATGTCTATCTCCTACAATCTCGTGATGCCATTCACCTTTTAGAGGAAGTTAGAAAGGGATGTAGCGGGATGCTTTAGCAATTCCTTCCATATACGGGACCGATACTTCACCCTTGAATAAAGGGCTACCGCCAAGCTGTTCTTGTCGACTCCTCTCACCCTCGTTAATTCCTTGTTAAAGTAGTTGACCTATGAGTAGAGCGATTCATTTAGTCCGTCCTATATTTCCCAACTCGCTAGCCATTATTATTATTGTCTTAGATGCGAAGAATGGGTCTTGAAATCAAAATACGTTCGGACCCATGAGTGGACACTGCTACCCTATAAGTAAAGGAACCAACGAGACGCCGACCCAATCAAAGTGGAGGGAAATAGGAGGCATTTTGCATGGTTGGAGATTCTACAAGATTGGGTCACTTAGTTGAAGGCGGTGATATGATCGGATGGGTCACCACTCCCATCATTCTTGTCCACGGGAGACAAGACATACCAACGGTAAATTAAGTGCCTAGGATCGAAGAATGGGTCTTCATCCCTATCATCTTACCCCCTTCATCACCCGGCTTTCTTATCTAAAGCATGTGCATCAACTGACACAGTGCAGCCATTTTTCTCTGGTGATAGATTTCACGTGTCATGGATAACGATGATCCCTTATGGGAGAGAGGCTTCTCGACCGTCTACCTGGTGTTGGGGATTTGTAGGGGAAAATATAATAAAACATAAATGGTTGTGTCGTGCCCGATATATGAAGATGCCGACATAAACACTTAACCACTTGTACAATCTGGTTTACAATAGCAGAAATTTAAAATGACTTTTACTAGAAAATAATCCTCCAGCTTTGTCTTTGGAGATCCTATTTATCCTTCCTAAAGGAAAAATGTCTAAGCCTTAAACTCAGCCAACTCGAATGGGTACCCTTGAGTTTATGAGAAATGATAAAAATACGAATCAGACATAATATATGAGTAAAACTTTACCCTAAACAATTCAATCATATAATAAGGCCACGCCGTTGAAGCATAGAATGGGTTTTCCCCTCACTATTAAACATAAACATATCAAGAAGAGTGAACAACTTCACACAGACACGGTTATAATCATCATTATATTTATGACTCCCTTTCTTACTTACCGTATCTTGACTTAATTCATTAGTTAAGGCATTCAGTTTTCCACTTTGGGCTAACTCTATTGTTTAGTACTCATATCATGCAAAGACTTTTGGTTGCCACATATTGCCTTACACTACCTAATTCATTCTTATGTCGGAAATGGTCCCCTAGATGCCACTTATGGCCTTATACCAAAGTTCTCGTCATTTATCATGATTAAACATGCAAATGCCACTTATGGCCTCACACTTAAACTCTCATCATTTGTCATAAATATACATTTAGATGTCACTCATGGCCTCGTATAGAAGTTCTCGTTATTTTTCATGAATAGACATTCGGATGCCACTTATGACCTTACATCGAAGTTCTTGTCATTTGTCGTTAATAGACATTCGAATTCCACCTATGGCCTCACCGAAGTTCTCATCATTTGTCATGAATAAACACTCGTATGCCGCTTATGTTGCTTATGGCCTCACACCGAAGTTCTTGTCATTTCCTGTGAATAGACATTCAGATGCCATTTATGGCTTCATACCAAAATTCTAGTCATTTCTTGTGAATAGACATTTGGATGTTACTTATGGCCTTGCATTGAAGTTCTTGTCATTTCTCGCGAATAGATATTCATATGACACTTGTGGCCTTGCATTGAAGTTCTCGGCATTAAAGGTTATTGTTTGTTTTTACTTAGCCTTTCTAAGCTTAGTTTCCTCTTTCCATTTTAATATGTCTTCATATTCTAACTTACTATCCTCTTTGGTCATTTCATCCGTGTGAAACTATCAACCATCACTTTGGAATGTGGCTTCTAAGATACTATTAATTGTTCACTTATTTTGCTTATAAAATCTTATTACACTAGCTATCGCATGTTAAGATTGCAGAGCTAACACGTGCTGATATAGTACTATCGCTTGTTGACATGACGCAGTTATTGCATGTTATAGTTCAAAGCTATCAAAGTTGAGCCTTTTATAAAAGCTATTACAAGTCACATTCTAAAACTATCGAATTCTAAGCTTGTAAAGCCATTGAAAGTTAACTATTAAGCTATCGATGGTCAAGGCTTTAAGGCTATCGAGTGTTTAAAAATAGAGCTATTGAATGTCTAGCTTTTAAGCCGTTGAAGGTCTAGACTTGGGCTATCGCGTGTCTAAGCAGGGCAAACATAAGTCATAATGGCAAATACGTAATTAAATGAAAAATGGTATTTTGCCTTAATAAAGTAATAGCCTTTAACCTAACCAGTATACTTGCAATTTCTTTAATGGTTGAGTTTATCTTGTGACAGTATTCTCCAACCAATTTGAAAATCTAACTCCATTAACTAATCTTTTCCTAAATTGCTTTTCATTAATTAAGTAATATTTTCTTTGCTAAATAATTCATAGCAATTTATAAATTAATGGAAAAATTCTCAAAAATTCACCGATCATATTAATCTACCTTCAATAAAAATTTCAAAGCAAAATTTTTAATTTTAATGATTTTAAATATTAATTTATTCCTGAAATTAGCCATTTTCTACTTAGAAAATGCATAATAATCATGGCTTTATCCAAAAATTAGAAAATTTAAATTACATCTCTATTTTAATATTAAAAACATCATATAATTTTTTTTGATATTTGGAGAAGATTAATTGTTGTTTTACCCTACACATGACCAAATTTTATCCATTTAAATCATCAAACACACACTAAATCATTTCTAATCATTAACAACATGTTTAAACCAACCAACACTTATCAAATCTGAACCCAAAGGGTTCGAAAGTAAATTAGAGAAAATTTGGCTCACTTAAATTTGTAGAGCTTGATTAAAATCCTCTTTTTCTTCTTAGAAATAAAAGCTTTAATATTTTAGTTTTGATTTCTCCCCTTCTTCCTAGCAATGGTGGCCACTTAAAGTTGATAGGGTTTTGTTATTTTATTTTGATATTGAAGTGAAAGTGAAATGAAGAGGTGAATGGGTAAATGGCTTATGTAATGATGATTTTGGCTTAGGTAAAATCCTTTATTACCTAATCTTGTTGATTAATTTTCCTAAATGAAAATATTCTTCATTCAAGTATTCAAATTTATTACCTTATACATTTATGGTCGAGTTTATTACATAATCTTATTCAATGATCTTATTCATTGATTTCCCTAAGTGCAAACATTCTTCATTCAAATGTCAAAATCATTTGTATAGTCGAGTTTATTGCCTAATCTTATTCATTAATTTCTCTAAATCCAAATATTCTCCATTCAAATATTCAAATTCATTACCTTATACATGTATGGTCGAGTTTATTAATTTCCCTTAATACAAATATTCAATACCCAAATTCATTACTTTATACTTGTGTGGTCGAGTTTTGTTACTACAATAATTCTAATCGAAGAGGTTCGGCGTTTCATGACTTCGCATCAGAAATCAACATCGAAGAGACATTGTAGGTTATAGTCGAAGAGGTAGGATATGCACTCTAACAACAATAGATAATGCACGAAGTCACAGAAGACAAAGTAGGCAAAGGAGTAAATTGCAATTCACTTCGAAAACCATTAATAAATATCGAAGCAACCACTCCACATGGCAAGGATAAAAAATTTACCGAGATCGCTCATATTGAAAGGATTCTCACTTCACTCAAGTCATCATCGCACATAATAAGCACTTCGAGGGTGTTGGTCTATGAAGATGTCAAAGGAGGATAATGCTACCCTGATCTGCGACAGTGAACACATCACACATCAACCTTATGCAAATGCCTCGAAGACACTGTGAAAAGCGATATCGATGAAGTACATCATAAATACCCACAAAGTCGTCAATATCATACTCAACTGACTTCGAGGTTACCCTCTCGTCGTCCTCAAAGGATCGCATTGGAAGGGTCATGTGGATCACTTCGTATATTGATGTTAGAGTTAACCTCAAAGAGGCTAATGCTAGGCCATGTCAAAGTCAATACCACCGAAGGTATGCCAATAAAGAAGTTAAAGCTAAAGCACGTCGAAGGCATTTCCGCATGTCGAAGACGTCCCCACATAACATTGTCTAATGATAACTCCACCCCCTATCAATGTTAATTCCGCTTTTTACTAGTGTTGATAAACAAAGAGGCTAGAACAAAGTGTTGCCGAAGTCAGCCCTGTCGAAGAGGCTTAAAAGGCGAAGTGGCGGCCACTCACCCCTATAAATACAACCCTAGGGGCCTTGTTTTGGGAGCTGAATTTTCTATTCTCTCATTTTTTACTTTTTTTTACTATGTAAACCCCAAATCAATTTGGGGATTTTAGAGCATATTGTAATTTTGGAATCTTGTACGCATAGTGAAACACCCCACACCTCTTAGTATACCTAAAAAGGACACACTAAAAGATGTGGTGCGTTGTACGTATAGATAAAAACTTTACAGAGACTAAGATTCACAAGACAAATAAATAATAACAGCGGAAACATCTAAATGGTAACTTCATTACTCCAGAAAATAAGTCATAGAAACCAAATATGTCAAAACCAAGTACACATGTCTCGTGAAAAATATAATCTCAGTCACATCATCAGAGTACATAAAAATAACCATCCCTCTCAGAAGTACCAGTACATCAAAATCCTAATGAAATGAAAACTAAAAAGAAGAAGAATACATAAAGAATCTCTAAGATTATCTCCCTAAGAAAGCCGAAATCTACTGTCCTTGCCTCTGCTGGCCTATGGGGGGGAAAGGGGAAAATAGAGGAGAGGGTCAGACTAAAAGTTTGGTGAATGAAAGTAATTATTAGTATTTTTAAGCAGGATAAATATAGTAGACTTAGCAACAGTTCTAGTATAAAAGGAAAAGGATAGATCAAACTGGAATAAAGTACTGTTGACTGTTTGCTCTGATTGTTTCGATTATTTGCACTTTTCTTAGATAACTGCTTTGATTAGGGGCTGAAATCCTAATCCTATTTTAGTTAGGTTGAAGTCCTAGTTATACCCATTGATAGGCCTTCTATCTTTGTTGTGCCACTGTGAGCTAGTCCAATCCTATGAGTCCCACAGCAAAAAGACACATGTTTAGCGCTTTGGAACTCAATAGCGACTTATCTCCCTACTTCGAGACTGCACGCTCAGTCACCGCCGGTTCGCACTATCTGTTGCTCCCTCTTTTGACCTCTTATCTACCTACTTCAGCATAAGCTTGCCTAGCCTCACCTGATCTACTGTGAAACCATCAGTCCTAGTCTGACAGGGTCCTGCCTAGCCTCACCTAAGTGTTTGTGCGACCATCAGTCCTAGTCTGAAAAGGGAATGCTGCCGATACGGGTCCTTACAAACAAAATTTAGTTGCGCCCCTTGCCCAAATCCCTTGATTTGAGCTTCTATTTATTGAACACTTATCTACCCTAATCAGCATAAGCATGTCCCAGCCTCACCTAATCTATTGTGAGACCATCAGTTCCTGACTGAAGGGGAATGCTGCCGGTACAGGCCCTACTTCTATCTTTGCTTATTAACTTAGTGTAAGTCTTTAAAATAAGCCTCTTCTGTTAATTCTGCTCTATTTGCTTATTAACTTATTCTAAGTCTTAAAATAAGCCTCTTCTATTATCTCTACTATATTTGCTTATTAACTTAACTCTAAGTTTTAAAATAAGCCTCTTTCCGTTCTTTTTATTTAATTATAACCTATGTTATAATTGTTCATCTATTATGTCCTTTTAGTTATAACTACTAGTTATAAACTTGCTTGCAAATGTCTCAAATTTGCCCATTTCAGTCTATTTTCTTTTTATTACAGTTCTTCTTATTTTACATCCAATTTCTGTAAACTTAATGTTCTTATATTTTAGTCCGTATTAGCAAATTATTCTCTTTTTATTATTATATTCGAGTAAAAAGAAATAAAAAGAAACTAACATTTACAGGCTAAATTCTAACGTAAAACGGATGTAAATAAAATGTAAATAACTATAAATAACAGTAAATAACTGTAAGTAAACGAATAAAATAGCAAATTAAAAATATATGAATAAAATAGACTGAAAAGAACTTTAAAAATTAACTGTAAACAACTTATATAAAAGCCGTCACAAAATTGCAGAAAAACTACAGCTATTGAGAACTCTATTATTTTAAATTACTTAAAAAATCTAAAATAATTACTTAAACACTCACCTGTGGTCCTCAGCTCTAGTCCTTGGTCTTCCTTGATCCTCTCCTAGAGCATAACTATTTTTTTCAAAAAGATTCTCTCCTTAGAATTTTTTTATTTCTAGGGTCCAGCCTCTGGCAATGAACCCAAATAGGAAAAAATCTGAATGAGAAAAACATCTATGCCTAGGGGTCTATTTATAGGCTTATTTAGGGATCTCAGACCATTGGATTTGAAGATTAAATCTGGTGCAACCACGTCATAGGCTCACTGGGAATCGTCGGATGGAAGCACGAACGCACAAGATAAAATAAAAATAGAAAAACACGTCATCTTTTTATCTGGACGAAAGCTCGTCCAAATGCATAGGCGGGTCGACCGCCGGGTCAACCTATAGGTCGACCCATCTATGGGGATAGTTGACCCTAGGGTCGACCTGACCTTATATTTTTTTTTTCTATTTTCTGAATTCTTGTTTAATTCATATCTTCTTCGTTTTAGCTTGGATTTTGACAATCTATATATGGATATCGACCAGAAAATTATCACGGACACAATGGTGCAACTTTGGTGGCTCAATTCTGATAATTTCACGAACTTATTTTATTATTTAATTAATTCGTTAATTAATTATTATAGCTTAAATTTCGAGTTGTTACATTCTCCCCTCCTTAAGGGATTTTGTCCTTGAAATCTCCAAGGATAGAAGGATCAAATAAATGTTTTCATCCAATTTCTACAACCAACTACTCAACCATCATCCATTACATCCATTGCCCTTAAGTTTTTCTAATGCAATTCATGATATATATATGCAGATAGTGTAGTGTCAATGTTCCTAACTAATGCAAAAGATTAGGCGCTCTACTGATTCAATCGACCTCCTTTTATACAATCATGTCCGTGTCATGTATCCAAATGAATGCAAATTTCCTAATGATAACTAATAGTTCTATATGTGTGCTACAATCATCAACCAAATGCAACAATCATATGATAATCATCCATTTATAGCAACCATGGAATAAAATAAAAATAAAATATGCAAATGCGCACACATCCATATGCATATGCTCTAGTGACCTAGTTAGGCCATCCCTAAGAGATAATAGTGCCTAGTGTATGTATATGCATCCATTAGAATCCACTAGGAAACCACTTGCAACCACTAGCATCCATCATACACACCATGTTCAAATCCTACCATCCATAGGGTTAAATCCTAAGATCAACCCTCCCAAAGGATAATAAAGGAAAGAACATATTTAAAACTAAAGATGGAAATAGGAAATTCGAAAACTTACTATCAAAGAGATGTGGATAAGAGGTACGAATCTTCTCCTCGGCCTCTCACGTAGCGTCTTCAACATCATCTCCCCACTACACCTTTACTAACGGGACCTATTTATTCCTAAGCTTCTTGATGTCACGTCTAATGATCTTGGTAGGAATACGACGGACCGATGCTTCTCTCTCCACTTCAACTTCCTTAAGTTGACTAGGCTCCACAACCTCTACCGAGTCATGTAAGCACTTTCTCAAGTGCGAAACATGAAAAACATCGTGCACTCCTGCGAGCCTCTCCGGTAGCATTACTCGATACGCCATCTTCCCTACCCTTTCCATAATGGGGAATGGTCCTACGAATCTGGGAGCAAGTTTCCCACTTGATCCAAATCTCGTTGCCTTTCTTAGCGGAGATACCTTAATGTAAACCAAGTCCTCTACCTCAAACTCAATATCCCTTCTTCGCTTATCTGCATAAGATTTCTGCCTATCTTGAGCCATCTTCATTCTCCTTCTAATTAAATCAACCTTTTCCGACGTCTCTCTAATCATGTCGGGACCAAGTAGCAATCTCTCTATAGACTCCAACCAATAGGAAGGCGACTTGCACGGTCTTCCATAAAGAGCTTCAAAAGGTGCCATCCCGATGCTAGCTTGAAAACTATTATTATAAGCAAATTCCACTAAAGGAAGATGCTCCTCCCAAGTTCCTCCAAAATCAAGAATACACATCCTCAACAAATCCTCAAGAACTCTATTAACTCTCTCTGTTTAGCCATCTGTCTGATAGTGATAATTCATAATCAATCTAAGCTACGTCTCTAAAGCCTCTTGCAAGCTTCTACAAAGCTCGCTAGTAAAGATAGCGTCTCTATCACTCACTATGCTAGAGGGAATTCCATGAAGTTGGACTATCTCGCGAATATATAAGGATGCCAAATAAGGTGCCGTCCTCCTACTCTTGATCGGAATGAAGTGGGCGCACTTAGTCAAATGATCTATAATCACCCAAATACTGGTATTCCCCTTCCTAGATCGGGGTAAACCATCTATAAAGTCCATCGAAACACTATCCCACTTCCATTCGGGTACATCCAATGGCTGAAGTAATCCACCGGGCTTCTGCTGCTCCGCCTTAACTCTTTGGCACACAAGACACTTAGCTACAAACTCTGCCACATTCTTCTCCCGCTCCAATAAACACTCTCTTCATGTCCCTATACATCTTCTCACCACCCGGTGAATATTCATTCGAGAATGGTGTGCCTCTGCTAGAACTGCTCTCATCAAATCACTAGTGCGGGGAACACAAAGTCTTCCATCTCTCCTTAACCGCCCTTTACTATCAATGGAATAGAATTGGAGATGTCTAGAGACCTCTCCTCTGCTAATCCTCTCTAGAATATCCATAAGCTCTGAATCTTCCCGCTGCCTCGAGCCAATCTGATCTATGAGGGTAGGCTTAACCTCAAGTGCTGCCAATAATCCCGGGGTAATGTCCGTAGAGGGCTTAAAATCAAAGGTGGAAATAAACTCTAGGCTTTTCCACTCCAGAAACGTTGGACTAAGGGTTGCACTTTTCCTACTCAACACATCCGCCACCATGTTTCCCTTGCCAATGGTATAAGCTACCTCAAAGTCATATGATGTTAAAAACTCCATCCAACGCTGCAGCCTCAAGTTTAAATCCTTCTGTGAGAATAAGTACTTCAATGATTTATGGTCAGTGAAAAGCTCAAACCTCTCTCCTAGTAAGTAATGTCTCCAAGACTTGAGTGTGAAAACAATAGTAGCTAGCTCTAAATCATGGGTGGGGTAGTTCTTCTTATGAGTTCTCAACTGTTTACTTCCATAGCATACTTCCCTCTCTTCTTGCATCAATAATGCTCCAAGACCCGTCTTACATTCATCAGTGTATACAGTAAAACGCTTAGCTTCATCGGGTAAAATTAACACTGGTGCACTAGTAAGGGCTCTCTTTAGCATCGTGTAGGAATCCTCACAAGCCACGTCCCACATGAATGTCGCATTCTTCTTAGTGAGGCGAGTAAGTAGTGCTGAAATGTTAGCAAAATCTATGATAAACTTCCTATAATAACCAGCCAAACCTAGAAAGCTTCTAACTTCGGTAACGTTCTTGGGGGCCTTCCAATCTTGCATTGCTATTACCTTAGCAGGATCAACAGCTAAATCCTTTCTTGAGACTACATGCCCCAAGAAACGTACCTCCTCACACCAAAAGTGACATTTCGTGAACTTTGCCTTCAACTGATGAACACGAAGTGTATGAAGAACCTCCTCTAGATAAATAACATGCTCCTCCATATTCTTGGAAAACACCAAGATGTCGTCCATGAATACTACTATGAACTTATTTAGGACATCTCAAAAAAGACGGCTCATCAAATCTACGAAATATGTTGGGCATTGGTTAGCCCAAATGGCATAACCAACCACTCAAAGAATCCATCGGGTGTCCTAAATGTTGTCTTATCAATGTGATCGTCAGCGACCCTAAACTGATGAAATCCAGTAGCTAAATCAAGTTTAGAAAATACCGAAGAGCCAAACAACTGATCGAAAAGATCATCTATCCTAGGAAGTGGGTAACGGTTCTTCTTAGTGAGCTTATTCAATTCTCTATAGTCTACGCAAAGTCAAAGGGAACCATCCGCCTTTGTAGCGAAGACGACTAGCGCTCCCCACTCAGATATGCTCCGTCTGATGAAGCCTTTCTCTAATAGCTCACCAATCTGCTTGCTTAACTCCTTCCTCTCCCTAGGAGCCATATGTCTCACGGGCAGTGCCACTAGCTTAGCATTGTCATTAAGATAGATCCTAAAGTCGATCTCTCTCTTAGGGGGTAGTCCCCAAACCTCCTCAAAGACGTCTGGGAAATCTCTGACGACTGGAACTGAATCCAACTCTGTTGGTGATGAATCGAGGGAATAAAGGAAGCTCAAAATGACTGACCCCTATGGGTTGCAAGAAACCTCGAGAATCCTACCACTGCATGTCTCTAGTCTGACGACTCTCCTCTCGCAGTCCAATATCGCTCCATAGATGGATAGCCAATCCATCCCCAAAATCATCCCATACCACGAAAATTTCAATACATAGGCGTCACAGTCAAACTCTATGCCTAATATGAAAATTTTCAAACCCCTGCAAATCATGGATAAATGTGTCGATCCTCCTACGGGGTTTGAAACAACTATGGGGTCTACTGCTAAAGAGATATCTAAGTGCAAACAATCAACCAAGGAACTAGAAATGAAAGAGTGTGATGCTCCAGAATCAAAAAGAGTCCGAATGGGAGAATCTAAAATAGAGATCAAACCTTCCATGGTGACTTTCCTACCTCTATCTGGTCCACTGCTAGAAGGTGCTGCATCCAAGGCCTGTACTTGCACTGTAGGTGCGCCTGCTCTCTGCCCCGTCTTCTGAGGACAAGCTCTACTAAGGTGACCGGGTTGTCCACAACTATAACACTTTCCCTTTATTTTATCCTTCTTGCAGTCTTTTGTGTAATGACCAACCAGTCCACAGCTATTGCACTTCTCTCCTTTCTTGATCTGCTTTTGAGGTCCTCCTCCTTTCTTCTTATCCTTGTTGTTCTTCCACCACTTCTTCTTAGAATTCTCTGACTTAGGGATCTCCTTAGACTCCCCTTCCTTAGCTGCATCAAACACAACGGCCATCTCCACTAGTGACTCATATGTAGCTCCCATCGGTACATTAGTCAATGCCAACCCTTGGAGGAGCTAGTTCAATCCCTTAGCAAACTTCATGGCCTTCTTGTGCGGTGTATTGACAAGCTCCATCCCAAACTGCGACAACTCATTAAACTGGTTGATATACTCCTTTACTGAAAGACTTCCTTGCTTCAAACTAATGAACCTTTCCAACTGCATACTTTCTTCTGCTTATGAAAAAAACTTCCTCTCAAACCTTTCACGGAATCCATTCCAACAAATGTCTCTCCCTTCCAACTCAACAATCTCCCACCAATAAGAAGCCTCTCCTTTCAGCTGCCAAGATGCAAGCTGAACTCTCTACTGATCCTCCAATCCCAATAGCCCAAATATCCTCTCTGTACTCCTCAACCAAGCTCGTGCCTCCATGAAATCCTCCATACCAGAAAATGTCTTGCCTCCTAGATTAGCGAAGTCCTTGCATAGCTTAGATAAATCGGCTACTACAGGTGGATTGATGGGATTTCCACCCGCTCTTACTGCGTCGGGCGCTTGCGCTTACACCTTAGGTGTCGTAGCTAGGAGGTATCTACGAAACCAGCGTGGGACTTGGATACCTTCTGGAAGATTGGGACATCCGCCATTCTATGCAAAGAAAAGAGAATTTAGGCTCGAAAGAATCGAACGAAGATTGAACTAGACTTTGAGGGGATTTTTATAAAAACTCCCTTATACTTGAAAAAACCGTTTCTACCATAAGAGTTTCTTTCTGAAAAATACTTTTAAAAAATAGGTTAATTTCTGAAAAATACTTTACTTTTAAAACAAGTTTTTAGGAATCCTGTAACCTTAGGCTCTGATACCAAGTGAAACACCCCCACAACCGTTAGTATACCCAAAAAGGACACACTAAAAGATGTGGTGTGTTGTACGTATAGTTAAAACTTTATGGAGACTAAGATTCACAAGACAAATAAATAATAATAGCGAAAACATTTAAATGGTAATTTCATTACTCCAGAAAATAAGTCATAGAAACCAAATATGTCAAAACCAAGTACACATGTCTCGTGAAAAATATAATCTTAGTCACATCATCAGAGTACATAAAAATAACCATCCCTCTCAGAAGTACCAGTACATCAAAATCCTAATGAAATGAAAACTGAAAAGAAGAAGAATACATGAAGAATCTCCAAGAATATCTCCCCAAGAAAGCTGAAATCTACTGTTCTTGCCTCTGCTGGTCTATGGAAGGAAAAGGGGAAAATAGAAGAGTGGGTCAGACTAAAAGTTTGGTGAATGAAAGTAATTACTAGTATTTTTAAGCAAGATAAAGATAATAGACTTAGTAACAATTATAGTATAAAAGGAAATAAAGGAAAGATCAAACTAGAATAAAATACTGTATAACTGTTTGCTCTGATTGTTTCGATTGTTTGCACTTTTATTAGATAGCTGCTTTGATTAGGCAAAAATCCTAATCCTATTTTAGTTAGGCTGAAGTCCTAATTCTACCCATTGATCCGCCTTCTATCTCTGTTGTACCACTGTGAGCTAGTCTCATCTTGTGGGTCCCACAACAAAAAGATACATGTTTAGCGCTTTGGAACTCAATAGCAACTTATCTCCCTACTTCGAGACCTCACGCTCGGTCACTGCTGGTTTGCACTATCCGTTGCTCCCTCTTTTGACCTCTTATCTACCTACTTCAGCATAAGCGTGCCAACCTCACCTGATCTGTTGTGAGACCATCAGTCCTAGTCTGACAGGGTCCTGTCCAGCCTTACCTAAGTGTCTGTGAGACCATCAGTCCTAGTCTGAAAAGGGAATGCTGGCGGTACGGGTCCTAACAAACAAAATCTAGTTGCGCCCCTTGCCCAAATCCCCTGATTTGAGCTTCTATTTATTAACCACTTATATACCCTAATCAGCATAAGCATGTCCCAGCCTCACCTAATCTATTATGAGACCATCAGTTCCTGACTGAAGGGGAATGCTGCCGGTATGGGCCCTACTTCTATCTTTTCTTATTAACTTAGTGTAAGTCTTTAAAATAAGCCTCTTCTGTTAATTCTGCTCTATTTGCTTATTAACTTATTCTAAATCTTAAAATAAGCCTCTTCTGTTATCTCTGCTATATTTTCTTATCAACTTAACTCTAATTTTTAAAATAAGCTTCATTTTGTTCTTTCTACTTAATTATAACCTATGTTATAATTGTTCTTTTATTATGTCCGTTTAGTTATAACTACTAGTTATAAACTTGGTTGCAAATGTCTCAAATTTTCCTATTTTAGTCTATTTTCTTTTATTATAGTTCTTTTTATTTTACATTCAATTTCTATAAATTTAGTGTTCTTATATTTTAGTCCATATTAGCGAAATATTCTCTTTTTATTATTTTATTCGCATAAAAAGGAATAAAAAGAAATTAACATTTACAGGCTAAATTCTAACATAAAACGGATGTAAATAAAATGTAAATAACTGTAAATAATAGTAAATAACTATAAATAAACGAATAAAATAGCTGAATAAAAATAGATGAATAACATAGATTGAAAAGAACTTTAGAAATTAACTGTAAACAACTTATATAAAAACTGTCTCAAAATTGCAGAAAAACTACAACATGAGAACTCTATTATTTTAAATTACTTAAAAATCTAAAATAGTTACTTAAATACTCACCTGTGGTCCTCAGCTCTAGTCCTTCATCTTCCTTGATCCTCTCCTAGAGCGTAATTATTTTTTTCAAAAAGATTCCCTCCTTAGAAATTTTTTATTTCTAGGGTCCAGCCTCTGGCAATGAACCCGAATAGGAGAAAATCTGAATGAGAAAAACATCTATGCCTAGGGGTCTATTTATAGGGTTACTCGAGGATCTCAGACCATTGGATTTGAAGATTAAATCTGGTGCAACCATGTCATCGGCTCGCTGGGAACCGTCGGATGGAAGCACGAACGCACATGATCAAATAAAAATAGAAAAACACGTCATCTTTTTATCTGGATGAAAGCTCGTCCAAATGCATAGTCGGGTCGACCGCCAGGTCGATCTATGTATGGTGGGGGTCGACCTATAAGTCGACCCAGCTATGGGGATGGTCGACGCTAAGATCGACCTGACCTTATTTTTTTCTATTTTCTGAATTCTTGTTTAATTCGTATCTTCTTTGTTTTAGCTCAGATTTTGACAATCTATATATGTAAATTGACCAGAAAATTACCACAGACATAATGGTGCAACTTCCATGGCTCAATTATGATAATTTCACAAACTTATTTTATTATTTAATGAAATCGTTAATTAATTATTATAGCTTAAATTTTGGGTTGTTACACATAGGATTTTGAACATTGAACAAGGACATAACATAGCATATTTAATTCAATTTGAATTTGTGATTTGTACAATTACTTGACTTCGAGATTGTACATACCTTGCATATGTGACTTCAAACTACTCATATGACTATGAACATGATGACAACATCATGGAAACACTACGAGAAACCTCTTCGAATTGACGACTTCAACATGCTTCCTTAAAGCTTCTCACTGAATAGCCTAAGTTCCTAACCACTTTTGGTGTTAACGAATTTATTCGTTAACATTTTGGCGTCAGAAGAAGGGCTCGAACCTCCAACTTCGTTGAAACCCTAAGTGGAACCACTTCAACCTGCATTGAACGGTCCTGGCCTGCATATTAGGGCATAATGAACCTTCCTATCCAAGTATATACCAATCCGAAGATAACCAACCTTAATCCTTGATACACCATGCTGCTTAATCATGTTAAGAAGTCTGAGCAGGGGTCTTCTGAGCCACTAATAATTAGGCCCACTTATCAAGTCACCGATCATCCGCGATTTCATGAAGAACAATTATTAAGATCGAAGGCCTTGCAGATCATAAATGAAAAGAAGCAGGCGGCCCTTTATGATCTCGATAATTAGCGCATAAGTCCCTTTCATGTGGGCCCTACTCCAATTTTTCCTTCGGAAGAGATACCCCAAAGAAGGATATCTTGTTCATAAATATAAGGAGAGCGATCCAGTCTTAAGCTAAGGGGACTATATTCGAGAAAGGGATAACAAATGATTTAGATATTTTCGCTTAGAAATGGCGTAGAGTCATGAATCATTCGTTGACCTCTAATGATGTTCAAAGGACATTGGAAAGAAGGCTAGCTATGGAGGATGAGATACCAATGTTAAGCAGCAAAAGAACCAAGCAACAGTCAAGAAGGCTAGCATTCAAATCTCGACTTCCAAAAGATTGCACTTTCACCACTTCTCTTGAAAACATTTACTTCTTGACAAAGGATAAACATGATTATTGGCCTTCGCAAAAGTGAAGGCCCAAGTTAAAAGGAATCTTGGAATTTCATATTGCTACTACCATCTTGCAAATGGGCATGATAACAATTAGTACGAGGCTTAGAAGGAATGATCAATAATTTTCTAAGAAGGCAAGCTTGATGACTTTGTAAAAAGATACTAGAGAAGTCAGATAATAAATATTCTTCAAATAAGTGATTCTACATGGTTGAGGAGTAAGATTCTCCTAGTATAATGGAAAGCCTAAATCACTACATAAGATTGTAATATGGGTATAAAACCTATGTTTCTAGCTATCAAGAGCCTAGACAAAACACCTCGAAGAGGAAGGATAGAGTAAGCCTTTAGTCCTGTTCTAAAGGCCTGGCCAAAGCACCAAACTATGCCTTCGGTCTTGCCTACTTGGCATGGCTAGAGCATAAGCCCTTAAGCCCATCATCAGAGGCCTGGTTAAGGCGCCTCCTAGAGGAAGGCTAGAGTAATCCTTTGGTCCTATCAGAAAGGGCCTCTCGAAAATTTCTACAAGCCTTCGGCCCTTGTTTACGTGGCTAGTTGGAGTGCCTTTTACATGGAGGACGGAGTAAGCCTTTAGTGTCTTCATCAAAGGCCTCACTAAAGCATCGAACTAGCCTTCAGTGCTTGCCATCAAAGGCCTCTCACTGAAGCACCTCGTAGAGGGGGTCGAGTAAGTCTTTGATCCAGCTTAAGGTAGCAAACCAAATGCATCAGACAGTAGATCGAAACCATCACCTAAGATGGTGATAAGGAGTCCAGGCCAAAGTAGTGCTCCTAAATCAATCGAAATCAGGGCCAAGTAGTGCTCTCAAATCTATCAAAATTTTAGCCAAATAAGTTGCTCCCGAATCAATCAAAATCATAGCCAAGTAGTGCTCTTAAGCCTAACAAAGTTTGAGCTACGTAATACTCTCAACCAATCAGTCTACCAGAGAAGGATCTAAAGAAATACAAACCAAGTAGCGCTTCAAATCTATCTAACCCCAAAGAAGAAAAGATCTATAAATATTCCATTGGCAGATATAAGTTTCTGATTTTTTGCTATTACCGGATATAGATTTCTGGTCTTCTATTATTCTATATACGGACTGGTCTTTTATAATTCCAGACGTGGATTTTTGACCTTCCAGATGAAGATTTCTGATATTATATATTGTTACCGGATCTAATATCATTTAAACAGGAATCTCCGTTGTCAAACATCCACGTTGCATTATAAAAGGCTCAATCAGTAGCAATCTCAATTTTATAAACAAGTAGAAAGTGAGCTCAAAAACTCAAAGTATGGGAAAGTGAAATACTAAGCATCACTCAATTTCAAGTCAAAATCAAAATTCAGTTCTTGGTTACATATCCAATGTAATATTAATTTAATTACAATTTGTTTACAAAACAATATTTACACAGTTACAGGAATAAAAGATAGATAAAATAAAAGAAAATCTAATCAAGGCCAGCTCCTATTACAGCCTAAAATTCTGTGCTGATTTATCCAAACCCTTGGCAATTAAGTAATCAGTGATGTGACGAATGGACATGTTCATGAGTTCCTTGAGTTTCCTTTACCTTTTACAAATGGTACATGCATCATCAATCGAGTTGATCTGCTCTTTTAGGGTATGATGAAGAGTCTTATTAGTTCCTCTCAAAGTTAGAATTAAACTCATCTGCCTTTTGATTTCTTAATTAAGATCATACTTCTTGCATTCGAATTTTTGAACCTTATTTTCATATTCATTAATGCATCGGGATATATTTTCCTCCCAGTTCTTGTTGAAATACTGCAGCATTTCGAATTTGATTTAATTACCCCACTTAGAGATCGCTACATTACTCAAACTTGGAGAATGGTTTAGCAAAGCAGTAAACTCATGATTAGTCGAGGATGTGGATCTCATTCTCTGTCTTGGAGTAGGGGAGGAAAGGCTAGAATCACCCCCACTTACGATAAGCTCCAAAGATTGGCATGATACTTGGCTTTTTGTTAGCTCTATTTTGAGATCACTTATTTTCTGATGAAGCTTAGCTATCTCAATTTCAGATTCGATAGAGAAGTTAGATCCTTGAGCTGTGGTCATTCTTTATAAGCACTAAAAGCTGATTTTAAAAGGAAATTGTTCCTATGCTACTCTAATGCCTCAGGGTTATTTGGGAATCGTAAAGCCGAGTCATCTCGGTATGATCGTTTCTCCTCTATTTATGCAAATGGACGATCTTTAACTTCAATAATTTGCAAATTATCCAAGAAATCAGATTTACAAGCTAACTGAGCATCCTACTAAAAATATAGGAAACAAAAAATTAATACATGAAGGGCAAACTTTTCCATTAATAACAAACAAAGTTTACAAATAATAATAAGAGTCAAGATTACATTGCAATTCCATTTCAATAACATTTAATTAATGTTCAAAGTTTTGAAACCAAGGCCTTAGCCTTTTTGAACTACCAAATAGACAAAGTAATCATAGAATCAAAAGAAGTCTTAATTCCTTCCGGAGTGTAAACAAAGGGGAACCGATAGAAATCTCATTCCCCAACTGGAGGAATGTCATAGCCATATATTAATTTGGAATGATATGATCATATTACACTAAGAAGTTTATCCATTTCATCGCCAAAAAAGTCAAAACAAAAATGAGGGTAACACATGTAAACTTCTTGCAAATCTCTAAGGAAATTATGTCTCGCTAATTGTGATGTTTTAAGAATCAAAGATTTCTCTAAAAAATCTTTCTTCGATTTGATGAATTTATTTAAAAGATCCTTGGGAACTAGGCTGCTTAAAAGACCTTTATTCTATGCAATATGTTGAAATTAAACTAAGAATAGAAAAAATGAAACGATAAAGCTCATAAGAAAACTTAGTAGCATACAACAATTATACAAGTCATTCTGGTTCATACAAAATGGATTTCCTATACATTTCGGAAATAAATCTCTTCCTATTATATTTAAGTTTCTTAGAGGGAAGAGATGTAAGGAAAGAGGCATGGGAGCAACTCGAGAAAGGTTCCAATATGCCCTAAGATGAGGAGTAGTCTTATGTTCCACTGTTATCACCTAAGTATGAGAAGTCAACAATCAAACCCCTGCAATAAACTTTATACAGAAACTCCACCAAGGCATCCCTGTCATCGATTAACATCCAAAAAAGGGTCATAAGCTCAACATTCTCCTCCAAAAGCTTTTCCCGATGTTCGCGTGCCCTCTTCATCCGAGGGGCAAATTCTCTCTCTTTGAAAAATCTCAATTTTGATGTGTTCTCGGCAAATTCTCGATACTTTTCATATATGTATTATACTCCTTCATTTGCTTATCCAACTCTCTGTTTAACAAATGTATGTCTGTTTGTTTCTTCTCGAGCATAGTGTCATAACAATATTTTGATTTTCTCCTTATCTAAAACAATTAATGCATTAACTAGAAGTTTCCTGATAGCCTAAGACATTTGAACAAAGATACTTATACCTGAGAAAGTGGGACAAAAGGCGATGAGATTTTTTCTTTATCAGTGGGATTTTGACTTCAAGAATTGATGTCCTTCTTGGAAGGATCCCCATTTGAGATATCAATAGCATCGACGGCTGCTGTATCTTGGGAAGATATATATAGATTAGTGCACCAGATGCATCTTTATCATCCGGTTGGCCAGGTGGATCCATTTCACTCCCTCCACCACCACCATTATTGTCATTGTGATCACCAATTTAATCATCCCCATCATCATCTTCTTCATCATCATCGTCAACAACATCGTCATCGTCATTAGGCCTTGGCACTTCTTTGATGGGAGCATCATCAAATATTAACCATTTCCCAGCATTAATTTCTTCCTAGGTAGGGAATTATTCCTCAAGATCTTTTCTACCCTTTTTCGTCTTTAGACTAAACTTCCTTTTACTTCTTTCGTTCCAAGCTAGAAGAGAGGGGTAGTCCAAGTCTGGACACTTGTTGACATTGTTGATGTATGCAACATATAATGCATCTTCATTGCACTTCTCGGTGATTTTGGAAAGAGCAACATCGAGGAAAGAGGAGACCTTTTTCTTGGCATCTTTGATGATGTTATTTGAATGGTCCAAAAGTTGTCAACAAGAATTTTCATGAATTTATAATAATACGTAATTTTTACAAATAGCATTCCGGTCCCGGACTTTTTCAATTTGAAAAATTCATCTTTTTTATTCAATTGATCTTCGAGCAATTTGTTTCTCTCAATCAACTCAGAATTTACCTTTGATAGCTCGGCATTTTCCTTGGTCGCGTTCTTCATGTCTACCTTGAATTCATCGAATGACTCGAGATCACCATCAAGTTTTTCACTTTCTCCTCCAACAACAACTTTGATTTCTTTTACTCCTCAAGAGAGGACCAATTTATTTTTTTCAATGATTGCTTCGTCTCTTTTTTAAGAAATATTGATCATACCCTTCTGAAGGAAAACAACCTTTTCCTTAAGCTCAACCACTTTGTGAGTAGGTCCTTGAGAAGCATTTCTAAGAAGGAACATATATTTTCCAACCTGAATTTTATAACTTGATTAAGTTAAAGTGAAATTCATGAAGTTGAAGTTAATCAAGAAAATTAAGAAACATATCGCTATGACCTGTTTAAGAATGAGGAAAAGGTGATCGTTGGAGTAGGATGGAGATTGAGTGATCCTAGAGAAGCAATGAAAGGAGCTAAATGGCCAATCGAGCCAATTCCTCAAAATTCATTATTGAAGTCTAAGGCTGGGCCCTTAAGGGTAGAGGATCAGCTGGAGAAGGAAGTAAACAAACCTCAGCACATATGCGATCGATAGATGTTGGAGAAAGAGAAAAGGAAATATTAAGAAGGGGATCGAAAGTCTGAACTTCTTGAGATATCTCAACTTGAGTTTCTTTCAGCTTTTCCGGAGCTTTATCTGAAGCAACTGCTTCGGGATTTGATTCAATATTCACTTGTTCCATTTCCTCCATGATGGTAGGGAAAATTCACCCGTAAGTTTAGGACTTTTATCCTAAAGAGGATGAGGAGCATTGTTAAGAACATCAGCGTATGTCCCTTCTTTTTCAAATGCTTAGATAGCTTTGGCAATAAAATTCTTAAAGGAAACAAGTTTGGTTGGATGAGGCACACCCGGAGATGTATCTTTTCCTTTCCTATTTTTGGACACAGTAGTTTTGATTCTTGATTCTTTGGGAACAGTAACAAGAGAAGTTGAGCCTAAAACAAAGAATGGAATTCGGTAAGCTGATAACACCAATAATTTCCTTTTTAACTACATTAAAAATTACCATCTATATCAGGCTGCACTATGGATTTAATGGTGAAAACTCTGGAATCGTCCAACACCAACGAGCCAACTCCCTGAGAGTTGCATTTAACCATGGGTGGCTCTCCTAAGATCGTGTGGTCGTTCAAGATTATAGAATGTTGAATGAGCACCAGCAGAGTTAGGAGTGTAAGCTTATTTCTCTTATTCTCACCTAAAAGAATTTGAGAGTTTATGGTTTTTCGACTTTTAGTGCTTAGACTTTTAGGAGCATGATCTAGGAAAGGAAAACTGTCGGTAGATATAATAAATAAATAATGATAATTAAGGATAATAGACTTACTAGTAGCAGAAAATTTTCCTCTAATTTTAGAGAAGCGTTTGACGAAGAAAAATTGAGTCTCTCACACTCTTGCTTTATTTACAGACTCAATGAATAAGCTCTTCGAGTGTGGATGAACTCCATATAGTTGGTAGCCTAGTTGATCACCTACTTTAATAGCACCGACTAAATAATAAAGAATGTCAGGACTAAGAGATGGGAGTCCAGATTCCCGAGCAAAGACCTCCATGCAAGTCAAATATGTGTAAGCATTAGGCAAAAGCAGGATTGCCGCTATGTCCAAGTACTCCAGATATCTTGTAAGGAAGTCCAGGAAGGAGAAGTAGCCTGTATGCTAAATGTGAATAGGAGTTAACATGAAATATCCTTCTAGAGGATTATAGATATTGTCCGATGAACAAGCAGGAATGGCCTCAATCCCGGTAATCCCAAATTGATCGAGAATGGAGTCAACTTCGGCTTGAGATGTAATGTATGATGGATTAGTGACAAAACTTTCTTTTTTGACAATTGAAGGTGAAGGCTTGGGCTTCACGTCGGCTTTCTTAACAGGCTTCTTAGTGGATTACTTACTCTCTATTGTCCTGCCAGGTGATATTATTCCTTACTATAGAGTAAATCATAATAGTACTGGAACATGCAAATTAAATGGTATAGCTACTTAAAGTAATCCATTTATCCCTAGGGGTAAGTAGGCACAAAACAATTTTTAAACAAGTTTTGTTACCAAAAGGTCTCATAACTATAATTGATGTCGAAATGATAGGGCCACCGACCTTAATAGTCAATGACTAAGTGAGTTGAAAATACCGTAATCAGTTAAACAATTTTATAGCATAATAAAAATAGTAATATTAAGAGTATCGAAGTCATGTAAAGCTTTACCTACAGAGTTAGAGGTGATTGTGGAAAATAGAGAAAGACAATAGGGACATCAATATTAAAACATAAAAAAAAGCATCATAACTTCGACCATAACTAACATTAAGTACGTTGCAAACATGTTTAATTAAAATAAGTATCACCAATGACCGATAAACCTACAACTAAGAATAACCTCTCTTCGACTTAGTCGAAGAGGTATGAAATGACTTTAATGTTGTTAATTAAACACTAAGACCTTCATAAGTATTGACTGTCACGATAGTTAGGGTCTGTCGCACCTTGTCGAGATTGGAGATTTGATGTTCTTGGAGACGTGAGGATTTTATTAAATACTAATCTTGTTACTGCCACATTCGATTTACTCTTGTAGTACTGAAAACTTTAGTGAACAAAATAATAGAATGGAAAAACATATCGACTTCGAAGGTTATAACCATGTCGAATGAGGGTCAAAGTCAAAAAGAAAAGACAAAATAGAAGTCATTTTATCAACTAACAATCCTGCAACATACTAAACTAACATTGACTAGAAGTAAAACCTATCTAAGTAACATGAAGACATTACAGTAGTGGATTAACCATTATTAAATCAAACAACCCACTTCGAATCTACTAATGGTATAAGAAACGACAATATCAAAGTCAATCATAACGATAGCGGGTACCGGTCTAATGTACTGTCAAAACCCTAAATCCCCAAATCAGTGTCATTAAGCAGTTAATCCAAATACCGATAATTGCGATTAACGATAAAACCAGGATTAATCAAGCCAAACAAATGAACTTGGCAACCAATTCTAAATTAGTGAAGCCTAAGCTAGAACCCTAATTCTGATTTTAGCATGAAAATCGTGTTTGTAAATAAGTTAAACGAGAAATCGTACCTTATCTTTGAAAGTCGGTACTAAAGAATTAGAATTTTGTAGCTATTTGGATAATTTGATTCATGCTCGTGTTTTTGGATTGCAAGTAAAAAGAGAAATGGGAGAAGGTTTAGATATTTGTAGAAGAAAACGAAATGATTGAACACTGTGGATTTGTTTCAAATGAACGGCCGATTGATAGAAGGAAGACTAATAGGCAGAAATATGACTCCGATGCTCTTGACTTGAAAAGTCGAGGATTCTTCTACACTAAGGGGGGAAGTTACTACAATGGTTCTAATCGAAGAGGTTTGGCGTTTCATGGCATCGAATCGGAAATCAACATCAAAGAGGTATTGCAGATTATAGTCGAAGAGGTAGGATATGCACTTCGACAATAATAGATAATGCATGGAGTCACAGAAGACAAAGTAGGAAAAGAAGTCAATTGCAATTCACTTTTGAAACCATTAATAAATATTGAAGCAACCACTCCGTATGGCAAGGATGCAAAGATTTACTGACATCGCTCATATTGAAAGAAGTCTTACTTCGCTTAAGTCATCATTGCAGTTAATGAGCACATAGAGGGTGTTGGTCTACGAAGATGTCAAAGGAGGACAATGCTACCCTAATCTCCGATAGTGAACACATCGCACATCATCCTCTTGCAAATGCCTCGAAGACATTGTGAATAGTGGTATCGATGAAGTACACTATCGATACCCGTGAAGTTGTCGAAACCATACTCAATTGACTTCGAGGTTATTCTCTTGTCGTCCTCAAAGGATCGCGTTGGAAGGGTGGTGTGGATCACTTCGTATACTGATGTTGGAGTCAACCCCAAAGAGGCTAATGCTAGGCTTTGTCGAAGTCAATACCGCCGAAGGTATGCCAATAAAGAAGTTAAAGCTAAAGCACATCGAAGACACTTTCACATGTCGAAGACGTCCCTACATAACATTATTTAATGATTACTCCACCCCTCACCAATGTTAATGCCGCTTATTCTATTGTTGATCAATGAAGAGGCTAGAACTAAGTGTCGTCGAAGTCAATCCTATCGAAGAGGCTTAAAAGGCGGAGTAATGGCTGCTCACCCTTATAAATACGACCCTAGGAGCCTTGATTTAGGGGCCGGATTTTCTCTTCTCTCATTTCCTACTTTTTTTAACTTTTTAAACCTTAAATCAATTTAGGGATTTTAGAGCATATTGTAATTTTGGAACCTTGTACACATAGGATTTTGAACGTTGAACAAGGACATACCATAGCATATTTGATTTGACTTGAGTTTGTGGTCTGTACAATTACTTGACTTTGAGCTTATACTTAATTGCATATGTGACTTCGAGCTTATACATTCCTTGCATATATGACTTCAAACTACTTATCTAACTATGACTATGATGACAACATCATGGAACACTATGAGAAACCTCTTCGAATTGATGAATTCAACAGACTTCATTAAAGCTTCTCACTGACTAGCCTAATTTCCTAATCACTTTTGGGGTTCATGAATATATTCGTTAATGAGTTTATTACCATAAATACTCTCACTTCATTAAATAACATATATTTTTAGATGCCCTATAGTTAGTCATTTAAATATCCTTTATTAAATATCTTAATTTAATCTTAATTATTTTTTAACAAATTATATTATTAATTATCGTTCCCATATTATGCCTCTTTGAAATATGCGGTGTTACACTAAACTCATAAACTCAACCAACTTGAATGAATACCCATGGATTCATAGGGAAAACAATGATAAAAATATGGGTTGGACATAACGTCTGGTATGACTAACATATTACTTTAAACATAAAAGTTGATGAGACCACTCCACTATAGCACGGAGCATGTTTCCCCACATTATAACATAACATTCATTTTAGATAACTTAGTTCGCAAATAAAAGCCATGGTTGTCTTAATTAGGCTAAATAGCCATTTGATGCTATCTTCCATTAATGGTCATTCTCTTTCCAACAAAACCTGGACCACTCTATCTTAGGCTAGCACCGAGGCCTAATGCCTTCTACCATAGATGGAAGGTTTAAGTTTACCATTCGGCTACAACTAAGGCATTATGCCTTCACTTAATTCTACTAAATTCACTATCGATTTGGACTGCCACTCTAGGCCTTATGCTTACTTTTGTTACATCTTCGGTTTCATGACGAGGCTTACACTTGCGCTTTTGTATTTTAGTTGCCACTTCAAGCCTTTTACCAATGCTTTCGTATTTCGGTTGCTAGTTTAGGTCTTATATCTACCTTGTTTTCGGTCTACCCCTTCAGGCCTTCAATCTTTTACCGAACCTTTGGTTACCCAACAGGCCTTAAACCAATTACTTTTGTGTCTCAGAGGCCACCACAGGCCTTACTCTAAACTTTTTATTGTGGTTTTCACTTTAGGCCTTACGCCAACCCTTGCGTATTCGGTTGCCACTTCAGGCCATGCACCCTAAGTTTACGGTTTCGATTGCCACCAAAGCCTTACACATATTCTTTCATTTCTAGATGCCACTAAGGCCTTACTGCTATGCCTTAGTTACATGACTGACACCTCGGGCCTTATGCCATCTATTGAACAAAACTCGTCTACCTAACCAAACATACATCGGGCTTCATCTTCTATTATTATTCATCAAGCTAAATTATTCCATCTTCATCGGTGTTCTAAGTATTAGTTTCAGTGATCTTAAGCCTTAGCATAATTTCTTCCTTCGAAAGCTAGTAATTCCAGTTTCAACATTCGCCAAGAGCTACATAACCTTCGTTCTAGTCTGGGGAAGCCTACCTTCATTTAACTTTCTTATTTAATGATAACTTACTTCTTAGAAGGTTTTGAAATCACATCCTCTATGCAAGATACATTTTACTACCTTCGTTCCCTTAGACCGCCTTAATCCCTTGAGTAACCGTTCTAGTTTAGCAACCCTATCTTCATACAAGACACACCCTAGCTTTCTTGCTTAAGCCATGTTACTTTTCTTTTAGTTCATTATTCTCGGTTCGACCCCACTGTCCCTCCATACACATTGGGAACCATTTTCGGCACATCTTATCGAACTTACTCATGTGGACTCCTGATTCGTCAGACTTAGTCGTTACTGTTATTATGTGCTTTTATGACATTATCAGCACAATTTGTGGATTTGGTTTAAAATCCTGACTCCAATTAATTTACTCTTCATCCAAGCATATTTTCTTTCTAAAGTTTCTTATTTTAAATCCTAAAATATCACAAAAAAATATTTACTTCTATTTTCTAATGTAGAATTTCTCAAGCTCCATATTTTTAACCATTTCCATAATATACAGCTCTCAAATAAGTCATATCAATTTATTTATTTATAAGAAATTTTATCAATCAAAACCCATCTCCAATAACATATTCCTAACATCATACTAAATATTCAGACCAAATACATCCCAAGAAGCATGAGAAACATTCATTTTCAATTTAACCAGTAGCAAATTTTGGAAAAAAATGGGATTAGAGAATATATAACTCACTTATAATTCTTACTTTATTGACATTTCTAGTTCCCTTAGCTTTGATCTTCTTCCTTTTCACTTTTTCTTGATTAGGTTACACTCAACATTAAAGAGCTTTAAAGCTTTATATTTTATTTCTGAAAGTGGAATGAAATGAAAAGAGAAAAGTAGTTGTCTTTATCACAATAGATAGTTGGGCCGCCAGCCCATTCCCATCTTCTTCATTTATCTTTTTAGTTATGCTTTATTAAAAAAATAGTTCCCAATAAGAAAATATCCACTCAAGTAACCATTACATTATATTGGTTAATCTCATGATTTAACAACATATACCTTAATTCTCATAGCAACTCCTTAATTAGTTATTAATTCATGGGGTGTTGCAATGATTCATGACACAATTTGATAGTCCATGTGTTTCGGTGAGGAATGGCAAAGCAACAATTATTCATAAAATGACAACCGTGGAACTATTTGTTGAATTGACACATGTAATAAATGGAAGATTACAACATAACTATGGTAGATTTTGAAAATTTGTGTGTTTTAGTGGGACAAGACTTGACAATAGTTATTTGTAAAATGAAAACCATTCAATTGTTCAATGAATTGATAAGACTATGCTTTATTGCACACATTTCTATACTTAAAAACTCTTAAATACTCACTCGATGCTAACAAATAATTTTCACCATGAATAGGTTGAAGAAATTGCACCTTTATCCTTTTTTTTTCTTCAGCGATCATGTACAATGTCAGAAACAACTATTTGCAAATGAAGCAATTGAGCTAATTAACCAATTACAAACTCAAAGCTCTATTTTATAATATGGTTGTAGCATTGTAGGTTGGAAGGTCAAATGCAAGAAAAGAGTCTACTAAATTGGCCGTGGGCAAATAATGTTAGATTACTTTAACGACGACCCATTCTTCAATATGGATAAGTTTTATTGTAGATTCCGTATGTCCTACAATGTGTTCAACCGAGTACTCAAAAGATTAAGTGTTATAACTGTCTGTTTTACTCAAAGATAAATTCTTGCATCACTTAGGACTTTCACCCCATCAAAAGATGAATAGTGGGTTGCACATGTTAGCCAAGCGAGAAAGCGCAGATAGGCAACACGAGTACAAATGAATAAGAGACTTCACAATTAATAAGTGTACCAAGGATTATGTAAAATAATTATTTTATAGTTTTGAGACCAATATCTAAAGACCCCTAACCCCTATGACATCGAATAATTTCTCGTTATAGGAGAATATGTGGGTTTTTAGGAATGTTATGAAGTTAAGAGTGAATTCACTAGAGGTGGAAGAATTGTCTAGTTACTATGCAAGGTTAATTCACATATCATCATTATAGAGCTGCTTTGATTTTAGAAGCCATAACTTCTTTCGATTTATATACATGACATGCTTTTATTGGGTTTCCTAGATTATTGAATGACATAAACATTATATGACATTCCTATTTATTTAGAAAACTTTCTAATGATCAGGCACCACCTTATAATAATATGATAGGAGATCAAGCTCATACCATGAGTTATTACCTAGTTGATGGAATTTTTCCACAGTGGAAAACATTGGTGAAAGGGTTTAAAAAATCAAATATTTTGATTGAGAGGCAATTTACTAGACAACAAGCAAGTTTGAGAAAGGATGTCAAACTTCCATTCTGAGTCCTTCAAGGGAGGTTTAAAATTCTACGAAATGAAGTATTACTACCATGATGTATTGACCATATCGAGCATTATGTATTGTTGTATTATTTTACATAATATGATTGTTGAAGAAGAAAAGGGTAGGTACAAATTGCAATTACAAATCTACCATGAAAATGATTATGAATGCCATAAGATGTCGTATAAGGATCCCAACACATTTCAATGGCACTTGGAAATGGTTACGAAGATAAGAGATTCTAAAGCACACGTCGACCTTCATAATCAACTTGTTGAACATTACCGTAACTTCAATGGAAATCAATGGCAAATTATATTGGTTTTGTAATTGAGGTTGAAGGTGTATTACCAACATTAATCTACACTATGATTGTTTAATTTCTTGTGATATTAACTGCTTATACTATAAAATCAATAATAGGTTAATACAACTAACATTCAAGCATACAACTAAAAAATAGTATATGGAAAGTAAGAATTATACTCCAGTTACTCCATTGCCATGATTTTGTTATTTTGTGATCATTTTCTCTACTTCTATATGTTGAATTGGATCGAGCTTTGTAAAGTTACAAGTTAACATTGTCATTATCAAAGTTTCTTGTTGTAAACACAATTTCTCTCTTTTAACTTCCATATTCTCATCATGGAGAGGTTTTTATTTGTTTTTATAATCAATTATCTCATGTCTCTTGCATTCTTTATTTACTTTCCTCTCTAACCATTTTTTCCTTTTGTACTCATTTTTGGCATGCTTTATTTCTTTTGTTTCTAGTTGACTAGACAACATTTGGTCTACAATACCATCTACTTGCAAGTTATAATAAATGATATCCTATAATTGTCGCTTCCTTATCGCCTTCTAACATCACTTAATAAGTATGGAATGTTCTCTTATGAAATAGAATATCCGGTACTTCATTCGATGTTCATATTCCTTGGTGCAAAACACAAAGTTATGTTCTCCTTATTCATTGTGCTCCATCTTCCCTCTGTGGAGAGGTAGTTGTAGACATGTAAAAGGTTAAATGCAACACCCTAACTATCAGTTATTGAAAAGCAAGTTTTGTTTTTCTTTTTGGATTTTCGACATTATAGTTTTCTTCTTATGAATTGATATTGACTAGTAGAGAGAATGAGAAGTTTTTCAATGTAAAAATATCAGTGATGTGTGGTGTTAATATAGATAATAAGGGAATAATAGAAAGAAAAACAATAAATGGTATAAATTATTGACATCGCACTTATCTGTTATTTTAAATGCCAAATAAATAAGCAACGACATTAATTTATATCATTGTTTGTACACTTATCCAATATTTAAAGAAGCTAACCCAAACTATTAGGGGTAAGTTAAACTCGCCCTTTTCAATGTGAAGTAGACATGATTTTTTATGTTCATACCCACTGCTATTCTTGGCGGATGTGTAGAGTAGCAACATCATTACTCTGAACATACACATGTTCTCTTCCACTTTTTTTAGGACGGGACAATATTTAGTTATTTCTGATGAAGAAGGAGAAGGAAGAGGGGAAAAAATAAAAATAAAATATTAAAATAAGAAAGCATTATGCATTTGTCAATCATAATGTTAGTGTGGCTTATGTCCTGCTTGAGGTGTTCTAAGGTCCTCTAAATTATATTAATAGAAATGTTTTGTGCTAGGTGATAATGTTCTATGGTTCCACTGATTTATAATAAAATTGTAGTGGAAGATGATTTTCGCTCCAAAATCACAAATTTTAGTTTCAATTGAATTTCAACTCATAGATTGATTGATATGATGTGAGAATTTCCTTAACATGCAAAAACAAAATGTTTGCTGAAGTATAGTTGCTTTTTTATACTTTCCTCCCAGAACTATGGGAAGTCCTTTAAATCAACAAAGGGAACATCTTAGACCTTAATCCAAAGTGTGAAATGGCATTCCACGAGCTATGTTTAAAATGCTAAAGTTTGAATGTTAATTGTTAAATCTTTGATTTTGAATGTTGATTGTTGAATTCTGAATAACCACTTATATGTTCGTGTTTTATGGCTTCTAATTAGAATTAAAAAATTTTGTTTATTTTGACAATAATACCCCTTTATATTATTTAGTCTTTTAAATCATGATTATTAAAAAGGAATAATTTAAAACATTGAATTATTAAATATTTTGAACAACAAAAGCTTTGAATTACGAAAATTTTATTTACTTAAAAAGGTATAAAAAATTTAACTTTGAAAGTTTAGATTTCAAAATTATTTATTATATGAATTTCTATTATTCTACATTATAATTTCCAAAAGTAAAATTTTTTAAGTATCATATTAATAATTTTCTTTTTATAAATTATCATAATATTTTTTATTTTAATGTTGGCGTCAAAATTGGCCACCAACACCTAATTATGTGAAAGCACTAATATCCAATCCAGTCACAGAAATATGAAGAGAAATAAATGAAGAACAAAATTAGAAACAATTATAAAGAAAGTAAATAGAAACATAGATTTATAGTGGTTCGATTAACTCTGGCTTACATCCACTTTTAAGATTTTCCTTTTATTAGTTTATACTGCTGATTACAGTTACAAATCCGTAAATTCCAGAATAAAATGGCAGAGTATAGCCTAGTTAGAAGATGAAGAGGAGCAGAATCAAGATCCCATTTCATGAAGACATGCCTGTAGTATTTATAAGGGAAGACGTGCACCAATCTCTTTGAAACTTCGGGTATAGAACCTTCTTATCCGTATGGACCTACCATAAGGGTCGCTAGGCCTAAATCCCAATAAAGATGGATCGGTACCGATCCATCCATTGGTCGATTCTTGAGCAACGATCCTTATGGTGGCTTCTTCATGTTTAGAAATGTTGGTACTTCAAATATCATGTTGATTGAGTACGTAGAACTCATGTTTTTTTTATTCTTTGGTTCAGATCCACTTGGAGGCCTTTTCTGCTGAACCATTCCAAATGGACCATGCCGATCCATGCTCATTTGCTTACGCCGATCCATGCACACTTATTTGCTGGTCTCTCTAGTGCTTCAACTATGTCGATCCATATACTTCCATCATGTCATGCCAATCCATCACCTGACCATGCCATGTCGATCCATGTATTAACGCCTATGCCGAACCCTCGAGTTCCATCATGTCATGCCGATCCCTCTGATTCCACTAAGTTATGTCGATCCTTCTCCTCTACTCAAACCGATCCCTCTATTACTTCACCCATCTGACTATGGCGATCCTTGCTTTATGGAGTATGCCAATCCATCCTCCGTGAAGTATGCTGATCCCTCCTACTCCATGAAGGTAGGTCGATCCCTTGGGTTCCAAGCTAACATCAATATTTCACGCACCTTGCATCGTTTGTCTACCAACTACATCCAAATCTGGCTTCGTACAACCATTTGTACTTTACCCTCGGATCCTACGACCGTGGCTCTGCACTCATCAACCTTGACAGTTGTGAAAATTGTTGGGCTAAATCCGCCTATGTACTACCTTGCCAAAAGGCGGGTTAACACTTTGCCCCTCAAAACATGCCTTGCGATAGGAAGGCGTGTTTTGAAATGCCATAAATCCAAAATTCGAAGTCCATAATCCATTGGTTGCCATATTATCTAATCTAGAACCCAATCTGTTGCCAATGCAATTCCTTGATCTCTCCGGATCATTAGCAAAATCCATTACTGTTTTGAACCGATATCCAATTCCGAGTCTAAATTTATTAACCAAATCCACGATCTCTCTGGATAGTTTTATCCAAATCTGGGACCGCTCCGGGTCCATATCCAAATCCATAGACCTCTTCGGGTCATTAGCCTATTCCAAATCCTTAATCTCACTAGATCCTTGCCGGACACAATCCATACTAAATGACCTGAGTAGGCCGATCTTGTCGCTCTTCAGCGAAGCGGCCTACCCCTTGCCAAGCATAGTCCATACAAGACGACCTTGTTCTCTCCGGATCCCTGCCGAGCACAATCCATATTCGACGACCTGTTAGGTTTTATGCTCCGTCCTCGGCTCTCTGGTCAAGGGCTTAATCCGTGGGGTATCCTCCTCCGGCCTCGATCCCAGTCGAGGACTTAATCCGTGTACGAATCCATCCTGTCGCTCTCCGACAAAGGAACTCGTGACTTGCGGTTATTGCCCCGTCTCTCCAGTCCATAACCATGACCTGTGTTATTTATTACATTAATCCATACTTAAGCTTTCCTAAATCCATATAATAAGATTCCATACAACCAAAGTTCGAAGCAAATAAGAAGAAATAAAATGAATTTCACAAACCCGAGCATAACGGTTTATTGTCATCTCAGAGCATGCCTAGGGGACCGTCCTCGATCCTGTACATGTATAAGTGACTTAGCTGTATTACTATGGATTTTATTACTTATTCTGTGCCATCCCGGTTAATTGATGATAAGTTGATGATGGTGCCTTGATCCAGTGCCATTTTCGTTCGAGGTGGACGGTGGCTGCTCCTGTTCCACCGTCGCAGCCCGAATCCTTATGTATTGTTGTAACTGACCATTCCTCATGTGTTCCTCAATGATATCCTTCAAATGCCTGTGGTCATTTGTATTATGCCCATCCAGCATATGGAATAGGCAATGCTTTCCTAATGCCTGCTCACGTTCGGAGGTTTCCCTCCTTGCCGGCCTTCGATAATGAAGACGTCCTCGAGTATCCAAATAAATCCTTTCCAGAGATTCGGTCAAATCAGTATAAGAAGAGAATTTTGGTCTCTCCATTTCCTCTTCGACACATTAATGCCACCATTCATTTTCCGTATTCCTTTATCGTTCTTGTTTACATCTCTTGATGATCCTCCACTTTGCACAGCGTTCACCTCAAGTTTTTTTGCTCGTGCGTCTTCCTACTGCAGAAACCTTTCCGCTTCATGATAAAACTCCCTGAGATCCATAAGTGGATTCCGCGCCAGTGAATCCTTGAACTATGTGCCATCAACAATTTCAGATACAACTACCATCAAAACCGTGGATAGATCCAGACGATCTACCAATGTCGTCGTGGCATTAAACTATGTTAGGAAACTCCTCAAGGACTCTCTGGTCCTCTATTTCAGTGTTGCCAAACTCATCACATTTTTGGTTCTCGAGATGTGAACCCTAAACTGCCTCATAAACCTTTCAATCAGTTCCGTCCACGTGCTAATAGTGCCTCTTTCCAACTGTCTGAACCATATTGCAGCTATATCAGTTAAGTACAAGGGGAAGCACCGTGCCATCACTTCCTCCGATGCCCCTAGTACATCAATGTGTCTCATGTACCTCGTCAAAAGAACAACAGGATCCGTTTTTCAATTATATGTCTCAAGCATTGGTAGTTTGAACTCTGGTGGATTCCTAGCTTGCTTGATATTTGGAGTGAATGGACTTCTATTTACATCCTCTAAATCTCTGTTCACTAATCCTCCACGCATAGCTTGCCTTATCATCACCGCAAACCTGTCATTTTCTTCCAATGGTAGTCTCCTATCATCATGCCCAAGCTGCCCCCCGTGTCTATGAGGGAATTTCGGAATGTACTCCTTCGGATGAGCATCCAAATTCTGATTCGCGCTAAGCTCCATGGGATCGATCGTAGGTCCTCTAACATCACGATCAACCAGACTCGAGGGGCATGTCCCCCAGCCTTTGGGGATCGGTGCCAATCCCTCTAGGTTGGCATGGGACTACCCCCGGCTACTCTGTTCTATTCCTTTGTCTATTGGCTCTATTTTCATGTTCCCAGTTCTGATTTCCAGCGATCCCTGCTGCTTCAACTCCTTGATTCTGTGCTCCAGCTTGTCTAATCTGTTGGAGTAAATTCTGCATCATCCCTCTTGTCTTTTCAACATCCTCTCCTGCATAGCATCCATCATTGTTTTCCATTTCATCCCTAGTGATGTTGACAGATGCTTGATTAGCTCCAGCTCCTGAGGAAGCCTCCCGACTCCCTCTATGGTGGCTCCTTTCCGGTAGCACTCTCTTTGTTGATTGCCTAGTCATTGCTTTCTAGATCCAAATATCCAAGCTTCCAAATCTAAGATCCTACCTTCCAAATCCGCAGGTGAAAGTTTTCTCAGTGAAAGCACCAAAATGTTGTCGTCAAAATTTGCCAACAATATCCAATTATGTGAAAGCACCAATATCCAATCCAGACACAGAAATGTGAAGAGAAATAAATGAAGAAAAAAATTAAATAACAGTTAGAAAGACAGTAAATTGAGATACAGATTTATAGTGGTTTGGCTAACTCCGGCCTATGTCCACTCTTAAGATTTTCCTTTTATTAGTTTATACTACTGACTACAGTTACAAATCCATGAAATCCATAATAAAAATGATAGAGTATAGCATAGGTAGAAGATGAAGAGGAGCAGAATCAAGATCCACTTTCCTAAAGCCATGCATGCTGTATTTATAGGGGAAGACATGCACCAATCTCTCTGAAACTTCGGCTATAGGACCTTCTTATCCATATAAGCCTACTATAGGGGTCACTAGGCCCAAATCCCGATGAAGATGGATCAATGCCAATCCATCCATTGGTCGATTATGGAGCAGCGATCTTTTGGTGGCTTCTTCATGTTTAGACATGTTGGTACTTCAAATATCATGCTGATTGAGCAGGTAGAACTCATTTTGTATGTTTAATCTTTGGTTCAGATCCACTTGGAAGCCTTTTCTGTCAAACCATTCCAAATGGACCATGTCGATCCATGCCCTTTTTCTTATGCCGACCCATGCGTGCTTATTTGTGCTAATCTCTCTAGTGCTTCAAATGTGCTGATCCATCATAAAAACGTCTATGCCATGCCGATCCATATACTTCCATCATGCCATGTTGATCCATCACCTGACCAATCATGCCATGCCGATCCATGTATTAAGGTCTTTGCCGAACCTTCGAGTTCCATCATGTCACGCCCCCTCTGATTCCGCTAAGCTATGTCGATCCATCTCCTCTACTCTAGTCGATCCCACTATTACTTCACCCACCTGACTTTGCTAATTTTTGCTTTATGGAGTATGCCGATCCATCTTCCATGAAGTACGTCGATCCCTTCTACTCCATGAAGGTAGGCCGGTCTCTTGGGTTCCAAGCTAACATCCATATTTCAAGCACCCTACATTGTTTATCTACCAACTCCATCCAACTCTAGCTTCGTACAACCATTTGTACTTTACCTTTGGGTCCTATAACCGTCGCTCTGCACTCATCGGCCTTGACAATTGTGAAGCCTATTGGGTTAAATCCGCCTGTGTACTACCTTTCCAAAAAACGGATTGACATTTAATATAACAAATAGTTATATTAATTATGATTTATATTGGCATAGTCTTAGATATTATTATACTAGATTTCATAGATTAGTGTTCAATACTATTTTTACTATAATTTATTGGTATATATGGTTTGAAAAAAATCAAAGAGTTCTTAATAAGATAAATACTCCTATGGAAAATTTAATACATATAATTATCTTGTTTTGTTCTAATTTGATTTCAAATCCTAGTTATAAAATAGATGACAATAATGTTTTCAAAGATTATCTTAAATGGTAAAATATCATATTAATTTAGCTAAGGAAAATTTAGTTGTTAATAATAGAAATAATAATAACAATATACATATCTTTTTAATTGATATGTGTGTTAATGAATTTTATGATGCAATAATTTCTAGTAAGAACCAGTGTGAACCCATCCTACGCACACGGAGTTCACCGCATAATTTATTTAACGATGTATTTTTAATTTGTTGTTACATGTATGTTCATGAATAGTAGTTCTTTTAAGATAGTATTTTCTTAAATGCTACTAAAAAACATTTAATGATAAATATACTTAAGTAATCTCAAACACAAAAAGCATAACTAAATTTTTTGGACCATAATGACTTTATACAATATATGCTAACATTAGCTTTCTATTATTCTAACTTTGCAAGCATTGCATACTATGCATTTATTAATTTTCAAATCTATGCTACTTAAGTTCAATATGGGTTTGTTCTATGTTTAACATATAAATTTCAATACGTACATATTTCACTACGGTGATAGCATTTTAAATCTAGAATGGAGAAATTATGCTCTGAGGGAAATAATATTCCAAATCTGTTTCAAAGAAACAAAATTACAACATTCGCATTATTACACCTTTTTACAAACATAATAATAACTAAATTAGAAAAATACCGCAGTAGCTTGGAAAACACTTACAATAATAAGTAAATTTCATTAAAGATAACAATTAGATAAAACAGTGTAAGCAAACACAGTCAATGAAATGAACTATTAAAAAAGATTATTATTATTATTGAAATATGTTATTATAATTGCCTATATTATAATACAGAACAAAGTATTTTATAAAATAAGCACTTGCATATGCATAGAAGCGGAACATATTGAAATGAAAGTAGGAGTGTTGTTAGTAAAATAATGATTTTTTAAAATGCAAGGAATATACAAAGTGAACTTGTTTTATTGTGAACTAAAATCTGTAAAAATTATTGTTTACTTAAAGATAAATTATATATTTTTTCACAAAAATCATAGATAAAACTTGTAGTTGAATTATGTGCATTAAATACCTTCATTATTTTCCATAAAATTCTTTAATAATTTAATTAATAAAAACACATATAATATCTTCCATCCTTTATCATACCAATACCACTTCATACCTAATTCAATACTCAAACATATTTTCATTTAGTTTCGATTTTTTAATTCAGTAATTTCTCATTTTCACCTTTTTCTGTTCGTGGCTGCAAACATTGACCATACGTTTCCATTGGAAATCCGACCAGAAATTGACATTAATATTTTTTTCGAATATCAATCCAATAGCAATACTAATGCTTTCAAAATTATCCATTTGTACATTAAAAGATCAGCATAATTCGGTATGTATAAGAAAATCAAATTATTATTCATGTAAGGTGAAATGTATAATCATGTCCCATAACATATAGAATATATAATGTTACCTTTCAGGCATAAACAAATATGCAGAATATAATATTTCTTATAAAACCATAGAAATATATCACCCTTATAAAACTTATATTAGTTTTCTGCTAAAAGAATGAAAAATAGTAAAGAAATATTTGTTAGTTATGGAACGATAAACATTACATTTTCCCTCATGGAGCTAAAGCTTATAATGCTTTGAAATATTTCTATAGAAAGAGTTTCGTAAAAGGAAATGATTGACTAAAAATTAACTCTCTAATCTATCAGCATTAAAGAGGATTATTATGTACCCAGACCTTTCACCAAATTTAGTTTTAATAAAAATAATCAATTTTGACTAATTCTCTTATTTATTTAAGTTCAAACCAAATGGAGCCTATAACAACCAGTCCCTTTTTATCAGTTACATGGTAGTCTTATTTGATATGATCTTCCCTATTTGAATTTGGTTAACTTATAAATATTATCAGTTACATGTGTGAATGAACATGTATAATTTTTTTTTATTGTAGATCATAAGACATGTATGTGCACATATAACACAAGAATCAAAATATTAGACGAAAAATGAAAGAACATTTCATACATACATCATATGCAACCAACCATGTTAAATATTCAACCATTAAGAAAATAGGTCTACCGATGCGTATTTTTGCTCAGTTTTGTAACATAAAATTTGAAGTGGTCATCCTTCTATAATAGCAACTGTCAACTAAACTAAAAAAAACCATGTTAGGTAAATTGTGTATATTCTCTAATAAGTATATAAAAATTAAAATTTTGAACTAAGATTATTTTCTAATAGTTTAAAAGTAGTTAAAAAAGGAAGTATGATCAATTCGACATTAGTGCATTTTGAGAAAGTAGCATCCATGACACGAAGAAAAAAAGTTTATGAACAATTAATGAAAAAAATGATGACCAAAGTGTTAAAGAATATCACACCACCTATATGATCCCAATATATTAATCGGTGAACAAATACCATGTAAGAAAGAATTTGTTGTTAGCTTCATATGGAACTTCGAGCAAAAGTGAATTATGTTAAAGATATTTTCTAATTCAAACTAATGTAGAATAATTTACAATAAGAATTTGTTCTAAATTAAGCTATAGAATTGATTACACATTGATTATAAAATAAGTTATCCTTAATGCTAATTAAAGAATTAATTGCCTATAATTTGGGAATTCAATTATATATAATTAGCTGAATATTAAAAATGAAAAAAAAAATATGAAAATATACATCGCATTGAATAAGCTTGAAATCACTAATAATATATTAATAATCACATTCATCTCAAATACTAAACATTTAAAAATTAAAATGAACCAAATTGCATAAGTTCTCTAATACTTATGCCTTTTTTTATAAATTTACTTTTCCATAGTTTTAAAATTGACTAAAGTTGAAAGTAAGAGTTTTAAAAACTTAAAACATTAAAAAAATCAAAACTAAGATTATTCTTAAAACCGAAAGCATAGTTAATTAACGCTTTCAACAATTTAAGTTTATAAACGTTGTATTAAATTCATTCTGCATCAAGATAATAAAAGGAAATAAATAATTACATAAAAATTATCCCAATTAGTAGATTATAAAATCATTAATGATTTCACATACATAAAATTATAAAATTTAATATATTTACTATTACAAATAAATATAAATTGTACATAGAAATATATAAACATATATTTATTGATATATGAAATAGAAAGTTGAAGTAATTATAACAAATACATTTTCTACGTTATATTCTAATCAAAAGAAAATTATTATTTATGTTCTAATATATTTCTTTTCGTTTTGATTTTAATTTTTAATTAGAGGATTAATTACACATTAATTGTCACATTAATTCTCTTTGATGCTAATTAAATAAATTAATTATCACTAATGTAGATATTCATTCAATTACAATTAAATTACTTAACACTAAAGAACAAAAAATATAAGAATATTCATTTTAAATATTAACAACTAAATAATAAATCTATTATCAGGATTTCAAATCAAATTAAATTACACATACACTTTAGTAAATTTATAAAAATAATACATTTTTCTAAGCTTACCACTTAGGTTTAAAAACTAAAAGCATAAAAAAACTAAACCGAACATTATTTTTTGAAATTGAAAGCATAAAGGAGAATTAATAGTTTCACAACTTGACCTACTAAATTTTTTGGCTAACGTATCATTCATTAATTAATCATTTTAGTAGCTTCTGATAGAAAATTGACTTGTGAACTATGTATCTTCCAACTATGATGATTCCAACCGCTTGAAAATAATCTCACTTGTTAGAAAATGTGTAAATAATATGAATAGGGACAAAACAAAATGATATAGTAAAGGTACATTTTGAGAACGTGTAATTAAGTAGAAATAAAAAGCTAATATGATAGAAAAATTATGATTATACATGGTGTTGTAGATGGAAACAAGAATGTTCGAAGGAGGAACATGTGAAATAAAGAGCAAATCATAATTTTGTCACTATTTAATGCAAACCAAACTAGAAAATATTATTATAGCTTAAAATGTAGTATTTTCTAATATCTACAGCATAACATAATATAATAAATGCACATAGAATAGAAACCTTATGTTGGCTTATTTTTGGAACAAACGAATAATTTTTTTCTTTATTTCAAACATACATGTAAACGTAATAACTAAAACGTTATAAAAAAACATATTCAAAGTAAAATAATATATCACCATAAAAGTTTATTTCTAAATACGCATGAAAATACCAATTTTAAGGAATTACTTATGGAAATAATTATAAGAAAATAGAAGCTTATAGTTTAATTCAATAATATATTAGTTTAAAGAGAATTGATATGCAACCAATTTTCCCACTAAATTGAATTACAAATAAAATATAATTTATCATAATTAATTTTTTTAATTACTTTGAATTCAACCAGGTCAAAATCAGAAGAAATTGATTTGTTTTAACAATTGAATGGTAATAATATTTGATATTATCCAACCTATTTTAAAAAGTTTGATTATGAACATTATAAATAATTGCATCTTTAATGTATGGTTATGAATGAACGTTTCCATTTAATTAAAAACATTATAAGATAAAAAACCTTCATAAAAAATCATAGATTATTTCCCCATCATTTTGTAATATCACCAAAAATTTAGTGGAAATCATGAATGTGAGTTTTTGTGAATATTTCATAGTATATTAAACAACATAGTAAAAAAAATATAAAATGTAGATTGGTTAAGAAGAATAATACCAAAATTTAAAAAAAAAAGTTAAATTCAAGTGACTAAGACTACAAAAGGAATTAAAAAAAAATAAGTTTGGAATATATGTAGTTAAAAGTAAACTTGTACAAAAATTTAAACTTGCCTATCGAAGATATTTAAAAATGCTATTTGTGCATTTGTATTTTTTCCCTAGACTATCTTATGAAAAATTATTTTTCATGTTTTCTTTTACTTTAGGTATAAATTTTTTCCCACAACTTGATTTTCGTATATACTTATGTTCGAGAATGAAAAAAAAAATCAACTTTACCTCTATTTAACTATACAGAACAACTTAAGATCTAGTGTACCTATATGTTAATAAACACAATAATTGGTCGCAAAATAAATAAAAGACCAAAGTTATAATCTTCAACAAAAACAAAAACCAAATGAAAATGGATTTTGATACAAAATGTAAGGAACAAAAAATAGTTCAACCTTATCTACAATTTTTCAAAATAATTGAATATTCTAAGATGTTTATGCATTAATAAATCCAATAAACTCCTGTAAAATAAATGAAGAAAATCATATTAAAAAATATACTAATAAAAATAGAAATAAGAGAAAAACATATTAGAAAATTTTGATTAGAGACTAAAGTCATTAACTTTTGGAACAACCGAATAATTTTTTCCTTTGCTTCAAACATGCTTGTAGACGTAATAACTGAAACAATACAAAAATTAACATAATTCAAATCGAAATATTGTAGCACCATAAAAATTTATGTGTAAATACACATGAAAGTACGGATTTTAAGGAATTACTTGTGGAAATAATTATAAGGAATTAGATGATTATAGTTTAACTCTATAATATATTAGTATTAAAGAGAACTAATATCAAAATAATTTTTTCATTAAAACGAATTACAAATAAAATAAAATTTATTGTAATTGATTTTTTAATTACTTTGAATTCAATCTAGTCAATAAATGGTAATAATATTTGATATTATCCGACCTATTTAAAATAGTTCGATTATAAACATTATAAATAACTACATCTACAATGTATAATTATGAACGAACATTTCCATTTCCATAAAAATTAGAAACACTATAAGATTAAAAAAAACTTCATAAAAAATCATAGATAATTTCCTCATCATTTTGTAATATCACTAGGTGGAAACAATGAATGTGAGTTATTGTGAACATTTCATAGTATTTAAACGGCACAATATAAAACTATATAAAATGCAGAGTAGTTAAGAAGGACTAAGACTACAAAAAGAGTAGGTTTGCAATATATATAGTTAAAACTAAACTTGTACATAATTTTTAGTTGCCTATTAAAAATATTTTAAAATCCTGCTTTTGCATTTATATTTTTTTTTCCTAGACAATTTTAAGACAAATTATTTTTTATCTTTTCTTTTACAATAAGTACAAACTTTTCTCACAACTTGATTTTTCTTATATACTCATGTTTGAAAATGAAAAAAGACCAACTTTACCTCTATTTAATTACATAGAACAACTTAAAGTCTATTGGTATTTATATGTTAATAAACACAATAATTCTGCAAAATATATGAAAAACCAAAGTCATAATCTTCAACAAAAACGAAAATCAAATGACATTGGATTTTGATACAAAATGCAAGGAACAAAAAATAATACTACTTTACCTATAATAATTTTCAACACAACTGAATATTCTAAGGTATTTACGCAGTGATACATCCAATAAACTTCTGCAAATAAAAAAGAAAACCATATTAAAAAGCATACTAATCAAAACAAAAACAAGAGAAAAATATGATTTGATCATAAAATTTGTATCAGATTAATTTAGGACAATAACAAATTCCAACTAGAATTATAAGGAAAATAGGTAATAAAATAAAGATCAAACCTTTAATTCAAGCTAGTCGATCCAGTAAGCCAAGGTTTATGGCGGCTTTTAGATGTATTTTTCATAAAATTTCAGAACATAAATGTAGCGAGCAGAAAAACAACCACTGCAAAAATGAATAGAATCAAAGGTAATTATGGAGTATACAAAGGTGAAGAACTGTTGATGAATTCAGTCAAATTATAGTAATATTAAGATAATTATGATATTGATACATAAATTGTTTGGAAAAGAACCCTAATTGAATTATGTTGATGTATTTTTCATAACTCAATCTAATTGAGTTATGTTAATAGAAAACTAGAGAATGAGAAAAAACGAAGTTGTGATTGAATTTTTTATATAAACAACTGAAGAATAGAAAGGTAAAAAATTGCGAGAGGAGGAAGAAGAAAATGAAGATGTGAAATAACCAAGGATTTTTCTTTTCTTGCACTAAAAGTATGGAGAAGAGAAAGAGAATACCAGTTGGATTATTTAAGAATAATGAATGCAGGGTATGGGTATATAAGAAACTAAGATATGCATTGGAAAAATTAGTATTTTACAATGGAAATAAATTTAGTTCTAAATGAGAGTAATTAATTTTACGGGGGTAAATGTTTTTTTACCTTGAATTAATGAGAGAAGAGTATCTTGAGTGAAAGTGAATGAGAGATAAGAACACTGAAAGTCCATTATTCTCTCTGTTTTTTTTTTTGAAAACCGAGGAGAACCCGGCGGACTGGTAAACTCCTGAGGAGGGTATAGTAAAGCCGTCCGCTGATCCAAGCCTCCATACCCCCAGGTAAATTTATATAGGATAGGGAAGCGCGTGGTAGGAATCGAACCTGGGTCTTTTTACCAGAACCCAAGCGTCATTTCCACTGCGCCGCACCCGCGGACCCATTATTCTCTTCTACATGTAATAGAATATACAATGGAAATAAATTTATTTCTAAATAAGAATAATTAATTTTACGGGGGTAAATGAAATTTTACCCTTGAATTGATGAGAGAAGAGTATCTTGAGTGAGAGTGAATGAGAGATAAGAATATTGAAAGTCCATTATTCTCTTTCATATGTAATGGAATAGTTACTATGGAAATAAATTTAGTTCTAAATGAGAATAATTAATTTTGAGGGAGTAAATGAATTTTTACAATTGATGAGAGAAGAGTATCTTGAGTGAGAGTGAATGAGAGATAAGAATACGCGAAAGTCCATTATTTCTTTTATATGTAATAGAATATACAATGAAAATAAATTTAGTTCTAAATAAGAATAATTAATTTTACGGGGGTAAATGAATTTTTACCCTTGAATTGATGAGAGAAGAGTATCTTGAGTGAGAGTGAATTAGAGATAAGAATATCGAAAGTCCATTATGGGGGTAAATGAATTTTTACCCTTGAATTGATGAGAGAAGGGTATCTTCAGTGAGAGTGAATGAGAGATAAGAATACGGAAAGTCCATTACTCTCTTTTATATGTAATAAAATCAGGAAATTATTATCAAGGACAAAAAATTTCAGCGTTTTTGCCTCAAGGACAGACCTTCAATATTTTATCCTGAAGGACAACTTTCTTTAGGTATCAGTTTTTAATCATTGATAGTATCAGTTTGTAGTTATTGGTAGCAGTTTTTAGGTATCAGTTTTTAGCTTGGTAGCAGTTTTGTTGTCCTTATGAATAATTTTGAAAAATATTTGTCCTTATGAATAATTTTTAGAAGAATGGTTGTCCTTATGGTAAAAATATTGAGGTTGTCCTTGAGGCAAAAAATATACAAATCTTTGTCCTTTAAATTAATTCCCCCTAATAAAATATACAATGGATAAATTTAGTTCTAAATAAGAATATTTAATTTTACGGGGGGTAAATGAATTTTTACCCTTGAATTGATGAGAGAAGAGTATCTTGAGTGAGAGTGAATGAGAGATAAGAATACTGAAAATCCATTATTCTCTATTATATGTAATAGAATAGATAGATAGATATGAAATGTTGTTTAGTTTTTATCATTCATTTCATAATTACACATGTCTGATCTATAACATTATGTAATGTTCTTTATTTACCCTTCTACTACTTTGTTTTTATTCAGTATGTTTATTTTTCTTCCCATAGCATATATATGTGTAAGCGTGTGTGTGTGTGTCGATCTAATTATTAGGTTGAATTTTTTGTTGTTCTAGTGCTAGATGTATCATTGCTTGGATGAATTTAGCAAATTTTATCATTATTGATGCATAGTTGATATTTGGTGCATATTTTTGATTTACTTTGTTTTTTTTATATTCTATTTTATTGTCATTTTATTTACATTATGGACTCTAGTCATTAGAATTGGAAGGTTTAGTTTTTTTATTATATGGGATGTTTTTGCAACCTGCCAGGCTTGCTAGCGGCATTATTTTTTAAGCGTAGGATAAAATAATGGCTGCTCCTCTCCTCGAATAGAGGATCGGTCATTTTTCTCAATTTTTTCTCTAGAAGTAGTAATTTTATTATATTTTAATTTTAGTTTCTAGTTTTAAAATTTTGAAATATTCAATTAACAAAAATCATTTTCAAATATTTTAGTTTAAAATTTTTGAATTTAAAATTCTTGGATTTCCAAAAATGGAATTCCAAAGTGTGGGTTTTATACGTATATTGGATTTTTAAAATTTATATTTTCTGAATTTGAAATTTCAAACATTAATATTAAAATTTTGAATTTGCGTTAATTTGTAGATTTTGATAAAGGATGTAAATGAAATAAATTGTTATTCAGCATGCAGAACTAAAAATTAACAAGAAAATGGTATTGGATACATTTTTCTTGGCTAAATGGTTTTAATTAGACGATTGAATAAAAACAAAACAAAAAAGTTCATTTACTAACCGGAACTTATATAATTAGTATGTTGCTATTGGCACTCGGGAAAATACTTCCGGCTAACATTAAATTTTTATTACATATTAATTTTTTCATATGCGTATGGCCATCAAAATTTATTTTCCCATTCGACTCTAAATAACCATAACATCTTTATCTTCCTTAGAAAAACCCACGCCGCCTCCAAAAATCATCAAAAAACAAAATTTTCAAACTCTGAATCCAAAAAAAATATCTCTCTTTTTGTCTAATAAATGAAGGTAAGTGAAGATTTAGTGGATGATCCTAATTTTGATAAACACAAAGAAATTAGTTTAATTACTTTTTATTTCTTGAAGTCTATTTTTTCTTCTACATAATATAGATCTTAAATTTGTTATTTAGGTTTTTTTTTATTGTTATTTAGAATGAGTTTAATGATTCCATGGCTAACACAAGTTTGCAGGATATAAAGTTTAATGATGTTGTAGTTGAAAATCTCGGTGTAAGTTATTGAATTGTAAAGTTTGATCGATGTTTATGTCATTTTTGTAATATTTTTCCATTTTTTGTTGTTGTTAGAAAGAGTATAGCAATCATAATAATATTAAGAGTGCAAAGGTTGTTTCGAATGAATAAGTGTTTGATAGTGAAAATATGGGAGAAGACGACAGATCAAATGTTTTAAAAGACATACAAGTTGATATGATAAATAATATTTTAGCCGATTAAGTAAGTATTTATTTGAAATTTTTATCATCCAATGTACGATTGCAAAAATAAATATTATTATTTTATTTTTGACATTTTGTGTATGTTATGTAATTTTTGTTGTTTGTTTAAAAGAGTTGAATTTGATTTAGGGAATATGAAAGATAATTATTATGTTTTTAAATATATGAATGTCCGTTTATTTAAAATAAGGGTATTATTATTGACACTTCAGTTTTTGATATGAAGGTGTCAAATTTTATGATCACTCCATATAAAATTAAATTGCTATTACACAACCTATTAATAAAACATATATTTTTACCCTTTTGTCCTTATTTAAAAAGTCAAACACTTTAGTTTACTCTTAGTTCTCCTTCATTGTTAAAAAAAATAGTGAGAACACAAAATTCATCACGATTTTCACAATCAGATCCAAACTTTGATGAGAAGGTAATGGAAAGATAATATCTTAACGGGGTTTTTAAACTCAAGGAAAAAGTTGAAGCAAAATTTAGTTTCAGGGGTAGGAAGTTTGCTTGTTAGACTGAAAGACACTTTTTGGTGTAAATCACAGAATGATAGTTGCAACTATCATTTTCTGTTCATACTAAAAAGTGTCATTCGGACTAAAAAACGATCTTGTTGTTTCTGCGACTAAAGTTTTTTTCAACTTCTTCCGTGTGTTTATTTTCCTGTTTCTTAACCCAATTTATCGTGCATTTTTAGAGAAACAACCTTGTCGCTTTCTCATTTGCCATTCATCTATGGATGTGAGTTAGAATTCTCCATTATTTGATTTGATTTTGGAATAAATTTTATTGGCGATCAAGGGAAAAGTAAGATAAATAAAAGAAATGACAAGTTAAATTTGATTGTATTTTACGAGGGGGTAGTTTGATTAGTCCTCTTCGTAGCAAAAATAACTTATGAAAAAAAAACGACTCGTATTCAAATCGTCAGTGGCAATAAAAGAGGAGAAAACCAAAGTCTTTGTAAAGACTCATTTTTGTAGCAAAACTTTACTTAATAAAAATACAGCATAACCCTCTTAGATTCACATCAAATTATAGCAGTAGGGAACAAAGAAAAAAAAAACAAAAACTTCAAAATATGAAATCGTTTCTTCGTGATTATTTACAAAATTCTTTACATTATTCCAGCCACATTCGAAAACATTTATCATCTCTATCTTTTCACGCTATTCATTTAAACCCCCATTTTAATTATCAAACCAGTTGCATTCATAGCAGTTCTGTCCAAAATATTAGTTTAAACGGAAATGCTTTTCCAAATTTACGGAGTTCGCACGTAGGATGCCATATCCGGGAAAAAAATGGTTCAGCACGCAAAGCGTTTGATACAATTCCTAGGAAAAGTTTCGATTTTGATACAAATGCCAGCAACCCAATCATTCATTTAAGTAAAACATGGTCATCGGGTCTAGACCCGGATCAGTTTGATTACGGAAATGCTCTTTCAGCTTGTGCATCAATACATGCAATTGACTTTGGAGAGCAAATATTTTCACTGGTGATAAAAAATGGATTTTTTGGAAATGGGTATGTTATTACTGGGTTGATTGACTTGTTTTGTAAGGGTGGAAAGTTTGATAAAGGTTTGCAAGTATTTGAAGAAAATATCGGAAACAACGTAGTGTGTTGGAATGCAATTATTGCTGGAAGTGTTAAAAACGACAACCACTTTGCTGCTAAGGATCTTTTTACAAAAATGGTTAGCGATTTTTGTATGCCTAATGGATTTTCTTTCTCAAGTGTGCTAAATGCATGTGCTTCATCCAAAGATTTCGAATTAGGAAGAGTGGTACATGGTTGGGTAATTAAGTGTGGCATTAAAGATGACATTTTTGTTAATACTTGTATAGTTGACGTTTATGCAAAGTGCGGTAGCATGGATGTTGCAGTGAAGGAGTTTTGGACAATGCCAACTTGTAATGTCGTATCATGGAGCACTATAATTTCTGGTTTTGTTCGGAATGATGATGCTTATAATGCTGTTAAATATTTCAATAAGATGATTAACAGCAGCTTGGAGGTCAATAAATATACGTTAACTAGCATACTCCTTGCATGCTCCAAAGTTTTTATGGTGAAAGAAACGTTGCAAATACATTGTTGGACGCTGAAGAATGGTTTGCTATTTATGGATTCTATTGTGGGGGAGGCTTTCATTAGTACATATGCTAAATTTGGATATGTTGATGTGTCAAATAGAATATTTGAGGAGATGGGCATAATGAAAAGTTCAAGCACCTGGTCAATTATGATTTCTTCCCTTGCTCAAAATCAGAACTTGAATAAAGCATCTGATCTTTTCAGTAGAACATTCGACGAAGGATTCAAACCAGATAGTGTGTGCACCTCTAGCATTATAAGTATAATTGATAACACAGATTATGGTAGTCAGTTACATTCTTATGTTTTAAAAGTAGGGTTCGTGTTCAATGCTCATATCGCAAGTGCACTTTCCACTATGTACTCCAAATGTGGAAGCATTGAACATAGCTATAGTTTGTTTACACAGATGAATGAGAAAGATAAAGTATCATGGACTTCCATGATTTCAGGTTTTTCTCTTCATGGCCGTACCATGGAGGCATTTCAACTATTCAGAGAAATGATTCTTGAAGGTTTATCTCCTGATCAAACAACTATATGTGCTATTTTAATGGCTTGCTCCAATTCTGACTTCTTAATAAATGGTAAAGAAATTCATGCACATGCTCTTCGATTTGGATTCAAGAATGATACAACTGTCAGCAGCTCCCTTATTTCTATGTATTTGAAGTGCAAAAATTTAGCAAGTGCCACAAGAGTTTTTATGGGAATACAGTGTAAAGATCAAGCTATGTGGTCTGCTTTGATTTCAGGTTATGCCTCAAATAATCATAACAAGGAAGCTTTAAAGAAATTTCACCAAATGTTAAAACATGGTTTCGAATTAGACCGTATATTAGTTTCATCAATTCTTGGGGTATGTGCAGATTTATCCAAACCAATCATAGGAGAACAGTTACACTCATATGCAATCAAGAAAGGGTTTATTCTAAATCTGTCTATTATTAGTGCATTGGTGAGTATATACTCAAAATGTGGAAATATCGACGATTCTTGTAAACTTTTTGCTGAAATAAGGTACCCAGATGTAGTAACATGGACAGCCATTATTGATGGATATGCTCAACATGGAAGGGGTTTAGAAGCTCTAGATATATTTGAGAAGATGAAAGATGCAAAAATAAAACCTGATTCAGTAGCATTTTTGAGCATACTAACAGCTTGTAACCATAATGGTTTGATGGAAGAAGGTTTATCGTATTTCAATGCAATGAAAAATGAATATGGGATTGAACCTGAGCAGCAGCATTACGCTTCCATTGTCGATTTGTTAGGTAGGTCTGGTAGGTTAAAAGAAGCTAAAGATTTCATTGATAAAATGCCTGTAGAACCAGACTGGCTTGTATGGAGTTCTCTGCTAAGTGCATGCAGAGTTCATAGCGATCTTGAGCTTGGAAAGACTGCTGCAAGCAAAGTTTCTCTTTTGGCTCCTCGTGATTCAAACACCTTCATTTCTTCTTCAAACATACGTGCAGAGATAGGAGACTGGGAAGAAGTTGAGAGAATAAGAAGTTCGATGAAGGATGTTGGTTTAAAAAAGGATGTTGGATTCAGCGTTTTATGAGTAAGTCTGAAATTTGAATATACAAGTGATTAGTCATCCTAATATTTTGAAAACTTCCATAATGTTACCTTTTACCTTACCAAAAAAAAAAAAAAAATCATCATTGTACACTCTCACAATTAGAATAACATGTTTTGGCAACTTATGTTTGTTTTACTTCTCCTCTTGTGCAAGTGTTCCTGCTTTCAACTCTTAACTTTTCTTTGTAAAAAGATCATGCCCATCATGCTTGGCCATTCCACTTCTGCATGGAAGTTATCAGTGATACTAATGTTTTGTTCGGATAGTTTTAGAACTACCATTAATGGCATTGGAGGGAGATTTATGCATGCTTGATGTAGACATTTTTGTTTTTTTGTTTTTGTTTCACATTAAACCTGTTAGCTGTGCTGTTAACATGCATATATTAAAATATACATCAACCTAGTGAAAATGCTATGCTCCTCTCCTTTAGGATGCCTTTCTTACGTTAACAGAATAGTTAACAGATTGAATCACCTCATATACATGATCTACATTTAATGTGAGCCCATTATATTCTCATCCAACATCTTTTTCTTCATTAAGCTGATGGTTACTTGTCTATATAGGTGAATCAAATGTGAGGTCATTGCATATAAGAGGCAGTTCAAAGTCTATGCTTGTAGAAGAGGACAGTTTGAGTATCATCTCGTTTGTAGAGAACAAGATGCGGGTGGATGAATCATATTCTTGACTATTGAGTTTGATGTCGTTAGTTGATAAATCCGAAGTCAAGCCATTGAACCAAAGCAGCTGAAAATGACATAAGATGTTTTGTGGTGCGAATTGATCTGCATTTTGCAGCTTTGTTTGGCCGAGGACAGTTCTAGAACATTTATTCAAGGAACCGGAGACAACCAAGACTGAGATAGAGCTCTCTTTGTGCCATTGTACTAGTGTCTTTTTGAAGATTCTACAGGGTACAGATTCAGGAATCAGGAATACTGTTTTGCCAAACACACGGAATTTTCCACTGGTTTTCACTGTTCAGGTGTTAATTCACTTGTAGTTTTATATCATGAAAAGTTGTGTATTTTACCAGACCAAATTTACCTGGCATTATTATTATTATTACTGAATAGAAATGATTTGTTATGTACTCTCTTGCACGTTTAATGGTTCTTCTACTAGGATGCTCGTGCTTCACACAGATGGATAGTTGGAACAGGGGCACCAAATATAACGTGCGTGTGTGCATAATGCACAACGTGCACAAGCTGTGCACACTCAAGTTACAAGCAGTGCACACTATATTATGCATCATGTGGGAAAAGAAACCACAGGTGACATCTGGAAGGAAGGATGCAGCAATTTTCGCAAAAAGAATATAATGACAAGGCAAAAGATTGAAGTAGTGGTCCTAGGGAAATTATAATTTGCTTTAAATCATACAATGTGTTGGCTGTGTAATCCCAAAGTAATGAATTGGTCAGTACGTTACCTTACTTGTATTATGTATAAACGAGTACAAAATCATGCTACACGCACACATGGTATTATGAACTTATAGAGTTAGTTAAGAGAGAGGTGGTAGATAGTAATCTGCAACGTGACGTGAAGCATATGGAAACCGATCATAGGATGGAAGATTCAATACATTGAACATATCGTATGACCATGGTAAGGCCAAAAAAAGTGGGTTTCTTTCATATAGTACATATGATAATGTGACTTCACGGTAACATAAAAATTCCTCATGGTGCAAAAACACACAGAACAGATGGTTGTAAACAGTTTTAACAAATCTGAATGATGTAAAAACAGTCTAAACAGATTACAATTTACAAATAAGAAATTATTCGGACTGTATGGTTATTGTGCAATTCATGCTAAGCATATAGAGTTTTGTCAATCGTACATACTAAAATTTCTACATCAAAGTTCACAGAATTGAAAAGCCATTAAATCCAATTACAAATATTTATATTCAGAGCTACATGTTTCATTTTCCTTTGCATGATATTGAAAGCGATTGCATGTTAAGTGAATTCAATTTCAAAGCTTTAGCTACAACAGCATCCACCCCTCTGTCAATGTTTTGCTGCCTTTTCTTTGCAGTACGACCATTGCATTATCATCAGCATTATCAAGTTGTACTGATGCAACTTTCCTAAAGCGTAAATAGCAGAACATCAGTAACACAAAGTATAAGTTGAATATGAAACAGTAGAAATGCAAGCGGCGACTATTAGAGTACAAAAGTAGACGGTAGTTGACAAAAACACAATATAATATCAAAGTAATTTATTTGGTTGGGAGGAAGTTATCATTTAGTTCGACTAATGCTCCCGTAGAGTGTACGGCAGGTAGGTTGTCGTACGGTCAGATAATATAATGTAAGTCGTAGAGGTAGAGCAATGATCAAAACATTGGCAAAGACATAACTAAACAGAAGAGCACTACCCTATTCTAGGATAGTTTTAACCAATTAATTAGCTGAATATGTCACACGCCTAAGTTGTAACATAAAATAGACGTAAACATCAAGTCATTAACCATGCATACAAAAGGCAATGCTAGCTAGGGGAAGGATGCCAAAACTGTAGACAATTAAATAAAATCGATGATATTTAGGGAAAAATAATTTATGTTCAGAGTGTACGAGGGAGAAATAACATTAGAAAGGGGAAAAAAATACTCTCTATTCGAGCATTTATCAGCAACCCCAACGTAATTTAAATAGAAAACAGTGTTTACATTTTAAAAATAGTTCTCCATGAGACATTTGGCTGAGCTTTAAAGGTTTAAATCCGGAAATGTAGGATAAAACGGAAATTAAGGGATATGATACAATTTACACAGACACATGCAGGCCCGGCCCTTTAGTAAAGCGGCTAAAGCAGCCGCTTAGGGCCAAAAAAAATTAGGGCACCAGTCTTCAAGTCGCGAACTGCAATAAATAAAAATTGAACAGTGCGGAGGCGAAGCCGTGGAGCAGCAGTGACACTAGCGAATCAGCAAAACTGCGGACCACCAGCGCGGAGGCGGAGCCACGTAGCACCAGCGACGCCATGGAGCACCTGCGAACGACGCTTTTCCTCGGCGATGGCATCATCTCCTCCAAATCAAGGTACCGCTTTCAAAATATGAATTCTGTGTGTTCGGCTGATCTGAAAATGAAGGCTGAAGCCTGGATTACAATAGAAATTGGGAACAAAACTTGTTTTTTAATCTTAATTCAATAAAATAAGTTTGAACTAAAATTAGTCTGAAATATTATACACCCTTTAGTTTAATGTAAGATATTTGAATTGTTCTTTTCCTTCCGAGTGGAATAACCTACTTCATCATTTTTCTACTGTACTATAAATATGTAGAATTTTGTATATGTTCGGTGTGAAACATGAAATTCTTTGAGTGATGGATTTAACAATCCACAATGGAAATGGTAATGAACTTAGTTTGCTTCAAGATACAATGAAGTTTGATACTAAATCTATTTAACCAAATCAAGAATGATCTTATGCTTTTCTTAATTAAGTTGAACCAGTTTTGTTAATTATGTTGAAGCCTGAATCAATCAGATGAAATGATTTTCTTTATTCGTCTTATGTTTAAGCAAGATTCAATTCATACGATTAAAAAAATTTGTAATCGCTGATGAATTACAGATTATTATACAATTACGAATGAAGTTATTTTTTTTCCTCTTCTCGTTATTTATAAACAATATAAATTATTTTGATGATTTAATTAATAACAATAGTATTAGTTTTGTATTAGGATCTAGGTTTCGCAATTCGCTTTAGGTACCAAAACCCCTAGGACCGGCCCTGGACACATGTATGTATATGTATGTGTGTATGTAACACTAATAATTATCTTATATATAAAACAAATATTTGGTCAAACGGGTCAAAGTGAAGCCTTTTTAGGAATCCCTAAACTAACCCTATACCTAAAATTGGATGCTAACATTTAAGGGCTATGTTTGTCATTTTATTTGCCAACTTACCCACGTTTGTCTATCCTTTACCACTCTCATCTTCTACCTTCCCCGTATGCACCCAAACCAGTCAGATGCATTAATTATTTTGCTCCAAATTTCTTATGCGATCGATCTGAAACCAACATGCTGAAGAACTACCAAATACTGATGTTGCCACTGACCGCTTATGACTCATCTACGGCAAACTCCTCAACTACACCTCTCCTTACCATCATTGCTCAAACCTCTGTCCTCATGGATGTTGCATCGCCATGTTGCGAAAATGAAATGATCTATCTTCATCAAGATTATTGCAAAATGATGAGGTACTTCTTTTTATTTTTATTGGTTTAATTGACTTTCAAAATGTAAAACCCATGATATAAAAAGGAACTTCTATTCATAGTTGTCCGTTTTTATTTTTATTTTTCGATAGGACTAAAATCCATCACCAGAGGCCGTGATGCGTGTTGAACTTGATTTTTAAAAATCTATATCCAACCCTTCTTTTAATGACTGTATTTCGGATATTACTGATTTGATTTTGCCTATCTTAATTTACTTATATTAGAAGTTCTTATGTAAAAAAAAACTTGAGTATGTTTCAGAGTGAAGGCAGAGGAGGTTTATGGTATTTTGAGATCCATGCAATTTTTTTTTGATGAAAATACTATACGTATGACGACCGCCCATGACCCCTGCACTGAACCTAGAGATAGTGTGCTGTAAAGTGTGCCAGGCGACCATGGACGATTGTCAGGGTAAATTAAAACAACAGAATCTATCGTATTACTCACAGCGCATGGACAAAATACAATAGAATATATACATAGTGAAGCTTCACAGAAAAGAATCTCATTGATAAAACTTCATAATAGTTGAATACAACATCACAATAGTCAATACAACAAGCCTCACTACATAACACTCAGAGAATACAAAGCAGCGGAACATCCAGTACATATAGTAAGAAAGAAACAATATGCAATACTCCAGCTCGTCTTCGATATCAGCACCGTGGAAGGCTAGAACAGCACCTGTCACCTGCTACCTAGTCTGCCCATCCCAAAATGGACGAACAGCCCAAGGCAATAAGAATTAAACATAAAACCTTGAGTCAGACAACAGTCTTAGTGAGCAGTAAATTAACAATCAACATATCAAAAGAGCATAAAGGAAAAGGAATAGGAATACAACCCTCCCACTCCACCTCTTTCTACAGTGATAGCCCCCAGACACACACACTAAGTACAAGCAAGCATAGCAAAGCATACAATTTAAAGTAAAGCAATTATCACTCGAGTCAAGGGCGATGTCTTCCAAGTACAAACCCTCAAGGCCTAAACCAAGATCAGATAAGCACCCAGAAAATACCGCTCTTGAGACCGAATGACGATACAACCAAACATCCATGACTCTGGCTATCACTGTTATCATTGCTTCGATATCACCGTTAATTGAATGACCAGCACATTCTTTCAGCCGTCCGTCAAGGGCTAATGGAAACCCCGGTTCTAGACATAACTCCCGCACGTCATCGTGACCCGTGCCTAGGACAATCGAATCTGTCCAGAGTACTTGACTACCAATCATTAGCCTTTAGGGACTATCGAATTTGCCCAACGTACTTTTGCTTTGAGCATGCTAGAACCTTCAACAACGATAAGATCTTAGCCTTCTAGTCATCCTCCTCGACGACTATTTTCCATCTTAGCTCAAGCGCCTCTCGAGCAAACCATTATCCTCTAACTCGAACCATTTCACCGAGTTATCAACATGCTTGGAATGATCCCGTCTGGATTAGACCAAGACTATCTCATATCATGCTTCGCCTCATCATCATCATAGCAAAGCTCCATCTCAACATCATCATCGAATCTATCCATATGAGCTTCATCATCCGCTACATATACCACGAGCAGCTTTTCCAATTCGAGAGCCTTTCTCTTAGCTTTTGAATCATCTTCGACCAACTTGTCTAAATCAAATCATCAATCATCTAATTCATAGCAATCAATCAAGGCAACCATTAATCCAAGTAAACAAGCATTCAAATATAAGCTAAATGGACAATATTAACAATAATGGCAATTTCGTAAATAAATAGTCGAAAGTCTAACAAGCATGGAAACATGAACAATATCTCTATAATCTTGATGAATGAACTTGCATAGGTTAACACTTAGTAACATGGATGTCATATCATCATGAACAATGGATCTACATGGATCTATACTTAGGTTTACAAAAATGCATGGAAATCACTACTTTAACATCAAATCAAGCCAACGATCCGATATACTCCATTGGATCCGTGTGAGAGATAATCACCACTCACCAAATCACCTAAACAATTCAAAATCAACACGTTTCAGATCTGGACAGCGAAGGATCAAACTCGATCTATCACGAATCCGCTTCAAACGATGAAATCACTCTTCGACGGATGAAGATCTTCAATCTAAGCTCTTGAATCTTCAATTTGATCTTCAACTTGGATGGATGGAATCACTAGATTAGAGTGGAGAAAAGAAGTGAAGAAGTGTAGAAGTCGAGCTCTCAAAATGGCAGCACTTCGTCGCTTCGAAATCCGGATCCCAAAAAGTGAGAACAACCTTCCTATTTATAGCTGAAATCTCCTTAAGTCGTCTGCCTTCATAGGTAGTTTCCGACCTAAGCCTCTCCGACCTAAGACTTAGCCAACAACTCCGACCTAACAGACCATACGACCTAACTACAAGGCCACAACTCAGCGACTTAAAGTCCACACGACTTATCTATTATGCGCCTTACGACTTAGCAGAAGCCACGACATAGCTCCTACACAACCTAACTGAGATGCCGACTTAACACTCACACGACTTAACAAGGTTACGGCTTAACAGCTCAACAATAGGTGCGACCTAACTGTATACGACTTATGACCTATAAAACCTTGCGACCTAATAAGGTCTCCGATCTAACAGCTATGCCGACCTAGCAAGGTTACGACCTAACCAAGACGCGACCTAACACTTAGCTATCCTCCTTAGGTCGCTTACGAGCTAACAATTCACGCGACCTAACAAATGCGCATCTAAGCGACTTACGACTTAATGCTCCTGCGACTTAACACAGATACCCTACCTCGCGACTCAACAAGCCTACGACTTAACACTTAGCCTGGATACGACCTAATTCCTTAGGTTGTCTAACTTTCTTAAGTCGCTTACGAGTTAACAACTCTCGCGACCTAACACCCCACATGACACAACTACTCACGCGACCTACTGGGTTATGTTCTAACACTTAAGTCGTCGCCGACCTACCCCTTAGGTCCTTAACTCGCCAAAACCCTTAAGTCTCCAATCACTTAGGTCGCGCTACCTCTTAGGTCGTCTACGACCTAAACCAATACGACCTAACCTCTAAGTCGCTCCAATACTTAGGTCGTCCAACTACACTTCCTTAGGTCGCCTAAACCACTTAAGTCGGTCACGACTTATCACTTAGGTCGTTTACGACCTAGGACTTGAACAAAATTTTGCCTAAAATCTGAAATGACTTAAAAATGCTAAGAATTCCAGATTTTGACGAACTTTTCGATCTCACCCTAGAGGGGTGTGAATAGGGTGATACTAATAATTATAAAAATTTAATGTAGAAGTATAAAATAATTTCAGCATAGATCACAGCAGAATAATAGCAGCACAGAATCACAGATAATAGCAGAATATAAAAATGCAGAAATAGAACAACACAGATTTACCCAGCTTTGGCAAAACCCTGCCTACGTGCTGCCCCCAAGGTTTCTACTAGAAATTAAGTAGTCAGACACTTACACACGTAAACTCGCGACACCCGTTATCGACTAACCTAACTCTACGCTCAAAACCCTGCCACAACTCAGCCACTGAGTTGCGAATTCTCGAACTACACCACTGTAGTTCGTCCCCTAGCCACACGACTAGAATTTACAACGTTTAAAAGAGAAATACAAATTTAAAAAACAATTTAAAAATCTAAAACCCTAATTAACTAAAGCCCTTATATAATTAAAAATAAAACAAGGCAGGCCCCCTTTTATTTTCTTTTATTTCTATAGCCTGCTTTGCTCTATAAAAATGGCGGCCTTGTTCCTTTACTTGCTCGTTCCTCTTTCAATAATCAGGGCTTTGGGATAATTGAAGTCGCCGACTGATTGTAAGTCAATTACAATGGCTTTTACTTGATTTGCATCGGCAATCGACCATTTCTTCACTTCGCTCATGGCTACTCCAATTTGATCGAGTTCGACTATGAATTGGTATGTGATTTGTTCTTTTTGCTTTACTGGTTTGCCTGCTTGAACTCGATGATTTAGGCAGATGATGTTAATCGTTTATATAGGATTCAAATTCCTATTTCTTCATTTGTAATTTTCATTTTTGAATTCGTCTGTTTATATGCTTGGCCACTGATCTTTGTATGGATGCTTGTGATGATTTCTGACTTGTTCAAATTCGTGTGTTTTGTTGCTTGTTTAACACAGCTTGTTTGATTCTGACTTTTTTGTTTTCTTGGTCACCACAGCTTTGATTTTGCTGACATTTTTACTAGTTTGAATTATTCCTCTGCAAGTTGATTTCGGCCAGTGACTTGATTTATGAAAATTTGACTTTGTTAATTCGTGTTCCTCATGTTATCTGACTTTGGTCATTTGGAAACTTATGGCTTCACAGTGTTTACTGATTTCGCGTACTATCTGCACTTGATTCTTCTCTGTTGTAGTTTGATTGCTTGCACTCTGAAAGCATTTGTACTGTACTGGGTTGTAGTCTCACTTGCACACTGCTTCCATTGTTGCCACACACTTGTGTACCATTTGGAGCTTGTTGTATTGTTGAATGATTGTCCATGTTTTAGTGGTATTGTATGTTGGCTTTGGGTTTCACTGTTTCATTTAGTTCACCTGAACTTTGAACTGATCCATTATGTTGTTGAACTTCATGTGTAGTATTTCCTGTCAAGTAGTCCGATTACCCTGACTACATATGTATGATGTCTGATGTGTGTTGAGTAAGTGCACTATATATGTGTACATTTTACCTGTTGAGGCTTGTTGCAGTTTGATATGCACTTGCTGTATACATGTTCTTCATGTTGTCTGGATTAGCTCGTGTACTTGTTTGCATTGAGTTCATTTGTTATTTGATGTTGAGGCCTTTACTTGTATTTAGTTGCCTGGTCTTTGTTGCCTTTGATATTACTTTCAAGTTGACTAGTCTTGTGCGGATGTTATGTTGCTTGATCACTGGCCTTCACTTGATATCTGTTGCACCACTGTTATCCCCGTTTCATATCTGAACTTGTCTGCAATGTTGTCATTAGAGTCTTGTGCATGGACTAGTTCGAGTTGGTCTGGTTCATTGTATTCGATTCTGTACTTGATTTCTTGCATGTATATATGTATACATGTGTGTTCACTCATGTATATATGTATGTTTGTGAGTAAAATGAATGTTGTCCACTACTTTTTGTACTTGTTCATTTTTGATTGCACCTGTGTTGAATCCAGCTTATAGCTCGGGTTTGACCTTGTGCTGATACCGTTACTTTATTTTTATTGCACTTGAGTTGAATTCGGCTTTTAATTGGGTTTGACCTTGTGCTCACCTGTCCCTGTAGTTTTATCAAGTGTATATCGGTGTGCACGGCCTTGTGGCATGTACAGTGATACACTGTGCATGTCACAAGCTGTTCGTGTATGTTGAATTCAAATTTAAATGACGACGAACAACCCAAATAACTGAGGCAAATAATATTTTCAAAAATACATTTTATTTTACACTGCAAAAATATTTCCTTTTCAAATTTACAGATAACTTAGATGCTGGATTCAATCTGGAATAGAGTTGAAGATCAAATATGAGTGAATGAGTGCAACGTAGTGAGGTGCTGATGTAAATGATAAATTGTGATGTAATCGAATTTGTATTGTAATTGAAATTGCGTATATATAGTGAGAGCTCAGATTTGTATTATTCAATATTATAATAACTATTTATTTGAATAAAATATCCGTTTGAATTTAAATTCTGTGTTATTTATTTTATTCAGCAAATATTTATTTAATTATGTGAAAAATAAAATAGTACATTAAAAAATACATTTAAATGAATATATATATGTTTATTATCATTAAACAAAAATCATATACTTGGATATTCAACATTATGCACGGCATAAATGATGGTGAAATCAATAATGGAAAATTGTCAACTAGACGTGGAATTTTTTGGAAGAGAATGTGCGGAGAAAGGTCCACGAGTTGGGTTAATTTTTGAAAGTAAGTAGAAGCTTGTTGAACAGTTATGTGAATGGGCGATTAAATGTTCAGTTTCGTTTCAAGTTCTGAAATCGCGTGCAAATCAATACACGGTCCACTGTGATGTAAAAGAAACATGCACTTGGCGAGTTCATGCAAGCCTTTCGGTAAGAAAAAAATTCAAATTGGTGGAAGATAACTACATATGGCGGCGATCACTCTTGTTTAAATGCAACCATCAACTCAAATCATCGACATGCAACTGCTAAGTTTATATGCAGCAAATTACTTCCGTTGATTAAAGCTGAAACAAACATGACTGCAAGAACTGTTCAAGAGACAATGTCCAACATGTTTCATATTAAAGTGAGTTATTTTTTAGCCTGGCACAGACTGCAGAAAGCCGTTGCAATGATTTATGGCGATTGGGAATCGTTGTACGCGAAATTGCCGAAATATCTTAGAGCCCTACAACATACCAACCCAGGAATCGTATATGATGTTATTCATAATCGTGGTGTTTTTGATGGTGCTTTTTGGGCTTTCAGACCTTTTATTCAAGGCTTCGACCACTGTTGACCCATATCGTCTATTGATGCCACTCATTTATACAGGAAGTATCTGGGTACATTACTAGTAGCAACTGGGGTGGATGCAAATCAAGGGCTATTTCCTTTAGCTTTTGCTATTGTACGAACAGAGTCGTGGCAAACGTGGAGTTGGTTTATTCATTGCATATGGAATTATATTTCATCCGTACGTACTAGATGTATCACCTTTATCTCGGATCATATGAAAGGAATTCCACGTGCGCTTAGAGAAGCTTGGCCAATTGAACATCATCATCACTTTTGTATCCGTCATTTTAAAGAAAATTTCAAGAAAGCGAGGTTTGGCACGGATGAGCTACAAAATTTATTACACGCATGTGCCACGGCATCGGAGGTCGTAAAATATAATGATCTTCGAAAATAGTTGAAGGATGTAAATCGAGATGCCGATGCGTGGATTGAAAGAAGTTTGAAAGACCAGGAATCAAGCTGGACTCTTTGTTACGACGGCGGAGTAAGATTCAATATGATGACGACCAACATTTTCGAAAGCTTTAACGGTGTGCTCAAAGGAACTAGGAATTTACCTGTTAGATCATTGGTTGCACGTACGTTTCATCGACTGAACCATTACTTCGTCGAACGACGAACTCAAGGGGAAGAGTGGACGTCGCAGCTCGCACCTAGGTGGGAAGCATTAGCACGGAGAAGAATGGAAGAATCGAGGCTCATGTCTATAGAGAGATATAGCTTCGTTGAATGGCAGGTGAAAGATGTGCATATGTTTGATTATACGGTGAATATCGAAGATAATGTTGCCAAATGTTCGTGCAACATGCCAACATTAGATCATTTTCCATGCTCCTATGTATTAGCGACTTGTTCACGTGGTTCGGGTGGTGCTAATAGAGCGTATTTTGACTTAATCTCCATGTGGTACACGAAGGCTATGTATTCCACAGCTTATGCTCCTTTATTCCACCCTGTACCAGATAGTCGACATTGGAACGTCTACGATGGTCCAATTATACAACCACCGCCTGTGCGCAGAAATTCAGGTCGTCCTCGGTCTACTCGAATAAAAGGTTTCATGGATCCGCCATCTTCATCCGACCATAACAGATGTAGCAAATGTGGTTCTATTGGCCATAGGAAGAAAACTTGTCCGCGTTGAATTGTAATAGAAGTAGAACGTCTATGTTACTGTATGACTTGTTGAAACTTTTTTGGATGTTGTGGCATGCTGTTGACTTTGTTATGTGATGGTGTCGTCATTCGAATGGTGTTTGCATGTTATATAGAATGTTGTCCAGACTTTTTGTGTGAAATTGTGTGATTTATGGTGTTGAAACGGCTCTCTGTCTCGGACAGGGCCAAAAACACGCTTGCGCATATATGGAATGCGCAAGCTATGTTGTCAATATAGCTTGCGCAATCCAGAAATGCGCAAGCTATATGTAAAATATAACCCGCGCATTCCAAATATACGCAAGCGTAGAACTGGGTTATTTGCAGCATTCCACAAATACTACAAAAGACCAAATGTAGCATTTGCGGATTGCTGTAAATAACCCAAAAATGGCTTGCGCATATGTGGAATGCGCAAGCTATATTGACAATATAGCTTGCCCATTCCACAAATGTGCAAGTTATTTTTTGGGTCAGTTCCAAACAGAGAGCTGCTCTACCACACTGCAAAACCACAAATTGCAAAACCCAAAACCCCAAATTCCAAACTGAGAGCATGCACCCACCATTCCATTAAAATACCATCACAAAACAAAATAAATAACATGATCCAACCGACAACTGAAAATCATCCAAAAAAGGTTGAACAAGTCGTACAATAACATAGAAACATACAAGTCAACAACCCCTTACCCAACCAAAGAAACAACAACAATAAGACCAACACCGTCAACCACGAATCCGTCTAAGCTCAAGTGGGGTGTCTCTCTTCTTCTTCTTCCATTTGTACATGATGGGAGTCGATCCTTGGCCTTCTTTGAATGTAGGAGCGGGCGTCGGACGTGGAATTTCTTGTTGTTGACTTGGCCCAAAAATGAGTTCTTCTTGTTGAATTTCCCACTGCGGCAGCTCTTGCGCATGCTCGTATGTCGATCGTCCAACATATCCGAATTGTTGTTCTCCTTCATGCCAAACGGTCCATTCAGCATGAGTTTCTCGCCGGTGTATTGCTTCTCTACCTCGGGCCAAGCGGGCCATCCAGCTGTAGTTTCGCCATCGAGATGTTGTGAAGCCTCCCCCTCCGCATGTGCCTCCTTCCATTGGGCTTGTCCACCCGCTACTGTGGTACGTGTCTCCTCTGTACAACGTGGTGGCTCTTCTACAATGCGCAGTGGCTTGGCCGGCCTTCTTAGCTTGTTCCGACCCAAAATCGTGTCAAGTATTCGTCGTAGGTCAATGCACTTGCTTTTGACCTTGTCCGGCTCCATATGACTTTCTTCTATTTCGCCCACCACATCCAAAGCGCTGTATATTCCGCTTACCTAAACCATAAGTCATAACAATGCATCAATAAGACATAAAAATTAAACTATAAATTTTTTGAAATTACAATACTTACCACATCACGTTCTAGAGGAGCATGGGGAGTGTACGCAACCAACTTCCTTGCCGACTTTTAAGAATATAAAGACAAGTAATTCGCCAATACCAATACTCGTACTCGCTCAAAGGTGTCGGAGGCTCACGTGCTCGTTCTGCACGATCAATCCTTGATTTCCAAATAGCAATACTTTCCTCCAAAAGTGCCATCTAGCTAGTGGGTTCTGGGTCAAGGGGGACGATAGGATCGGGAATGTGCTGATAATCAAAGGAAAACTGTCTCATAACCTGATCGGGTGCATACAACTCAAAGTCTAAAAATAGAATCAATCGACTCTTAGCAATCCAACCGGCGAACGAATACTCAATTTCCGGATGTCCAAACTTATACACTAATGAATATGGTTCCCATGTAACTGCATCATCCGCCAACAAATCCAACTTATTACGGTAAAACTGTACATTTCTTGGCGTCTCACACCAACTCCTAGCACAATTCCACCTAGCCCCGAATGGAAGATACAGATCTAAGTCGGTAGGAATTCTAATAGACGGTCTTCCAATAGCAATATGTGACCATGACCATAGTTGCAACAACGTTGCAGAACCCCCTAAAACTTTTCGACGTTGCAAAGCAACGTGTGACAACTCACTATACAAATAGCAGAGAACAACACTACCCCAAGAATGATAACCACAGTCAGCCAAATCATCCAAAAAAGGTAAAAATTTCAAAATTAATCTCCCTTTCGAATGATCGGGAAATAATCAGCAACTCAAAAAATGCAATATCACGGCACGAGTGCGGCGAAGTATATCTAAATCGGTCGCCCCTTCGGGTAGTGGTTCGGAAAATTCACTTTTAAACCAAGTCATTGATAATTCACTTTTAGACTTAACCGCCTCTCTAGGTGGAAAAATACCAAGCAAGTCATGAGCCAATTTGATGTGTCGTTTTGGCTCCTATAGTGTTCTTGAAGATAGAGAACACTTCTATCTTCGGGCCTGGGAGACAATTCTACAAACAACAACAACCGTTTATCACTACAAAAACTATGTACAAAGTTAGGGTTTTGGCTATATGAATACTTCAAATCCTTTTGCATTTTCAACAAAGAAACCAACAATATGAGTACATTCACATCGACATCATCAACACTACCTCTTTCGCTAACAACAACAATCATTTCTACAGTAGTATTCAAATTACAATCAAATTATAATTACCTCTAATCAACGTAGATGAAGAGCTTGCTTCCATTTTATGCGCAATCGAGTGGTTGTTTGAAGGAATAGACGAGGAACAATGTTTTTGAGTTAATATATTTGGATTTGGAATGGGTTTGAAGTTGGGAATGGAAAGGGTTTTGGGACGGAAGGAGATAGGGAATGAAATAAGCTCAGATTCAGCTCTCTGTCTTTTTGGTGCCCGAAAATGAGCTTGCGCATTTCAAAAGTGTGCAAGCTTTAAATCTAAATCTTGTGCACTTATGGAATGCGCAAACTTTACATATAATTTTTTTTATAACTTGCGCATTCCATAAATGCGCAAGTTATAAACTAAATGAGGCCTACTTTGGCAATTAGTTTTTGATAAGGCTTAGTTCTATAATTTGTTTTTTTACGGTGCCTTGATCGAAAAATTGTCCTTTAATTAAATAAGAGGGTTGAATTCTGCAAATTCAAGAGTTGCTAAGAGGGCGAAATAGCAAAAATGTCTTTGAAATGGCTTGGAACAAAGGAATAGAGCTGAGAATGAACGTTGGAGAAGAAAAAAATCTACCGTGACATCCCCAATAGAATGTAAATTTAGGGTTTATATGGAAGCCGAAATGGGGAAATGATGTACAGACATAAAGCGTATTAATTAGGCTAATCTTTGACATTTAATTTAGGGGTTTTTTAATAAAGAACAAAAAATTGTATTTTTTTAGCCTCAAGGACACAACCTCAATATGTTAGCCACAAGGACAAACATTCTCCCAAAATTAGTGATAAGGACAAATATTCTTCCAAAATTAGTCATAAGGACAAACCGTCAAAATTATCAAGCACTACTCGTCACACCACCACCCACTGCCACCACCTGCACCATCAGCCTCGTCCCTTCCCCCAACACCACCAGCTGTCATCATATGCTACCGATAACTCTTAACTTAAAAACTGATAACTAAAAACTGCTACAGGTAACTAAAAACTGATACCTAAAACCTGCTACCGACAACTAAAACTGATACTAATAGCTGATACTCAAATAAACCACCCATAATCTCCTACGTTTTCAAATTTATCAAATTTGATCACTGTTATCTAAGTTTACAGTTTATTCTTGAACAAACAATTCAATCATAACAATCATTCTTGTAGAAAATTAGTTCATCATGATATTTAAAACACAAACTCGAAAATAACATATATTTTCCAAAATGATACCTACAAACCGGAAAACTGATACCTAACAGCTGATACCACTTCTTCTTTCCTAATTCTTCCATGGCTTGCTCTTCTTCTTTCTCGAATTGTTGTTTCTTCTAAAACACCACTTCACCACAGCGTCCCTGCCACTAGAGTGATCAATTTTCCATCATCAAATGACTTCAAATCAAGCTACTTCAAAACCCTAACCGTTGTCATCCACCGTCGAACCAACCACCCTTGCAGCCAATGCCATTATAGCAACCGCCCACGCCGACAACGCCGTCTAAGCTTGACGCGCTCTAGACTCATTTGTGTGTTTGTCCCGGTCGCTAATTTCTTGTCATGCCTTCGAATTGAAATTTAAAAGTTGCCATTCACGCTAAAATATTGAAGGCCGATCCTTGGGCTAAAATATTGAGAAATTTTGTCATTGATACTATTTTCCTGTTTAATTTAATTAAATAAGAGGGTTGAATTCTACAAATTCAAGAGTTTATGAGAGGGCGAAATAGAAAAATTGTCTTTGAAATGGCTTGGAACAAAGGAATAGAGTTGAGAATGAATGTTAGAGAAGAAAAAAATCTACCATGACAATTTGTTTTATAGATAATAGAATAGATATTAGTATATAAAAATCTAACTGTATGAAAAGAAGCCAATGAAAATCTGTGACTTTTACATTTCCTTTTCTTATATTTTCTTCTTATTAATCTCATTCATTTATCATCTACCATGCTTAAATCCATGAGGAAATCTCAACCTCAGTATCTTAGCTAGTTCTCTGGTATGTTGGACAAGCTACAACCAACTTACATCATTGATAAACTCATTAAAGGTTCGAAAGAAGACATTAGACATGAGGTATTAGTAGCAAAACCTCAATATTCTAAGATGTTATCACATTTGCAAAAGCCTCTGAGGATAAATATTTTTCTAGAGAAAACAAACAAACGATCTCAATACCACTAACTAACCCTCTCAAATCGCGCACAACACCACCAATTCCAAAACAATCCAAAATATCCTACCAAAAAACCACCATACACAAGACCATCGCCCAATAACAACATGGTCAAAAAAGATACATACCAATAGTACACTTAGGATGAAAAATGGGCTTCTTGAAATAGATGCAAAAAATAAAAAGAGCATACACACACAAAAAGAAACTGACATTCACAACACAGACCTTGCTAAAACATCCATAGAAGAGATAGCTCCAACCATATCACTACAAGCAATGTCAGACATCCCTGCAACAAACACACTTAAAGTAAAAGAAATCACTGAAGGCCATCAAGTACATGTTCTTGTGAATTTGGGTTCCACACATATATTTATAATTGATAAACTTATACAGCAGTTAGGATTTATGATAAACAAGTCATAAGGATTTCAAGTTCTTATTGCAAGTGGGAAAACAATAAAAGGAATTGGCACATGTTTTAGAATTCAATTGAAATGACAAGGATTGCATATGACATTGATTGCTACTCTTAACACTTGTGGGTGTTAAGTGGTGTTGGGTGTTCAATTACTCCAAAGCTTTGAAGATGTAACGTTTAACTTCAACACACTAATAGAGTTAAAGGTGTGCCTTAGGGGAAATTATGCAATTTGATTATATAACTAAACACTTATAAAGAATCAAGCTTGAAGTATAATAAGCTTTAATTTAATTATTTATTGTTATATTGTTATATTAGGATATAACTAATGTTTTAAATACGTTAAATATATACAAGTAGAAAATCCTTGAAAAAGTGTTTAACCAATTGCAGTTACAAATATATTCGTAACCATGGTTATTAAATCCATATAAAATAAATAATTTCCTTAAATGTTTGTAGTCAAGATGAATCGAGACCAATATTGATATATTGGTTGAATTACATAACGATCCCTATATGATGAACAGTGAATGTAACACTCCGTAAAAATTTAAGAAAAAATTAAATAATTAAAGGAAGGTTAAAAATGAAAATTTTATAAATTCTAGAATTTGACCACGGGATTGCATTATTGCACCCGTGGTGACCTTCTGATTAATTTTCATATATAATATGTTGAAATCGGAGTTCAAACAGAGAAGTTATGGACTTTTGAAGTTTCGAATTTGAAATTTGAATATGAATTTAAAAGCTCAAAAGTTTGAATTTTGAATTTTGAATTTTAAAATGTTGGCTAATGTTAACTGTTGAGTTAACATGGGTTAATGTAAGAATTAATTGAGTAATCGATGAATTTAATATGGTAATTAGTGAAATTAAGCTGAAAAAAATATTGGTCAAGAGAGCACGGAGCGATCGACCCCTCGATCATGACCGGTTGACCGCCCGCTAGCAGTCGACCAGTGGATTATGGCGGTCGATCGCAACCTGATGGCGGCGGCTAGGGTTTAGTCATTTTGAGCATTTTGGGTTCGTTTATTTTTAATCCAACAATCGTCGCTCCTTCTCACCTCTATAAATAGACCCTTAGACGCTTCACTTTTTTCATAAAATTCTATAACAACAGCGAAGCTCTGTCAAAATCTTTTCCCAAGGGTTTCAGAAAATTGTAAACTTTTATGGAAGAAATTCTAATTTCTAATTTTTATTTCAAAATAAATCCTACTTCTCTATATCTTCTGATTCTAGAATCTAATACACACACACAATCTATTTGTTGTATATTAAAAAAGAGAAAAATCTAACAGAGGATTAGGAGTGGAATAAATCAGGTCTCATCTTCTCTAGATTTCAGAATCAATTGGGGTTTTTAGGTAAGAAGTTTATATATTTAATTCTTTTGATTTCTAGTTCTATTCCTCTCTATTTCCATATTCTGAATTTAATTCCTATATGCAATTCACTTTGTTGTATATTATTAAAGAGGATATCTGGAAGGAAATTAAGCGTGGTGAAATCTAATCCAGTTAGGAAGCAAGGAATTATCTGTGAGTGGAAATATCAAGTTTTTCTCATTTTTGTAATTGAGTGGTTTTATTTGAATTTGAAGTATGCCTTGGAAAAATTTGGTAAACGAAAATATAACATCTAAAACCCTTAGAATTTTCCTAAATAAATATCAATCTTTGAATATGTTGGAATTTCAATTGTTTTGTATTAATATAGTAGAATCATATCTATGTTTGAGATTAAGCAATTCGTAATCTATTCCACTTTGCCTTTTTTGATTCCTCTTGTAGTGTTAAAGGGTTCTAGAAAATAAATACAATAAGAAATGGGGTGCTAAGTATGAAATTAACTATATGTAGTTTGCATCGCCTATTTCTGTGACTCAAACAAGTATGGATCTCCTTTTCCCTCCAAGGTGGAAATTGCAAAAGTTGTTAATTGTAAGATTTGTCCCTTGAAATAGAGGAGTTAATTCTATTATATTAATACAAGATGAGTTTTGTTTTATTGCTTTTTGTGTATACAAATCAGATGCTGGCTAAGGATATTGGTTATATATTTGTTTGGAATTTGGGACTTGTATAAGTATGATATTTAAATCAATTAGTGGTTTCTTGCGTAATGATTAGAAACAGTGTATCTAACGTAATGATTAGATCTTAAATCTCTTGTGTATATACATATGTATATATAAACATATACATATGTACACATCTATATATATGTACATATGTGTGTGTATATATATATATATAATATTAATGCATTGATTATTAAATCAATAACGTAATGATTATAGCGTATTGAACATATTGATTACCATTAGTAGTGTAATTAGTAACATTAAATTCTTAGGATGGTAGATAATAGAGGTTATGGAGTTTCATCCATAATTAAAGGCGTAATAGAGGGTTACCTTATATGGCCTAAATTGTTAATTTTGAAAGATAGCGTTTATTACAATTATTTTTTGCGTGTGTGTGTGTATGAAGTATGACTAAGTTATAGGAGATGCGAAGTTAGTCTAAAGTTACATAGATGCCGGCCCAGTTAGATCTGGCTACTAGCATTGTAACTTTGTGGACTGATGCGAGACATCGCCTCTAATAAATAACCTCAGTGGACGTGAGGTTAGTCCCAATTATGTAGGGTAAACCTGCCCAGTTAATTTGGCTACCAGTATCTACGAATAGTCGGACTAATGTAAGACGTCATGAGTGACCTAATGTGATTTTTTATGATTTAGTTAGTGAGAACCATGTAGGGACCTGCCTTGGGTTAGTATGTCTTAAATGATGGAGATCTGCCTTTTCGTAAGTATTAAATGGTCAGAGTCTGTCTAATTCCTAATAAAAGATATTAAGTGGTTAGGGTTCTCTCTCTCGCATCATTAACAATTAGTTGCCTTAGAATTGGAAATAGGATAGGTATTAAATGATAGTGACCTACCTATTTTATAGGTATTAAATGGTTATATTCTTCTTAATTCCCAATGAAAGGTATTAGGTGACTTGGATGCTCTCTCTTGCATCATAAATGGCACATGCGTTAATTTTAAAATTGAACTGGAAAGGCCTTTGGGCCTGCAGTTAATATTATTAGTATTTGTAGCAACCACTATTTATGATGACTGTTACATTTGGTATAGATTTAAATACGTAAGACATATTTCTTATTTAAACTAGTATAAAACGCACGTACGTGCATCTAATATCCAAAGATGTTTACCTTGAATGAATGTGTGTTTTAAGTGCGAATGTTTTTGTAGTCACAACACATTTCAAGTTGTTTTGTTGATGATATCGATGACAAATTGATAGTAAAATTCCATTGGTGGGTAGACGGAAAGGGTGGTGAGATTCCATTAACGAATGAGGGTAATTTTGAAATTTCAAAAAGACACCGTGTAAATCATGTTGATTGAATTCTCTTTATTAATAGTAGAGATAGAGATTATGGACAAATGTTTTTTTAAAAAAGGGATCAATAATTCATGAATCATGGCTTTTTCTTCTAAACAAAAAGAAGTTTACATATCGTATATGTACTTGGTAGCTAAATGCATTATGATAACTCTGCAAATATAATTGAACATTATAATAAATAACACATATATTGTATAAGTATGAAGAAAACAGAACAACCATTCAAAAAAACAATAATTAAGAACTAAACACCATGTTTTGAAGTCAACATAAGATAAAAGGACTATATTACACAGGAGAACTGGAAAACAAATATTCATGAAGACTTTTTTCACCACTATGTACCATATACATTATTTTCCAGAAATGATACTTGTAAGAAAATCCTCATACTTGTATATCTTTTGTCAATGGACTTATAAGCATACCAACTTGAAAAGCCATAAATGGATATACTGATCCTGTGTGATTTGCTATTTCCTTATTGTTGAAGCCAAATACAATCAGTATTTTAAAAGAATTTTTTTATTATAAAGTTGCTACTTCCACTTTTCTTTAATAGTCGTTGACTTCAAATTTTGTTGTTTGGGAGCCTGAATGCATTCTTACACAGAAGGAAAAATTATTCGTTATAAATATACTATAAGTACCTACTTCTCTAACTATATTTTATAGTAGTGCAAGTGATTTCAGAGTTTAGCTCGCAATGTAAAAATAAACACATTTAGGTGCTCATCAACATCATTCCACCACAACACATGTATTGACCCAAAACTCAAACTGTGCATCTACTTTTATCCTCGATACAACACCTAATATTTTCATTGTATGATCGATCCATGTTAAATGCTAATGCATTCCAGTATACTTAGCCAAGTTATCTCATCAAACCGGAAAGTAACATATTAACCGCTAAGTAGTACGGTTGAATGTAGCGCTAATTATGCGAGACCCCATTTAATCATCTCAAGCTCTAAAAAAACACAATTCAATTTATTTTTCAAATAACTACCAGGAAGATTTCTCCTTTCCTCATGCAAAAACCATGAAGATTGTTGACTGCTCTAATAAGAATGAGTTGAAAGGGATGAAAGGCAATTCAGTAACTTTTTCTATTACTTGTATGTTTATTAAATTGTTTATCATTTTCCACTAATACCGTCTCTTAATTTTTTGAGTTGTATACTACAATATCTTCAGTCTTCACACTAAAAAAATTGAATTTCTATTTTGAATAACTAAAAAAAATTGTTTGCTTTTTCTAAGAAAAAATAATGTATTTGTTCAATTATCAGATTTAACCTAGTAGCATAATTAGGAGCATGGGAAATGACCAAAATTAGTGTACCAAAGCTGCTAACGAACTTTTTGGCATTGCCAAAATAGAGACTGGGGTCCTTGTTTTTTCTTCAAACTTAATTGAAAGAAGGTAGATCCACTTGTAGCTGTACCCTCTAGACGGAGCAGCACCATCACGGATCTTCTATTTCGGTTAGTCTTTTGAACTCACTCTGCTATCAAACCTGAGCCAGCCTCAAACTTGGAAGATTATGATTCCCTTTGACCATAGACTCAACAAAGGTTTTAAACCCGTTAATTGAAGCTTGCCCACTGATCTCTTCAGCTGCAATGCAATGAAAAAAGTTTTGATTGATTTTGGCAGCGCAAAATGAAATAAACTCTATAATGAAATCATTATGCACTTATAAGATTATATAGTTTGATAGTGTAGTTATTTTATTTAACACCATTCATAATCTTTACTAAGTATATCATAATTTATACCAGACAAATTAGTAAAAGATTATTTTAAAAAAGAAAAATCTTAAACATCCTGATTGCAAATTCAAACCATGCCCAGCCCAATCCTCTTATTTTTTTCATGAGTCAATTTAACCTCATAATTGCTGTCTACCTTATACATGAGACTAACATCTTAATCATTTGAAATGCACAACACCAACTCTCAGTTTTAACTATACAAAGCATTACAGGAATTTTTTAGATGGACAAATTTTGGGATCGCTATTCCATTCATTACACTGGGCCAAATTTCAAATCAAGTATAATTCATCCAAATAATAAAATTAGAATATAGGCTGTAACATTATATACCAAATCAAAATACAAAAATAAACTATAATAAAACAAAATGACAGGAGCAACAGTAGCACAATCAGCACTTGTACACACTATCAGCACCTCTATTAACTGCTAGAGCTCACATCATCACCGCTGTTATAGGATATAGTGTGCTGTCATTGGCATACATTATGGGATCGAATTTGGTAATTCGTAGATAAGGAAGATCGGTGTTTAGGAAGGCTGTCATAAATGCTATCTCGCCGATGAGATCGAATTTAAGGATGAAAGGAATTGGGGATGAATGAAATTTGGTATTTTGAGGACGAATTTATGAATGAACACAAATAGGGCTTAGGAAGGGAGAATGGGAATAGGAGGAACAAACGCGTTAGGAGGTACAACCAATTGAGCGGGGATGTGAAAATGTAAGGGTATTTTTGGCATTTCAAAAAGACACGGTTGAAATTTAGTTCATGGAATTCTCATTATTAGTAGTAAAGATAATACTGCCCAAGTACAATTATGGTAAAGCTTGAGATTTTCATTTCACCAGACATTTGTTGTTCTGACCCACTCTTCATTACAATACATAGGTTAGAGCGGTTTATGTTTATTTAGGAGGCAACGGTAGAGATGAAGACTTGTGGCAGTTATCTATCTATTTATGCTTTTTAAATATTTTTAGTGTACTAGTTCAAATAGTTATGTTATTTTGAAATATTGCAGACTCGAAGTCTTATGTAGACATGTTGTGTTATTTGGTAACATCTACATTTCTAAATTGGATTTTTTGTGAAATGGGTACTCGTTTCAGATATTATATTTTATTCCATTTCGCTGTGTGATTCTAACAGTACAGTTAGATAGCTCTTTGTATTGTATATTGGTTTAAGTTTTATCGACCTAATATCTCTCTTTGAGATGGATCTAAGGTTCGAAGGGCTTATTGGGTCGAAATTAGGTCTGTTTCGGGGTGGGTTATTATATTTGGTATTAAAGTCAGGTTACCCGATCAATGGGGATAAGTATATGTATGAGTGACGTATTTGTTATTTTTGAAAATGTTTTTCAAAAACCCTACTATTTTTAAATATACATGTACACTTAATTAGGACTTACTCTATAAATTTCAATTATAGAAGTAGTCGCGACCATATTCTGGAAAGATGGATGAAGCAATTATGGGTTGGAAATATAAATAGAGTTAAAATTACACCCCTACCCCGATTACCTATGGGGTAAAGGTCGTATTGTTAGGACTATTTTTGAAACAGATTGTAACTCTATGATTAATAGACAATAAATGTGCAATAAATAAGGAGTTACAAGAATTTAATAAGGATATAAACAGACCAATTAAAGAGATCATTGAGGTAATTTTAGGATTATAGAATTAGAAAGGTTGTAACTCTAAAATTTTAATAGATAATAAATGTGTAATAAGTAAGGAGTTACAAGGAATTGAATAGATTAATGAGACCATAAGGTAAAAGTTGAATGTGTAAATAAATGTCTTTAGGAGATGTTTGTTAAGATAATAACCATTTAATGCGGACCAAGTGACATTTATATGAATAACAAATAAAATTGTTAGATATTGATTGAATATAATAAGGTAAAATAGTTGTAAATATCCGGAAGTAAGGGATGATAGAAGAAGGAAATGCAGTAGAGAAGACAACTATTAAGAAGTCATTGTTTTGGAAAAGGTTTTCTAAAATCAAACCATATGTGAAAGAATTTGATGAAAATGGTAAAAATTCCTTAAAGTATTCTGAATAGGTTTTTCAAAAGATTTATTGAAGAGTTGTTTTTTTGAAAGTAAAATGGGAAATTTGGAAACTTATAAATTAGAAGTTTTGTTGAGGCAAAAGTTTATGAATACAAAGTTTTAGCTGAAAAGGGTTTTCATTTTGAATCTCTTAATCTAAAGTTTTGTTGGGGTAAAAAGTTTCCAGTGTAAAGATTTTTCAATAAAGTGATTTTTCTTTTCAAAATAAATATAAAGTAGAGCGTAGGTTGGACTTAATGATATTTTTAATTTCATAATTTTGGAAGTTCTTTAAAAAATTTTTTAAATGGAAATGAAACTTAGTTAAAAATGATGAAGAAACCAATTAAGTAGGAAAAATATAAACAAAGGAAATAGTGGGATATTTGGGTAGGAATAGCATTGAGAACTTATAAAATAGAATTAGAAATCTAGTTAGAGATAATGTAGGAGAGATGTGATGAAAATAGGGTAGGAGAATGATAGGGTGGAAGTTATCTTTGTCTACTCTAATTTTTGTTGTTTAATGTTATAAAAGATGTTTTTTGAAAGTGTTGAATTGAAAGACCCACTTTTAAAAAAGGAATAAATCTCTAATATAGAAAGTTTTTAAAAAAGGGAAATTACTTTGCTTCTTTTTGGGATAAAGCAATCCTTTTTGAAATTTTGATAGTTTGGTTTCGCAATTGAGTTTTTGAGTATTTTGGGTTAAAGACCATACTTTTAAAGAAGTAAGTCTTTGAAGTAAAAGTATTATAGAAGGGAAATTATTTTACTAAGCAAGTTTAGAACTTTTAAATTTAAAGTTAAGAAAAAAGCGGTAAAGGTTTGGAAAATTTTGATATATTGGGTGTAACATCCCGTATCTAGAACCCAAAAGTTAAATGCTACAGATGCTGCAGTCATCTATAGTATTAACTTCTGGTGACAAAATACGGTAATGCTAAGGGTACCCATAATATTATAAGCACTTGAATATGAACAAAACCATAGATTTCAAAAACAACATTTTACTGATTACATTTCAAAACAAATTCATATTCGAGTTACATAATCCCAAAAACGTCTCCCAAGCAATGATCAAATATAATCAATACAACAATACGCCAAGAGTGACATATGATGATGCGTCCTTGGTTGATCAGAGTTAATATAGTCATATCTGACTTAATATACACAGCGGAATCAACACAAAATAAGCTGAAACTTCTAATTAGCTATCCGTCAGCCACCTGCTCGTCTCCGGATGCCTTATTCACCAAAAGTTACTAAAACATGAAAATCTAAACCCTCAACCTACTCAAATCAATTTTGAGCACCCGAGAGTTTAAGGGGAAACAAAAACTTCGAGTCAGGCATAAAGCCTGGTATGGATAATACTGTTCATCTCAAATATTTTATGTTAAGTGAGACCACGCCGCTTAGCGGAACGGGTTTCTCTCCACTAACATCCTTTTAAAACATATCTTTCGTAAATCTTTTCCTGCAACCAAAACTGGTTAAAATCTATAAAGCATCATTATGTAAACATACATATCAGATAATAAATGAACTATCTGTTCAAACACTTTAGTTTTGTTTGGCTAACTATTAACCTTTGGCTGACTCGAGCCTACCAGACAATACAATCAAAATTTATCTAACATCTGTTAGACACTCCTCTTCTGGATGGTCTGTCCATAACTATATGTTAAATACTTCACTTCTGGACGGTCTATCCTTAACTTATCATCTCCCAAGGTCACCTCATCCTAATAGTTTTGCGGGCTCACCAGTAACCTATCTGTATACAAACATATATTCCTTTCTGTGTGTATTCATAATTTTAGTCTTACCTGTGACAAAGCCCTACACACTGGAATTTTAGACAAAATTAGCTAGGGCTAATACCTAATGTATAGAGCGCGACCCTATACCAGTCCCATTTGGTATTCTAATATCTGAGTCACTTTACTTAGGGATCCCTTCCCAAAATTTTCGTTGAAAACCTTTTCAAAATGATTTAAAACCTTTAAATAAAACTCAACAAGGAATATATATATTTTATGCTTTACTCAAAATCACCTTGTCATGTTATATATACTTTATCCAAATCTAGTTCATGAAAATATTTAAATCTTTGGAAGTCCCCTTTTCAAATCTATTGAAAGTACCCCTTTCGAAACCATTGAAAGTATCACTTTCAAAACCATTGAAACTATCCCTTTCGAAACCAAGTAACCATTTCTTTTATCTAGGCTGAAAGGCCAAAACCTTCCTTTCGAAATCATTCTCAAAACCCTTTCGAAACTACTGAAAAACCTTCCTTTCGAAAGCTATAAAAATCTTAGACATCTTACTTTTAAAACCTTTAAACATAGCTTTCGAAACCTTTGAAAAACCTTTCGTTCTAATCCTTTCGAAACAACCAGAAAAACCAAACCTTTCGACTCCTTCAAAACCAATGGGGAACCACCCCTTCGAAACCTTCCTTTAAAACCTTTTGAAAGCGTCAAATCTAAACCTTTCGAAAGCACTTAGGTTCAATTTCAAACACATGGAAAAACACCTTTTGAAACGATTTAAACCATCTCTTTCGAAACCTTTTTGGGTTATTCTTAACCAGAGAAAAAGGACACCTTTTGAAACCATTTAAACCATCTCTTTCGAAACCTTTTTGGGTTATTCTTCAACAGAGAAAAAGGGTCATTAAATCATTTAAGTTGAAAGCCTACCTTTCGAAAGCATTCCTAAGTAAAGAAGTGATGGTGTCGAAACCATCTCTTCGAAAGCATTGAAGAAGTGGCCAAACTTTAGAAAACAAAGTAACCTCTTCGAAACCCTCTGGGTCGAAAGGTAAAGAGCGGCAGCTAAGGGTTTCAACTTAGTCGAAAGCAATCATTTAAAAACATAGGCACAACCCAATCGAAACCATTTCCTTTAAAACCATTTGACCTGGTCGAAAGCTAACCAAGTCGAAATCTACTTAGTCAAAAGCAAGCAGGCGCATTTTCATTGAAGAGCAAAGTAAAGCCTCAACCCCTTCGGAACCCCTGGTTTCGACCTTATACCTTCCGCCTACATTCAATTCACTACATACCAGTTCCCTGATACCATGTGCATTTGTTTCGATAGTGTTGGAGGCGAAGGTATGGAGGAGAAACCTGGTGCCGAAAGCATCAAAACAGTAAAAACCATGTTTATTTGTCCTTTCAAACTATTTCTTTTGTACCTAACCTGCCTTGTTTATCTAAATCTGATTGGTTGCCATATTACTTTTCAAAAGTGCTGCCAATTTCCAGAAATAACAAATTTGATTTATTTACAAAGGCCCCTTCTCCTTTTATAAATACATAAAACATTTAAGTCTCATATCTTAAATAATTTTATATATCCATTAAAATACTTGGAAAATTCTACAAAAATTCCAGTAAATATAATTTAATATGTTTTCTAACATATAAAAATTTCAGACCGAAACCTTTTATTATTGACCGTAAATAATTTCTAACCCAAATTAACATTTTCTTTTCCAGAAAATTCATATACAATTCACGAAAATTCAAAAAATTCTAAAAATTGAAACCATCTCTAAAATATAACTTTTGGTCTATATAAAAATTTGTAAGGCATTTAGATGTCATTTAATAGGGTTTTCATATCAAAACATATCATAAAATCAATATGAACATGTATAACTCTTCATCAACTATATATAATCATTCCATCATTTAAAAACATGGCAAAATATTGCAAAACATTTCAGATTTCTCCTTAAAACCAAAAACAAAACAAATGAGAGATGTAAACATTATTCACCTTAGCTTTAGAGATTATAAAGACTGAGGTGTGAATGGATTTGATTTGCTTAAGCTTCTTCCTAACTTTTCTTAATCTTCTTCCCCTTTTTATTATTAATGGTGGCCGACCTCTTGTTTCTGAAAATTTTAATAAATGAAAATGAAATGGACATTTATGGGAATACACAACCAAGTTTTGAGGATATTGGAATGGCCTCTTTCCTATTTTACCCCTCCTCTATTTCATTTTAACTCTTATCTTAATTCATTGGTTAAATGGCATTGCTAACCTTTAATTAAATCAAATCTCAATCCCCTAATCAACATATTATTTTATTTAATTAAACTAATTAAATATGCTAAATGTTATCGAAAATATGGGATGTTACAGACTCCCCTCCTTAAAGAATTTCTTCCTCGAAATTACGATAAGGTACACAATAAATCAAACAAGAAGGTAAAACATACCATCAAACAAGTCAGGACAAGCATCTCTAATCCTGCTCTCAACCTCCCAAGTACAGTCCCTGTCATCGTCACTCCACTGGACCTTAACTAAAATGACTGTCTTGGTTCTAAGCCTCTTCTCATCTCTGCAACAATACGAATAGGCTTTCTCACTATGGTCTAGTCCGGTTCTAGTACTAAGTCATCTAGCACAGTCGGTGCAATAGCAGTCTCCGGTTCTCTAACACACTTTCTGAGATGAGAAACATGAAAAACATCATGGACTCCTGCTAAACTGCTTGGTAACTCAACTCTATATCGAGTTTACCGATCCTCTCAACAATAGGAAAGGTCCAACGAATCTCAGTGCCAACTTCCCTGATCTTCCAAATCTGATCACACCCTTCATCGGTGATACCTTAATAAATACCTGAACTCCAACTGAGAACTCTAAATTTTTGCATCTCTTATCTACATAACTCTTCTGCCAAGGTTGAGCCTCCTTCATTCTAACCCGAATGACCTCAATCTTCTCTGCAGCATCTCTAACTAAATCTGGACCAAGAACCAACCTATCCCCGGTCTCCAACCAACAAACGGGAGATTTGCATGGCTTTCCATACCAAGCTTCAAACGGTGCCATCCCAATACTAGTCTGATAACTGCTGTTATATGAAAACTCGACTAAATGCAGACGGTCTTCCCATGATCCCCCGAAATCTAGAACACAAGCTCTTAACAAATCCTCCAAGGTCTTGTTAACTCTTTCCGTTTATCCATCTGTTTACAGATGGTAAGCGGTACTCATCTTGAGCTTGGTTCCCAAAAGTTCCTGTAGACTCTTCCAAAACTCGCTAGTGAATAAGAAATCTCTATCACTAACAATGCTACTAGGAATTCCATGCAGTCTAACCACATTCCTCGTGAATAACTTTGCCAAAACAGGTGCTGTCCTAGTTGACTTAACTGGAATGAAATGGTCACTCTTGGTCAGTTTGTCCACTATGATCCATATACTTTCATTTCCTCTGTTCGACCATGGCAACCCGTCAATAAAATCCATAGAAATAGAATCCCACTTCCATACTGGAATATCCAACGGCTGAAGCAATCCACTTGGCTTCTGGTGTTCAGCCTTTGCATGTTGGCAATTCAAGCACTGCTTTACACATAAGTCAATAACCCGCTTCATACTTTCCCAGAAGAAACTTCTCTTCATATCCTGGTACATCTTCGTTCCTCCTGGATGAATAGAGAACTTCGAACGATGGCATTCCTCCAAAACTTCTTTCCTTATGTTTCCTACACTCGGAATACATAATCTTCCTTTCTTTCTCAACCACCCATTCTGGTCAAGACCGAAGTCCTTCAAGTCATCGCTCTTGGTTCCATCTCTTAACTTTCTGATCCGCTCAGCTAGTACTGGATCCTCCTATTTTTTAGAAGCAATGCTTTTGATCATCATTGGTCGATCTTCCAAACAAGATAATACAACAGTCTCTCCATTAGACCCAACCTTGGATTTCCACTACACTCTGCAACCTGACAATGCTTCCAAATCTTTCCACTCAGCAATCACCGCTAACACTACATTCTGATGTTTCCTGCTAAGTGCATCTGCAACCTTGTTGCCTTTCCCTGGTGTGTACTCAATCCTAAAATCATAAGCGGCAATAAACTCTAACCACCTCTGTTGTCTCATGTTCAGCTCCTTTTGAGAGAACAAATATTTCAACGACTTATGTCTGAATATAACTCAAACCTCTCTCCCAAAAGGTAATGTCTCCACACCTTTAGTGCAAAAATCACTACAGCTTATTCCAAATCATGTGTTGGATATCTAACCTCATGCGGTCTAAGCAGTCTAGAAGCATAGGCAATCACTTTACCTCCCTGCATCAGCACAACTCCTAATCCTGTTCCACATGCATCTGTATAAACCACCAAATCCTGATTCCCTTCCGGAACAACCAACACAGGTGCATGGGTCAATAAGTGTTTCAAACTCTAGAATGCTTCCTCACACTTATCGGTCCACACAAACTTCACATCCTTTCTCGTTAGCTTGGTCATCGGTGCTGCTATTCGCGAGAAATCCTTAATAAATCTCCGATAATAACCAGCCAACCCAAGGAAACCCTTTATCTTAGTCACTGGCTCGGGTCTCTTCCAACTGTTCACCGCTTAAATCTTAGTCGGATCTACGAAAAACCCTTTCTCTAAGACTACATGACCAAGAAACTTCACTTCCTTCTTCTAGAAATGACATTTCGAAAACTTTGCCTTTAGCTGATGCTGCCTCAGCGTCTCAAGCACCACTCTAAGATGAACTTCATGCTCTCTTTCATCCTTAGAGTATATCAAGATATCATCTATAAAAACCAACACGAACCTATCCAAGTGCTCTTGGAAAACTTGATTCATCAAATCCACAAAGAATGCCATCCGATTAGTCAGTCCGAATGGCATAACTAACCATTCGTACAATATATATCTGGTCCTAAAAGCCGTCAAAGGTATACTATCCTCTACTACTCTGATTTGATGGAAACCTGTTGCCAAATCCAACTGGGAGAATACCTTGGCTCCACTCATTTGGTTGAACAAATCATCAATTCTCGGCAATGGATATTGATTCTTTATTGTCCTCTCATTTAACTTACGATAATCGATACATAGCCCCAACGATCCATCTGGCTTCTTAGCAAACACTACGACTGCTCCCCAAGGTGAACTACTCAACCTGATAAAACTCTTGCCTTCCAAATCCACCAACTGCACCTTCAAATCCCTCATCTATGTAGGGGTCATCCTACTTGGCGGCCTACTCACTGGTTCTGCTCCCGGAACCAAATCTATTCGAAACTCAATGGCTCGTTTCGGTGGCAATCCTACTACAGGCTCAAACACATCTGTGTATTCTCTAATCATGAAAAATCAACACAACTCATCATTCAGCTCCATATAACCAACAAAGCATTCACCTCACCGCTAGAACCTTCTATGGTATAAAAAATTATGTCGCTATTATCAGGGTGTCTAAGAGATATTTTCTGATCCTGGCAAAATATCCTAGCATCGTACTCACTTAACCAATCCATCCCAAGAATAATTTCGAACCCCATAAAATCAAACACATGCAAACTGCAAACAAACCTATGACCAAACAAGTCAAACTCTAACTGGTCACATCTCAACCCTAGAGTTGCATACCCTCATGCTGGATTCGCAACCCGTATGGAAGTAACTAAATATGTGAGTTCTAGGTTAAGATTATCTATCAAACATCTAGATATAAAAGAATGCGATGCACCGGTTTCAAATAGAACGCTAACAGACGTACCAAAAGTCTGAAGCATACCTCCCAAAACTACCTTTACTTTCTCCTGAGCTATCGGCTTCAAAGTAGCAGGCTCCAATGCATACACCTTGCCATTTCAATCCTAAGCGGGCTCCTTGCATTGATTCTTATAGTGGCATATCTGATCACAGTTGAAGCACCAGATGTTCTTCTTCCTGATCACTTCTTTAGCCTTACTAATACGACACTCATTAGAGAAATGTCACTTTTTATCGCACTTAAAACAGACAATCTCAGACTTCCCTTTCTTGGCCACTCCACCCTTCTAAGCACCCTTCTTGTGGAAGAACTTCCTTTTCTGACCTTGCCCAACCTGGACTTCTGTTACTCTACTCTTCTCCTGACAAGCAAGCATCTCTTCATGTTTCAAAGTCATCTCCACAACCACATCACAGGGATCTCTGATATGTGGTAAAGTAGCCCTGGCCAACTCAAGCTTCAATCTCTTGATAGACTTCTCGTTTCTCTTCATCACTGTGTCCACAATAGCATAACCATATCTGGCTAACTCTTCAAACCAACTAGCATACTCCAGAACAGTCATCTCTCCCTGTTCTAGCTCAGCAAACTTCCGAATTAAGACAGACTGTGCCATTACTGACATGAACCTCTCCTTGAACCTCCTTTTAAACTCTTCTCATGTCATAGCCTCCTCATCCACTGCCATAGTCACACTATTCCACCAAAACAAAGCAGCTCCCTGAAGCTGTCTTGATGCAACCTCCTCTTCTGCTCATCATTGAGCCTTAAGTCAGCAAATATCCTTTCGCGGTGCAACAACCAGTTTTCCATCTTAATAGCATCCTCGGTTCCAATAAATGGCTTCCCTCCAAGCTTAGTATAATCTCCGCTCAACTTAGCATAATCGTTGACAACTGGAGCTTCCTGAACTCCTCATTACACGACTCCAGCAGCAACACCCTCTTGCACCATATTCACGAAAAACTGATACATAGCTTCCATTCCAATCTGCGGGACTCCAGCACCCACATTCTCTGCTTGTGCCTGACCTTGGTTTCTCCTTGTATTAGGCCTAGAATTCCCATCGGTGCCTTCCCCTCCTGGGTTAACTCTTCCTTTTCTACCATCCATATCTGTATTCAAACCTCATGAGATATATAAGAATAACCTAACAAAGATATGAGACTGGGGATAAAGCGTATACTTATATATAGCAAATACAAGTACGTTACTATAACGTTATCCCATACCCCCATCTTACTCTAATTCCTAAGGATTATGTTTTCAAAATCATTTTTAGTTTAAAGTTTTTCATAAACCTATGCTCTAAGACCAAGTTGTAACATCCCGTATCTAGAGGCCAAAAGCTAAGCGCTATAGATGCTACAGTCATCTACAGTATTAACTTCTGGTGAAAAAATACGGTAATGCTAATGGTATCCATAATATCATAAGCAATTGAATATGAAAAAAATCACAGATTTCAAAAACAACATTTTACTGATTACATTTCAAAACAAATTCATATCCAAGTTACTTAATCCCAAAAATGTTTCCCAAGCAATGATCAAATATAATCAATACAACAACAAGCCAAAAGCGACATATAACGATGTCTCCTTAGTTAATAAGAGTTAATATAGTCTATCTGACTTAATATACATAGCGGAATCAAAACAAAATAAACTGAAAATCCTAATTAGTTATCAGTCAGCCACCTGCTCATCTCCGGAAGCTTTATTCACCAAAAGTTACTAAAACCTGAAAACCTCAACCCTCAGCCTACTCAAATCAATTTTGAGCACCCAAGAGTTTAAGGGGAAACAAAAACTTCGAGCCATACATAAAGCCTGGTGTGGATAATACTGTTCATCTCAAATATTTTATGTTAAGTGAGACCAGGCCTCTTAGCTGAACGGGTTTCCCCCACTAACATCCTTTTAAAACATATCTTTTGCAAATCTTTTCCTACAACCAAAACTGGTTAAACTCTGTAAAGCATCATTATGTAAACATATATATCAGTAGTAAATGAACTATCTATTCAAACACTTTAGTTTTGTTTGGCTAACTATTAACCTTTGGCTGACTCGGGCCTACCAGACAATACATCAAAATTTATTTACCATCTGTTAGACACTCCTCTTCTAGATGGTTTGTCCATAACTATCTATTAAATACTTCTCTTCTGGACGGTCTATCCTTAGCTTATCATCTCCCAGGGTCACCTGATCCTAAATGTTTTGTGGGCTCACCAATAACCTATCTGTATACTAACATATATTCCTTTCTGTGTGTATTCATAATTTTAGTCTTACCTATGACAAAGTCCTACACACTAGAATTTTGGACAAAATTAGCTGGGGCTAATAGCTAATGTATAGAGCACGACCCTATACCAGTCCCATCTGGTATTCTAATATCTGAGTCATTTTACTTAGGGATCCCTTCCCAAAATTTCCTTGAAAACCTTTTCAAAATGATTTATAACCTTTAAATCAAACTCAACAAGGAAAATATATATTCTATGCTTTACTCAAAATCACCTTGCCATGTTATATATACTTTACCCAAATCCAGTTGATGAAAACATTTAAATCTTTGAAAGTCCCCCTTTCGAATCTATTGAAAGTACCACTTTCGAAACCATTGAAAGTATCCCTTTCGAAACCATTGACAGTATCCCTTTCGAAACCAAGTAAAATCCTTTCTTTTATCTAGGCCAAAAGGCCAAAACCTTCCTTTCGAAACCATTCTCAAAACCCTTTCGAAACCACTAAAAAACCTTCCTTTTGAAAGCTTTAAAAACCTTAGACATCTTTCTTTTAAAACCTTTAAACATAGCCTATCGAAACCTTTGGAAAACCTTTCCTTCTAATCCTTTCGAAACAACCAGAAAAACCAAACCTTTCGACTCCTTCGAAACCAATGGGGAACCACCCCTTCGAAACCTTCCTTTAAAACCTTTCAAAAACATCAAATCTTAAACTTTCGAAAGCACTTGGGTTCAATTTAAAACACGTGGAAAAACACCTTTCGAAACCATTTAAACCATCTCTTTCGAAAACTTTTTGGGTTATTCTTCAACAAAGAAAAAGGGTTATTAAATCATTTAAGTCAAGGCCTATCTTTTGAAAGCATTCCTAAGTAAAGAAGTGATGGTGTCAAAACCATCCCTTCGATAGCATTGAAGAAGTGGCCAAATTAGAAAACAAACTAACCCCTTCGATACCCTCTAGGTCTAAAGGTAAAGAGCGAAAGCTAAGGGTTTCGACTTAATCAAAAGAAATCATTTAAAAACAAAGGCACAACCCAATCGAAAACATTTCCTTTAAAACCATTTGACATGGTTGAAAGCTAACCATGTCGAATGCTACTTAGTCGAAAGCAAGCAAGCGCGTTTTCATTTAAAAGTAAAGCCTCAACCCCTTCAGAACCCCTGGTTTCGACCCTATACCTTTTGCCTACATCTAATTCACTACGTACCAGTTCCCCGATACCATGTGCATTAGTTTCGACAGTGTCGGAGGCGAAGGTATGGAGGCGGAACCTAGTGCCGAAAGCATCAAAACAGTAAAAATCATGTTTATTTGTCCTTTTAAACTATTTCTTTTGTACCTAACCTGTCTTGTTTGTCTAAATCTGATTGGTTGCCATTTTACTTTTTCAAAAGCACTGCCAATTTACAGAAATAAAAAATTTGATTTATTTACAAAAAGCTCATTCTCCTTTTATAAATATATAAAACGTTTAAGTCTCATACCTTAAATAATTTTATATATCCATTAAAACACTTATGAAAATTCTACAAAAATTCTAGTAAATTTTTTTAATACGTTTTCTAACTTATAAAAATTTCAAACCCAAACCTTTTATTATTTGACCGTAAATAATTTCTAACCCAGATTAACATTTTCTTTTCTAGAAAATTCATATAAAATCCATGAAAATTCAGAAAATTTAAACCCATCTCTAAAATATAATTTCTGGTATATATAAAAATTCGCAAGGCATTTCGATGTCATTTAATAGGGTTTTCATATCAAAACATATCATAAAATCAATATGAACATGTATAAATCATCAACATGTATATATAATTATTCCATCATTCAAAAACCTGGCAAAACATTGCAAAACATTTCGAATTTCTCCTTAAAACCAAAAACAAAACAATGAGAGATGTAAACATTATTCACCTTAGCTTCCGAGATTATAGAGATTAAGATGTGAATGGATTTGAGTTGCTTAAGCTTCTTCCTAGCTTTTCTTAATCTTCTTCAATTTTTTCTTATTAATGGTGGTCGGTCTCTTATTTTTGAAAATTTTGACAAATGAAAAGGAAATGGACGTGTATGGGAAATGGGAATACATGGCCAAGTTTTGAGGATATAGGAATGGCCTCTTTCCTATTTTACCCCTCCTCTATTTCATTTTAACTCTTATCTTAATTCATTAGTTAAATGGCACAACTACCCTTTAATTAAATTAAATCTCAATCCCCTGATCAACACATTATTTTATTTAATTTAACTAATTAAATAACCTAAATAATGTTACCAAAAATATGGGGTGTTACATTGGGTTCAAATATTTTGGAAAGTTTTGTCCAAATGTTTAATATAAATGGAATAGATATATGGAGTAAAATAAAACATGGTGATTTGATGTTTGTAAGAATTTAATTCCCTAAACTATTTTTTAGGAAGTTGAAAACTCTTTTGAAAAGTATGCTTAAAAGTTTTCTTTTGAGATATAGAAATTCTTTTGCAAGTTTGAACTTCAAATGTCGCATACTAATGCCACGTGGATTTCTAAGTTTATATTTATGGAGTAGATAGGGATCACTATCTAGAAAATACAGGTTAAAGGTTTCAGGATATGAATAAAATAAAAATAGTATGTACAACCTGATTTGGAATTTGAAATCAGTCCCAAGCATATATTCATGGAATATTGGTAATGTTATAAAGGTGTTCCAGATCTACAATTGGGTTGTAAGTAAGGTTGCCCTTGTTAACTTAAAAATGGGAATTTCTATATTTTAGTTTATTCGAAGAAGGTTCCTTGTAATTTCCATAAGTTACCTATTTTCTTAAATGTATAAAAAGAGCGGCGTTTGAATTGACAAGGGGTATACCAAAAAGAGAGAGATGTATAAGGTATGGATATTCTTTTACATACTTTACCCTATATATTTCAATAAAAAAAAATTCTTGTAATTTCAAACAAAGTAAAAATATCACTTGTGGTTAATTTATGGAAGATTATAATGGTGATCGTTTTTGGAAGGATAACTCTAATAAAATAAAATATAGAAAGGAGTGCTATAGTTTAGAAATCAATAATCAGAAATAAGAAACGTAGAAATAACGTAATTTATAATAGCATTTATATTAAATATAAATAGCGTAGTAATTATTGGACTAGGATTAATGGACATTAATTACAGATTTAATGGTAATAAATTTGTAATTAATAGAGAATAAAAAGGGAATTGAATAGGGAACTGATTAAGGAATCTAATATGATATTTATGGAGGAATTGAATATACATAATAAATGAATTTTGAAATTAGTGAATGGATTAAAAGGAATAAAATAAGAATTGATTAGAGACTGCCAATTTTGATATTAATGACCAATTATTATTGGTAATGGATATTTGTTAGAACTAAGAAAGAGTCATTGAATTAGTTTTCTGATGTTTGATCTACCGAAGGATCAAGGCTAAGCAAGGCAATTCTGGAGGATTTTCATTACCATTAGAGGTTTTGGCTTGGATATGGGAGCACATATCGACTGATTATATAGATAAGTTGCCTAGAGACAATGATGCAATTTAGGCCATAGTAGATTTGTTCATTTTACTTTCGTCGAACGTAATAGGATTATAGCATCGCTAGCACTTTTGGGATAGGGACCCTTATTCACTAGCGAGTTTGATGAGTTCGCGATCGGCTTTGCGAACGACTTTGAATTTCTGTAGATTTGTTGAGAGCTTGCTTCATGGATTTTGGAGAACCTCGTAGAAGGTAGAAGTGTTTAGGAGGCAAATGAAGAATGCATAGGACCGTTAGGAGTTCTATGTTTATAGACGAAGAAAGCGATTGGAGTTTATAGTTAGGGACATAGTATTCGTTTTGGTTTCCCCTCTTAGAAAGGTTATTAGGTTTGGTACATCGGGGGAGTTGGCACCAAGGATCGTTGGGCCCTTTCGGATTTTAGAGAAGAGTGAGGAGACTTGCTTATTGGATGGAGCTTCTGAACTAGTTAGCGGGAGTCCATGACGTCTTTCATGTTCCACACTTGAGGGAATGTCTACATGATATTGCCTCTGTAGTAGAGCCTGATCAGTCAATTGATGTTGAGACGGAGCCTTTATCCCCCCGTGCTACAACATGCACAGTGGAGCATGGTATTAGAGCCTTCGTAACAAAAAATTAGGTTGGACCGAGTCCAATGGGGAGATAACCCATCGAAAAGCAAATGGGAAACCGAAGAAAAGATGGAGGTTTTTCATCCCAAACTTTCCATTGGTAAAATTTTCTCTCAAAAATTTAGTATTTGATTGTACCATGGTTGCTAGATTGGATGGTAGGATATGGTTGCCACACTTTCTTCTGTTACTTTTGCACTCATATAAAATTTCATATATATGTTTATGATGTTTTCATACATGCCTATATGTCATGATCTTGCATTCACGCTAGGATTAAGCTCATCTGTAGTGTGTTTGCATTTATAATCACATTGCATTTTTGGTTAAGTAGATGGTCATGTAGATTATTGTAGATAACTTGATTGTATTGTTTGTACCAAAATTGAGCACAACACTCTTCGGATGTGTTTGAAGAGATAAAATGAAGAATATAAATGGAAAAAGAGGAAAATCTAACAAACAACCAATAATAAGCAAGAAAAGCACACAGAAACACGCGGATTTAGAGTGGTTCGATGTATGGCCTACGTCCACTACGAAATGATTGACTTTATTGATTTTTGCTTGCTGGTTACAATGTGTTACAATAGTAGAATTCGAGTACAACAGTGATTTCAGCAGAGTTTGGACGTAGAATAGCCAAAAGTCCTTTTTCAGTAGGTCCCGGGCTGCTATTTATAGGCGTAGGCTGCAAATATCCCGCTCAGATCTCGGAAGATCGCTTCTCTCACAGGGTGGGCCCATGCGATCGATCCCTGACCGTTTGGAGTCGATCCATGATCGATGCGAACACAATTCGTATCGATCAGGATTTAGTCCAATCGAGTCGAGATCGATCATGAACATTTTTGAAGATGTACGCAAGCTCCTGTGAAAATTTGATGGCATTTGGACTTGTAGATTTTGAGTTATGATCCATGCAAGTTTGGATTTATTGATGGCTGCTGAGTTCGTATCGCTCCACTTTGCATCGATCTATTCGTATCGCTTCTGGGCACGTGCTCGCTAGTTGACATGGCACTTGCTTTTAGGATCGATCCACATTTTATGCCGAGCGACCGAGTCCCTCACTTGAATGCGCCTTGTTCGTATCCATCCATTATTTTCCCATTCGTATCGGTCCTGTACTTTACTTCGCATCGCTTTACATATACTTTGCTTCGTATCCATGGGCATTGCTTCATTCATATCGATGATTTGAAGGCGCTTCGTATCGACTACCTACGTTCTTCGTATCGCTTCCTTTAAAGGTATGCCTCGCATTGATAAGTCAACTGATCGATACGAGTTGAGTCGGGGTGATCGATATGAAACGTGACTTGCTGATGGATACGAAATAAAGCAACACGATGGATACGAACAGAAATGTACGCGATGGATACGCAGCGTCATGCACTTGATGGATTCGAACAAGATTGATACGAAGGGGGCTGATTCCCTGGATGGATGCGAATTGAGGCTTGCGTAGCTTGTCTACCGATCGATACGAATTGGCCCGATGCAAACAGAGGCTTAACGATGGATACGAATGAGCGAGTTTCCTTGATTTGCATCGATCATAACTTGAGCATACAAACTCCGATTGACTTGAAACTTGGAACGTTGGATTTCATGGCTTTGATTGCCGTGTCATGTTAATTGTAGCTCGATCCGTACTCGGGCAAAATTTACCAGTATCCATAGCGAACCCGTGTATAACTGTTTTCCAGGATGAACGGTCTTTGATTTCCAGTCAATTTCTTGGTGTCACAGCCTTGCCAAAAGGCGGGATAACATTTGCCCTCCAAAGTATGACTGTGAGAACATGACATGCTTTTAAAAGCTGCAATCTTTATTCCGAACAGTTTTATTTGACTTGTCGAACGGTTGTTGTCTTTTCGTCAAAAGATGTAACGTTTGATGGACCTTTAGTAATATAAATAATGAATTGTTGGCTGTTAATTGTTGTACTATGCAATGTTGTAACTGAGTGTTGAATGATAGCAAACTGTTGTTTGTTGTTGTAATTGTCATCAGGTGAGCATCTGATTCCTGTGAATTTTGAAAATTGAGCATTAGTCCGTCATACATGTATGTATGTTAACCTGACTCTCGTTAACGTTCGTACGTTCACGAGTCGTTGTTAGTTTTTTTATCGAATTTCGTATCGATCCTCTCTTGAATCGGTGTGAAATTCGAGTTGTAATAATGCTTGATGGTTGTTTTAGAGTGTCTCTTCGTATCGATCCTCTCCTGGATCGATGTGAAAAGTTGAAAAATTGTTTTTTGTACCGATGGCGATCTACACGGATTGGTTGGTTTTTTTACATGCTTCGTATCGATGGATACGAGTACTAGTGGCCCTCAGAGTAATGGATACGAAGTCGTCATTTCGCATCGATGGATTGCTGATGGATGCAAATAGCCGCTGTCTTGGATCGATGACGAATGGATACAAAGAAGGCTTCTTCGCATCGATCATGGGGGAGAACGTTCCCACCGGTTAACATGTCTGGGAGGTGAATCATCTTGTTCTTTGGTTTCATACCCATATAAATAGAATTTTGTACTTAGAAAACTTTTACTTGCTCTCATTTTCTAGCGTGCCTCCGTATCGATTGAAAAACCAAGAAAGAATCTTGCTTTCGAATCGAACCAAACACCAATCCCTTGAACTAATTGCTGAAATTAGGTAAATAATTGACTAGACTCAATCATAATATGATGGGACTTGAATTCTCGTGTCATCCGATTTACATTCGTGGCCGATTCTGGTGAAGATGAGGTCGAAGGTGGTCGGAGCGAGGTCGAGGAAGGTTAGAGTAGTCTCTATGTTGATTGGGGAAGATGAAGCATGGAGGGATACGAAGTACTCATGGAAGAGACGCTTTGCCTTGACCTCGCATCGATTGGAGAAGGAAGGAAGAATACCCTCGTATCGATCTGGGACGAGGAATTCGTATCGATTTGGAACCGATGGATGGCAGGAGGAAGTTCGTATCGATCTTGGATACAATGTAATCTCGTATCGATGGGAAAGTCTTGTTTTGTATCGATGGCTGGTGGACCTTCGAATCGATTGACTGATATAAAATATGGGGTATGATGACCGACCCGAAAGTGCCGCTGATGATCGATACGAAGTAAGGGATTTTGCATCGATACGGCATGGCCTTGGACGATCGATACGAAATGATGCTCTATGACCGATACGAAGTGATGGTTCCTGGACCGATACGATGCAAATTCTGGTGATCGATTCGAATTTAAACTTTTGACCGATACAAAATCCCTTGCATACTTGTACACTTGACTCCGACGAGCTTCTTCCTTGCATAACTGAACTTAACCATTTCACTGCACATTCGACTGCCTTTCGAAGCTCGTCGATGGAACTGTAACTTAATTGAATTTAACAAACTTTAACTCGGGTCGGTCTCTAAAGTCTGGATGGCACGGTTGTGATGGTCAGCGATGACGGTTACTCCAGTTGAATTCTGAAGTCTTGTCATTTGAACATTTCTCAAAATTTGTAGATTCTTTTTAGTATTATGTAGCACTGCACAACACAATCATGCACTTCACACTGGGGAACACACGAGCTTATTATCATCTAATGATGGTTTTTAATGAGTTGATTAGTTATGGAATCCACAAGTTCACAGCAGCAGGAGCCTCAAAGTTCATCTTCTCCGATAATTGGGATCCCAACCATTGCGACTGAAGTTATAAGTCCAGCTACGGACGAGCTGCCAGGAGCAACTTTTATCGCGAATCCACAAGATTCTGTGCCATCCAATGTCTCCGGAGATATGTTGGGGCGAATATGCTTAAGACACAGTCTATCATTAGACGACGTTCTACTTCTCGAGCCAAATGACAGGCCACACACTCCCCCAGAAGGATTCACAGCCTTTAATCGACATTCGTGCACAGCGGGAACACTTCCTCCTTTCAACCAGTATGTTCGAGAAGTGTTATCTTTCTTTAGAATCACTCTGTCGCAATTACATCCAAATGGATATGCACTGCTGAACAGCCTATTCATTGTTTTCATGGAACATCTCTTTCGGTCCCCGACTCCGGAAGAAGTCAGATACTTGTTTAATGTCAAGAGTCGGGGAGACAATCCTTCATTCACGTTTCTAGAGGCAGTCAGGAATTGCCAAGTGGTGTCGGGATCCTGGACTAGGCTCAGCTACTTTAAGATGGAGTGGTTCTACGTCCGATGTCCTCTAGGATTTGCTAGTCGATGGTTAGCCAAATGTAAGTGCTGCAATTTTTCCAGTAGCTAACGATATAGTCATAATTGACGTTGAAATTAATATCTTCTTTCCTTTACAGCCACAATTCCGCGACCCGAAGGTGCTCACTTTAAAGAAATAGTATGGATTCTTCAGGAAGTACCAGGCGAAATGAGAGATATTGACTCAGTGCTCACAGATAGAAACTTGAGGATTTTTGGGCTAATCGAGCAAAACCAGAGCATAAGACTTGAGGGACCGCTTAGGGCAGCCCTGACGAGACGGGCTAAACATAGAACGCCCGGGATCGTAATTGCTGAGGAGGGCGATGAAGAAAATACGCCCACTGACGACAAACCCGTTACCGGGCCTCCCGATAGTTTTCAGGGTTTAGAGGGAAAGAGAAAAGGCAAGGCAGTAGCACATAAGCGTCATAAGTCTTCGAGATGGAAATCCATAGTCGTGTCCCTACCAGCCTCTGGTGTTAGAATTTCGGAGGCTTCTCCCTAACAAATAGAGAATCCTTTTGAAGGGCTCACTGACATTCCAATTCCGGACTATGTGTCGCTTCAACACGACACCGGATTGGAAGGGCTTCAAAGTGTCTTAGATTTAAGCGAGCCACTTCCTACAAGTGTTGCCAACATATCCGATTGGTCGGGGGGTTTAACACATGCATACATACACTTCACGGCACTACACGATTTTCAATCATAAGTTATTCATTTCTGGAGATTACTGATTTTGCTCTTCTTTCTATTTTACAGATATGATGACTAGGCGAGAATCTATGTTAGGAAGCCTTCGCTCTGCACGCCAGTCATCTAGTTCATACTATGAGTCCCGTAGGAGGGAGGCTGATAGAGACTGCGATCGCGGTTATTCTAGTCAAGAACGTTATGAGAGGGAGAGGGATAGAGATAGAGAATACAAATATTGCTCCCGATCATGCTCTCCATCTCCTCAAGCTCCAACATCACCCTCCGGTCACGGGAAACAATCCTTAGAGCCTCCACGCCAAAAACCGTCTTCTCAAGCTCCCAGGTCTGGTTCAAAGCGCCGTAGAACTGAGGCTGAAACTCCCGCTATCATTGAATAAGCGGTCACTGAGCCCACTGGAGAAGGAGCGATCAGAATCGCCCAGTTGAAAAAAGACTTCCCAAACATTTGTTTTGATGGCTTCATCTTCCCTCCGCATTTAAAGAGAATCCCAGTTGAGGCGGAACAAACTATGCATGATTATATCCATGATGTTTATAACCAATATAGGGAGTGGATGAAGACTGCGGATAAAGCATTAGCGGTGGCCTTTGAGCGGGCAAAAGTAATCGAGAAGTTAGAAACCGATATCGCTCAAAAGGACCGTATAATACAAGTGCTTAACAATGAGGCCAAATCTTCCAGGAAGTCGGAAATAGAGGCCACTAAGAAAGCCAATGAGGCAAATCGGTCCATGGAAAGGATGCGACAGACACATTTTGCTTTAGTTAAGGAGATGGGCCATCAAAACATAACTGTTATAGTTGAAAGGGATGATGCGCTAAAGGAACTTGACGAGCTTAAAGCCAAATTCTCCAAAATCATCAAAGAAAAGGACGATGCCAACAAAGTAGCCCAGGAGGCGTGCGAAAAAGCTGTAGCGCTTCAGGAAAAGAGAGACGCAGCAACACTTAAGGTTTAGGAGGTCGAGGCCAGGATTGAAAATGAAGTGAAGATGGTCGAGTCCAGGTTAGAGGCTGATATTGAAGACCTTCTGGTCACATACAATGCTAACGTCCTGAAGCACCAAAACCTGGCCTAGCTTGATTGCTATCCCTCTCACTTGTATAATGCTTGGGGCTGATTGGTGGAAGATGAAAAAGCCGAACGACAAGCGGAATCAGTCGATGAGTTCGAGCTTGAGAACCGGGTGTTGAGTGAAGATAAAAGAAAGGTTCTCCATGATATCACGATCACATATGAAAAGGAGAAACTCGACACTCGGCATTCGGAAGTTGGAGAGGGTTCTGGTGTTGAGCACCACGATGTAGGTTCTGAAATTCTTGTGCCAACTCAGCCTGAATCTACATCTACGGTTGATCCTCAGCCTGTTCCTGCATATAATCCTGATCAACCGTGGTTGTCTCCAGTTCATGAGTACGTTTCTGAAGCTGTTCCGCCACCTACGAGCCAAACTGAGGAAGGTATTCTAAACATTTCTGGTGCTCATTCAGTGTGGGAAGCGTTACTTGAAGCAATTACTAATAACTTTTTCTTTATCTCTATTCAGTGATAGAGCTTCATCTGCCATGCCTCCTGCAACCCAAGAGTTGCATCACGAGTAGGAGGCTATCATAAAGGAAGTGACCACGACAATGGCCACTGCACCTACGGATGGGGTACAAGGGAGCACACTTACTTTCGATGAACAGATGATGTGGAGGAACTTCTCGTTCATCACAGTGACCCCTTTGCTGATTTGCCGTTTATCATGAGTGGGGGCGTACCTGTGACTAGCTCTTCAGATCCAACTGCTAGCGTTTCCGATGAGGCTCAAACAGTTCGTGAGGAGGAGATAATAGCCGAAATTAACGCCGAGATGGAAGCAGCTACGCGGGGCAGTGGCTTTGGAGGTGGAATGGCGGGACCTGGCCCAGCCCCTTTACGGATGATCTCCCTGGGAGGAACAGTAGTTGATACAAGTGTGCCTCCTCCGCCTGCTAACATTGATCCTTTCCCTCTGACTCCGCCTTCAGGAAGCATTCCTATTCACGTGAGTTCGGAGGAGGAAGTTAACATAATGCCCCCAACTGGAGATCAGCCGCCGAAAGGCATGGGTTCGAAGAGGAAAACAAGTGGCGAATCTAGTGGGTCAACGCCGAAGAAGAAGCCGAGAAAAAAGAAAGAATATATATGTCTTTTCGGCTGATTTTTGGTAGATAGATAGGAATCTACTTTTGCTTTCTTTTTGTAGGCCATGTATAGATGTGGGTTCGGCTCACGCTAGTAGGATTTTTGGTATAATTTTGTACTCATCTTTTTCTCTCAAAGAATAGTTGAAATAAAATTTCATTTTGTCCTTAGCTCAGTTTGCGTTCATTTGTTAAAGTGCTTCGACGCCCGAACTTCCATTCAATATACTTTATGGAGTTTTGGTCTTTAAATCGGACCCAGGTTTAGTTGCTAAGTTCCATAATCATGGTTTCGGGTCGCGATCGAGCGCTAAGTCGAATCTCGATATTGTACTGTTTCAATCAGCGATTGGTACTTAAGTTCTGCCCCCAGTTTAGGGGATAAGTTGAAAAGATTGGTTAACAATCATTATTTGCCTTTAATATGTCGAACCTAACTTCGCTGAAGCAGGACTGAAACAAGATGAGTTCAGGTAGTCAAATCACACTTGCTTATCTATTGGTGATCGCACCCATGCTTTGGGGATTGTACTTGTGGATCGGTGGTCTGTCACACCCGCATAAGGTTTTGAGATACGTCCGCGCTACAGGGACTTAAGTTACTTTATGGGCGGTCAGTCACGCCCGTTTGATATTCAGGACTTCGTTCGCACTTTGAGGACTTAGATTGATTCGTGGGTGGTCAGTCGCACTTGGCTTGCGTTTATACTCCAATCCGCACTTTAGGATTTAGAGTTAGTCAATGTTTATACTCCAGTTCACACTCTAGAAATCCAGAGTTATTTAATGTTTATACTCCGATTCACACTCTGGGAATCTGGAGTTAGTTGATGGATGGTCAATTACACCCATTTGGTATTTATGTTTATACTTCAGCTCGCACTCCAAGAATCTGGAGTTGGCAGACAGATGGTTAGTCACATCTGTTTAGGCTTTAGGATTTCGTTCGCACTCTGGGAACGATGGATTTATCAAGATCGTGGATGGTTGACTCACATCTACCCTGAGTTAACAAGTGAGGTCGTTAGATGGATGGGTCCATCCTCCTCGAACTTGGTTTGAATACGGGCGAAGTTGTTAGGTGGACGGATCCACCCTCTTCGAAACCGCATTTATAAGTTTATACTCCAGTTCGCACTCTGGGAATCTGGAGTTAGTTAAAGGATTATCGTGTATCAATCCTTTTTTGGCTTTAGTGTGATGGCTTGTCCCCGAGCTCGGGTTTCACTTAGTGAGTGACTGGTCACATCACAGTCACTTTCTATTTGAATAAATCCCACCGTATGGTGGAACTTAGCTCTCCGTGCATAGTGATGGTCATACGACGCATTTCAAATAAATCACAGCTCTGCCTCGAAGAGATTGCATTTTATTACTGAAATGAGAAAATACGGCAAAGTCAGTTGCCTTATTACAAATTCAAATTTCGAAATGCATAAACAGACTGCAAATGGAAAGTAAACTGAATAAATAAACAGAGCCTGTTATGTGTAATACCGACGTAGACTTTCGCTGTTCCAGGCTCTTGGCAGAGTAAGACCGTCAACGGTCAATAATTTGAATGTGCCATCTTCGAGCTTTCATTCAATGGCATATGGTCCTTCCCACGTTGGCTTCATATGTGAAGGGATCGGGTAAATTCCCTTGAGGACGAGATCGCTGAGTTCAAAGGTTCAGGGTCAGACCTTGGCATTGTACAATCGGGCGACTCGACTTCGGTATACGACTCCCCTCAAATCAGCCTCTTCTCGCTTCTCATCCAATAAATCCAGAGATTCGGCAAGTAATATAACATTCGTTTTTGGATCATAATAAGTCACACGATGAGAAGGTACTTCCACCTCGACTAGAATAACGGCTTCTGAGCCGTAGGAAAGAGAGAATGGAGTGTGGCCAGTTGCGGATTTGTGGGTTGTCCGATAAGCCCATAGGGCCATAGGAAGTTCATCGACCCATTTTCCCCCGGCCTTTTCCAGTCGTTTCTTCAGAATAGACTTTATAACTTTATTAACAACTTCAACCTGTCCATTCGCTTGAGGGTGTGCAACTGCGGAGAACTTCTTCTGGATGTGGAACCATTGACAGAAATTCTTAAATTCAACATTGTCGAATTGGGCTCCGTTGTCTGTGATGATGGAATGTGGGAGACCAAATCAACAGATAATGTTGCGCAGTACAAAGTTGATCACTTTCGTGATTGTAGCAAGAGGTTCAGCTTCCGCCCACTTGGTAAAGTAATCAACTGCGACGATGGCGTACTTCGCACCACCTTTGGCTAGAGGTAGAGAGCCAATAATGTCAATACCCCATACTGCAAACGGCCATGGACTGACCATCTGAGTTATTTCGGTAGGAGGAGCTCTTGGAATTTGAGCATGCTTCTGACATCTGTCACATTTTCTGGCGTAATCCGATGCATCGCGATTTAAAGTCGGCCAATAGTATCCATATCGGAGCACTTTCTTAGCAAGAGCTTGCCGCCCGGTGTGATCGCTATATTCTCCTTCGTGTACATCATGCAATACTCGTTTGATCTCATCGTGAGCGATACACCGGAGTAAAGGAATAGAGTACCCTCTTCTATACATGACTCCATTCTGGATAGTAAACCGCGAAGATTTTCGAAGAAGTTGTCTCTTTTCACTCCTGCGATCCGGCAGGGTTCCATGCTCGAGATAGTTTCTGAACGGAGTCATCCATGACTCCTCATCGGGAATGACCTCAAATACCCAATCTGCCTCTCTTTGACCAATGCTTAGGGAAGATAACGTTTCCATGGGAACGATTCCCATTTGCTGTGCCTCACATGTACTAGCTAACTTTGCTAATGAGTCAGCTTTTTGATTGCGCTCTCGGGGTATGCAATAAATGGCATAATAATCGAACTGATTCAATGTCTCTTGAACCTGAGCAAGGTACGCAGCCAGTCTTCGGTCTTTGGCCTGGTATTCTCCCCGAACTTGACACACAACTAACTGCGAATCATAATAAATCTCTACAGCAATGATTCTTAAATCTCTGGCAAGTCTCAATCCGGCAAGCAGGGCTTCATATTCGGCTTCGTTGTTGGTCGCACGAAAATTGAACTTTAAAGCATAGCATATAGCTTGGGCTTCAGGAGTTTCAAGCACAACTCCAGCGCCTGAATAGCGGTTGTTTGATGCACCATCAGTATGCAGCTTCCATATATACTTGGGAGATTCACTGGTCTCGGGCAAGTCCTTCGGGATAGTGAATTCAGCTATGAAATCTGCTAGGACTTGTCCTTGAATGGCTCACGTTGGAGTGTAAGTAATGTCAAACTAACTTAGCTCGATATTCCACTTGAATAACCTTCCAGACGTCTCAGGCCGCGTAAGGACCTGTCGTAACGGCTGGTCGGTGTAGACAATGATAGGATGAGACTGAAAATATGGACGGAGCTTCCTCGAGGTAATAACAAGACAATAAGCCAACTTTTCCAGCTTCGGATAATTTCTCTCTGCCCCTGTCAGTCGCTTGCTAATGTAACATACTAGCTGTTGTATCCGATCTTCCTCTCAAACTAGCGCAGCGCTGATTGCATTTTCTGACACTACCAAGTTGATGTACAACCTCTCGTGATCAATAGGCTTTGACAGAATGGTTGGTGAACCGGTGTTCTAAATGCGCCCTCACATTCCATAGTCCATTCAAAGTTCTGTTTCCCTTTTCTGATCAGATCGAAGAAGGGAATGCATTTGTCAATTGATTTTGAAATGAACCTGCTCAATGCCGCTACTTTCCCGTTGAGGCTCTGGACTTGCTTTATAGTTCTTGGGGTCTCAAGATTTCTGATTGCCCAGATCTTTTCGGGATTTGCTTCGATTCCCCAAGTGTTGACGAAAACCCAAGGAATTTTCTAGATGCCACCCCAAAGTGACATTTCAACGGGTTGAGCTTCATTCTATATTCTCGGAGGATATTAAACATTGACTTCAAATCTTTGATATGATCAGTGGAGAATCGCGACTTTACTAGCATGTCATCCACATATACCTCCATGGTTTTTCCGATCTGGTTAGCAAACATTCGATTAACTAACCGTTGATAAGTTTCTCCAGCATTCTTGAGTCCGAAAGGCATAACTTTGTAGCAGTAAAGTCCTAGATCAGTTATGAAGCTGGTATCCTCCTGATCAGGTAAGTGCATGGGTATCTGCTTGTAGCCAGAATACGCATCCATGAAGGATAAGAGTTCATGTCCAGCCGTTGAGTCTACGAGCTGATCGATTCGGGGAAGTGGAAAACTGTCTTTAGGGCAAGCTTTATTTAAGTTTGAGTAGTCAATGCATGTTCTCCATTTCCCGTCAGGCTTTCGGACAAGTACAGGTTTGACACCCATTCCAGATATAATGCATCTCGGATAAACTCGTTCGATTTGAGCTTTTCTACCTCTTCTTTAAGGGCGGCAGATCTCTCTGGATCCATACCACGCCTTTTTTGCTTGACCGGGATATGCCACGGGTCAATATTCAATGTGTGGCTCACGATTTTCGGGGAGATTCCACACATGTCAGAATGTGTCCAGGCAAACACGTCGAGATTTGCTCGGAGAAATTCAACCAATTCCTCTTGCATTTGTTAGCTTAGCTGAGATCCAATCTTTATCATTTTAGAATCGTCATTATCGTCGATCGGAACATCGATCGTCGGTTCGACCGGGGAAGCTTGACTATCTTTACTTTCGTCTTCACTTTTATTATCTCTCGGGTCAAGATCCCTTGGGAATTGGTTATGGTGCCCGGGCCTAGGCCCAGGCATTAGCTGTCAATTCTCAGCAAAGCGGACGCAGAGAGATTCCTCTACGCCCTTTCCTTTTTCTTTTCGCTACGCCTCCCGTAGCTCAGCAACATAACAGGCTCGTCCAATAGCCTGGTCTCCCTGAACGACTCCAACTCCATTGTCGGTAGGGAATTTTAAAATCAGACACCAAGGGGCAATGGCAGCCTTGAACTTGGCTAGGGCCGGTCGGCCCAAAAAAGCATTGTATGGTGAGTCTATGTCCAATACAACAAACTGTAATATCCGGACTCTCCGGCGTTCTGCAATTCCCAATTCCACTGGTAGCTCCACCATCCCAGTGGGTATAGTCGCACTTCCATTAAAGCCATGGATGCAGTACTGACAAGGCCTCAGATCTTTTGCTTCCATTTTCATCTGATCATAAGCTCGCTTAAACAATATATTTACCGAACTTCCACTGTCCACTAGGATCCTCTTCGTCCTAGCAGGACCTATTTGAGGTGAAATGACAAGTGGATCAATGGTTGGGGCTTCGACTATGTCGGCATCCCGGTCTCGAAACATGATGTCGTCAGTCATCGTTTCCTGTTGTTTGGCCAGGGCCCCATCTTCCAAATTACTACAACATTCGAAGCCCGCATGCCTGATAGAGCTGGCATACAACATTCGAAGCTCCGATCTGCTGGATGTGGACCACCACTAACAGTATTTTTCACCAACCTCCCGCTGGTACGAGCGGGTTCCTCCTATCTCGCCTGATTTGGCATATGGTTCTGATTCGATGGGCCTGATCCTCCAAACTGCGGCGCCCGCACAAACTGTTCCAACTTTCTTTCATGTATCAACTTCTCAATAATATCCTGCAAATGACGGCACTCATTCGTGTTATGGCCATATCTATCATGAAATCTGCAAAACTTTCCTGTCTGAATCTGTTTCTCCGTTGACTGCTTTAGAGCAGGCTTCTTATATTGGATAGTATTGCAGGTCTGCAAGTACACATTCTCCAACGACGTATTCAAAGGGGTATAATTATCAAACATAGGAGCTCTATGTCGCGGCCCATGATTCTGATCCCATTTCCAGTTTTGATTTCCATTGCCTTTCTGTTGATTCTGTTTATTCTGTATATTCAATTGTACCTTTCTGAAACTCTCCCCGGTTTGTTTAACAGCCACATTGCTCTGGATTCCTTCCACACTGGGTCCTGCGTCATCCTTCTTCCTATACTATTTCGCATCCTCCCATCTCAAGAATTGGGCTGCCTTGGAATAGAAATGGTCCAATGACCTAGGAGGTTTTCCGACCAACCAGTTGCCGAACTCGGGATCGGGATCAATACCTTAGTTAGTGCCATCAGAATTGAGTTATCATTGGGATTACTAATCTCAGCACATGAAGCATGAAATCTCTCCAAATAACGCCTAAGTGTCTCTCCAAGAGCTTGAGTGACACTGGACAAAATATTAACATACTTCGGCCTTGTAACATGCATGTGAAATTGCTTAAAAAACTTTGTTGCAAACTGATCAAAATATGAGATAGGTCGAGGTGGTAAATGAGTAAACCACATAGTTGCTATGCCCCCTAGAGAAATCAGGAAACTTCGGCACTTAATTGCATCGTCAGTTCATGCAGCATTCATCAACCATTCGTACTTTAAGATATGCTGAATAGGATCAGAGCTCCCTTTATAAACGAGTAGAGTTGGCATCTTGAATCACTGAGGTGGTTCAGCATAGAGAATATCATCAGTGAAAGGGGTATGACTCTGGGAGATTCCCCAGTCATCGTTAGTAAGGCCCTGACTTTCGCGGATCATTTGACTGATCATTTTCGGGATATCCGACATCTGGATGTTTTGGGCATGCTGAGCCAAGGTGTGGTCGGGTTCCACAATGCAAGGAGGGGCCGGTGGCGGTCGACGGTCCATGTCTCGCCTCCTTGGTTCTAAGTTTTCAGGGACATAAGGCTCAGGAGTATGATTGCGTTGGCGGTGGGTCGGATCCGTTCGGTTCCGAGCATCAACTCCCAATTCAGTAGCAGTGGTAGTACGGTTGTCGATAAGGTGATATGGGGCAGTACCTCCTCGGGAGGAGGGTCTAGTCTGATGGCTGGTTGACGGGCCAACTCTCGGTTGCCCAAGATTCAATGTGTGCTGATGCCCAGTGGCTTGTATGTAACTTTCGTCCAGCCGTGGGCGCGTGGATCTATGATTAAAGTAAGAAGAAGCTGAACTTTCAGTGGATGAATAGGAAGCCTGATCCCTTCTAGATCTCCTTCGTCTTTGATGGTTTAGTTGATTGGTCAATTCCGCATTAGCATGGAGTTGCTGAATAAGTTGCTGGCGGCTTTGTGTTAGTTCTTGCATTAGCAATTGAAATTCTTCCCTGGTGATAGGGCCTTGCGGATCTAATGGTCCGGCAGCATTCTGATCGGTAGAAGGTAGTTGTACTTGGTTCTGTCTATCCCGTCCTTCTGGATCTGCAGCTGTTGAAGTAGTCCTAGTGTTAACCATGATGAATATCGAAGCTCTTTCCTAGACTTGATGCAAATCTGAATAGGATGGAAGAACTTTAAACTTGAAATCTGGATCTTCTTCTTAGATTTACGCAATCCGATATCGATAGTAGATCCAACGAGCAGGAGAAAAATTGGGTTTTCTCGGTGAAAGCACCAAAGTGTTTGTACCAAAATTGGGCACAACACTCTTCGGATGTGTTTAAAGAGATAAAATGAATAATATAAATGGAAAAGGAGGAAAATCTAACAAACACACCAGTAATAAAAAAGAAAAGCACACAGAAACACGCGGATTTAGAGTGGTTCGACATATGGTCTAAGTCCACTATGAAATGATTGACTTTATTGATTTTTGCTTGCTAGTTACAATGTGTTACAACAGTAGAATTCGAGTACAATAGTGATTTCGGCAGAGTCTAGACGTAAAAGAGCCAAAAGTCCATTTTTAGTAGGTCCTGGACTGCTATTTATAGGCATATGCTACAAATATCCCGCTCAGATCTCGGAAGACCGCTTCTCTCACGTGGGTGGGCCCACGCGATCGATCCCTGACCGTTTGGAGTCGATCCATGATCGATGCGAACGCAATTCGTATCGATCAGGATTTAGTCCAATCGAGTCGGGATCGATCAAGAACATTCTTGAAGATGTACGCAAGCTCCTATGAAAATTTGGTTGCATTTGGACTTGTAGATTTTGAGTTATGATCGATGCAAGTTTGGATTTATTGATGACTGCTGAGTTCGTATCGCTCCACTTCGCATCGATCTGTTCGTATCGCTTCTGGGCACGTGCTCGCTAGTTGATGTGGCACTTGCTTTTAGGATCGGTCCACATTTTATGCCGAGCGACCAAGTCCCTCACTTGAATGCGCCCTGTTCGTATCCATCAATTGTTTTCCCATTTGTATCGGTCCTGTACTTTACTTCGCATCGCTTTACATATACTTTGCTTCGCATCCATGGGCATTGGTTCATTCGTATCGATGATTTGAAGGCGCTTCGTATCGATCACTACCTGCGTTCTTCATATCGCTTCCTTTAAAGGTATGCCTCGCATCGATAAGTCAACTGATCGATACGAGTTGAGTCGGGGTGATCGATATGAAACGTGACTTACTGATGGATACGAAATAAAGCAACACGGTGGATATGAACAGCAATGTACGCGATGGATACGCAGCGTCATGCACCTGATGGATTCGAACAAGATTGATACGAAGGAGGTTGATTCCCTGGATGGATGCGAATTGAAGCTTGCGGAGCTTGTCTACCGATCGATACGAATTGGACCGATGCGAACAGAGGCTTAACGATGGATACGAATGAGCGAGTTTCCCTGATTTGCATCGATCATAACTTGAGCATACAAGATTGACTTGAAACTTGGAAAGTTGGCTTTCATGGCTTTGATTGCCGTATCATGTTAATTGTAGCTTGATCCGGACTCGGGCAAAATTTACCAGTATCCATAGCGAACCCGTGTATAAATGTTTTCCAAGATGAACGGTCTTTGATTTCCAGTCAATTTCTTAGTGTCACGGCCTTACCAAAAGGCGGGATAATATGTATAACATGGTTGTTGAGTGCGCGTTGCATCGTTTTCCCTTGGTGATTTCGAAGGCGAAATCCTTTTTAAAGGAGGAGACTGTAACACTCTGTAAAAATTTAATAATTAAAGTAAAGTTAAAAATGGAAATTTTGTAAGTTTCAAAAATTGACCATAGGAGTTGCACCATTACGTCCGTAGTGATTTTCTGATCAATTTCCATATATAATATGTTGAAATCGGAGTTTAAACGGAGAAGTTATGGACGTTTGAAGTTTCGCATTTGAAATTTAAATATCTGAATTTGAATTTAAAAGTTTGAATTTTGATTAGCTGACATTAACGTTTGAGTTAACATGGCTTAGCATAAGAATTAATTAAGTAACTAATGAATTTAATACAGTACTTAATAAAATTAAGCGGAACAAAAATATGCGGTCAAGAGAGGGGGGAGTAGTCGACCCCTCAACCATGATCGGTCGACCGCTAGCGGTCGATCGGTGGATGGTGGCGGTCGACCGCCACCAAATGGCGGCGGCTAGGGTTTAGTTATTTTGATCATCCTGATTCATTTATTTTTAATCCAAGGATCATCGTTCCTTCCCACCTCTATAAATAGACCCCTAGACCCTTTTCGCCCCCCAACCAATTTTCTTCATAAAATTCTATAGCAAAAGCGGAGCTTTGTCAAAATATTTCCCCTTAGGGTTTCAGAAAACAGTAAACTTTTAGGTAAGAAATTCTAATTTCTAATCTCTATTTCAAATTAAATCCTCCTTCTCTATATCTTCTGATTTCTAAAATCTAACACACACACATATACACATATAGAAACACACACAAAAAATCTATTTGTTGTATACTAAAAGAGGAAAATCTAACAGAGAATTAGGAGTGGAATAAATCAGGTCTCATCTTCTTTGGATTTTAGAATCAATTGGGGTTTTTAGGTAAGAGGTTTAGATGTTTAATTCTTTTGATTTCTATCCCTACTCCTCTTATTTTCTGATTTTGAATCAAATTCCTTATGCAATTCACTTTTTCATATATTTCAAAAGAGGAGATCTGGAAGGAAATTAAGCGCGGTGAAATCAAATCCTGTTAGAAAACAAGAAATTATCTATGAATGGAAATATCAAGTTTTTTTTTGTAATTGAGTAGTTTTATTTGGATTTGATGTATGCCTTAGAAGAATTTGGTAAACGAAAATATTACATATAAAACCTCAGAATTTCCCTAAATAAATGTCAATCTTCGAATCTGTTGGAATTTCAATTGTTCTGTATTAATATAGTAGAATCATATCCGTGTTTGAGATTTAAACAATTTGCAATCTATTCCATTTTGTATCTTTTGATTTCTCTTGTAGTGTTAAAGGGTTCTAGAAAATAAATAAAATAAGAAATGGTGTGCAAAGTATGAAATTAACTATTTATAGTTTGCACCACCTAATTCTATGAACCAAATAATTATGAATCTTGTTTTCACTCCAAGGTGGAAATTGCAAAAGTTGAATTGAATATGAAAGGTTTAAATTGTAAGATTTGTTCCTTGAAATAGAGGAGTTAATTTTATTATATTAATACGAGATGAGTTTGGTATTATTCCCTTTTGTGTATACAAGTTAAATGTTGGCTAAGGATATTAGCTGTATTTTTTTTGGAATTACGACTTGTATATGTTTGACATTTAAATTAATTAGCGGTTCCTTATATAATGACTTGAAATATTTTAGTTAATGTAACGGTTAGATCTTAAATTCCACGTGTGTGTGTGTGTATGTGTGATATATTAACATATAAATTCTAACGTAATGATTATAGTGTATTGATTAACACTAATAGTGTAATTAATAGCATTAAATTCTTAGGTTGATAGCTAATAGAGGTTATGGAGTCCAATCCGTAATTAAAGGCGTAATAAGTAGTTACCATGTATGGCCTAAATTATTGATTGCGAAGGATAGTGTATATATACAAATATATATATATATATGTATGTATATATGTATATATATATATATATGAAGTATGACTAAGTTACAAGGGATGTGAAGTCAATCTAAAGTTACATAGAAGCCTGCCTAGTTAAATCTGGCTACCAGCATCGTGACTTTGGATACTAATATGAGACATCGCCTATAATAATAACCCCAATGGACGCGAGGTTAGTCCCAATTCTATAGGGTAAACCTGCCCAGTTAATCTGGCTACTAGTACCTACGAATAGCCAGACTAATGTGAGACGTCACGAGTGTGTTATGGGTCAGAATCATGTTATTGATACAATAGAAGGAATCTTTAGCAGGGGTTCGTTTCAGGTTAAATGTATTAAGTGGCTATTGTAGGGCCCGCCTTTTTCCTTAGGAGAAGTATTAAGTGGCTTAACGGGATTATTCATGATGTTAATTAGTGAGAACCACGTAGGGACACACCTTGGGTTATGTCTCAAATGACAGGGATCTGCCTATTTCATAGGCATTAAATGGTCATAGTCTACCTAATTCCCAATAAAAGATATGAAGTGGTTATGGTTCTTTCTCTCGCATCGTTAACAATTAGTTGTGTTAGAATTTGGAAATGGGATAGGTTTTAAATGACAGGGACCTGCCTATTTTATAGGTATTAAATGGTTAGAGTCTTCCTAATTCCCAATGAAAGGTATTACGTGATTTGAATGTTTTTTCTTGCATCATAAATGGTAGATGTGTTAATTTTAGAATTGGACCGGAAAGGCCTTTGGGCCTATAGTTAAAGTTATTAGTATTTATAGCAACCACCGTCTAGGGTAACTGTTGCGTTTGGTATAGTTTTATATACGTAAGACATATTTCTTATTTAAATAATACTGCCTAAGTACAATTATGGTAAACTAGATATTTTCATTTCACCAGAATTTATTGTTCCGATACACTCCTCATTACAATACATAGTTAGAGGAGTAGTGCTGATTTAGAAGACGAAGGTAGAGATGAAGACTTGTGGCAGTTATCTATCTATTTATGCTTTTTAGAATTTTTTAGTATACTCAGCTCCGGTAGTTACGTTATTTGGAAATATTATAAACTTTAAGTTTTATGTAGACATGCTGCGATATTTGATAACATGTATATTTCTGAAATGGATTTCTTTTGTGAAATGGGTACTCGTTTCAGATACTATATTTTATTCCATTCTGCTGTGTGATTCTGAAAGTATAGAAAAATAGCTCTGTGTACTGTGTATTGGTTTAAGTTTTATCAACCTAACATCTCGCTTTGAGATGGACCTAAGGTTCGACATGCTTTTATTGGGTCGAAATTAGGTCCGTTTCGTTTCGGGTTTTTATAGTGAATTACTCATTACCATGAGGGCACCAGAGGATACGTATGTGTGATTATTTAAACAATTACAGAATAACTCATTGAGAGTCCTCTTTAGATTAAAAGTCAAATGTAAGATATCACGTGACAATGTACAGTTGTCTTTTGACTTGAGAATACCATGAATCTTAAGCGTTTAAGCTATACTTTGATTATGGTCATTCACACAATAATGATGATCGTGTTAAGACCATAATTATGTATAAGTTGAACCGCTTAAAGCGAAATACTATTCAAGAGAGGATTTATCTCATTTGAATAGAATGTTAGTATTATTGGATCAAGCACACTAGCAAAGGAGCAAAAAAGGACAAACTAAAAATAAAATCATTTTTAGTAAGTTTGCACTTGATCTTTGATATGTGAAAAGTAATATTAAATTTAAATTTTAAATATTGCTATCTCAATAGAATTAGTTTTGATTAACTAAGTGATATTTGCTCAAACATAACATTAAATGTGAAACATTTTATTGTTAACTAGAATGACATTTATTCAATTTAATTTTCTGATAAAAATAATATTGTAAATATAATCAAATATCAAATATTTTAATAACCAAACGATATCCTATTATGCATGCACATGCTTGTGTATGTATGCATAAATTTAGGTTAATAGTTTAACACATATTTGGTTTTATTAATTTATGATAAGATACACTAATGTTTAATTTTTTATTGCAACAAACAAATGCAAAATGTATTTCCAATAATGGTAGTATGCCTATAATTTTGATATGAACTTAGTGGTGCAAGTTACATACAAAACGTAATTCGTATACGTAAGTTATAAAAGTTAAAAGTTTTAGGGTTATGTGTAAATAAAATATATAATCAACTTAAACATAACTGATGCAATATACATGATTTTATGGGGACTTTTGCGAAATTACCAAACCTTAGTTCTATTGTCACCTCCCTCAACTTCGATTAATTTTTCTCATTGCCTCCAGCCATCAAAACATTGCACTGTCTACACCATCAAATCGAGCTCATCGATTCGAGTTCATCCATAGTCACCGTGCCATCTTCGATGCACCATCGACCTCGCCAGAAATTTCCAGACTGAAACACTAAGTTGATCATAGTGCCATTACAGCTAACGTTGAGCCATCGTGTCACCACTATTATAATTTGGTACCTACGACGTGCAATCTCATGCCTGTCTCATCTACTCCGATGGAATTTGATCATCGGTCAAATTGGATGACCATGATTTCTAACGAACCGATCATCGGATTAATGAGTAAGCTATTGCATATTTTCCATCTTATCAATTTTGATACTTTTTTACCGGTATTTGACAGAGTTTTACATAAATTTTATATTAGTTAGTAGATGGTTACCTATCAAACCTTGCCGATCGATTACACATTAAACCCTTAACATCGCCTTTTAGTGAACTCATTCTCCAATTAAACTAATGGTGTGCAATGTCATTAATTAAAGTTTAAGCTCAATAGTGGAACGAGTCTATGTCACTAAATAGAGGCTCTATGAGTCTACTTATAGCATCAAACACAAAAAAATATTCTTATTATACTTTCACTGGGATGATTTTATTAATTAATTAGCTCCATTGACCCAATTAAATAATAAACAGTTAGCTATTATCAATATGGTTAGCTTTTATTACCAATCAATATTAATACTTCGATTACCATTTGTATATTATTTAATAAATATAATTTTTAACCTGTATAAATGATTAAATAAATATACAACAATTATATATTTTATCAATTAATTTTTCATCCCTTTAATAATATTAATAAAATAATAATTATATTAATATAATGATTATATTAATTTTCCATAACAATTTATAACATTTATAAATTATTCCATTTAAGTTTATTTTGGATGCACGTTAAAAGTTATGATTGTTGACTTCCTGATGTGAACTTAGCCATTGATGGTATTTAAACAATTTATATATTAAAGCTTGTATCGACTTTGCTGAAGCACACCTGTTGACTAAAGTATAGTTGATTACAGACCATCTAGGTGAAATTTATAAGCAATTGAACTTGTGTCCACTACTATGCTTCAGTAAAGTATGTACGTATTTTAATATTCAAATTGTTTATATATTGTTATTGAGGCCTAAGTACATACCTAAGAGACACAACCATAACTGTTAACGTGTGTCCAGAATTGACTTAAATAAATAATTTAAAAATTTTATCGATTGTTGTAGAAAAATAATATAATTTCTACATTAATTCAATCATTATTTCATTAATATTATTAGAGGGTTGAAAAACTAATTGATAAAATATATGATTGTTATATGTTTATTTAAATATAGCCAAAAATATAATATTGACTAAATAATAAATAATGTACGGTGGCCAAAATTATAAATATTGATTAATAATTAGAAGGCTAAACATATTGATAATAACCAAATGGTTTATTATAATAAGGTTGTTGGACCTAATTAATAAATATAGTTCGGCCTATGGAAATATATTAAAGGGATATTTTTAGCATCTGGTGCTATAAATAAACTCGTAGAGTCTTTATTCAGTGACACGGTACTATTCTACCATCGAGTCAAAACTTTAATCCATGGCTTTGCATACCATTAGCTGAATTGGAGAATGAGTTTTCTGAATGGTGATGTTGGGGGTTTAACGTGATCGATCTACAAGATCGGATATGCAATTGCCTACTAACGAATATAAAACTTGTGTAAAACTTTTTCAAATACAAGTAAACAAGATATCAAAATCTTCGAAGAGATAAGAAATATGCAAGTGGTCGCTCATCGATCCGATGACTAGGTCGTTAGAAAATCAAGGTGAAAGAGCTGCCATATTTGATTTCACATACGTTCAACTTCCATTGGAGAAGACGAAGCTAGCATAAGATTGCTTGTTGCAAGCAGTAGGTACAATGGCGGTGATGTAGTGTCTAACGACCTATATTTTACGTATCAAATGGTCGTAAAATATTATTTTTAAATTCATATTGGGCCGTATGACTATATAACTTTGGACGCTATCGAGTATTGACATTTTTGATTCATAGAAATTTTCTGGATGATTTTGACCCTGATTTATTTTCGGCATTTTCAATGGCCGTACGTATTACACTGATATACGTGCACCTTTATGCACCAAAGAATTTAGATGAATGGAAAACGTTCTTGGGTTAAGAAGATAGTGTATAGGTTGCGTAGACAAAAAATTTCAAGATTGGACGTTCCGGCAGTCCGTATGACTTTAAAATGCCCAAAAATAGCTTCCTAGAGTACAGTTTCGGATTTCGATGAAATTTGTGTCGTTGGAACGGAAAAAATACGACGATTCGTGCATTTGAAGAATCGTCGCAATCAGACATTCTTAAAAGTCGTACGGACACAAAATGCATGTTGAAATTTTCAAAATTGAAGAAAAAAAGTTAGACTCAAACCCTAACCCTGCCCCTACTCCGTAAATATTTCTAGGCCTATCAACGAATACAAACGGATGTGGATATTGCTATATCCGCATTCAAAAATTTAAATCCACATCCAAATTTGCATCAGATATCCACGGATATCAAAAATTTACATTTGCATCCGCATCATGGATTTTTTCGGATATCCGAAAATATCCGCATCCAGAAATTAGATGCGGATATTCTTGGATATCCGAAAATATCCGAAATATCCGCATCTGAAAACTAAGCAAGGATTTTGTTGCATGATTTTTTTTAAATAAAACATCACAATTTAAATACGTCATTTTCTCAAATAACATTGGGACATATAAAATACAATACTTCATCGGGTTTTTTCAAATGATAAAAATAGTAACACACATAATATTAAATAAGTTCATACAATACTACAATTTAAAGATTAAATAAAAACATAATAAAATAAAGCAAAATATTAAAAATATCTTTTAATTTTTTTGTTCTTTCTTCTACCCACCACAGCTTTCCACGGTTCCTGCAAAGAAAAGTATAAATGAATCAATATAGAACATGTAGTATTAGCAAACAAATTTAACTCAAAAGGCATGTTATAATCATAAGCTACATCAATACTAAACTGTTATGAAGGTGAAAAGTGATATAAGCAGCAGAAAAGTTTGATGACACTAGATAAAAGAAGCCAAAGGTGGCAATGTTCAGAAAAGCTTATATTTTGATTAGAAATTAAGCCAACTATTAAGCCAAAGGTAACACTAGATATAAGCAGCAGAAAACTATATTTATGTATATGGGATTATGTCTTGCAAAGAATATTTACTTTGAACGTTGAGAGAAATCAACTATGAATTCCAAAAAAGTGGAGTATATTTGAAACTCATTCAACTGATCATTGTATCATATATGAAATGTTAATTCAGATCTAATTCTTTTGTAATAACTTCAAAAGATTTTACCCTACTGTATTATCAAATTCCTATTCTGCATTTCTGGTTCAAGGAATCAAAGGTGACAATCAAGCGGGATAATCATTATATGTTATAAGTACCAAAGAACCGAGTTTTGAGAATTATAAAATGAAGGTGAAACTTGCTGGGGTGTCTTTTGTTATCAGTACCAAAGAATTGAGAACTGAGAATTATAAACTAAGTTTAATAATAGCTAATCATTATACTAAGAATTATAAACCGAGTTAATAACAGCTCATTTATAATCTTCAACTTAAATTACAGACTTATCATAATTATTGAAGCAGATTAAATAAGCTTCAACTTAAATTAGAAGATCAAACAAATATACAAAATAATATGTAATTTTAGAAATACCAGAGTAGTTTTCAAAATGCTGGAGAAAGGCAAGCGGCAACACGCGACTAGTGCTGGAGCCTAGTGTAACATCCTGTATCTAGAGGGCAAATGCTCAGCACTACAGATGCTGCAGTCATCTATAGTATTAACTTCTGTTGACAAAAGACGACAATGTTAATCGTATCCATAATATCAGAAGCACTTAAATAGGAATAAAATCACAGATTTCTAAAAAAAATACATTTTGCCGATTACATTTCAAAACAATTTCATATCCAAGTTACATAATCCCTTAACCGTTTCCTAGGTACTGATCAAATATAGTCATAATGTACACAGCGGAATCAAACTAAAATAAATAGAACTAAAATTCCTAAATTAGCTATTTGTCAGCCACCTGCTCGTCTCCGGAAGCTTATTCGCCAAAATCTTAAAAACCTGAAAACCTTAACCCTCAGCCTACTCAAATCAATTTTGAGCACCCGAGAGTTTAAGTGGAAACAAAAACTTCAAGTCAGACATAAAGTCTGGTGTGAATAATACTGTTCATCTCTGTTATTTTATGTTAAGTGAGACCATGCCGCTTAGCGGAACGGGTTTCCCCTCACTAACATTTCTTTTGCAAATCTTTTCCTGCAACCAAAACTATTCAAATATCTGTAAAGCATCATCATGTAACATACATATATCAGGTAATAAATGAACTATCTTTTCAAACATATTAGTTTTGTTTGGCTAACTTTAACCTTTGGTTGACTCGGGCCTACCAGACACTATCAAAATTTATCTAACATCTGTTGGACATTCCTTTTATTTTTGGACGATCTATCCTTAACTATCTATTAAATATTTCTCTTTTGGACGATCTGTCCTTAACTTATCATCCTCCAGGGTCACCTGATCCTAAAGGTTTTGCGGGCTCAGCAACAACCTATCTATATACAAAAATATATTCCTTTCTGTATGTACCCATAATTTTAGACTTAACTTTAACAAAGCCCTACACATTGAAATTTTGGACTAAATTAGCTGGGGCTAATAACTAATGTATAGGGCGTGACCTATACCAGTCTCATCTGGTATTCTAATATCTGAGTCATTTTACTTAGGGATATCTTCCCAAAAAATTTCTTGAAAACCTTCCCAAAATGATTTAAACCTTTAAATCAAACTCAAAGAAGGAAAATTATATAATCTCCATGCTTTACTCAAAATCACCTTGCCATGTTATATATACTTTACTCAAATCTTAGTTGATGAAAACAATTAACTTTTGAAAGACCCCCTTTCGAAACCATTGAAAGTACCCCTTTCGAAACCAAGTAAAACCATTTCTTTTATCTAGGCTGAAAGGCCAAAACCTTCCTTTCGAAACCATTCTCAAAACCCTTTCTAAACCTTTGGAAATCTTCCTTTCGAAAGCTTTTTAAAAACCACAGACATCTTTCTTTTAAAATCTTTAAACATTGCCTTTCAAAACCTTTGGAAAACCTTTCCTTTCGAAACCATCATAAAAACAACACCTTTCGACTCCTATGAAACCTTTGGGGAGCCACCCCTTCGAAATCTCTTTTAAAACCTTTTGAAAGCATTAATCTAAACCTTTCAAAAGCACTTGGGTTCAATTTAAAACCTGTGGAAACCTTTCGAAACCATTCAAATTTTACTCCTTTGAAACCCTTTGAAAAACGTTTCGGTCGAAATCATTTGGATTATGCCTTCAAGTAGAGCAAAAGGATCATAAACCCGTTAACGTTGAAAGCATGTCATGTTGAAATCATTCAAATCATCTCTTTCAAAACCGAGTCAGGTTATACTTCAATTGAGAAAAAGGGTCATTAAACCATTTTAGTCGAAAGCCATTCTTTCGAAAGCATTTCCTAAGTAAAGAAGTGATGGTGTCGAAACCATCCCTTCGAAAGCATTGGAGAAGTGGGAAAATTTTAGAAAACAAGTAACTCTTTCGAAACCCTCTGGGTCGAACGGTAAAAAGGTGGCAGCTAGGTGTTTCGACTTAGTCGAAAGCATTCATTTATAAACAAAGATGCAACACAACCGAAACCATTTCACTTTAAACCATTTGACCTGGTTGAAACCCAACCAAGTCGAAAGCAAGCAGGCGTATTTTCCTTTTAAAACAATTCAAAGATTCAACCTGTAACGACCCGCCATCCTACGACTAGGAAGACGCATCGTTTTGAAGAAAAGAAAGAGGTGAGAAAGTAGAAAAGAAGAGAAGAAAGAAAGAACAATAACAGAATCTCAACAGCGGAACAAATAAATTATATTAATAACAAAAGTATTACATCATATACAATGATTATCAGAGTTATACAGATTATACAACACATTCTAGACAGTTATAAACATCTGTCTAGTTATTACAACTCAACACAAAACTCTATTCAGAGATTAACACAACGGAACTACTATCTATATCTACAACGCCGAAGCCTCCTACTCCATTGCTCCTCCAGATAACTCGTCAAAGATAACCTGAATCCCTTGGCTACTCGTAAAAATTTGAGTACCCAAAAGTTTATAAAACAGAAATAAACACTTGGGTCAGACATGGGTCTGGTGTGAGTAACAGGTTAAACTTATTTAACTTCAAAACCTTTTGAAAGAAAAGGTATCACGTAAGACTCCCCACAAATAAACATGGGTAAGTTTTTACCTTACGCTAACCAAAACATTTGATAGGAAATTCGATTGTATTATAATAGGTCTAAGGTTTTCAAATAAATATGAAATAGCTGAAATTGTTACATTATTAAATTCCAGCATACATAGGTATACAATCAAGTCCGTTATCACTTATTGGAAGTTGGGTTTCCATACAATGGCAGGGCTACCGGGGTACCGCCCGTCACAGTACGTGGCCTAGATCACCGTACCGAGGATCACTCCCAATCCCCTGCAACACAAGGCCGGAACATCCCTTACTGGATAATTCCCGCACAAGATATCCCAGCAGTTGTTGCAATTCAACTGCCCACTCAATCGAATAATAAGAAGGGACCTCTAGACAGGGATAATCTTGTCCTACTTGGGTGCTCCCCACTAACCTTGCTGCACCTCCCCTGTTTTAGCCATTCCCGGTTTGATGAGGCTTGAGGCTACGATTACCTTTAATCAGGACATCACTTAGAATGCTCATCGTCCACCTGACGATGTTATAAAAGCATTCAATCCATACAAGTTCGTTCCGGGTTCGAACGAAACCGAAGGCATTATCTCATTACACTCGTATTGGAATCACCCTCAGAGTTAACGACCATAACCCTTGCACTCTGAATCTTCATCTCGAATCTGAAAGTACTATCTCCGTCAACTCATTACGGAATCACCTTCAGAGTTATATTGACAAAGAATAGTTCTTACACCTCGAGTCTTCACTTGCTCCATTTTGATTTCACGACCTAACATAAATTTGGATCGATGTGGTATTCGGGTCTCCAGACCTGGAATCCCGGTATACGGAAACCCGATCCCGGTCTCATCGAAATCCAAAACGTATCTTTTAAGGTTAAGTTGTTTTAAAGGTTAAAACAATTCAATTCTATTATCTATTTACATACAGATAGATAATTCACAATAGATAATCGACATTATCATTAAAAGCAGATAATCCATATCATCATCATTATACAACCAAAGCATCCAAATCATACAGTATCAATTATCTCATCTCTGAGAAACCATTCAAGGTAAATCAATATCATTCAATTCATAAGCAATGATTTATTAATCACCATCTATAATTAATTTAAAATGAATTAAATTAAATACTTCATCTTTAATTAATTTAAAGTAAATTAAATTAACTCCTTTCATCATTAACAATCTTGCTTAAGTTACTATTAATTAATTATCAATTAATTAATCAACCCTTATCCAATTATTCATTTTAATTAATCATCCTTGATTAATTAACATTTAATTACATTCAAGTAATTAACACTTAAATTAATTTCACAAATTAATTATTCTTAACCTCTTATAGTAATTAACCTTTAATTACTTTATTAATTAATTAACTAAAATTAATTACCTTAATCCTTAATTAATTACATTAATTAATCACTCAGTTATTAATTATTCCTTAATTAATCAATTCTTAATTATATCATTAATTATATTAATTAATGATCCTTAATTACATTTTATCATTACTTAATTACATTAAGTAATTAATCTTTAATTAAACCATAATTTATTAATCACTATTGATTAATCACATTCAGTAATTAACTACCCTTAATTACTTCTTAAAATAAATTAATTATTCCTTTGATTAATTTCCATTAAGTAATTAACTACCCTTAATTACTTTATTAATTACATCAGTAATTATCCATTAATTACTTCCTAAGTAATTATACCTCATTAAATTACATTTAGTAATTACTTCACAAATCATTAAATGCTTATCTTATATTAATTAAACTTAATTAATTAACTTAACTAATCAATTTAAACTCAATTAATTACAATGAGTAATTAATCTCTGAATTACTTCCATTAAGTAATTTTATTAAACAATTTCATAAATGATTATCTTTTAAATTAATTAATCTAATTAATTATCTAAATTAATCACATTAATTAATTATCCTTAGTTAATGATCTACATTAACTATTAACTATTTTAATTATCTTTCTAAAATAATTAAACATTAATTAACCGTTATTAATTACAACTTAATTAATTCTAATAAATTAATCTCTAATTAATTAAGTACTTAATAATAACTTAATGTAAACCTTAATTATTTATTAATTTATTCCTAACCATTAACTTATAAAATTAATGATCCTTAATTCAAATTAATTAACCTTTAAATTAATTTAATTAATCCTTCATCAATCAATTTTTAAACCCTTAATTACTAATTTATTAACCCAAGTCATAAATTAATTAAATTGATTAATTATCTTTAATTACCTTAATAATTATTTTATCCTAATTTATTAAATCTTAATTTTCTTTAAGATAAACTTATCTCTTATAAATGATTAAATTATCATTAATAAAGCATTTAAAACAATTTACTTTTAAATTTCTTTTTAAATTTAAGATTTAAAATGAATTCAAATTTAACTTTAACAAAGTTTTTTAAAAACATTTAAAATACTTTAAAATCTCATGTCAAAGAAATACATGCCTTATAAAAGAAATTTAAGAATTATAAAACTAAATTCATTTTAAAGTTCAAACCATATTTAAAACATTCAAAGTTGTTTTTAAAATATTTAAATTCAAAAGCATTATTTTATTTGAAACTAAGATTCAAACTAAACTTGAATCCAGATTTAAACTTAGATTTAAAAACTTTATTCTAAATCTTGTTTTAAATTTAAAAATCCAATTTAAAACTTAAAACCAGACAGATTTAAAAAGAAGCCTGGAACAACTTATTTGACCCGAACCCCTCCTTGAAGTCTTCGAGTCCTGTTAGCACCAAAATTGGTCACTAACCTCGTTCAGAAAGATTGTGTAGAGATATAAGTGATGAAAGTAAATTAAACAGAGAAGACAGTCCTAATTCAAATGCAGAAAGTAAGAACACCAAATTTATAGTGGTTCGGCGTAATTGCCTACGTCCACTTTGCTCAACTTTATTGATTTCCTTTATGGTTGATTACAAATACAATTCGTGAATCAAATGCTTGAATGAAGTTGTTTAAGTAGAGAAGATGAGTCTTGAAAATGGCAGAGTCTCCCCGTATTTTCTCTCCAAAAAAGGATTCATTTCACTGTGACCCTGCCCCTCTATTTATAGGCAAATATGGGCTGGACTTCCCAAGCGGGCTTGTTAGCCGAACGTTCGAGCCCGGGTGCTGTGTGCCGAACCAGGTACGCCGAACGCTTCTGTGCCGAACGGTCCTTCCCATGCCGAACGGTCCTTCCCATGCCGAACGGTCCTTCCCATGCCGAACGGTGCTCCTGGTGTATGGGAAGTGTGGGGTGATTGCAGTGAAGCCGAGCGTATCTCCCTTTGAAGCTTTTGACCAACCAATGTATGTAGTTCGAACGTTCTCGTTGCCGAGTTATCCTACCGCCGAGTTCCACTGACGCCGAGTACCGTGGGATGCCGGACACTAGTTGACGCCGAGCATAGGTTGTTGCCGAGTGCTCTCCTTGACGCCGAGTAGCTTGTTATGCCGAGCAGTCTTGACGCCGAGTACCCTGTTATGCCGAGCAGTCTTGACGCCGAGTAGTCTCGATGCCGAGCGTTCTTGTATGCCGAGCAGCATTGATGCCGAGCACCCTTGTGTGCTGAGTAGTCTCGATGCCGAGCACCATTGTATGCCGAACGCTAGCGCCGAACACTCCTGGATGCCGGTCATTCTCTGATGCCGGACACTCTCTGATGCCGGACATTCTCTGATGCCGGTCACTCTCTGATGCCGAGTTGAACTGGATGCCGAGTACTAGTTGCCTGGTCAAATCTCCAGGAAACACTTGCCCCCCAAAGTGTATCGCGTGGCCGAACGTGGTACGCTTTGAACCGTGCAACCTTTTCGTCACGTCTTAAACCCTTGGCTAACCTCGAACGGAGACGCCCCTTTAGTGGGATCGATGTGTGCCGGACGTGTTCCAAATGCCGAACGAGACATGCGCGTTCGAACGGTGCTTCCTTGCCGAGTGATGCTTCAGTGCCGAACCGTTATGCGCCGAGGCCGAACGCTATGACCTTGACCGGTTCTACCAGTCATGGCCTTTTCGACTTCTACCTCTCTCTATATAACCAGGCGCCCTTCCACCATTTCCCCTTTACGCTTTCTCTTCCGTTATTCCCAGAGATTTGCAATTCTTGCCACTCTATCAGATATAAAGTCTAGTTGATCCTTCCTCAACCTCGATCGTCAAACTAGGTATCATTCCCTCCACGATTACATTACTTCAACTTTAGGTTCATCACATGGGATTGTACAATGTGTGGCTAGTAGAAGTGGTTCGCACGTTCGGAGTCGCCGAACGGTGCGTGGTAGTTAGACCTAGCTCCTTTGTGCTGATCAAGATTGGAAGACAAAGGAAGATGGGGTGTCGAACGGCGTAACTTTCGCCGGGCGATCTTGTCTCTGTCGTTCGTCATAAATGGAGAAAGAGCAGGGCGGAGTTATGATCGAGGGCGGAGCACTGCCTTAGCCGAACGAACTAAGGCCGAACACTACCCTTATGCCGAATAGACACATATGCCGAGTAGCATCTAGACCGAACGACATAATTACCAAACAACTGTCATGCCGAACAGCTACATACCTGCCGAACAATATAACTGCTGAACATTATATTCGCCGAACATCAAAAATGCCGAACAATATAAATACCTAGGCCGAACAATACACGTGCCGAACTATACTTAGGACGAACAATACAATTGTCGCACAATAATTCAAGCCGAACAACATTCAAATGCCGAACAGACATATATATGCCGAACAGTTTCAATGCCGAACACTTGACAATGACTTAACCGAACCAAGATACATGCCGAACTCTTCTCAGGACGAAGAATGTAACTGCCGAACGACATTTAAATGCCGAACGATATAAATGTCAAATTAGACTTAAGCCGGATACTTCATAAATTACATGTTTTCTGAATCTTGAACTGTAATCACCTCAAGGCAAGCTTTTTGAGACGGTCAGCGATGACGGTCTTCGAAGGCGATGATTCGAAGCTAATTATTATATCTTTAAAACCTTCTTATTGTCTGTACACAATTGCTAGCACTAGTTCACACACCACGTGGGGGGAAAAACTCGTGTTGCTAATTCTAACGCTCAACGTTTTTCAAGTATAGCTTTCTCAAGCATTTAGCCAGGTTCATTATTTATTCGGGATGTCAGGAAAATCTAGTTCTGCCACCATATCTGACAGGCCTGGGCCGTCAGCAAAGCAAGGAGCCACAGATGCTTCCAACCCGTCAATCTCTCCCGCTCATAATCTGGCGCCCGATGCTCTGGAGTCAACCATCTTACTGGACAATCCGGTCGATTCTCAAGCCTCGAGGATCAATGAGGCCGCTCTGCGACGGATATGTTCCATTCACGGAATTCCCTTTACTGACGTGTTAGTTCCTTCGAGACACGACCGTCCTCATTTGCCCCCAGTCGGGTACACGGCCTGCAACAAGTTCATGTGCTGGATGGGCAGCGTGCCTCCGTTCAACCTATTTCTCCGGGATGTGCTGCAGTATATAGACATCGCTCCGTCGCAGCTGCACCCGAATGGTCATGCGTTCCTATATGGGACTTATTTACTCTTCATGGCTGTCTTCTCCAGACCTCCAACCCCGGGTGATATTCGATATATTTATATGTTCAAGAGACGGAAAGATAGCCCTTCCTTCATTTTCCTCGAGCCATATCACAAGTGCCAGATCTTGACAGGGGCCTGTAGCAAGTTCGCCCTGTACAAACAGGAGTGGTTCTATGTGCGATGCCCGTCTGGTTTTGCTAGGAGATGGGTTGAAGGCAGTAAGTCTCTCTGCTGAACCGTTACTCGTACTTAATGGGAGTCATGTTTTTCTTAACTCTTCATTTCATCTTTTCAGGTATTAACCCGCGTCCGGAAGGCCGAGGATATTATGATGCTGTCGACGCGATTAGAGCTCTTCCGGCCGAGGATCGAGATATTCGAGCTATCATTTCAAATGAATCGCTGTCGGGGTTCGGCTTGCTAGCTCCTGGTCGTCGGGTCAGCCTTCCAGAAGGTGTTACAATTCCCAAACCTCCCTCTGGTAAAGGGAAAAAACTTGCCGGCCCGTCGTCGCGTCGCGCTCCCGACGCGCACGAAGAAGGCGAGCGTAAAGAGGATGATGCACCCGACACTCAGGGCGAGAACGTGGGTCCTGCTTGGAATCCGGCAATCGAAGTTCAGGATATTGAGACGTCATCCTCCCCTTCGAAGGGAAAGAAAAAGCTGAAATATACGGTTCAGAAAGAGAAAGTTGGCGACACCTCAAAATCTACGCCTATCCCTCCTGAAAAAGAGGCTTCTTCGCAGCGTCTGGAGAGTTCTCTGAGGGGGCTCTCGAACCTCTCTATTCCCGAAGACATACTTAATTACGGGTTCGATGATCCTGAAGCTCTCAAATTCTCCTCGCCCGCTAGAGGCAATGTAGGAGTTCAACTCCCGGCTCACAGAGACAATACTCCGATTAGCAAAGATAAACGAACGGGTCCGTCGGGGGGAACACTTAGGACACACACGCACATGCGCATTCCATAACATACTTCAAGTCTTTTTAATTCGTGAATTCTCCTTAATTCGTTGTTATCTTCCTTCTTTGCAGGTGATATGGGCCGCTCCCACGGACTTGACCGCCTTCAGGGGTCTTCAATTTTTCATCACTCCGGACGGGATTCCGGTTCAGGCAGACGCCGGGACCGAGGTGATTACGAAGATAGGGACAATCGTCCTCGCGAGTCGTCTCACCGCAAGAAAGCGCACTATCAATCTTCTCAGTCCCGTGATCTTCCTCCTACTGCTGAGCCGGATAAAGAGAAGTCTTTGCAGAAGGGTTATCAGTCCGATGCTGCTCGAGAACAACATTCCAGTTCATCGAGTACGAGGCAAGTTCGAGAGCCGCGTAAAAGAGCGGAATTCTCTAAGCCTCCTCCTCCTGCTCCTGCCGTGGACCCGACTGTTGCAGAAAAGATGGTCGACCTTAAGGCCAAGTTTCCGAAAATTTGTTTTGACGGTTTGAAATTCCTCCCGGCCATCCATCACATTCCTGGGCACGTGAAGCAAAGTGCCATTGCATGCAACAATGACGTCTATGTTCAACATGACACATTCGTGCACTTGGTGGAGAAGATCTCAGAAGTATCTGTTGAGCGTCAACACGAGATTGACAGTCTGAATCTAGAGGCTGACAGCGATAAGAAAATCATCAAGCTCCAAGACGAAGAACTCGCCTCTTATAAGTTAAAGCTAGAAGCCGCTGAACAAGGCGCAAAAGATACTGCCGAGGCAGTTACTCGCTTAGAGGTGGCTCACAAAAAGGAGCTTGACGAAGCAGTTCAGCGCAGCGGCGCCCTTGCCCTAGAAAAAGACTCTGTCCAAAAAGAAAGGGACGCGCTCGCTACTCAAGTCAAAGAGCTGAAAGAACAACTCTCCAAGGAGAAAGAAGACAAAATAGCCGCTCAGGAAAAATCACAGCGGTATTGTGATGAGATTGTGGCTACCCGGCTCCTGAAGGCAAATCTCGACGGCGAACTTGCCGGGGTCGAGAGAATGAAGAATGAGGCCCGTGAGGAGGGCAGAAGAATGGCTGCGGAGGAGCTTGATTCTCGCCTGGAGGCGGCCGCAGAGACCGGCAGGGAAGAAATCAAAAGTATGTTTGACCCATTGATCGCCGAGTACGGAGCCCGCGTCCTTATGCACCGCGACCTAACATTCTTGGGCGACGGCTACCATGAATCTCTGGCTGAGGTGTGGGAAACTCTGATAAAGATCAAGAAGGTCGAATCAGGCTCCGAAGAAATCGACGAGGATGCACTGGTGAAGGAGTTCTTGAGGGGGAATGAGCCATCGGATTTATCCGTAGCATTGACTCTCTATGGCAAAGGCTCTTCCCCTTCGAAAGAGAAGAATAACGAGGCTGGCCCGTCAGAGGCCGACACTACTACTCCTCACATCGCCGCTCCTTATGCAGCTCAATCGGCTGGTCGGTCGACGCTTGATCCATTCGAGCAGCATGCCAGCTACGATCCCGAAGATCCCGGGCTCGGCGTTCATGTGCTGTCACCAATCCTGGAGGGTGAAACCCCGCGCGCCACCGACAGTCAACCTGATCCTGGTAGGGGATTCTTCTTTCTCTAGAAGTCGAAGTGATCCGTCATTTTTTAGCAGTGGTTATTCGTTCTAATGCCCACTTCTTATATTTTCTCACAGGTTGTTCTGATACCGAGCTAACTCCGAGGAGCGATGACGCCAAGGAGGAAGCGGGGAAAACAAGCGACATTGCTCACGCAGGGGTAACTCCCGGCCCAGACGCTCAAGTGATCGGGGCGCTTGATGATGACAAACTTGATGCTTCGTCTCCTGCCGAAGGAAGCGACGAAGTTAAAATCACTGGCGCCTCTGAACATACTTCAGAGATGAGCATGAAGGGCCGTCTTGCCGACGAGGAGAAGAAAAAGGTCAAAGTCAAAGTTGAATCTGAAGTCCTGGAAGTCACTGACCCGCGGAACAAACCTCTGAAAATCATTCTCCCGGGCAGGTCCAAACCACTAGATGTTCCGTCTCCTACTCCTGACTCCGTCTCTCTAGCAAGCAAAAAGTCCAAGAAAAAACGTGAGGGAGAGGAGTCGTCGGAAACACCAAAGGCAGACAAGAAGAAGAAGTCGAAGAAATGATCGATACACTTGTTCAACAAGTTTCCTGCTTAAGCTTGTAATTGTTTCTATCTTCCATAACTTGTAGTTTGTATAGGCCCAAATTTTGTAGGAGTGATCTTGTATCCCCATTTTGGACTTATCGAATAAAATTTTAGTCTCTTTTTGTTTGAATGATTTTCTTGTTTTTATTTGGTTTGCTGACACTGTGCTCCGAGGACTTGGAGACTGTTCATACTCTAGTCCGCGCTCTGGGGACTTAGAGTACTCCGCTCCGCACTCTGGGGATTCGGAGATTGGAAATCGTTTATACTCTAGTCCGCGCTCTGGGGACTTGGAGTACTCCGCTCCGCACTCTGGGGATTCGGAGATTGGAAGTCGTTTATACTCTAGTCCGCGCTCTGGGGACTTGGAGTACTCCGCTCCGCACTCTGGGGATTCGGAGATTGGAAATCGTTTATACTCTAGTCCGCGCTCTGGGGACTTAGAGTACTCCGCTCCGCACTCTGGGGATTCGGAGATTGGAAATCGTTTATACTCTAGTCCGCGCTCTGGGGACTTAGAGTACTCCGCTCCGCACTCTGGGGATTCGGAGATTGGAAATACTTTATACTCTAGTCCGCGCTCTGGGGACTTAGAGTACTCCGCTCCGCACTCTGGGGATTCGGAGATTGGAAGTCGTTTATACTCTAGTCCGCGCTCTGGGGACTTAGAGTACTCCGCTCCGCACTCTGGGGATTCGGAGATTGGAAATCGTTTATACTCTAGTCCGCGCTCCGGGGATTTAGAGTACTCCGCTCCGCACTCTGGGGATTCGGAGATTGGAATCGTTCGTATGAGTCTGTACGCCGCACAGGATAATGTAATTTATCATTCAATTAAGAGATACAGAAACTTCATAGAAAATGTGGCTTCAAGCCTTTATTAATGAAAATCAACTAAATTGCCCGATTACAACTTCAAAAGGAAACTAAGTTATTATTGAAGGGAAACACGCAGAAAACAATAGTGCCTATAACAAGAAAGGGAAACATGCTAAATGTAATAGTGCCGCAAATGTTCACTGTTCCATGCTCGGGGGAGTGTCGCGCCATCAACGGTCGCCAGCTTGAATGTTCCTTCTCCAAGCTTCCGTTCAATGGCGTATGGACCTTCCCAGCTGGGATTCATGCGTGACGGTACTGGGAAGACTCGTTTCAGAACGAGATCACCCACATCAAAGATTCTTGGGCGGACTCTGCCATCGTAGTAGCGCTTGACTCGATGTCTGTGCGCCGCCGCCCTTAACTCAGCTTCTTCACGCTTTTCATCGATGCAGTCTAGTGATTCCAACAAGAGGTTTTGGTTCGTCTTGGGGTCATAGTATGTCACTCGGTGCGATGGAACTTCAAGTTCCACGAGTATTACGGCTTCAGAGCCGTATGCCAAGGCGAACGGAGTGTGGCCGGTCGCGGACTTGTGGGTAGTCCTATATGCCCATAATGCTGTCGGGAGTTCATCTACCCACTTGCCTCCAACCTTCTCCAGACGCTTCTTTAGTATGGACTTGATTATTTTGTTAACGGCCTCGACTTGTCCGTTAGCTTTTGGGTGTGCAACGGCAGCGAACTTTTTCTCGATGCCGTACTTTAAACAGAACTCTTTGAACTCTCTACTTTCGAATTGCGTTCCGTTGTCTGTAATGATGGTGCGTGGAAGACCAAAGCGGCATATAATGTTTCGTACAACGAAGTTAATGACTTTCTTAGAGGTGATAGTGGCCAAAGGTTCTGCCTCAGCCCATTTCGTGAAATAGTCGACTGCGACTATCGCATATTTCGCACCACCTTTGGATAGAGGCAAAGAGCCGATTATGTCGATTCCCCAGATCGCGAATGGCCAAGGGCTGATCATTTGCGTGAGTTCCGTTGACGGAGCCCTCGGGATTTTTGCATATCTTTGACACTTGTCGCATTTCCTAGCGTAGTCCGCAGCATCCCGGTTTACGGTGGGCCAGTAATACCCATAGCGGAGGATCTTCTTTGCTAGCGTTTGCCCCCCAGTATGGTCGCCGCATTGCCCTTCGTGGACTTCCCTCAAGACTCGCTTTGTTTCATCATGAGCGATGTATCGTAACAATGGGATTGAGAATCCTTTCCGGTACATGGATCCATCCTGCATTACGTACCGCGCAGCCTTTCGAAGGACCTGTCGTCTTTCGCTTCTTCTTTCTGGTAAAGCCCCGGTCGTCAGGTACAGTTTGAATGGGGTTATCCACGAGTCCTGCTCGATCTCTGTTTCCAACACAAGATCGATTTTCATCTCGTCCGCACTCGGGGCATGCAAGACTTCCACGGGATACAATCCCATTTGTTGAACATCGTCGGTGCTTGCGAACTTAGCCAACAAGTCGGCTTCTTTGTTTTGTTCTCGCGTGATATGCGAAATGTCATAACGCTCAAGATTTGATAGTAGTTCCTGGACCTGAACGAGGTACGGAGCAAGCTTTCGTCCTTTTGCTTGGTAGTCTCCTCGTACTTGGTAAACCACTAACTGCGAGTCACAAAAGATTTCGATTGATTTGATTCCGAGTTCTTTGATAAGCTTCAAGCCAGCGATCAATGCTTCATATTCAGCTTCGTTGTTCGTAGCCGGAAAATCGAGCTTCAGGGCATAACAGATTGATCGGTTTTCCGGAGTTATAAGAACTACGCCCGCGCCGGAGCAACGGTCGTTTGATGCACCGTCAGTGTATAATTTCCATCGAATGGGGGGAATGGTATCGTGATCGTCCGGTTTGATGGGTATGGTAAATTCAGCGATGAAGTCTGCTAACGCTTGCCCTCGAATAGCTCTCCGTGGTAGGTACGCGATATCGAATTGGCTCAGCTCGATGTTCCATTTTAGCAATCTTCCAGAAGTTTCCGGTCGTTGAAGTACCTGCCTCAGGGGTTGATCGGTATAAACGCCGATTGAATGCGCTTGAAAGTACGGGCGCAGCTTGCGTGATGCAATCTCCAAGCAATAAGCCAATTTCTCAATTTTAGGGTAATTCTTCTCTGCCCCCGTTAAACGCTTGCTAACATAATATACCGGCTTCTGGACTCGATCCTCCTCACGGACCAAAGCTGCGCTTATCGCATGAGGGGATATGGCCAAGTAAACGTACAGCATCTCATGGTCAACTGGTTTAGATAGCATTGGTGGGCTCTCCAGATGCCTTACCAAGTTCTGGAAAGCTTCCTCGCAGCTAGACGTCCATTCAAAATTCCTCTTTCCTTTCTTTATTATGTCGAAGAATGGGATGCACTTGTCAGTTGCCTTGGATATAAATCGACTTAGCGCAGCCACTTTTCCGTTCAAGCTCTGTACCTGCTTTATAGTCCTGGGCGCTTGTACATCTCGAATGGCTTGGATCTTTTCTGGGTTGGCTTCGATTCCCCTAGCGTTGACGATGAATCCTAAAAACTTCCCTGATGCAACGCCGAAAGAACACTTCAGCGGGTTGATCTTCATTCCATAGGACCTGAGTATGTTAAACATTTCAGCTAAGTCTTGAATGTGGTCGTTTGACTGCCGTGACTTCACGAGCATGTCATCCACATAGACTTCCATGGTTTTGCCCAACTGGTCCTTGAACATTCGATTCACCAGACGTTGGTAAGTTGCTCCAGCATTCTTTAATCCAAAGGGCATCACTACATAGCAATACAGCCCGACATTTGTAACGAAGCTGGTGTGTTCTTGGTCCGGAATATGCATTGGGATTTGGTTGTATCCCGAGTACGCATCCATGAATGACAATAATTCGTGTCCTGCTATGGAATCGACCAACTGATCGATCCTAGGCAACGGGAAACTGTCCTTAGGGCATGCTTTGTTCAAGTCGGAATAATCTATGCAAGTCCTCCATTTCCCATTTGCCTTCTTTACTAGCACGGGGTTGGAGACCCACTCCGGGTAGAGGGCGTCGCGGACGAACCCATTTTCTTTGAGTTTGTCCACCTCCTCTCCAAGAGCAGCGGATCTCTCTGGATCCATTCCTCTCCTTTTTTGCTTGACTGGGACGTATTTCGGGTCTACGTTCAACATATGACTTGTGATGGCGGGAGAAATCCCACACATATCAGAATGCGTCCAGGCAAAAACATCAAGGTTTGCTCGGAGGAAGTCGCTAAGGTCTTCTGTCATTGCGGGGCCTAACTGTGATCCGATCTTCAGTATTCGCGAAGGGTCGTCACGGCTAACCGGAATGTCAATTGTTAATTCAGCCGGTGCCGCCTTCTCTTCCCTGGGTTTCTCATCGTCGTCTCTCGGATCTATATCTCCGTAGATCCGAGAACTATGCCCGAGCCAGGGCTCGGGCGCTACTTGTCAATTATTCGCGTTGAGGATGCGGACAGGATTGTCCGCACCCTTTCCTTTTTCCCTCCGGTGGGCTTCTCGGAGCTCGGCCACATAACAGGAACGACCAGCTGCTTGGTCTCCGTGAACAATGCCTACTCCTTTGTCAGTCGGGAACTTCAAAGTCAAGCACCACGGGGCTAGTGCCGCCCTAAATTCAGCCAGGGCCGGCCGACCCAAGAAAACATTATATGGAGAGTCCACATCCAAAACTACAAAGGGTAGAATTCGTACCCTCCGACGCTCGCCTTGTCCCAGTTCAACTGGTAACTCGACATATCCTACTGCATCAGTCGCAGCGCCGTTAAAGCCGTGGATTCGAGCTTTGGATGGTTTCAAGTCTTTTGTCTCTAGCTTCATCTGATCATATGCCTTCTTGAAGATGATGTTGACTGAACTTCCACAATCAATCAAAATTCTTTTTACATATGCTGGTCCGATTGTTGCAGATATGACCATGGGATCGATGGTCGGAGCCTCTACCTGATCAGCGTCTCTGTTTCTGAACACAATATCGTCTGTCATCACGCGCTGCTGCTTAGCAGGGGCCCCGTCCTCTACGTTCGAACAGCACTCGAAATCTGCATGCTTCAAGGAGCTCGCATATCGTTCCATCTCTTGCCAGTTCTTATCTGCGGGATGAGGTCCGCCGATAATTGTATTTATAACCAGTCTTCCAACAGTCCGGGCAGGTTCCTCTGGATGACGTGGGGCCGGTGCACGACCTGGGTCGGACGTTCCCTGTCCTCCTTCCCGCGGATCCTTCACAAATTCTTGCAACTTCTTTTGTCTGATCAATTTCTCGATAGCGTCATGCAGGTGTCTGCATTCTTCCGTGTTGTGTCCATAGGTTTCATGGAAGCGGCAATATTTCCCAGTCCGTTTCTGTTCTTCAGTTGATTCTTTCGGACGTGGTTTTCTGTATTGAAAAGTATTGCATGTGGATAGGTAAATGTTCTCAAGTGGGGCGTTTAGCGGAGTGTACTCGCTGTAGCTTGGAATTCTCGACTTCCACTTTCCCGCTTCTTTCCTCTTTCCTTGACTTCTTCCTCCGGACTCTTTTGGCTGCACGGGCTTACTCTGGACGTTGACTTGAACCTTTCCTGAATTGTCTCCAGATTGCTTCACAGCAATGTTGCTCTTGATTGACTCTTGGGCAGGTCCCGGTGCCTTGTCTCGTCGTACCCACCTAGCTTCCTCTCTTCTTATGAACTGGTGTGCCTTGGAGTAAAAACGCTCTAGCGTAGTCGGAGGTTTTCCTGCCAGCCAATCTCTGAATTCAGAATCCGGATCTACACCTCTCATTACAGCCATTAGAATTGCATGGTCGTTGGGATTACTGACTTCAGTTGCCGCAACGTGGAATCTTTGTAAGTACTCCTTCAGCGACTCTCCGGGATTCTGGATTACACTTGACAGAGACATCACGTCCTTCGGGCGTGTAGTGTGTATCCTGAATTGCTCAATAAACTTCTTTGCCAACTCCTCGAAATTTGATACGGATCGCGGAGGAAGTCGGGTGAACCACATAGTAGCGATCCCAGATAGAGTAATCGGAAAGCACCTACACTTGGTGGCATCATTTGCTCTGGCTGAATCCATCATCCATTCATACCTCATTACATGTTATCTGGGGTCAGTCTTTCCTTCGTATGCAGGAATGGTTGGCATGCTAAACTTCTTGGGGTAGGACGCTTGCAGCACAATATCCGTGAACGGAGTATGACTTCTTGACACTCCCCAATCGTCATTTGATAAGCCCTGATTTTCTTTCATCAGTTGCCTGATCATGGCTGTCAGATCGGGTGTCTGTATGGAAGCTGGGAGGTTGGAGTCAGTTCTACGTGCCTGTCCATGCTGATGCCTCCTTTCCTGGCGATCTGCCAATCGTGCGTCATGAGGTTCAACATTGTTAACATCTTGATGATCTGGAGCTCCCTCCTCCGCCTGTACTCCGGTTCGGAAGTTTCCAGTTCTGGCTTGGTCGCGGTCTCCTGCTGTTCGAACAGCAGCATCTGCCCTTGCAGCTTCAGTCTTACGGCGTCTGCGCCTAGGTGGCTCATCAGAAGAAGTTGAGCTGTCAGAAGAGGAATAAGCAGCTGGATTGCCCCCAGCATTCGGTTGCTGCTGTTGAGTGAGTTGTGCCATCAGGTTGGCATTAGCTTGCATCTGTTCTCCCAGTTGTCTCCTGCTTTCCCTAAGTTCTCTCATCAAGTCGTTGAACTCCACTCTGGTGACAACTGGAGTCTGTTCTTGAGCGGCAATCCCTGCACTCGGGATTGCTGGTTGATTGCTAGGTCCAGCTTGTTGCACGCTAGCAGTCTCTTGGGCATCCGCATTAAGAGAAGCTGACCTGGTACGTGGTCTTGCCATTGTAGAGTTATTAGTATGAACTCTGAGTAGAATCAGCGGATGCTCTATCAGTAAGTCGGATCTTCTTTGGGGGATTTGCTCAATCCAGTAGCTTCAAAGCAGATCCTTGAGGTCTGAGAATTCGATTCTCAGTGAAAGCACCAAAGTGTTAGCACCAAAATTGGTCACTAACCTCGTTCAGAAAGATTGTGTAGAGATATAAGTGATGAAAGTAAATTAAACAGAGAAGACAGTCCTAATTCAAATGCAGAAAGTAAGAACACCAAATTTATAGTGGTTCGGCGTAATTGCCTACGTCCACTTTGCTCAACTTTATTGATTTCCTTTATGGTTGATTACAAATACAATTCGTGAATCAAATGCTTGAATGAAGTTGTTTAAGTAGAGAAGATGAGTCTTGAAAATGGCAGAGTCTCCCCGTATTTTCTCTCCAAAAAAGGATCCATTTCACTGTGACCCTGCCCCTCTATTTATAGGCAAATATGGGCTGGACTTCCCAAGCGGGCTTGTTAGCCGAACGTTCGAGCCCGGGTGCTGTGTGCCGAACCAGGTACGCCGAACGCTTCTGTGCCGAACGGTCCTTCCCATGCCGAACGGTCCTTCCCATGCCGAACGGTCCTTCCCATGCCGAACGGTGCTCCTGGTGTATGGGAAGTGTGGGGTGATTGCAGTGAAGCCGAGCGTATCTCCCTTTGAAGCTTTTGACCAACCAATGTATGTAGTTCGAACGTTCTCGTTGCCGAGTTATCCTACCGCCGAGTTCCACTGACGCCGAGTACCGTGGGATGCCGGACACTAGTTGACGCCGAGCATAGGTTGTTGCCGAGTGCTCTCCTTGACGCCGAGTAGCTTGTTATGCCGAGCAGTCTTGACGCCGAGTACCCTGTTATGCCGAGCAGTCTTGACGCCGAGTAGTCTCGATGCCGAGCGTTCTTGTATGCCGAGCAGCATTGATGCCGAGCACCCTTGTGTGCTGAGTAGTCTCGATGCCGAGCACCATTGTATGCCGAACGCTAGCGCCGAACACTCCTGGATGCCGGTCATTCTCTGATGCCGGACACTCTCTGATGCCGGACATTCTCTGATGCCGGTCACTCTCTGATGCCGAGTTGAACTGGATGCCGAGTACTAGTTGCCTGGTCAAATCTCCAGGAAATAAGTCCAAACCAAAAATCTTCGAGCAAAATACTCGAACTACTCTAGGAAAACTCGAGTACACCACTCCCCTCAACCAACTCACCCGAACAAAGAAGTGCACCGTGCACATGCACGGTGGCTTCGTCCAACTTCGATCATCGCTGAAAGCTTCCTCATGTCGTCGATCATCCTCGCAACCACCCTCGATCATCAGATCGTCACAACAATTTCGAAATCAGATACGAGCATCCCAACCCAAACTGGAACAAAGACACAAAATCTAGAACCATCTCGTCAACGCATCTCCGACCACCGGAGTGTCAGAGACTCCGGCCCCGCCTTCAACAACCTCCAAGCTTCCAATTCCCAAAGCCTGGTGGAGCTCGATCCACCAGAGACGATGGGATGAACCCAATTCCGGTCGAACCCAAAGCTAGGTTTACAAACTTCACTGATCAACCACCGCCGCCACACTACTTTGATCACCATCCTGACAATTTTCCTAAACCCTCCGACCATCCCTGGACCTTCAGTGAGAACCACGACTTCCCAAATCGACTCGATCACCAGGGACTACCAGAAATGCACTTTCTGATCAAACTCCAAATGCTCCCTCAATTCTAGTTTAAAAATTGTGATTTAGGTGTTAAAAATCATGATTGGGTTTATGTATTCATTTCATAATACTGAATCCATAGATTTCACAGTTTGAAATTTTCATATCATTCAACATTCTCTGATATTCTTAGTTTAACAGAGATACCAGACTTTTTATTTAACTATATTAAGTTTTTAATCCTTAATCTACACTAATTCAAACATCCTTGGTTTGTAAATCAAGTCCTAACAATAATTTGTACCAGAGAAAATTGAATTCAAATTTAAACAAGAACATCTGGGCTATAAACAGAGTAGGAACAATCAAGCATACTCTTACATATATGTATATAAACAGCATGTGCACACAAACATATTCATCTCATCATCAAATAGCATGCAACCAGATTTTTGTAATAGATTTATTTATTTTTATAAAGTTACTCACCAGATATAGAATGAAGACAGAGCCTCTATATTTTTGAAAAGCTTTGAAAACCCTTTTGAAAACTGAAACTCCTTTTTGCTTTAAAACTTGGGTTGCATCTTTGTTTTTGATTTAAAGCTTGCATTGCTGAGATGTTTTAATTTGCTAGATGAAATGATTTTTGCTTTGATTCCAGATTTATTTGCTTATCTCTGTCTTGAAGAGTACATGCAGGCTTGACTTGATTTGAACATGATTTGCAGGTTTGAAGAATGTATTACAGGCTTTCATTTGAAACTGAATTACAGGCTATTGAATTTATTTTCTGGTTTTAGGAGATATAGATCATCTGATTTGGTTTTGAGAGGAGTGTTTTGATTATAAATTGTTTTTGAGAAGTTTGTTTGAGGAAGTATGATTATCAGATTTTGTGTTTGAGAATAGGACTGAGTTTTCTTTTTGAATAGAAAAAGATAGAAAAGAAAATAATGAAGGGAAACATATGTATTTATAAGTTAGAATGTGGTTTATTAAAAATAAAAGAAAATTCAAAAATAAATAAAAAGACACTTGTTAAAACATCTTGACATTTGTCATGTAGTATTATTAATTAGTTAACACATGTCACATTAGGCCTTAATACAATGACATTTGTCTTTTAAGTATTTAATACATAATTTTATATATTTTTAAAATGTGAATAAAAGCTTTTTACACTAGTTTACTATTTATAAATACTTACCTAATATGTATATGTATATAAATTACTTTAAAGAAAATGTAAATAACCAATATATATATAAATAAAATCTTATATCTATATTTTAAATCCAAAATATTTTAAAATATCTCTCTTTTGAATTTCTATTATAAATCCAAATTCATATTCAATTTAAATTTACAATAACAATCCTATTTTATTTAAAGTCTATTTATATTTATAAAAACAAAGTATTATAATTATTATTTGAAAATATCAAATTTGACAAATTTAAATAATTTATAAAAGAGATTATAAATTACTTCTATTTTTAAATCATATATCTCAAGTAATATTTAAAAAGAAATAAACAAACCTTTTTATTTAAATTTGAACTTAAGCTAAAAATCTATTTTAAACAATTAAACATTTTATTATGTATTTTAAAAACCATATAGTTATTTATTTAAATATCTTTGAAAAACTCAATATTATTTTAAATCATAATTTTATTTGTTAAATTCCAACCAACTCATCTATTTACAATATATATACTTATATATATTATAAATATAAATCATTCTATTAAACTTTTTAAAAGATAAATCACTAATTAAATATTTATTTAATTAGATAATTAAATTTATTCAAATTTTATTAACAAATTATCAAATCAATTTAATTTTAAATACAGATTATTAAATTGATATTGTCCAAAATTCCAGGATATCACATTCCTCCCCCCTTAAAATAATTTCGTCCCCGAAATTTAAAACAAAGGTAATTTAATAATCCATTTAAATCACAAGCATATACTATCATCCATATGCTAACAAACATAACAACCAATCATCCAAACAAACAATTCTATCTATCCAGACAAAATTCTGGATAGAATTTCCTCGAGTTTCCCCAAGTATATATATATCGGGATACTCGCTCTACAAACAATCTAAACTACGAAGCTACAGAACTCCTACTCATCTAGATCTACAAACTAGACAGAATATCAGACTACAGACGAGTCTGACTCAACAACCAAATCTTCCAGAACTGCTGGTTTCAAAACCAAGAACACCAACTCCTCAATCATCAGAAGACTGAACTTACTTCTCCTATCCAGAGATGCACTTCCAAATTGCTTCTGCTGCACAACTCTGATCTGAAGTAGATAAGAATGCTGATGAAGAACACAAGCACTAACTGGACAACTCATCCCAGAAAAATGGTTCAACGGATCCATAAAGAAAACTCAGATACTCCATCAAAACTTGAGCTGCTTCACCAAACTCTATCTCTTGGAACTATCCTTCAACTTAGTAGAACCATCGGTACCACTCCTGGAATCCCGTCGATAAGAAAACTCAATCTCCAGATGTGGACAAAACTTCTGACTTCCCTGAAGACATCTAGAAAATTCTAATAACCCAAGAGAATACTCAGCAATCGCAAGTCACTTTTGCGATCAACCCAGCCAAATTCCAAAGAAAACTGTTCTCTCTTTACCAATCAGAACAGCTCACACTTATCTATCCAATCCATTGAAGAAATGGATTCCACTTTACTGCTTCTGAACTCCATTTCAGAAAAGCTGCTCAGCCAGAAAACTTCCTGCCAACACACAGAACACTCCGAGCTGCACTGCTGCCACAGATGCCAAGGACTTCCTAATCCAAAGCTCTTCGAAAAACTCGAACCTCAAACAGAGACGTCATGCTGAACTCAGCCACAACACCGAAGTATACATACTCCTTAAACTTGTTCCAAAGAAAACATCTTCGGAGACATCCATAGACACTACGTCTCCTCACACAGCTACTTCTTCCAGAAGTTACCAAGATACATCACTCGCTTCTGCTCAACTGGTAGATCCAAACTCTACTCATCCAACTGCACTTCAAAGATTGACTCCGAACCTTAAACAGTTTCCTTCGGAGATCGATGAAATCCTTCACCACAGCAAACTCACTCGAGACGGTATTAGGTCTACAGTCTCGACAAATACACTTCCAACTTCAAACACTTCAGACTCCAACCATTGGTAGTAGTCGTGCTACACACAACCTACCTCATCTACCTTTATACTTATATTGGAAAACCCGATCAGGTAACCCAACAAATAGGTAGAAATGAATATATATATAGTTATATAAAAATTACAAATACGCTCTCTCAAGATAGACACCACTCCAGAGCTAGGTATTCACTCAACATACTGCTCTGATACCACTGTAACGACCCGCCATCCTACGACTAGGAAGACGCATCGTTTTGAAGAAAAGAAAGAGGTGAGAAAGTAGAAAAGAAGAGAAGAAAGAAAGAACAATAACAGAATCTCAACAGCGGAACGAATAAATTATATTAATAACAAAAGTATTACATCATATACAATGATTATCAGAGTTATACAGATTATACAACACATTCTAGACAGTTATAAACATCTGTCTAGTTATTACAACTCAACACAAAACTCTATTCAGAGATTAACACAGCGGAACAACTATCTATATCTACAACGCCGAAGCCTCCTACTCCATTGCTCCTTCAGATAACTCGTCAAAGCTAACCTGAATCCCTTGGCTACTCGTAAAAATTTGAGTACCCAAGAGTTTATAAAACAGAAATAAACACTTGGGTCAGACATGGGTCTGGTGTGAGTAACAGGTTAAACTTGTTTAACTTCAAAACCTTTTGAAAGAAAAGGTATCACGTAAGACTCCCCACAAATAAACATGGGTAAGTTTTTACCTTACGCTAACCAAAACATTTGATAGGAAATTCGATTGTATTATAATAGGTCTAAGGTTTTCAAATAAATATGAAATAGCTGAAATTGTTACATTATTAAATTCCAGCATACATAGGTATAAAATCAAGTCCGTTATCACTTATTGGAAGTTGGGTTTCCATACAATGGCAGGGCTACCGGGGTACCGCCCGTCACAGTACGTGGCCTAGATCACCGTACCGAGGATCACTCCCAATCCCCTACAACACAAGGCCGGAACATCCCTTACTGGATAATTCCCGCACAAGATATCCCAGCAGTTGTTGCAATTCAACTGCCCACTCAATCGAATAATAAGAAGGGACCTCTAGACAGGGATAATCTTGTCCTACTTGGGTGCTACCCACTAACCTTGCTGCACCTCCCCTGTTTTAGCCATTCCCGGTTTGATGAGGCTTGAGGCTACGATTACCTTTAATCAGGACATCACTTAGAATGCTCATCGTCCACCTGACGATGTTATGAAAGCATTCAATCCATACAAGTTCGTTCCGGGTTCGAATGAAACCGAAGGCATTATCTCGTTACACTCGTATTGGAATCACCCTCAGAGTTAACGACCATAACCCTTGCACTCTGAATCTTCATCTCGAATCTGAAAGTACTATCTCCGTCAACTCATTACGGAATCACCCTCAGAGTTATATTGACAAAGAATAGTTCTTACACCTCGAGTCTTCACTTGCTCCATTTTGATTTCACGACCTAACGTAAATTTGGATCGTTGTGGTATTCGGGTCTCCAGACCTAGAATCCCGGTATACGGAAACCCGATCCCGGTCTCATCGAAATCCAAAACGTATCTTTTAAGGTCAAGTTGTTTTAAAGGTTAAAACAATTCAATTCTATTATCTATTTACATACAGATAGATAATTCACAATAGATAATCGACATTATCATTAAAAGCAGATAATCCATATCATCATCATTATGCAACCAAAGCATCCACATCATACAGTATCAATTATCTCATCTCTGAGAAACCATTCAAGGTAAATCAATATCATTCAATTCATAAGCAATGATTTATTAATCACCATCTATAATTAATTTAAAATGAATTAAATTAAATACTTCATCTTTAATTAATTTAAAGTAAATTAAATTAACTCCTTTCATCATTAACAATCTTGCTTAAGTTACTATTAATTAATTATCAATTAATTAATCAACCCTTATCCAATTATTCATTTTAATTAATCATCCTTGATTAATTAACATTTAATTACATTCAAGTAATTAACACTTAAATTAATTTCACAAATTAATTATTCTTAACCTCTTATAGTAATTAACCTCTAATTACTTTATTAATTAATTAACTAAAATTAATTACCTTAATCCTTAAATAATTACATTAATTAATCACTCAGTTATTAATTATTCCTTAATTAATCAATTCTTAATTATATCATTAATTATATTAATTAATGATCCTTAATTACATTTTATCATTACTTAATTACATTAAGTAATTAATCTTTAATTAAACCATAATTTATTAATCACTATTGATTAATCACATTCAGTAATTAACTACCCTTAATTACTTCTTAAAATAAATTAATTATTCCTTTGATTAATTTCCATTAAGTAATTAACTACCCTTAATTACTTTTTTATTACATCAGTAATTATCCATTAATTACTTCCTAAGTAATTATACCTCATTAAATTACATTTAGTAATTACTTCACAAATCATTAAATGATTATCTTATATTAATTAAACTTAATTAATTAACTTAACTAATCAATTTAAACTCAATTAATTACAATGAGTAATTAATCTCTTAATTACTTCCATTAAGTAATTTTATTAAACAATTTCACAAATGATTATCTTTTAAATTAATTAATCTAATTAATTATCTAAATTAATCACATTAATTAATTATCCTTAGTTAATGATCTACATTAACTATTAACTATTTTAATTATCTTTCTAAAATAATTAGACATTAATTAACCGTTATTAATTACAACTTAATTAATTCTAATAAATTAATCTCTAATTAATTAAGTACTTAATAATAACTTAATTTAAACCTTAATTATTTATTAATTTATTCCTAACCATTAACTTATAAAATTAATGATCCTTAATTCAAATTAATTAACCTTTAAATTAATTTAATTAATCCTTCATCAATCAATTTTTAAACCCTTAATTACTAATTTATTAACCCAAGTCATAAATTAATTAAATTGATTAATTATCTTTAATTACCTTAATAATTTATTTTATCCTAAATTATTAAATCTTAATTTTCTTTAAGATAAACTTATCTCTTATAAATGATTAAATTATCATTAATAAAGCATTTAAAACAATTTACTTTTAAATTTAAGATTTAAAATGAATTCAAATTTAACTTTAACAAAGTTTTTTAAAAACATTTAAAATACTTTAAAATCTCATGTCAAAGAAATACATGCCTTATAAAAGAAATTTAAGAATTATAAAACTAAATTCATTTTAAAGTTCAAACCATATTTAAAACATTCAAAGTTGATTTTAAAATATTTAAATTCAAAAGCTTTATTTTATTTGAAACTAAGATTCAAACTAAACTTGAATCCAGATTTAAACTTAGATTTAAAAACTTTATTCTAAATCTTGTTTTAAATTTAAAAATCCAATTTAAAACTTAAAACCAGACAGATTTAAAAAGAAGCCTGGAACAACTTATTTGACCCGAACCCCTCCTTGAAGTCTTCGAGTCCAAACCAAAAATCTTCGAGCAAAATACTCGAACTACTCGAGGAAAACTCGAGTACACCACTCCCCTCAATCAACTCACCCGAACAAAGAAGTGCACCGTGCACATGCACGGTGGCTTCGTCCAACTTCGATCATCGCTGAAAGCTTCCTCATGTCGTCGATCATCCTCGCAACCACCCTCGATCATCAGATCGTCACAACAATTTCGAAATTAGATACGAGCATCCCAACCCAAACTGGAACAAAGACACAAAATCTGGAACCATCTCGTCAACGTATCTCCGACCACCGGAGTGTCAGAGACTCCGGCCCCGCCTTCAACAACCTCCAAGCTTCCAATTCCCAAAGTGAAATGACCCTCCTATTTCTACTCTAATTCCATAAGGAATTTTTTTTTTGGGTAAAGAGGATATATAAATATATAGATATATCATCCATTGCAATTATAATTCTCAGGGTCAATATCTTTTTCCAATAAACCAAAATATATCCAGGATCACAATAATCAACCAATATAAATATATTAGTACATTCACAAAGATAAGCACATACATGTGAGGATGTATATGCCTCTCTTGTTTGAATCAGAGTTCTGGAAAACAAGAGGATATTGGATTGCTGATTTTTTTTCAAACAATCCACTGTAAACCTATACATTAGTCTGTTTATCCTAACTAATAAGTGATCAAGTAATAATCAGTAGAAAGCAAGCTTTTAATATAGATGTTTGTGTTAAGTTCTGAATAGTGACAAAATCAAGCTAAAAAGAAGTGGATCCCAAGTGAACACAAGCAACATCTAGGCGTAATGGAAACGCGCCTAACTTATACACGAGAAGTCACGAGTTCGAGTACTATGCTGGTTGGTTCAAACACAATTTTTTTTTGTTTTTTTTTTCCTTTTTCTTCTGTACAGTTTGGAACTTATTATCTACCTATATCTGCTCATACATACCTATATTTTATTTTTACCTATACTCTATCATACAAAACAATAATTCTTGCTTAATTATTTTTGAAACCTATTCCTACAACCTGGAAGGCTTCAGGATTGATATGAATTAAGAGTCTGGTTCTTGGGTTTTGAGAATGATAGAAGTGTTTATCATTATTCATGTTTGTATTTCTTCTTATAAGATCTGTCTGGCATTTAAAATGCATTTGGTTAAGATCTGAGTGAAATTCAGATTCCTATTACAAGTGCAAAGGAAAAGGTGTGTTGATATTTGCACAAAACATGTTTATGTGCATACATAACTGCAACTATTTGAATCTGGCTTCCATCTACCTTATTACAGATCCTTTCTTTTAAAATAGGACATGAAACATTTGTATGAAACAAGTTAAATTATGGAAACCTTGCAGCCATATAAAAACATTCAACCTATGTCCATTTTCTTTTGTATTCATTTGCCAAGGTAGAAAATAAAACCATTTAATTTTCTGAGAATCAACTATCCAGATTTTCCCAAAACTTAAATCCTTCCCAAAGACTCAAGATTGACTAATACATTTATAAAATGTAATCATTCAATTTTTAACAGGGTGTTCTTGCTAAATCCACTTACAAGATTTCGATTAACTTTTTAAACATATCAGATATTTAACTAGGTTCATAGATTCCAGATACAAGTCAATTTCTTAACAAAATACTTAACAAAATATCCCTTCAATATTCAACACTTAGTACAAGTAGCAATTTAAGTTATCAATACATGCAGATTTCAACATTTAGGCTCTTATCTAACTAAATTTAGCATGCTATATCTTCTTCTCAAGGCCTTGCTCCTACTCCTACTTAGTTGCTGCAATCCCTGAAAAAGCATTTGAAACTGCCTCATTTTAAATGAGACACCCCAGATGCCATTAGCACACTAGGGTCAGACACATGTCTGGTATGAGAAAGCTCACAAAAAATATAATTAGTTAATCAGGTTAAAGTTAACTTAAGTACATATGCAGAAAGTTCAGTCCTTTGGAATCAGGCAATTACTTGTGTGCATGCTCTGTGTCATTGTGCATGTGCACACTTTAATTTTCTTTCCAGAGACTACATATATAAATATGGCACATACACTCAAGCATACAATTTAATCATAGTCAAACAATCATTCATACCAAACAGGAGAATAACCAATATGAGTTAAATCATTTGTTCAATTCTCATATTTCAAATCTGGGAAAAACTCTAGTTTTCTCATCATCTCAAGTATTATTCCCTTGGTATATTTATCTATCCTTGGTCTCATCTGCAATATTTATGAATCAATGGACACACTGTAATGAACTAATTCACTCCATTACACAAAGATCTCAGGACTTAAACAAGCCATGTGTCAACTTGTGTTACTCAAGCACACAAGTCATTCCTGCAGTGTTCTTGACCCCAATTTCCTAATCAGGTTTAAGTTAATAATAACTTTTTTTTTTTGATTTTTCATGATAAAACCATTCAGTGATTCATTTCACTAGCTAAAAACATCCATAACATGGCATCTCATATTATTCATGACCATACAGAGGCAACAAGCAAACAACCATTGGTGACTACCAAATAAGGTTCTGTATATATATATATATATTCATCCTGGTATTTAAAAGGAGTTTAGGCAACTAACATTGGCTTATGGTCTCTGGGAGAGTTTTTCTTTTGCAAACATTTGTGCTTGAATTAAACTCAGGATGACCTGGTTTTACTGAATCACAAAATTTTGTTTGCTATGCATTTTATTGAATCAGGAGCATCAGCACATAGGCAACCCTATTGCACCCCTAATTCCTTTCTATTTCAAGCCTCAACACTTATACATGAGTATATTGCAGCTCAACATTATTTACATCTTTCTGGGTTGAGCCAAAACCAATACTACTTGCCTATTCTCAACATTTTATTTTCTGGGAATTTGTTTATATCCCTAAACATTAACATATCAGAGATCTGAGTGTATAAAACAGATATGTATACTAACAACACATAAAACTTTGTTATAATAAAACAAGTGATCAATCAAAGAAAATCAAAACATTTTCAGATTTAATTTCACAGATAAACATTCATATATGAAAATACTCTTTTAAGAAAATACTATATAACTGGCTGCCTGCATTAGGACTTATTGCCTTAGATTTTTGAGTGAGTTTTCTCACCTAGCTCTCTTCTTTGTTTCCTTAATTAATTGATGAGCTTCTGCCCTTAGCCTCAAGCTCTCTTCCTTCCCTTGTCTTATGATTTCTGTGGTGTTGTTTTTCTTCTTTTTTTTTTCAATTCTTTTCTGAGAAGGAGAGGAGGCTGCTGCATATACATGTATCTATATATATACAGGGTCTCTCTTAGGGTTTTGGGTATTGGCTAAGTCCATTTTTGCCCACCAGAAAAATCATGTTATCTGCATTTTAAACCCAAAGTTTTACCCTTCCCAGCTTAATTTGGGTGAAGAGAAAAGTGGGTACATTTTTCTTTCAGAAATTTTGCTTTTCAGAAAATACTTTTCCCCCCCTTGTCTACAATCATGCTAAAAATGTGACTTGGTTTTGTTATTTATTAAATACTCTTTTCTAATTCTGCCTATACCAAGCGCTTCCCTGTTTTATCTTATTTTCCTATTTTTAGCTTTCATGCAAATGGTATGTACTTCTTTTATTTATTAATAAGAGGATTAGTTCTTTTTATATCTTCATTCTTTTTATTTCTGCTTATACTAAAATATGTCTGTATATTTTATTTCACTAGTTAAACTCTAGTATTTTATTAACACATATATATTTATATAAGTCTTACTGAAATAATTAGTACACCCTCCCATATATTCATACATCATTCTATACTGACACACAAATGCACATGTACACTCAAAAATATTCAGTAGCATTCATATATACATTTACTCATGCATACTACTTTTAAGAATTTAATCTACATATATATATATATATACATACATATATATATATATATATTTCCATACACATCAATATGTATGTATTCTTAGAGTTCAGGGTTTTAGCTTATATTCATGTGCATTTCCTGTGCACACATGTACACACACTGATACACTATCAAGCTATATCAATTTCCTCCTTCAAAATCTATTTAAAAATTATTTTAAATTCATTTATATTTTTCAGAATGAATTCCTAAAATCTTGGGTCATTACACAAAGCCTGGTGGAGCTCGATCCACCAGAGACGATGGGATGAACCCAATTCCGGTCGAACCCAAAGCTAGGTTTACAAACTTCACTGATCAACCACCGCCGCCACACTACTTTGATCACCATCCTGACAATTTTCCTAAACCCTCCGACCATCCCTGGACCTTCAGTGAGAACCACGACTTCCCAAATCGACTCGATCACCAGGGACTACCAGAAATGCACTTTCTGATCAAACTCCAAATGCTCCCTCAATTCTAGTTTAAAAATTATGATTTAGGTGTTAAAAATCATGATTGGGTTTATGTATTCATTTCATAATACTGAATCCATAGATTTCACAGTTTGAAATTTTCATATCATTCAACATTCTCTGATATTCTTAGTTTAACAGAGATACCAGACTTTTTATTTAACTATATTAAGTTTTTAATCCTTAATCTACACTAATTCAAACATCCTTGGTTTGTAAATCAAGTCCTAACAATAATTTGTACCAGAGAAAATTGAATTCAAATTTAAACAAGAACATCTGGGCTATAAACAGAGTAGGAACAATCAAGCATACTCTTACATATATGTATATAAACAGCAGGTGCACACAAACATATTCATCTCATCATCAAATAGCATGCAACCAGATTTTTGTAATAGATTTATTTATTTTTATAAAGTTACTCACCAGATATAGAATGAAGACAGAGCCTCTATATTTTTGAAAAGCTTTGAAAACCCTTTTGAAAACTGAAACTCCTTTTTGCTTTAAAACTTGGGTTGCATCTTTGTTTTTGATTTAAAGCTTGCATTGCTGAGATGTTTTAATTTGCTAGCTGAAATGATTTTTGCTTTGATTCCATATTTATTTGCTTATCTCTGTCTTGAAGAGTACATGCAGGCTTGACTTGATTTGAACATGATTTGCAGGTTTGAAGAATGTATTACAGGCTTTCATTTGAAACTGAATTACAGGCTATTGAATTTATTTTCTGGTTTTAGGAGATATAGATCATCTGATTTGGTTTTGAGAGGAGTGTTTTGATTATAAATTGTTTTTGAGAAGTTTGTTTGAGGAAGTATGATTATCAGATTTTGTGTTTGAGAATAGGACTGAGTTTTCTTTTTGAATAGAAAAAGATAGAAAAGAAAATAATGAAGGGAAACATATGTATTTATAAGTTAGAATGTGGTTTATTAAAAATAAAAGAAAATTCAAAAATAAATAAAAAGACACTTGTTAAAACATCTTGACATTTGTCATGTAGTATTATTAATTAGTTAACACATGTCACATTAGGCCTTAATACAATGACATGTGTCTTTTAAGTATTTAATACATAATTTTATATATTTTTAAAATGTGAATAAAAGCTTTTTACACTAGTTTACTATTTATAAATACTTACCTAATATGTATATGTATATAAATTACTTTAAAGAAAATGTGAATAACCAATATATATATAAATAAAATCTTATATCTATATTTTAAATCCAAAATATTTTAAAATATCTCTCTTTTGAATTTCTATTATAAATCCAAATTCATATTCAATTTAAATTTACAATAACAATCCTATTTTATTTAAAGTCTATTTATATTTATAAAAACAAAGTATTATAATTATTATTTGAAAATATCAAATTTGACAAATTTAAATAATTTATAAAAGAGATTATAAATTACTTCTATTTTTAAATCATATATCTCAAGTAATATTTAAAAAGAAATAAACAAACCTTTTTATTTAAATTTGAACTTAAGCTAAAAATCTATTTTAAACAATTAAACATTTTATTATGTATTTTAAAAACCATATAGTTATTTATTTAAATATCTTTGAAAAACTCAATATTATTTTAAATCATAATTTTATTTGTTAAATTCCAACCAACTCATCTATTTACAATATATATACTTATATATATATTATAAATATAAATCATTCTATTAAACTTTTTAAAAGATAAATCACTAATTAAATATTTATTTAATTAGATAATTAAATTTATTCAAATTTTATTAACAAATTATCAAATCAATTTAATTTTAAATACAGATTATTAAATTGATATTGTCCAAAATTCCGGGATATCACACAACCCTTTCGGAACCCCATGGTTTCGACCCTATACCTTTCGCCCAGATCCAATTCATTACGTACCAGTTGCCTGATACCATATGCTTTGGTTTCGACTGTGTCGGAGGCAATGGTATGGAGGCGGAACCTGGTGTCGAAAGAGACGAAACAGTGAAAAACCCATTTATTTGTACTTTTAAACTATTTCTTTTGTAGCTAACCTACCTTGTTTGTCTAAATCTGATTGGTTGCCATTCTACTTTTTCAAAAGTGCTGCCATTTTCCAGAAATAACAATTTCAAATTATTTGAAAAAAGCCCTTTTCTCCTTTTAAAAAATATAATACATTTAAGTCTCATACCTTAAATAATTTTATATACCTATCAAAACACTTAGGAAAAATTTAGAAAAATTCCAGAAAATCTCTTTTAATATGTTTTCTAACATATAAATTTTTTAGACCCCAACCAATTTTTATGTACCCGTAAATAATTAATAACCCAAAACAATCTTTTCTTTACTAGAAAATTCATATAAATTCCACAATAATTCCGAGAATTCTTAAAATTGAAACCCATCTCCAAAATATTATTTCTGATCTTCATAAAAGTTCGCAAGGCATAAAGATGTCATTTAATAGGCTTTTTACCTTAAAACATATCATAAAATCAATTTGAACATGTATAAATCATCAACAAGTATATATAAACATTCCATTATTCAAAAACATGGCTAAACATTGCAAATCAATTTGGAATCGTCCTGAAACCGAAAGCAATTCAAAATAAAGATGTAAACATTATTCACCTTAGCTTTTGTGATTAAAGAGATTGAGATAGGAATAGATTTGATTTGCTTAAGCTTCTTCCTAGCTTTCTTCTAGCTTTTCCCTCATTTTTCTTGTTAATGGTGACCGGCCTTGAGTTATAAAATTTTGAAAATGAAATGAACATGTATAATTTATACAGCTATGGGTAGTAGATATAGGAAAGGCCTCTTTCCCATTTTACCCCTCCTCTAATTCATTTTAAACCCCTTTTTAGTTCATTGTTAAATGGCACAGCTACCCCTTTAATAAAATCAAATCTCAATCCCCCAATCAACACATTATTTTATTTAATTTATCTAATTAAATATCCTAAATAATGTTATCAAAAATATGGGGTGTTATAGACTCCCCTCCTTAAAGAATTTAGTCCTCGAAATTACGGTAAGGTACACACAAATCAAACAAGAAGGTAATACATACCATCAAACAAATCGGGATAAGCATCTCTAATCTTGCTCTCAACCTCACAAGTACAGTCCCTGTCATCGCCACTCCATTGGACCTTGACTAATCTGACGGTCTTGGTTCTAAGCCTCTTCTCATCTCTGGCAATGATACCAACTGATTTTCTAACTATGGTCAAGTCCGGTTCTACTACTAAGTCATCTAGCACAGTCGGTGTTAGCAGTCTCCGGTCTCTAACAAACTTTCTGAGATGAGAAACATGAAAAACACTATGGACACCTGCTAAACTGCTTGGTAACTCAATTTTATACGCGAGTTTACCGATCCTTTCAATAATAGGAAAAGGTCCAACAAATCTTAGTGCCAACTTTCCTTATCTACCAAATCTGATCACACCCTTCATCAATGACACCTTGACGAAAACATGATCTCCAACTGAGAACTCTAAGTCTTTCCATCTCTTATCTACATAACTCCTTTGCCTAGACATAGCCTCCTTCATTCTAGCCCGAATGACCTCAATCTTTTCTGATGCTTCCCTAACCAAATCTGGACCAAGAACCAGCCTATCCCCAATCTCCAACCAACACACAGGAAATTTGCATGGCCTTCCATACACAACTTCAAATGGTGCCATCCTAATACTAATCTAATAAATGTTGTTACATGAAAACTCGACTAGATGCAAATGGTCCTCCCATGATCCTACGAAATCTAAAACACAAGCCCTTAACAAATCATCCAAGATCTTGTTAACTCTTTCCGTTTGCCCATCTGTCCACGAATGGTAAGCGGTACTCATCTTGAGCTTGGTTTCCAAAACTTCCTGTAGACTCTTTCAAAACTCGCTAGTGAATAAGAAATCTCTATTACTAACTATGCTACTAGGAACTCCATGCAATCTAACCACATTCATCATGCACAACTTCGCAAAAACAAGTGTCGTCCCAGTTGACTTAACTGGAATGAAATGGGCACTCTTGGTCAATCTGTCCACTATGACCCATATACTTTCATTTCCTCTTTTCGACCTTGGCAACCCATCTATGAAGTCCACAGAAATAGAAACCCAGTTTCATAATGGAATATCTAATGGCTGAAGCAATCCATTTGGCTTCTGGTGTCTGGCCTTTGCCTATTTGCAATTCAAGCACTGCTGCACGCACAAGCCTATATCCCGCTTCATACCTTCACAAAAGTAACTCCTCTTCCTATCCTGATAAATCTTAGTACCTCCTGGATGTATAATGAACTTCGAACGATGGCATTCCTCCAAGACTTCTTTTCTTATGTTTCCTACACTCGAAACACATAATCTTCCTTTCTTTCTCAACCACCAATTCTGGTCAAGACTGAAGTCCTTCAGGTCATTGCTCTCAATTCCTTCCCTTAACTTCTTGATCCGTTCAGCTACACTGGATCCTCCTCCTGCTTAGAAGCAATCCTTTCGATCAATACTGGTCGAACTTCCGAACAAGACAATACTTCGGTTTCTCCGCTAGACCCTGCTTCAGATCTCCACTGTACTCTGCAATCTACTAATGCTTCCAAACCCTTCCACTCAACAATCATTGCTAACACTGCATTCTGATGTTTCTTGTTATGTGCATTTGCAACCATGTTGCCTTTTCCTGGTGTGTACTCAATCCTGAAATCATAAGCGGCAATAAACTCTAACCATCTTTGCTATCTCATGTTCAGCTCCTTCCGAGAGAACATATATTTCAGCGACTTATGATTTGTATATAACTCAAACCTTTCTTCCAAAAGGTAATGTCTCCAAACCTTCGAAGCAAAAATCACAGCAGCCAATTCCAAATCATGCATCGGATATTTGACCTCATGCGGTCTAAGCTTCCTAGAAGCATATGCAATCACTTTACCTCTCTGCATTAGCATAGATCCTAATCCTGTTCCACACGCATCAGTATACACTACCAAATCCTGATTCACCTCTGGAACAACCAACACAGGTGCATGAGTCAATAAGTGTTTCAAACTCTGGAATGCTTCCTCACACTTATCGGTCCACACAAACTTCACATTCTTTCTTATTAGCTTGGTCATCGGTGCTGCTATCCGCGAAAAATCGTTAACGAACCTCCGATAATAACCAGCCAACCCAAGGAAACTCTTTATCTCGGTTACTGTCTCGGGTCTCTTCCAACTATTCACTGCCTCGATCTTAGTCAGATCCACTAACAACCCTCTTTCCAAGACTACATGACCAAGAAACTTCACTTCTTTCTTCCAAAAGTGACACTTCGAAAACTTCGCCTTCAGCTGATGCTGCCTTAGCAACTCAAGCACCACTCTAAGATTAACTTCATGCTCTCTTTCATCCTTAGAATATATCAAGATATCATCTACGAAAACCAATACGAACCTTCCCAAGTGCTCTCGGAAAACTCAGTTTATCAAATCCACAAAGAAAAATGAGCATTCGTCAGTCCAAACAGCATGACTAACCATTCGTACGACCCACATATGGTCTTGAATGCCATCAAAAGTATACTATCCTCTGCCACTCTGAGCTGATGGAAACCTGTTGCCAAATCTAATTGAGAAAATATTTTTTCTCCACTCAACGATCGAATAAATCGCCAATTCTGGGCAATGGATATCGATTTTTTATTGTCCTCTCATTCAACTTACGTTAATTGATACATAGCCTCAACGATTCGTTCGACTTCTTAGCAAACACTGTAGCTGCACCCCAAGGTGAACTACTCGGCCTGATAAAACTCTTGCCCTCTAAATTCACCAACTACACCTTCAACTCCCTCATCTTTGTAGGGGTCATCCTGCTTGGCGGCCTACTCACTGGTTTCTCCCAAAACCAAATCTATCTGAAACTCAATGGTTCGTTTCGGTGGCAATCCTATTACAGGCTCAAAAACATATGCGAATTCTCTAACCAAGAAAACTCGACTCAACTCATTATCCGAACCCATAGCACCCGATAATGCATACATGTCACCGCCAGAACCTTCTACGGTATAAACAATCCTGTTGCTACAATCGGGGTGTCTAAGAGATATCTTCCTATCCTGGAAAAATATCCTAGCATCGTACTCACTTAACCAATCCATTCCAAGAATAATCCCGAACCCCACAAAATCAAACATATGCAAGCTGCAAACAAAATTATAACCTAACAGGTCAAACTCTAGCTGGTCACATCTCAACCCTAGAGTTGCATACCCTCCAATTGGATTTGCAACCCGTAAGGAAGTAACTAAATATGTGGGTTCTAGGTTAAGCTTATCTATCAAACATCTAGATATAAAAGAATGTGATGTGCCAGTATCAAATAGAACGCTAACAGACATACCAAAGATCTGAAGCGTACCTCCCAAAACTACCTTTCCTTTCTCCTGAGCTGTCGGTTTCGAAGCAGCAGGTTCCAATGCATAAACCTTGCCATTTTCATCCTTAGCGGGCTCCTTGCATTGGTTCTTATAGTGGCTAACCTACTTGCAGTTGAAGCACCTGATGTTCTTCTTCTCAATCAATTCCTTAGCCTTCCTAGAACGACACTCATTGGCAAAATGCCACTTCTTGTCGCACTTAAAATAGACAATCTCAGACTTCCCCTTCTTGGCTGCTCCACTCTTCTGAGCACCATTCTTGTGGAAGAATTTCCGCTTCTGGCCCTGCCCAACCTGGACCTCCTTCCACTTAGCTTTCTCCTGACAAGAAAGTATCTCTTCATGTCTCAAAGCCATCTCCACAACCACATCATAAGGATCTCTCATATGCGGTAAAGTAGACCTGGCCAACTCAGGCTTCAATCCCCTGATGAACTTCTCGTTCCTCTTCATCACTGTATCTACAACAACATAACTATAACAGGCCAAATCCTCAAACCGACTGGCATATTCTAGAACAGTCATCTCTCCATATTCTAGCTCAGCAAACTTCCTAATCAAGACGGACTGTGCCATAACTGACATGAACCTCTCTTGGAACCTCGTCATAAACTCTGCCCATGTCATAAATTCCTCATCTACTGCCACAGTCACACTGTTCCACCAGAACAATGCAGCTCCCCGAAGCTGTCTAGATGCCAACCTCCACTTCTGCTCATCATTGAGCCTCATATCTGCAAAAATCCTTTCATAGTGCAACAACCAATTCTCTACCTCAATAGCATCCTCGGTTCCAATAAAAGGCTTCCCTCTGAGCTTAGTGTAATCCCCACTCAACAGCATAACCATTAGCAACTGGAGCTTCCTGAATTCCTCCTCCCATAACTCCGAAAGCAACTCCCGCATGCATCATATTCATGAAAAACTGATACATAGCTTCCATTCCGACCTACGGGACTCCAGCACCTACATTCTCTGCCTATGCCTGACCTTGGGTTCTCCTAGCATTAGGTCCGGCATTCCCTTTGGTGCTTCCCCTTTCAGGGTTAACTCTTCCTCTTTTACCATCCATATCTAAATTCAAATCTCATGAGATACAGAAAGATAACCTAATCGAAGATAGGAGACTAAAGATAAAGTGTATACTTAAATATATAGCAAATACAAGTACATTACTATAGTGTTATCCCATACCCCAATCTTACTCTAATTTCTTAGTATTATATTTTCAAAACCATTTTTAGTTAAATTTTTTCATAAACCAAGGCACTGATACCAAGTTGTAACATCCCGTATCTAGAGGCCAAAAGCTAAGCACTACAGATGTTGTAGTCATCTATAGTATTAACTTCTGGTGACAAAATACGGTAATGTTAATGGTATCCATAATACTAGAAGCACTTGAATATGAATAAACTCACAGATTTATAGAAAACAATATTTTGTTGATTACATTTCAAAACAATGTCATATCCAAGTTACATAACCCCTTAATAGTTTCCCAGGTACTGATTAAATATAATTTACAATATTACGCCAAGAACAACATATGACGATGCCCACTTGGATGATCAGAGAAATATAGTCATATCTGACTTAATGTACACAACAGATTCAAACAAAATAAACAGAACTGCAATTCCTAAATTAGCTATCCGTCAGCCACCTGCTCGTCTCCAGAAGCTTATTCGCCAAAATATCAAAAACCTGAAAACCTCAACCCTCGGTTTACTCAAATCAATTTTGAGCACCAGAGAGTTTAAGGGGAAACAAAAACTACAAGTCAGACATAAAGCTTTGTGTTTATAATACTGTTCATCTCTGTTATTTTATGCTAAATGAGACCACGCCGCTTAGCGGAACGAGTTTCCCCTCACTAACATTCCTTTAAAATATTTCTTTTGCAAATCTTTTCCTACAACCAAAACTGGTCAAAATAAAGCATCATTATGTAAACATACATATATCAGGTAGTAAATGAACTATCTGTTCAAACACATAAGTTTTGTTTGGCTAACTTTTAACCTTTGGGTGACTCGTGCCAACCAGATAATATCAAAATTTATCTAACATCTGTTAGACACCCCTTTTTTTTTGAACGATCTTCCTTAACTATCTATTAAATATTTCTCTTTTGGATGGTCTATCCTTAACTTATCATCTTCCAAGGCCACCTGATCCTAATGGTTTTGCAGCCTCACCAATAACCTATATGTATACAAAAATATATTCCTTTCTGTGTGTACCCATAATTTTAGTCTTACTTGTGACAAAGCCCTATACACTGGAATTTTGGACCAAATTAGCTGGGGCTAATAGCTAATGTATAGGGCGCGACCCTATACCGGTTTCATTTGGTATTCTAATATCTGTGTCATTTTACTTAAGGATATCTTCTCAAAAGTTTCCTTGAAAACCTTTTTAAAATGATTTAAACCTTTAGATCAAACTCAAACAAGGAAAATTATATAATTTCAATGCTTTACTCAAAATCACCTTGCCATGTTATACATACTTTACTCAAATCTTAGTTGATGAAAACACTTAACTTTTGAAAGACCCCCTTTCGAAACCATTGAAAGTACCACTTTTGAAACCAAGTAAAACCCTTTCTTTTATCTAGGCCGGAAGGCCAAAATATTCCTTTTGAAACCATTCTCAAAACCCTTTCAAAACCCTTGGAAATCTTCCTTTCGAAAGCTTTTGAAAATCCTCAGACATCTATCTTTTAAAATCTTTAAACATTGCCTTTCGAAACCTTTGGAAAACCTTTCCTTTCGAAACCATCAGAAAAACTATACCTTTCGACTCCTTCGAAACCTTTGGGGAGCCACCCCTTCGAAACCTCTTTTAAAACATTTCGAAAAGCATTAAATCTAAACCTTTCGAAAGCACTTGGGTTTAATTTAAAACCCGTGGAAACCTTTCGAAACCATTGAAAGTTTAATCCTTCGAAACCCTTTGAAAATCATTTCGGTCAAAACCATTTGGATTATGCCTTCAAGTAGAGCAAAAGGATCATAAACACGTTAACGGTGAAAGCACGTCATTTTGAAATCATTCAAATCATCTCTTTCGAAACTGATTCGGGTTATACTTCAATTGAGAAAAATGATCATTAAACCATGTTAGTCGAAAGCCATTCTTTCGAAAGCATTTCCTAAGTAAAGAAGTGATGGTGTCAAAATCATCCCTTCGAAAGCATTGGAGAAGTGGGAAAATTTTAGAAAACAAGTAACCCCTTCGAAACCCTCAGGGTCGAAAGATAAAAAGGCGGCAGTTAGGTGTTTTGACTTAGTCGAAAGCATTCATTTAAAAACAAAGATGCAACCCAATCGAAACCATTTCCTTTTAAACCATTTGACTTGGTCGAAACCTAACCAATTCGAAAGCATCTTAGTCGAAAGCAAGCAGGCGTATTTTCCTTTTAAAACAAATCAAAGCTTCAACCCTTTCGAAGCCCCACGGTTTCAACCCTATACCTCTCACCCACATCCAATTCATTATGTACCAATTTCCTGATACCATATGCATTGGTTTCGACTGTGTCAGAGGCGATGGTATGGAGGCGGAGCCTGGTGCCGAAAGAGATGAAACAGTGAAAAGTTTATTTGTACTTTTAAACTATTTCTTTTGTACCTAACCTGCCTTGTTTGTCTAAATCTGATTGGTTCCTATTTTACTTTTTCAAAAGTGCTGCCATTTTCCAGAAATAAAATTTTCAAATTATTTACAATAAGCCCCTTTCTCCTTCTAAAAATATGTAAAACATTTAAGTCCCATACCTTAAATAATTTTATGTACCCATCAAAACACTTAGGAAAAATCTGGAAAAATTCCAGAAAATCTCTTTTAATATGTTCTCTAACATATAAAAATTTTTAGACCCCAACCAATTTTTATTTACTTGTAAATAATTAATAACCCAAAATAACCTTTTCTTTACGAGAAAGTTCATATAAATTCCACAATAATTCCAAAAATTCTGAAAATTAAACCCCATCTCCAAAATATTATTTTGGATCTTCATAAAAATTCACAAGGCATAAAGATGTCATTTAATAGGGTTTTTACCTTAAAACATATCATAAAATTAATATGAACATGTATAAATCATTAACAAGTATATATAAACATTCCGTAATTCAAAAACATGGCTAAAATTTCAAATTAATTTGGAATCATCATGAAACCGAAAGCAATTCAAAATAGAGATGTAAATATTGTTCACCTTAGCTTTTGTGATTAAAGAGATTAAGATAGGAATTGATATGATTTGCTTAAGCTTCTTCCTAGCCTTTTCCCCCTTTTCCTTGTTAATGGTGGCCGGCCTTGAGTTACAAATTTTTTAAAATGAAATGAAGGTGTATAATTTACATGGCCATGGGTAATTGATATAGGAAAGGCCTCTTTCCCATTTTACCCCTCCTCTAATTCATTTTAAACCCCTTTTTAGTTCATTGCTAAATGGCACGGCTACCCCTTTAATAAAATCAAATCTTAATCCCCTAATCAACACATTATATTATTTAATTTATCTAATTAAATATCCTAAACTGTGTTATTAAAAAATATGGGGTGTTACACCTGGACAACAGGAGAAGAACGCTGGAGCCTGGAGCAATGCGGAACCACGGGACGAGGGCGAGGGCCGTGAGGTGGAGCGTTAGAGCCAAGACATAGGATTTAGAGGTGGAGTGATGGAGCATGGAGCGTGGACCTCGAGAGCGTTGATTTAGATTTAGGGTTTTTGACTTTTCACTACGCCATAGATGGCCTACTGCAACGAAATTACACGGTGTTGCTAGCTATAATGTAACGATAGGTATGCTGATTTTTGTCTATTACAACACTCGCTTCAAGGTGTTAGCATAGGCATCAACAAGATGTTGCAGTAGCTATAGATGTTTTCAAATTAAAAAATTAATAAAATTAGCAATCCGCGTGAATACGATCCAACGGCCTACATTTAATCTGGTTGTTAAAATGGATCACCACTGCAATTTGCCCCAAAATTTCGTTTTCCCGCTTTACTTTTCATACCATTTCGTTCTCACCCTCAATTTCCAAATCCCCAATTTCCAAATCCCTAATCTCCAAATCATATTTTCGTTCCCATTTCGTTCTCACCCCCAATTTCGCTGCTGTTTGCCTACATGTCGATACGCAACCTCTCCCAAATCCTACCAACCGCAGCCCCCGACAAAACTCCACTACCCCACCGCCGTTTCTACGGCCTGATTCCGATGGTCATCGAGCACACATCCCGTGGCCAGCATGCCTGTGATATCTTTTCCCGGCTTCTCAAAGAGAGCGTCATCTGCCTTAACGGACCCATTGAGGACGATACGTCGGCGATAGTTGTGGCTCAGCTGCTGTTCCTCGAATCTGGTGGTTCCGTGATGGCAGGGTTGGCAATTTATGATACTTCGACCAGATCCGATGCTTGAATCTTTCTCGCCAATGTTCAGAAGAAGTTCGATTCTGATGAAGCTTTGCTCGATTGCTTCAAAAGTACCATTTTCGGATTCAAGGAAGATGTCAAACGCAGATTTCTTGTTTGAGAGAATGCCGCTTAAATTTTCAAATTGGCCAGCAATCATAAAACCAGTTTCAATTCCTTGATTGATTGCTCGAATTGCTTTGACTTCGTCGTCGGGTGCGATGTGATATTATTTGGTATGTTTTCTGCCTTCTGGTTTACTTGATTATTCTCGATTTTGGTTACACTCGCATGCTTTTGCCGATGATGAATTGGGATTTATTTATAGGCTTTATTTCCTATAATCTCGGGTTTAATCTTTCTGTTGGACTTTGATAAATCTGGTATGTTGGATTGCGATGATGTATTGGTATGTTGGATTTTGGTTTACTGGCTTGATTTTGCTTTGCCGGTGATGAATTGCGATGTGATATTATTTGGTATGTTGGATTTTGGTTCACTGGCTTGTTTTTGATTTCTGATCTGAGCTTGTTAGCTCCTTTCTGCTGCATTTGTTAAACCAGAACATGAACTGATGCTCCAAGTCCTCTGTATATCATATTACTGCCTATGTTTCTCTTGTACATGCCTGATGCATTCACTGTTTTTGCTTGATGGGCTTCCTATGTGTACTGCTGTGTTTCTTGCACTGGCTTGTCTATATTTTGCTGAACCTGGTTCTTGTTTGTTTTGTTGGTTGCTTGGCCCTGAGTTAAATCCAGTCGATGACTCGGGTTTGACCTTGTGCCGTGTCCTTGTATCCATGTGTTGCATTCATGTTTGGCTTATGCACTTATGAAAAGAAACAACCCAAATACCTAAGGCAAATATTATAACAAAAATAATTTCATTTTCTGTTTGAGTTAAATATTATTTTCCAGATTATTGCTTTTGAATTATATGTGACAGGTATTGAAGACTGGACAGCTGGATACAAGCTTGAAGACAGAGTCAAATCAAATGTGCATGAGTGTATGAATGCATGAGCTTAAAGACAGATTTCAAAGAAGGCTCGATCTTCCGAAATCGGATGAATCGGGCGGTGCCCACTTGTCTCGGGTTAACCGGTTAGGTCGATCCCTGCCGAGACTGCGGTGCCCCGGACCCCCGCCGGCGCTGCGCCCGGACCCGCTACTCGGCTCGCCTTCGGCTCGGCACTCGGCTCGTCATATATTTGTCAGTGTCGATGTCTGTATAAATTGAAACTACATATGTAATGAGTGAAGTGAGTGCTGTAGTGAGGAATATCTGTATATGTGAATATCAGTGTTATTTATCATTGAATTGTAAAATAGTGGAGTCAGGAATTTGTACTATTTTAAATGTTGAAATAAAATATTTATTTAAATAAATTACTGTTTGAGTATCAAATTCTGTGCAATAGCATTTTATTAAATAAATATTTATTTCTATTAAAAAATCAAATATGCTCTACATTGTGGGCCCCACAAATTCAGAAAGTTAATATCTATAGCAACATTTTGGAATATTGGTACAAACACCTATGGATGTTGCTATAGACCCAAATAGGGTTCTATTGCAACAATATTTCTTATGTTGCCTTAGATAGTCAAAATGTTGCCTTTGAGGTCTGCGGCAACGCGGCAAAATGCATCACCGAGAAAGTGTTGCCTTTGCCCTTTTTTAGCCTACAGCAACATTTTTTGGCACTTCCTGCATCACTTCTTTGGTGTTGCAGTATGCAATCTATGGCGTAGTGTTTGAAGAATGCGGTTGTGATATGGAAAATGAATAATGATTTACGAGATGAGAAGCATGGTTGGTTGAATGAATATAATTAGTGTTATTAACGTAAATGTATCTTAGCCTTCGATAGGGAATAAACGGTTGTATGAATTTGTCTTCAAAAATTTTAAATTGTTAATAAATTTTAGTTACAATTATACCACATCCGCATCCGACAGATAATATCCACACATGTACATATTTTTTTGGATTGGACGGATATTTTTCGGATGCAGATATACTCATATCCACATCTGCCTCCAAATTTTTTTAGATATCGGATATCCGCATCCGCTTTTCGAATATCGAATAATATCCGCATATTCGGATACGGATTCAGACAGATTTCAGATTTTTGGGTATCCATTGACATGCCTAAATATTTCCTATTCATTCTCTACCGCATGAATTTCATTTTCTTTCTTTCCCTTCACGTTGCTTCTTTCATGGTGACCCATTCCCCACTCAATCTTTCTCCTCCTCTTTCTCAATCAGACAGACACTGTTTTAGGAAAAGTAAAAGTTAGGTCCGTCTATTTTTTCTCAATCAAACAGAAACTATTTTGGGCAAAGTAAAAGTCGGGTCCTTCTATATTTCCGAGGGCTACGCAACTATGGCCTTGAATCAACCTAACTCCAATTGTGGTGGTCAGAAATAGCGGATCCGGCAAGGGAGATGGTTTTTGGAGGAGTTCCAATATGGGTTTTGATGATATAGGTTTGTTGGAGTCCAAAAATGTAAATGGTGGAGGCTGAAGATGAACGTGGTGGAGTGGGCAAGGGTGAGAAGTTTGGAAACTAAATGAGTTCATTCATGCGTTGTGCATGCATGAGGTCCGTGGGTGGTCATTGGTGGCCGAGGCAGGCGAGTTGGAGGTTGGGCTGAGCGGCGGTGCAGGTAGTAGGTGAGGCGATTGGTGGCATGTGCGATGTAGCAGACAGCAAAGAAAAGAAAAGAAGAAAAAAGAAAAAAAATTATATCAGTAGTTCACGGTGCCCAGAGGGCGTAGGTAGAGCAGGCGAAGGTGGCCAGGTGAAGGCGTTCCTGAGGTAGCAAGCGGAGGTTCAGTGCCGATGGTGGTTGACGTTAGGTGGTGCTGGTTTGGCACGTGCGTGCATGGGAGAGAAGTTTAAGCTACAGGAATATGGTGCATCCGTGCATGAGTAGGTAGCTGCGGAGCTAGGTGCGGTATATGATATTGGAAATCAAAATGACTTGGAAAGGAAATGACATGTCTAAGAAGTAATTATGAAAGTAGATTTTGATAAAGGATTAAGGTAACTTGTTTATTAAATTATTAATCAGCACAATTAGGTTATTAGTTAATATATACAGATTCTTATGCTACTTATATATTTTGCATACGAGATACGTTTGAGACGACGTTTCTTATGTCACGCTTGTGATGGAGAGCTCTACGAAATGACATAGAATTGGACAGCTTTTGTTGAGGTAATGATATTGTCTCTCACCACAATATGATTGTTATTATAGTATTAAAATGTCATTTTGAAATGATTTCTAACTTTAGAATGTGATTGCTAAAATACTTGAACCTATATCTTATTTTATAAAAAGAATTAAAAGTGTATTAAAATGTTTTTATATTAAATAGCACATTTTTTCCATCGATGCATTATTTGATGATACCAATAGTTTTAGGCTACTTTGGTATCAATCCCATATTGGTTGCTTTGAATGTATTGTATTGTGTTATTATAGGCATAAGCTATTATAGACGTTAGTATGCTTGTTGGTTGTATGCATTTTAGTTTGCTTATTTTGGTTAAAAACCCGTTCAAAGACGTTATAGTATTAGAGAATCTTGCATAGGATAGGATTTCATGCATAAACTTTTATGCATGCTGATTGATCTGAAGATGGGGGATGGACTTAGAGATGCGCTTTGGTTTTTGAGATGGATGCCGAACGTTTTCATTTGGTTTGTACTTAGCCACTTTTGGTTAAGTACAAGACCAAAGTGGTCATTGTCGACTACTCTGGAGTGTTCGATACCCACCATTGTTGATGATGGCTAATTTGGCCAATTTTGACATGGACGATGGAGAGGCTTCGAAGGGCATGATGTGATGGTTCGCTTGTTCGATGCTTGATTTGATGCTATGATTCTTCGATGTGCAGTTTTGGCACGGAAGCAAGGATGCAACAATTCGACGCGATGACTTCATGATTTGACGATGATGATTCCATGCTAGGAAGTGACAGCTTCGATGATGGATATCCGTACTTTAAGACGCAGAGTGGTAGACTATGAGTCGTTTTGAAGGAGCTGTTGGAGGAAGGTTACAGGACGTATTATGACACTTTGTGACTTATGATGGTTGTTTAGAGTAGTTCCCAACTGCGACGACTTCAGAATGGAGTTGTATGGACAGTTATGGGATGAAATCTGATATGAATAACATATGCAAAAGGGTCATTGATATTCATAGGTTTTGATGTGTACTCGTGAAGCAAGGGCATGCGTGATGAGATCCATTTACCTTGGACTTCTAGGAGTATGCAGTCTTGTTCCTGGCCTATTGAGTAGCTTAAATTCGGGTATAGAGAAATCGAGACGTTGAGCCGTCTTTAGCTCTATGTAGGTGGACATATGAGTATCATATATCCAACGCACTGGGTGAGTGAATGTGAGGATGGATGATAGAATGCTATGCTTGTTTGACTGCTTTTTTCACCTTAGGGGTGTCACACGATGAAGATATTTCCGATGCCTATCTAGACACCCTTAGTACTTTGATGTATAGTACACCCATGATGACTATCATCGAGTAGCAATATCCTATGTTATGTGCTAACTCCGTAGTGTAGAGACAGGTCAGGTATGATTCTCTATACCCTATGTTCCATATACTATATCGATTTTTATAGTGTTTTGAGATTATTCATCGCTCGCACTAGACTGTTGTCTAACTCAAGATTTTATGCTTTGCTTTTAATTCTCTCAGGTACTCTTAAATGAGTAGACTAGATAGTAGGTGTAAACGACACTTGGAGATGTGCAGATGGACTATGAGAAGGTGATGCTTTCTCATATTTATATGTTGAGTTTATTATTGGTTATTCTGCTTTGTGACACTGTGGAGCCTTGACAGTGTTGACTTACTATTATTAGAGATAGTTTATCAGTTGAGTTTATTTATCAGTTGAATAAACTATAATACTGTTTTGTATAACTGTATTAGCCTGTGTACTCTGATTATGTAGTTTATACAATTATTACTGTCGCCAGTTTTATATCTGTGATGACTATTATATTTTATCTGGTGCATTGTGAGATATACGATATATTATATTCTACATCAGCTGGATACTCCAGCAGCACACTATTCGGTTATAGGAGTATCGGTGGTGTAAGGGGTCGTCACACAGTGGCTCTCAGTTGGCTGTCGCGACAGATGCTACCAACTTAAGATTTCGATCTAGAAATTTCTGGCAATGGCGTTGGTGCATGGGAGAGAGCACATCGAATATGGCTGACTCGACTCGATGAGCTGATACCATGTGTAGATGACGTGATGTTGTATGGCCAGAGGCGATGAGAAAAATTTAATGAAGTTGATGGAGGTGGTGGCAGAATTAGGGTTTCGCAATTATGCAAAATACCCTTGGAAATCATGCATATTACATTAGATATGCTTTTGGATTTAATGTGTAAATAAATACCATTAAATTTTAATATATTTTGGAATTTATAATTATAAAAGTTATACATAAATAAATTCAAAATTTAAATTATTTATGAACTATAAATGCTATATTACATAAAATGTTACAATTGATTTGTAATATTAATTAAAGTTAATTATTATACATACACAATTGATTTAATATTAAATTATAAATATTATAAATTAATACAAGAACCTTATATAATGCATATAAAATAAAATAATACAATTTTCAAAGTTAAAATCGAAATAAAACCAATTATAGTTATAAGGATTAAATACATATGTATATAGTTGTATATGATTATAAAATGGCGAATGATACCATTAAGTAAAGTGAATACTTATTATTCCTCATAGATGATAATACTCATCGTTATTATTTTGAAATTATTGATCCAAAATAATGTTCAAAATAATGTTTCTCTATCGTTTACAATATAAATGGAGTACTATACATATTTATGGTGAGTACCATACATACTTATGGTTGTTGATCATCCTCAAGCCAAAAATTATTTTAGTGCTGTTTATATTGTCTCTAGATTGGTAATGACATTTTATAACTTTGTTGAGCATCCTCAAGAGTAATAAAATTATCCTTAGGAAATAAAGACGTGTTAGATTATGAATATCTAATGCTTTATGATTTGTTGAGCTCCCTCAACGTCACAAAGAAGATTAAGAGTAAAGAACATATGGTCGAATTATATACGAGATATAACAAATTATTTATTATTTACCATTTATGGTTGTTAGGTTGGAATTTGGGATAAAATAGTGTTACTTGACTTTAAAGAATCAATGATACTTGAGTAGGATGAGTCTCATAGTCAAGTATGCCGATATTGAGTTCACGAAGTCATTATGTAATTTATTTTTATTCAAGTCCTTTGTTGAACAGGTTCTCAAGATCAAATCAGCCATTGATGCTACAAATCAAGCTCTTAATGTTACACAAAATGAAAATGAAAACGGGGAAGACGATTAACTTGAAAATGTCCCCTTTGTAGTAGGGGGTATATGTCTATTAATATAGAACTCTAGCCCTTGGTTACATGACACACATCATTTAAAATAAATGGATAACCGAGATTTGTTGATGTGGCAAAAGTGTTGGTGATCAACATGCACTAGTAAGGACTCTACGTGATAGTTGGGAATAACAATTTTGGATGTATTTCGCAACATTCGACAACTCTGGTTGTTAGCATGCAATAATTCCTTTGTTTCTCGATATGCAATAGCTTTTGTTAGATCAATAGTTTGATTGTCGATAGCTTACTTAACGTGTGACGGCTTTTGAAGCATTAACCTTCTATGGTTTAACTTATCAACTTGCGATAACCCCTTGACTTTAACTTGTGATGGCTTTATTAACTCAACTCGCGATTGCTTTTTTTACCTTCATCATGCAACAACCCTATAAACTCAGTACACTATAGTTCAAATATATTTCAACCTTCAATAGTTCCTAGAGTCAACATGCGATAGCTCAAACATCTCAACCTTCGGTAGTTTCTTCCGATGATTTCAATAGACTAATTCTAGAATAGTTTGTTCTTACCTTCAACTTATAATTACTTTACTTATTTAAAATATATGATAGTTTCCTATATTCCCAACTTGCTATAGCCCTTTACTGTGCATTAGCTCTCATCAACCTGCGATGACCCATTGTTTCAACCTTCGATGGCTCATGTTTGCTAACTTGCGATAACTTATTGCTTTAATTTTCGATAATTTATGTTGTTAACTCGTGATGGCTTGTAGCATTACTCATCAAAGGTTTATGACGTCAGCTTGCGATAGTTCTATCTCCCAATATGTGGTGACTTTTACTCAATGTTTGACAATCATCATTCGTCAATGAGTGATATCTCCAAAATGCAATGGCTTCCAAGTTCGATATACCATGCTGCCAAATTTTGATAGCCTCATACCTTATTCATTCTTGGAATTTTTTGAGTGTAAAACTTGCCCTCCCCCTTTTTATAAGAAGTTTTCTTATGCTTTAGCTTAAGTAAATTTCTGCTTTTACTTTACTTCTTCTAATTTCAAGTCATTATTCCTTACTGAAGTCTCTTACCATTGATAGTCCATACTTCTTGACTTATAGTAACCATTTTTGAAGTAAGAAACTTTGATTTTCCTGTAAACTATCCTGTTTGATTTTTTTTCCAAAAAAAAGAAATTTTGAAACCTTTTGAAAATAAACTATTTACAGTGATCGACATTATTGAAAATATTCCTTTTAATTAAAAAAAAAGTAGGAATCCTTCTTTGAAACCTGCTATAGTTCGGATGGTTGAATTTGAAGGTTTTATTCCCCGCTTATGGCTTTATTGTCCACTTTCCTCATATAGATGCCTTGACAACGCTCGATAGTAGGATCAAAAGCTTTATTGACCACTACTCTTTGGATGGTTTCTTTGGCCAGGTCTTACGGCATGACCAAACGTTTCTCCTCTATTACCCTTGGATGGGTGCTTTGACTCGGCCCGACGGTGGAATCAAAGACTTAATTAACCATCGTTCTTTAGATGGTTTCATTGATCAGGTCTTGTGGCATAACTAAACGCTTCTCATCTATCACCCTAGGATAGTGCTTTGACCAGCTCCGATGGTGAGATCAAGGCTTAATTGACCACCACTCTTTGGATGGTTGTTTTAGCTAGGCCTTGCGGTGGGACCAAAGGCTTCTCGTCCATCTTCCTTGGATGGGTGCTTTGACCAGGCCTGATGGTAGGGTCAAAGGTTTAATTAACTATAACCCTTTGGATGATTTCTTTAGCCATACCATGTGGTAGGACCAAAGGCTTCATGTCCATCTCCCTTCAATAGATGCTTTGACTAGGACCCAATAGCGAGATCAAAGGCTTAATTTTCCATCACTTTTTGGATGGTTTCTTTGGCCAGGCCTTGCGGCGTGGCCAAAGGCTTAGATCTCCTCTTTCAGATATGAGGTGTGCTTCTGCTAATGAATCTTGCTAACCTCATCGTGTTAGGATCAAGTTAAATGTATTATATCTCTGTCCGGATTAATTCCTTAGGAAAAAGTCCTTTGACACTCCATTTTATTCGTCCAATATTATGACATATGGTCCTAAATGTTCCGCATTCCACGTTCTTGATATTACATTTCTATCTCGTCAGCTTATTCAATAAGTTCCATGGGGAATAACTTCATGAATAACTAATGGCCCTTCCCAATTTGGTCCCAGTGGACCATCCGTAGGATCCTTAGTATTTGCCACTACCCTTCTTTGCACTACACCCCCTTCTTGAATGTTCTTCCTTTTACTTTTGAATTATAATACTTAGAGGTTCTTTGTTGGTATTAAGTCATTATTGTGACTTGATCTCTTAATTTGTTAAGTAAATTGAGTGACTTTATCTTTATCTCTTGATTCATTCCATAAGTATAAGAAATCTTCGACGTAAGGGGACTTTAATCTCCACTAGTAACATAACTTCAAATCCATATGTCAATGAATACAGATTATGTCTAGTAGCCATTCTTATATAAGTTCTGTATGACCATAAAATGATGGAAAGTTCTTCTATCCAATTTTCTTTGGCTTTACCTAGTTGCTTATTTAAGATGTTCTTAATGGTCTTATTCGCTGCCTCTACTGGCCCATTATCTTTTGCGTGAGCTACTAACGAAAAGCCTTTTATTATTCCATTCTTCTCACGGAAATGAGTGAATCTTTAGCTCTCAAATTGAGTCCCATTATCAAAGATAATTTTTATCTAGGAGAACTTTCCCAACAGTAATGTTTCAGCCTCTATCCACTTGGTAAAGTAATCAATAGCCACTAGTGCAAACTTCACTCCTCCTTTTGAGACTGGAAGAGGCCTAGTCAAATCAATCCTGCATACATCGAAATGTCATGGGCTAGTAATATTAGTTAATTCAATCGGTGGCAACCGTGGAATTCTAGAACTTTTGACAATTGTCACATTTATTAACGTATGTTAAGGCATCCTCTGTATTAGGCCAATAGTACCCTTGACTCGTTAACTTTTTTTGCTAATTTTTCCTTATTAGAATGATCTCTGCAAAACTTTTCATGGGCTTCCCTTAGAAGTTTAGTTCCTATTTCCTGGGTAATACATCTCAAGTAACATGTTGAGTACCCTTTTCTATATAGCATTCCATTAATTATGGTATACGAGGTGTTTGGTATCTCGATTTTCATGACTCGTTTCTTTCTTTGTGCAATAGCCTTTCCTGCAAATATTTAATTGAAAGCGCCATCCAACTATTGACATACTGATCTTTATGGGCATTTGTTTTTATTCTTTCGAAGGCTTCTCCATAACTACCATCCTCTCAGGGATTTTTTCGACACAAGTTGGTTGTTGGGCATGAGATTAAGTTAGAACAAAGGCTTAGATATTTATTTCTTCTTTTCCTGACTCAATACTTGGGTTTTGCTGAAATCTAATAGGAACAATTTTGACTTCGGTCGCCCCTCATGAACTTGCTAATTTTTTCCAAAGAATCCGCTTGTGTGTTCTTCTGCCTCGGTATGTAGTGTATAGAAAGTCTTCAAATTGAATCAACATTTCAGTAATTTTCCTTATGTACTGAACTAATCGAGCATCCTTGGTTCGGAATACCTTCTTAATTGGCTCACCACTAATTGCAAATCGTTAAATATCTTAGTTCCTAGAATCTTCAATTGTTGGGGCAGGGTTAATCCTACTATTATGGACTTATACTCAACTATGTTATTAGTTGTAGAAACGCCTAAATTCATTTCATAATGTAGCCTATGCCCGTGAGGTGCACTTATTATGTAACATGCCCTGTTCCTTGCTCATTTGAGGCTCAATCTACGTATAATTTCCACTTTGGTTTGAGCTTCTTTTCCCTCTATAATTGGTTCTCAATAAACCCTATATATTCTGCTACAAAATCAGCTAGGCCTTGTACTTTAGTGACACTCATTGTAGATACTCAATATCATATTGACTCAACTATATCTCCTATTTTATCAATCTTCCTGATGATTCGGGTTTGCTAAGGACCAGTCTTAGTGGATAATTAATTAAAACCTGGATTGGTGCGCTTGAAAATATGACCTTCTTTTTTGTGCCGATAATAGTAAGCAATGGGCCAACTTCTCTATGATCGGATACCTAGTTTCAGCATCTTTTAGCCTCTTACTGGTGTAATATACTAGGAACTGAATTTTGCCTTCTCTCTACTCAAGAGTGAACTAATCGCATGTTCCGATACTGCCATATACTGGAATAAATCTTCTCCTTTCATTGGACTAAAATGTATCGATGGTTTTTTCAAATGGTCCTTTAACTATTGGAAAGATTTTTGGCATTCCTTCGTCCATTCAAAGATCTTTTGTTTTTAGATCACATCAAAGAAAGAAATACACTTACCAGTGGCTCCAAATATGAACCGGTTGAGTGCTGTAACTCGTCATTTAATCCCATTACCTCTTTACTTATTTTTGGTTATGACATATCCTTGTTTGCCACAATTTGGTCAGGATTAGCTTTTATTTCTCATTCACTTACGATGCACCCTAAGAACTTGCCAGGTTGGATTACGAAAGAGTGCTGTTTTGGATTCAGCTTCATCTTATATTTCCTTAATGTTCCAAACATTTCGTTCAAGCCTTCACACAGTCGACCTCTTTTTTAGATTTTACCAGCATATCATCAACATAAACTTCCATGTTATTCTCAATTTAATCTCGGAACATTCTCTTCACTAATCTTTAGTATATGGCTACATGCGTTCTTCAATCTGAATGGCATTACCTTATAGAAATATATTCCCTAATCGATCATGATACTAGTGTGTTTTTCATCAAGCTTAAATATAGTAATTTGGTTATATCCTAAATAAGCATCCATAAAGGACAACAATTTATGACCACTTGTGGCATCCACTAATTGATCGATTCTTGGGAGGGAGTAGCAATCTTCGGGACATGCCTTATTCAAATTTTTATAACTAACACATGTCCTCCATCTTCCATTAGACTTCTTGACTAAAATTGGATTTGCTGCCACTTTAAATAGAACACCTCTCTAATGAACCCATTTTCCTGTAACTTTTTTATTTCCTCTTGTAATGCCACCGTGGAAACTTTTTCGAATTGCCTCTTCTTCTACCTTATTAGGGTGAACTTTAGATCAATATTAAGCATATGGAACATTATTATTAGGTCAATTCATTCCATATCAGCATGGATCCATGCAAAAGACGTCTTTGTTTGATTATAGGAATAAAACTAGTCTTTCTTTCACATTTTTATCCATTTTCTTTTTTACCTCCACCATTTTAGTTCAGTCTTGGGAATTTAAGCTTACTTCCTCCAAGTCCTCCATAGATTGCACATTTTCTCATCCATCTCTAGAATCTATATTCGGGACTATCTCTTTTGAAATTTCATTTTCGTTTTCGACTTGGTTTAACTTTAGGCATTTTCTTTTCCTTTCTTTTGATATAACTCATCCATCCAGTAGTCAATGTATTTTTGATATAAACTTTGCCTATTTGCCTTAGATATCAGTTCATGGAGATTGATAAGCAAGGGCTTAGATGTTTTAGTTTTGTTAGGTTTATTTAACATGGTCGATAACAAGATTCTCCCTCTTTATTATATTGTTCGAGTGTGAAAAAAATACATTTCTCAAGAACAAAACTATTATCCATGGATAATTCCCCATCCAACTTTGCAAAGGAATTTTACCAGCAAATGTTTTGGAGAGACGAAGGCATCAATCTCGTCCAACATGGACGTCCAAAGAATGTGTTATGGTAAGATGGCTGATTCATAACTATAAACAAAGTTTCAAACATCCTTGAATAGGGTGGAGTTTCAACTTGAACAAAATGTTTAATTTGACTAATTGGTGTGGAGAATTTGTTGTTGAAACCAAAGATTGTTTGCAAACTTGGTTCAAGCTTTTCTTGCGGGATTCCCATTTGGTCAAATGCACTCTTAAAAATGAAATTAGCAGCATTCCTAGTGTAGACCAATATTTTTGTTATAAGTGAAAGTCCTATTTAGGAAGTTATCATGAGTGGGTAGTTTTGTGGGTGCTATCTCGGTGTTATTACCAAATCCAACATTTGAACAGAACTTTTGAAAGTCTTTGACGATGGTTCCTCATATATTGAATAAACGCCCTCCTTGGCCTCTTTAATATACATGTTTCTTACCTCTTTACTCATCCTTGCAATATGTGGCCCTCCATGAATTACATCAATGCGACTAATTGGTTGCAATATGTCCCGAGGAAGTTTGCTTTCCAAAACATTAGTATTATTGGCTAAAGGCTTTCTACTTCGAGAAGGTTTCTAATCAGTTTTAATAAACTCTTTGAGCACTCCTCTCCTAAAAATATGTGGGATAATTCTAGCCAAGACTCAACATTCATCAGTCTTATATCCGTTAAATTTATGAAATGCATAATAATATCCTCCTTTATTTGGTTAGGATTTGTTCTTGACTTAACAGATGTAGGGTATTCAAGCTCATCTTTAATAACATCATATATACAAGAGCTGGGTTGGTTCAGTTCAATAAAATAGGTTTTAGTGAATTCATCCCATCTCCTTTTTTATTTAAGGTCATAAAGCTTTCCATTTCTCTTTGATTCCTTTTTGTGTGAAAAGTCTCACCCATTCGTACAAATTTATCTGCTTGAAAGTGAAAGTCTTATAAGTCCTTGCAACCGTGAATGTATAGCTCTTTTCAAAATGGGGAGTTTTCAAGCAAACCATACTTTATTGCCAATAGCTTTTCTCGATCACTTACTCTCTCCACTGTGTTTGCTTTAGCATTAAATCTTTTAAGATAACCCCTTAAAAATTCTTCCAGTTTTGATTTATATTGGCCGGTACACTTGCATCGATAGTTGGCTCTTTTGAGATGGGGAATCACACCGAGAATTCATAAGCGAATTTCTTCCATGAGTAAATTGTTTTCAATCGATAACATCTGTACCATTATGCTATCGCTCTAAAGAATATAACTGGAAATAGCCTACATCTTACCACCCCTGGGAGATCATATAAGTCCATCTAACTTTCAAATGCCATCAAATTATCATCTGGATCAGCCGTGCCATCATACCTGATCAATGGAATTTTTACATAAGATGGTAACGGTACAACCATGATTTCCTCTGTGAATGGTGCTCCTCTGAAGTTGTTGCTGACTATGGAATTCACCATCCTCTTTCCTTTTAGTACTGTTATGTGTTTCGCCGTCTTATTTGATATGTCTATTAGATATGCCTCATCATTCTCATAATTCCTTCATTTTGGCTTATATTCCTTTTGCAAAGCAGAACTAGCAAATTGTACAATTGGTGATTTTGAACTCTTATTTGGCTTTTGTGTTAGGTAATTCTCTTCCCACTTTGTGGCCCTAAAGCACTTTTCTCAACATCTTTGCTTTTTAAATTTGATTCCCTAACTTTCCTATGTAGAGGTTCTACTTATTTCCCTTCCGTTCCTTTCATTCTTCATGATGTTTTCGAAGATTTCTGAGAAACAAGCATCTCAATTAACTCATGCATTATTTATAGCTACCTCTTTACGAATTTGATATCATTCTCTTCCTTTGACGCTTCCCTCGGCATTGAAACTTTTCCTACCAACGTTGAAGCTTGCCTGCCTCAACATTTTCCATGTTAAAGTGAGGAGTTATATTCTCTTCAAGATTTTCATAGTGGGCTATTTTATATTGGACTTATACATACGGCGTCATTATACAATTTTGATTCGTAGTTTATTATGATAAGTCTCATAGTTTATTATGCTAATATCGAGTTCATACGAAGTCATTATACAATTTTTTTCAAGTCCTTTGTTGAAAAGTTACAAACTTCTCAAGATCAAATTGGCCATTGATGTTACAAATCAAGCTCTTAATATTACATAAGAATTAAAATGAGAACGAGGAAGAAGATCAACTTTGAATTCGCCCCTTTCTTATAGGGGGTACATGTATTTTTACAAAGAACTTTAGCCCTTAGATTCATGACATGTGTCATCTAAATTAAATGGATGGTCAAGATTTGCTTACATGGAAAAAGCTTTGGTGGTCAACATGCGATAGTAAGGACTCCACGTGGCAGTTGGGAATATCAATTTTGGATGTATTTATAAACTTCGATAGTTCTGGCTGTCAATAGACTATAGTTTCTTTATTCCTCAATATGCAATAGCTCTTGTTAGATCGATAACATGATTGTTGATAGCTAGATCAACATGTGATGACTTTGAAAAATATTGACCATTGATGATTTAACTTACCAACTTGTGATAACTGTTTGACTTCAACATGCGATGGCTTTATAAACTCAACTTGTAATAGATTTTTTTCCATCTGTCATGCGAAAGCCCTATAAACTCAGTATGTGATAGCTTAAATATATTTCAACCTTAAATAGCTCTTAAAGTCATCATGCAATAAATCAAATAACTCATCCTTCAATAGTTTCTAGAGTCAACATGTAATAGCTCAAACATCTCGATCTTTGATATTTCCCTGTGTCAACATGCGGTAGCTCAAACATCTCAACCTTCAATAATTTTTAGGGTTAATATGTGATAGCTCAAACATCTCAACCTTCAATAGATCCCATAGTCAACAACGATAGCTCAAACATCTCAACCTTCGATAACTCCTGGAGTCAATATGCGGTAGCTCAAACCTCTCAAGCTTTAGTAGTTCTTGGAGTCAACATGCAATAGATCAATCATCTCAACCTTCAATAGTTCTTGGAGTCAAAATGGGATAGATCAAACATATCAACCTTCGATAGTTCTTGGAGTCGAGCTGCAATAGCTCAAATATCTTAACATTCGATAGTTCCTTTTGATGATTTCAATAGACTAACTCTAGAATAGTTTGTTTTTGCCTTCAATTTATAATTACTCTATTTATTGCCAACATTCGAAAACTTGCTAAATTCATAGCTTGCTATAGTCCTTCATTGTGCATTAGCTCTCATCAACCTATGATGACTCAATGTTTCAACATTGATGGCTTGTGGCTATCATCATGTGGCAACTCATTGCCTTAATTTTTGATAGTTTATGTTGTTAACTCATAATGGCTTATAACATTATTCCTTGGAGGTCTATAACATCACCTTACGATAGCTCTATTTCCCAAATGTGGTGACTTGTTCTCTGCGTTCGACATCCTTCATTCCTCAATGAGTGATATCATCAAAATGCAATTGCTTCCATGTTCGATGCCCTATAATGCCAAAGTTCGATAGCCTCGTTCCTTATTCATTCTTGGAATTTTTTGGGTATAACAATGGGTATAATAATTTGTTAAGCACCTCAAAGGTTTAATAACACGATAACTGAATTTCAACATTCACTAAAGGAATTTATGAAATTCCCACATATCATTTAGAGATTTTAAGAATATGAAAATTTTACTAGGAGCCTTATTAGAAAAATATAAGCCATCCTAATAAACATAATAACATATATAATATTATAATAATCAACTTATTGCATGCTAATGTAATTGGTAAATTTTTTATCGATTAAAGTAAACAACCCGAATTAAAGATTGATGAAGAAATGTAAAATTAACATACTAATAAATTAATCTTCTGGCATGTTGCTGCTTCAAGGAAAATGTAAGAGTCGATTAATATAACCATTAAACCTTCCGAGTCACTGTGAATTAAGTGTGAATTTTCCTAAAGCTATGTAATGTTTTCTACAAGCTTTGTACTCTAAAACTATGCAAGAGTATGGATATTCAATCTGTATCTGTGACATAAAAAATTTGTGTGGTTAACAGTTGCTTTCTTTAATATATAGAATTTCAATGAAGCTATTTCATTTGAAATGAGTGAGTAAACTATAGTGTGAGATTATGTGTTTAATATGATTGAATATAATGGGGATCTTGTTGTGTTGGGAACAATAATAAACCAAGGATTATAGACGGACCTAAGAATTTGATCATTGAAATGTCGGTTTTTATATGTTTACTTAATTATAGCTTATTTGATATCCTTTACATGTTGAGGATGAACATATGAAATTTTGTAAAAAATCTGGTACGGTTTTGTAGTAAAGAGTTTCTCTTTAGAAAGGGTCAACCATTTAATCGGAATTTTGAGAGTGTAAGTAACATAGGCACAGTTGGAATGAAAAATGGTGAATATTCATCTATTCTTGATGAAGAGACACAGGAAACAAAATTGTATAAAAATATCTGTAGACAAATAATATGGAACAAGAAATATAATTTCTATTCCAAATGTGTTTCTCTTATAGAAATTTTTTCTCTAGGATCCATTTCTTTGAGTTTGAGATACTTAATCTGAAACTCTCAATTATATATCAGTTATAATAGAAGAAATAAATAGCTAATAGTAATTGATTGAATGGAGCTTTAATTTTGAATGTTGTTATTGTAATTGTAGAAACAGTGGGAGCATACCATATAACAATTTCTAACGGATGCATCAAGTTTTTGAAAATTAATTTGGGTATACCTAATATTATTTATGAAATAAAAACCATTTTAAGTTTTGAATAGAAACAGATGCAACTTTGTTTTAATATGAATATTATGAATATTCTTTATGAATTAAATTTACATTTAAATATCAATGATTTTTTATAACAATAGTGATGTGTTAGTTATAGAAAATACAAAAGGATTTAAAATATTAATAATTATTTTTGGAATCATGGACTATGTCGTATCTTTTAGAAATTTTTCTTTAATCATATGATATTAATGAATTGTATCTCAAAGGATTAACAGAAACGCACCATTTAGTGGGATCGATAAAAGAGTCATTGAACCATTCGGATTGATACATACATATACGTACATACATATACATACATATACATAGACTACACAAAAAAAAATATGTACATACATACACACACACACACACACACACACACACATATATATATATATATATATTTGTGTGTGCATGCGTGTTTTTGTTTGTGTGCATGCAATCCAAGGTCTAATCATACAAAGTGTATCCATTTACTTCGTTGGATTCACCGATGATTTTTCTAGACATGAACATGTGTATTTGATACTCAATTTCAATATTTATGGTAAGTTTATAGAATATAAAATGAAAGTAGAAAAATATAGCATGTAAAAGAATTAAACAATTTGATTTCATTGAATAAGCATCCTAGATAAGAGTTCCAAGGGTACATGAAAGATAATACGATCCACTCTTAAAATCACTTCTCCTTATGTTACATAATGATGTATCGACAAGGAGTAATCAGATTCTGTTGGATAAAGTATAATTGATACTGAGTGAAGTTGGGTTACTTCTTTCACTAAGGATATTTACTTAAGAGAAAACACATATGTTTATTTGGTTTCATCTAAAACTAAGACTATGATTCCATATGAAATATGAATAAGGAAAAAACGTCACCTTAAATAGTTTAAGATATGCGGTTGTTTGACCTATTGACCTACATTACAAACGTAAGTTTTGTGAACTGAAGGCTAAATGTGTTTTTTGTAATTCTATAGGAAGTTTATAAAATGCTTTGAATGCCTATTCCATCTCATTGAGAAACAAATTATTGTTTGAAGACATATCACCTTCTTACAAAGGAATTTATTTCTATAGAAATTAGTGGTAGTGTGCCAGACTTGGATGTGATCCAAGATTCAAACATAGAAACTAATTATGTAGATGATAAAAATTTATTCAAGCCTAATAAGGACACAAGTCATTTGAATGTCTAATAGGAAATCTCACATATTAAAGAGAAACTACGAGTTTCTTATCGATATCACATAAATGGATTGTTAGTAATGAAAACCCCCTTAGTTTTTGACAATCCATGGTGAGCATATACTCTACCACATGTTTTAGGTTTCAGAAGATGTATCCGAAAGGATAGATCCATCAATCTTATGTGAATCTTTGAGAAGAAGACTATGTAGTTGGAAGTGTATAAAGAAAGGTTAATGGGAAATAGCCTCATTCATTTCTATATGGAAAAGCAATTTTTTTAGTCAACGCCGTGCAGTTAAAGCGGTTAGCGGTTCATAGCGGCAAAGGCACAAAAAGTTATAGTGGGGATAAAGTGCGGATAAAACGGAAAGTAACAAAGGTGCAAAAAGCTTTATCAAGTACAAAACCAAATATATAAAGTTAATTTATTCTCATTCTCACATAATTTGTGTAAGAAGAAGAAATATTGTTTAACCATATATAACAAAATAAGAATATCATGATTTATGTACTCCAGATTTGGTGACTACATTAGATTTCTAACTTATATTGAGGAATGTTGCCTTAAAATTAGATCTTACCCTAACTTTGTTGATTTGGTTTAAAAAAGACTGGTCAAATCAACCTTTTTATGTTAATTTGCTAAAGCAGATGCTAAAAGCCTTGATTTAGAGGGCGTGCCAAAAATACCGGAGCTTAAAGTGGATCTATTGTTTATTAGTGCTATTTTGAAAAAGCGTAGTAGCCAAAGAGTGCTATGCACTATAACGAGGATTTTGCGATGCTTTAACTGCATAGAACAACGTGCTTTTGTCCATGTGGATTCTACTAAAAAATAATCTTATAATATGACTATGTTTAAACTGAACTTCTAAATAAATATTTAAAGGAGACTATTTGCACACCTTGACCAAAATACCTTGAAGTCGGTGGGAGTGATAATAAAGCTTATGAATTTTCTGAAACTATTTTAAACAAGCATTTATAGGTTAAGAAAGTATTTTGATAGAAAAATCAAATAGTTTTGTTTCAATCAAAATACAGAGGAAATGTGTGTCTATAAGAAAGAGAATATAAGATATTTAGATATTTCTAATAGTGGAAAATAGGCACAAGGACAAACTTTGAAAAAAATTTAGCTGAAGGACAACAAGTTTCATTTTTGGACTGAAGGACAAACTATAAAAAAAATTAGAGTGAAGGACAATGCTAATTATAGCTAGCATTCTGTAAGTGTAAAATTGAATATAATGCTAGTTATAACTAGCATTTTGTATTGTGTGAAAACTAAATATAACGCTAGTTATAACTAGCATTATTCTTCAGCTCAAATTTTTTTTCAAAGTTTGTCCTTTAGCCCAAAAATGAAACTTGGTGTCCTTCAATCTAATTTTTTACAAAAGTTTGTTCTTCTCCCTAATTCCCTTTTTCTAATATTATAAGTAAATAATACGCTGCTGATTGGTAATGATGTACTCGTGTTAAAATTAGTTAAAGCCTGGTTGTTGATTCTCAATTAATGCTTTGAAAGAGACGTCCTTGCACTCGATACAAAAGTATGTCGGGACTATCCCAATATATGTATATAGACACCATATTGAAATGTTTAATATGTAATATATGAAATGGATTCCTTATACATAGGTAATAGGAACCATCAAATATGATATGTTATGTACTAGACTAAAACTTGCTTATGGCCTTGGTGCAGTAAGCGTGTATCAAATCCGAGTTTAAATCATTGAATGGTAGTTGAAGGTATTCTTGAGTATTTACGAAGTACTAAAGAATTGTTTATGGAAATAATGAACTCCTTATAAAGGAATGTTCGGACTTGAATTTTTATAAGAGACATCGAATATAGAAAGTCAATCTTAAATTCATGCTTACCCTTGTAAATGGGATTTTATGTTGGAAATGTTCTAAATGAGAGATTGTTGCAGATTCAACTATAAATGCTAAGTGCATCGCCTTGAATAATGCCACCATAAAAGCAATATATATGCGTAAATTTATTAGAAAGCTTGGGTTGATTCCTACCATGGACAACCCAATAACATATTCTGATAACAATGGTGCAATATAGATTGCAATTGGAACCAACAACTAATAAGAGATCAATATTGATCTCTGCAATTACCATATAATAAAAGGGTTTAACTATTGTGGAGAAGCATAATCGAAAAAGCTGATATAAAATAATAATATTATAAATGCACTCACTAAGACACTTTCTTGATTTAGCTAAGGAAATATAATTAGGTGCATGGTTATGACTCACCACTATTGGCCTTTTGTGCAAGTGGGAGATTGATAGAGTTAAGTGTTAATCGATATATGTAATTAGATTGAACTATGGACTTTAATGTTTTATAATGCAATTAACCATGGATATTAATATAGTTTTAACCATTGAACGAACTCCAGATATCTAAGTTATAAAACGACTACAAAGAGAAAATTTGCACAATATATCGCTGCCTACAGTGTAGCTTAAATGATTAGAAATAGGATTTAATCTTGATGATCTATAAACAATGGAACCCATGCCCACTACTATGCTTCAATAATGTCCGACGTGATTTAATGTTTAAATTGGTCAAATAAAAGGGTTGAGTTCGGACTTGGAACTCATAGAACGATGCCTTTCAACCTGCATCTAAAGTTAACTTAAATATAATAATTTTTAAATGTTATGAATTATTGTAGAAAATTTAATATAATTGTTATATTAATCTAATTATTATTTTATTAATATCATTAGAGAGATAAAAATAATTGATAATATATATAATTGTTATACACTTATCTAATTGATTATTTTGGCAGAAAATAATACTTATTAAATAATAAATATTGTATGGTAGTTGAACTTATTAATACTGATTAATAATTCGAGGGTTAGCCATCTTTATAATGACTAAATGGTTTATTATTTAATTCGGATAATGGACCTAGTTAATAAATAAAATCTGGTATATAGAAATATGTTATGGAGATAATTTTAGCATTTGATGTTATCAATAGACTCATAGAGCCCATATTTAGTGACATAAAATCATTCTAACATCGAGTTAAAATATTGTTTACTAGCATTGCACGTCATTTGTTGAATTGAAGAGTCAGTTCTCTGAAAGGCGATGCTGAGAGTTCAATGTGTAATCAACCGACAAGATCCGATAGGTAAACCGCCTACTAACGATATAACGTTTGTGTAAAACTTTATCAAGTATGGTTAAATAAGATATTAATAATTCGTCTCAAAGAGTCGAAAAATATGTGATAGGTCACTCACCGATCTGATGAACACTTCATTGGAAAATAGCGGTCAAAGGTCTACCAAATCTGGTTTGAGCGATGATCAACTTCCATGGGAGAAAACGAGGCTAACATGAGATTTCTCATCAAAGTAATAGTTACGATGTTGATGATGCGATGACCCAACATTAGTTGAGGAGGTGACCATGATACACTTAGGGTTTCAATCTAAAAAATTTTTAGCAGTAAAATTGATGCATCGAAGAGGGCATGATGACCATGGTTGAACTTAAATCGGCGAGCTCGATGCGATGGTGTAGATAGGCGATGTCTGATGGCTGGAGGTGAAGAGAAAAATTGAATGAAGCCAATGGAGGTGGTTTTGAAATTAGGGTTTGATAATTTTGCAAACTTCCCCAAGAAATCATGTATATTGCATCTAGTATGCTATCGGTTATTTATTTTTATTTACATAGTAGACCCTAAAACTTGTAACTTTATAAACTTGCACATATGTTCCCTATTTTGTATATAGCTAGCACCATTAAGTCCATAATAAAATTCAGAATATGTTAATATTATTAAATATATACATTATGCAGTTATTTGTAGCATTACCAAATTAGACATTAGCATATAAATCATTAATTAAATAATTGTATGTTAAATTGTTAATTTAAACTGATACATATGCGTGTATATGTGTAGTAGGACAACACTGACATCAAATTTGAACAAATGGTAATTTTTATATCTAAAATGTTATTTTATTAAAAAATTAAATTGAATAAATATTAATTTTTTTAAGAATAAATTATTTCTCATTGAATAGCATGTTTGTGCATATATCAATCAACTTTTAGAACCAATTTTATTAAGATAACAATATTTCTAATTTAAGTTTAATTTTGACATATCCAACCAACATTGGATTCAGTATAGTGTGACCATATTATTCATGATAATATGAATTAAAGATCTATAGTAAAATTGATAAAAGGATTTTTTTGGAATTTTTTCATTTTTGTTATCTTGCCAATGCACTCGATTCAACATACACTAACTTACCATAATGTCACCGACATCACATGGTCATCAATCAGTACTGTCTAAAGTGGCCACATAAGAAAAATTCGACAAGGAGCTACAGTGCACCAATTAAGCTTCGTTCTTCTAGTTAAAATTATAAAATCCAAAGAACCACCTACACGCTCTACCTTAGATGCTTCTCAATTACAACAAATACCACCTCTTATACTCAAAATTCCCTAATAATTCTCTTCCACATTTCAGAAACCACAAGCTCTTCCTCCTCAAAGACCTATTGACCATAAAACACCACTCATCCTCAATGCTAAACCAATTTTTTAGGAACATATAACAATCTTACCATCTTAAAAATGAAAAAGAAAATATGGTGGATTATATATTTAAAATAGGAATAATAAGACCGAGTTATAGCTCCTACCATTCTCTTGTTGTAATGATGAAAAAACATAACGTCGTTTTGGAAACGTGTGTTGATTACAGGAAATTAAACAAAGTAATAGAGAATGACGAGTTTCTATATCCTTGATAGATGATTTATTTGATGAATTTAATGGTGCAAAGTTCTTCACAAAGCTTGATTTAATATCTGGTTATAATCAAATTCGAATGCCTCAAGATGATATCCATAAAATAACATTTAAAACTCATGAGGGACATTATGGATTTGGTCATGCCATTTGGCTTGACCAATTCTCCCTCCACCTTTCAGGAACTAATAACTCTATATTGAAACAGTTTCTCTGGAATTTCATGCTTTTTTTAATGATATACTAATATATAATAAGAACTGGCAAGATCATTTAACTGGCTTGTTCTTAAATCTTCAAGTGCTAAAGGAAAATAAGCAAGCAGTAAAGCTTTCCATGTAATTCTTTGCACAGTAGCATATTGAATATTTAGGCTATGTAATCAAACATAATAGAGTTGTAGTAATCCATTCAAAGTCTCAAGCAATTAGAGATTGGCCAATTCCAAAAATCTAAAAACTTTAATAGGCTTCCTTGGGATCTCAGGATACTATTGAAAATTCGATAAAAGATATGGCATAGTTGACAAGCCCCTATCAAATGTTCTCAAAAGGAATACAATTGGATAGAACTCTAAAGCACAAGCATCATTTGATAAACTCAAATAGTGTTTCACAAGTCCTTCAATCTTAGCAATGCCAGACTTCTCAAAATTTTCATTTTGGATTATGATGCATTATGTCATGCCATCGGTGTTGTTTTATTACAAGAAGGCAATCCTATTGCTTATTTAAGTCAGGATCTAAATGGTATAAATCTATTTTTGTTTACTTATGAAAAAGAATTTGTAGCTTTAATCCTTTCTATAAAAAACGAAGTCAATCCATAGTTAGAAGGATAATTACAATTACAATGGACCATAAGAGTTTGAAATACTTACTTTTCCGAAGGTTAATGAATATCATTTAAAATAAGTGATTAAATATATTACACAGATTTAATTATTTAATGGAATTCAAAACTGGTAGAGATAATGTGATAGCGGTTTCTCTCTCTAGGAAATTAGACAACAATGAAAGTAACATAAGTATGAACCTTATTGTAATTGCTATAATTGAAACTCCATGGTTATAAAATATCAAAGAGCTAGTAAAAAATGATCCATTTTATGCAAGCATTAACCAAAAGATACAACGGAAAGGAGAAACATCTTCCAAGTACAACAAAATTGAAGAACTCTTATATTATAAAGGAAGGATTCTAATAAGTACACAAGTAAAAGGTATAAATTAAGAAATAATCGAAGGAATTCCATGTTATACCTGTAACTAGCCATTCAAGTGTACAAATAATAATGAACAAAGTGAGGCAAGTATTTCATTGGTTAGGGATAAATAGGGATGTACAAAATTATTTTGCTTTCCTACACCAAATGTCAAAGAATAAAGCATGAAAACATTCACACTCCAGGCCTGTTATAACTACTACCTTTTCCAAAAAAAATTGGGAAGATGTGAGAATGGACTCTATCACTCTTCCTCTATGTCACCACTATTCTTTATTTCTAGTAATAGTGGATAGAATATTTAAATACTCACATTACTTTCCACTCACACATCCATACACAACTCCACAAGTAGCACAACTATTCGTTGACAATATTATAAAATAACATGGAATCCCTAAATTGATAGTTTTAGATATAAATAAAATTTACAATAGTCTATTTTGGCAAGAAAATTTCAAATTACAAGGTAACAAACTAGCCCTTAGCACAACATTTAACCCGCAGTGTGATGTTCCAATTGGAATGTAACATTCCGTATTTGGAGGCCAAAAGCTAAGCGCTACGGATGCTGCAGTCATCCATAGTATTAACTTCCGGTGACGAAATACGGTAATGCTAATGGTTTCCATAATATCAGAAGCACTTGAATATGAAAAAAATCACAAATTTCAAAAATCAATAATTATAGTGATTACATTTCAAATAAAATCATATCCAAGTTACGAAAATCCCCAAACATATTCCCAAGCAATGATCAATTATAATTTACAGTAATATGCCAAGAGTGACATATGAAGATGCCCCGTTGGATAATCAAAGCAATATAGACATAACTGTCTTAATATACAGCGGAAACAAACAAAAAGAACAGAATTCCTAATTTAGCTATCCATCAGCAACCTACTCGTCTTCGGAAGCTTTATTCGCCAAAACTGCTAAAACCTAAAAACCTAAACCCTCAGCCTACTAAAACCAAATTTTGAGCACCCGAGAGTTTAAAGGGAAATAAAAACTTCGAGTCAAACATAAAGCCTGGTGTGAATAATACTGTTCATCTATGTTTACCGATATTAAGTGAGACCATGCCGCTTAGCGGAACTGGTTTCCCCTCACTAATATCCTTTAAAATGTATCTTTTTGAAATTTCTTTCCTGCAAACAAAACTCAAAATATCTGTAAAGCATCATTATGTAAACATACATAGACATATCAGGTAATAAAATGAACTATTTGTTCATACACAAATGTTTTGTTTGGCTAACTTTTAACCTTTGGCCGACTCGGGCCTACCAGACAACATCAAAATTTATCTAACATTTGTTAGACACAAATCTTCATCTGGACTATCTGTCCTGAACTATATGTTAAATACTTCTCTTCTGGATGGTATGTCCTTAACTTATCATCTTCCAGGGTCACCTGATCCTAAGGGTTTTGCGGGCTCACCAATAACCTATCTGTATACAAAACATATTCCTTTCTGTGTGCATCCACAATTTTAGTCTTAATCATGACAAAGCCTTACACACTGGAATTTTGGATAAAATTAGTTGGGGCTAATAGCTAATGTATAGGGCGCGACCTATACCAGTCCCAACTGGTATCTAATATCCGAGTCATTTTACTTAGGGATATCTTCCCAAAATTTTCTTTGAAAACCTTTTCAAAATGATTTAAGACCTTTAAATCAAACTCACACAAGGAAAATTTTATAATCTCTTATGCTTACTCAAAACCACCTTGCCATCTTATATATATACTTTACTCAAATCATAGTTGATGAAAACACTTAACTTTTGAAAGTTCCCCTTCCAAATCCTTTGAAAGTACCCCATTTGAAACCATTGAAAGTACCCCTTTCGAAACCATGTAAAACTCTTTCTTTTACCTAGGCCGAAAGGCTAGAAAATTTCTTTCGAAACCCTTCTCAAAAACCCTTTCGAAACCTTTGGAAATCTTCCTTTCGAAAGCTTTAAAAACTTAGACATCTTTCTTTTAAAACCTTTAAACATTGCCTTTCGAAACCATTCGAAACCATCATAAAACAACACCTTTCGACTCCTTCGAAACCTCGAGGGAACCACCCCTTCGAAACCTCTTTTAAAACCTTTCGAAAGCATTAAATCTAAACCTTTTGAAAGCATTTGGGTTCAATTCAAAACACATGGAGACCTTTTGAAACCATTCGAAGTTGACTACTTCGAAACACGTTTCGGTTAAAATCATTTTGATTATGCCTTCAAGTAGAGTAAAATGACATAAACCCATTAAAGTCGAAAGCACCTTTTGAAACCATTCAAATCATCTCTTTCGAAACCAATTTTGGGTTATACTTCATTCAAAGAAAAATGGCCTTTAAAATCACTTAAGTCGAAAGCATCTGTTTCAAAACCAATTTTCCTTAGTAATAAAATGATGGTGTTGAAACCATCCTTTCGAAAACAATGGAGAGGTGGCAAATTTTTAGAAAACAAAAAGGGTCCCTTCGAAACCATCTGGATCGAAAGGTAGGAAGTGGCTACTAAAGGCTTCGACCATGTCGAAAGCAATCATTCAAAAAAAATGAGCAACCCAATCGAAACCATTTCTTTTAAACCATTTGACTTAGTTGAAACCTAACTAAGTCGAAAGCAAGCATGCGTTCTTTTCTTTAAAACTAAAGCAAAGTACCATCCCTTTTGGAACCCCATGGTTTCGACCCTATACGTTTCGCATTCTTCCAATTCATTACGTATTAGTTGCCTGATACAATATGCATTGGTTTCGACTGTGTCGAAAGGGTAGTATGGATGCAGAACCTAGGTGCCGAAGGAGACGAAACAGTAAAAAAGGCTGTTTATTTGTACTTTAAAATTGTCTTTTTGTACCTAACCTGCCTTGTTTGTCTAAATTTGATCAGTCACCAGATTTTTCTATTCAAAAGTGCTGCCATCTTTCCATTTTTGGAAATTTAAACATTTTATAAAAAGCCCCTTCTCCCCTATAATTATATAAAACATTTATGTCCCATACCTTAAATAATTTTATATAACCATAAAAAATCTTAGGAAAAATTTAGAAAAATTCCAGTAAATCAAATTATATATTTTCTCTAACATATAAAAATTTCAAATAATTAATTATTTAACCATAAATAGTTTATAACCCAAAATATCATTTTCTTTACTAGAAAATTCATATAAAATCCACATTAATGCCAAAAATTCTAAAAATTGAAACCCATCTCCAAAATATTATTTATGATCTATACAAAAATTCGCAAAGCATAAAAATGTCATTTAATAGGGTTTTACCTTAAAACTTATCATAAAATCCAATATGAACATGTACATTTCATCAACAAGTATACATAAACATTCCATCATTCAAAATGTATTGCAAAATAGTTCAGAATTATCAGAAAACCGAAAACAATCCTAAATAGGGATGTAAACATTATTCACCTTAGGCTTTGTGATTAAAGAGATTGAGATATGAATAGATTTGATTTGTATTAGCTTTTCCTTTAGCTTTCCTTACTTCTTCTTCCCCTTTCCTTGTTAATGGTTGCCGTCCTTGCTTTTTAAAATTTTAAAATGAAATGAAATGAACGTGTGTTACCATACACGGCTATGGACAAAGATGTATGAATGGCTTCTTTCCCATTTTACCCCTCCTCTAATTCATTTTAAACCCTTCTTTAAGTTATTCATTTTAAATGGCATGACTAACCCTTTAATAAAATAAAATCTCAATCCCCTAATCCAAACATTATTTTATTTAATTTATCTAATTAAATATCCTAAATAATGTTATCCAAAATCTAGGGTGTTACAAACTCCCTTCCTTAAATAATTTCATCCTCGAAATTACGATAAGGCACACAATATATCAAACAAGAAGGTAAAACATACAATCAAATAAGTTAGGATAAGTATCTCTAATTCGGCTCTCAACCTCCCAAGTACAGTCCCTGTCATCGTCACTCCCTTGGACTTTGACTAACCTGACCGTCTTGGTTCTAAGCATCTTCTCATCTCTCGCAACAATGCGAACTGGCTTCCTTAGTATGGTCAAGTCCGGTTCTACCACTAAATAATCTAGCACAATCGGTGCAATAGTAGTCTCCAGGTCTCTAACATACTTTCTAAGATGAGAAACATGAAAAACATCGTGGACACCTGCCAAACTGCTCGGCAACTCAAGTCTATACGCAAGCTTCCCAATCCTCTCAAGATTAGGATAATGTCCAATGAACCTAGGAGATAACTTCCTCGATTTCCCAAATCTAATCGCACCCTTCATCGGTGACACTTTGACGAAAACCTGGTCCCCAACGGAGAACTCTAAATCTTTCTGTCTCCTATCTGCATAACTTTTCTGCCCAGACCGAGCCTCCTTCATTCTAGCCCGAATGACCTCAATCTTTTCTACAGCCTCTCTAACCAGATCTAGACCAAGAATCAACCTATCCCTGGTCTCTAACTAACATACGGGAGATTTGCATGGCCTTCCATACAAAGCTTCAAACGGTGCCATCCCAATACTAGTCCGATAACTATTGTCATATGAAAACTCAACTAGATGCAGATAGTCCTCCCATGATCCCCCGAAATCCAGAACACAAGCTCTTAACAAATCTTTCAAGATCTTGTTAACCCTTTCTGTTTGCCCATCTGTTCGCGGATGGTAAGCGGTACCCATCTTGAGCTTGGTTCCTAAAACTTCCTGCAGATTCTTCCAAAACTCACTAGTGAACAAGGGATCTTTGTCACTAACTATACTGCTAGGAACTCCATGCAATCTAACCACATTCCTCAAAAACAACTTCGCTAAAACAGGTGCCGTCCTGGTTGACCTAACTGGAATGATATGGGCACTCTTGGTCAATCTGTCCACTATGACCCATATACCTTCATTTCCTCTATTTGACCTTGGCAACTAGTCTATGAAGTCTGTAGAAATAGAATTTCACTTCCACACTGGAATGTCTAACGGCTGAAGCAAACCACTTGGCTTTTGGTGTTCGGCCTTTGCCTATTGGCAGTTCAAGCACTGCTTTACACGCAAGCCAATATACCGCTTCATACCTTCCCAGAAGAAACTCCTCTTCATATCCTGATACATTTTAGTTCCTCCGGAATGTATAGTGAACTTCGAACGATGGCATTCCTCTAAGACTTCTTTCCTTATGTTTCCTACACTCGAAACACATAATCTTTCTTTCTTTCTCAACCACCCATTTTGGTCAAGACTGAAATCTTTCAAGTCATCGCTCTTGGTTCCTTTAGCATCCTGATCTGTTCAGCTAACACTGGATCCTCCATCTGCTTAGAAGCAATTCGTTTGATTAACACTAGTCGAACTTCCAAACAAGACAATACAACTGTATCCCCACTAGACCCAGCCTTGGATCTCCATTGCACTCTGCAATATGCTAATACTTCCAAATTTTTCCACTCAGCAATCATCGCCAACACTGCATTCTGATGTTTCTTGCTAAGTGCATTTACAACCTTGTTGCCTTTCCCTGGTGTGTACTCAATCCCAAAATCATAAGTGGGTATAAACTCTAACCATCTCTGTTGTCTCATGTTCAGCTCCTTCCGAGAGAACAAATACTTCATCGACTTATGATCTGTATATAGCTCAAACCTTTCTCCCAAAAGGTAATGTCTCCACACCTTTAAAGAAAAAATCACTACAGCCAATTCCAAATCATGCATCGGATATCTGACCTCATGCAGTCTAAGCTGTCTAGAAGCATAGGCAATCATTTTACCTCTCTACATCAGCACAGCTCCTAATCCGGTTCCATACGCATCGGTATAAACCATCAAATCCTGATTCCCCTCTGGAACAACTAACATAGGTGAATGGTCAATAAGTGTTTCAAACTCTGGAATGCTTCCTCACACTTATCGGTCCACACAAACTTCACATCCTTCCTCGTTGGCTTGGTCATCGGTGCTGCTATCCGCGAGAAATCCGTAAAAATTTCTGATAATAACCAGCCAACCCAAGGAAACTCTTTATCTCGGTTACTGTCTCGGGTGTCTTCCAACTATTCAATGCCTCAATCTTAGTCGGATCCACTGACAACCCTTCCTCTGAGACTACATGACCAAGAAACTTCACCTCCTTCTTCCAGAAGTGGCACTTCAAAATCTTCGCTTTCAGCAGATGCTACCTCAGCGTCTCAAGCACCACTCTAAGATGAACTTCATGCTCTCTTTCATCTTTAGAGTAAATCAAGATATCATCTATGAACACCAATACGAACGTATCCAAGTGCTCTCAGAAAATCCGGTTCATCAAATCCACAAAGAAAGCTGGCGCATTTGTCAGTCCGAATGAAATAACTAACCATTCGTACGACTCATATCTGGTCCTGAACGCCGTCAAAGGTATACTATCCTCTGCTACCCAGAGCTGATGGAAACCTGTTGCTAAATCCAATAGAGAAAATACCTTTGCTCCACACAACTGGTCGAACAAATCTTCAATCTTGGGCAATGGATATCGATTCTTTATTGATGTGCACGTAAATGTGCATATTTTTACTTCCATATTTAATCAAATTTAATTAAATAAATAAGCATATAGGGTATTTTAACATGTTTAAACCAATATTTTAATTTTTTTTCAAATCATCATTTATTCATCTTCATATAGGGGCAAAATGGTCATTTTTGTGCATATATTAATTTGAGAAAATTTACTTGGATATTTTAGTGTTGTTTTGGAGGAATTTTAGTGAATTTTGGAAGAGGCTTCATGGAAAATATGCATGCACAAAGAGAAAACAAAGGAATGAAGATGGAAATAGTTCAAACCATGCAACATGGAGGACCCCACCTACCCACTTACCATGATCACCTATTAGGAGCTAATGCACATGCTAATGAAGATCAAAGTTTCATGCATACTTGGTGATGGATTAATTAGAGGCTAATGGTAACTTGGTGGCCACACTTCCTAAGAGGGTAGTTTGGGTAGTTCCTAAAAATATGATTAGGGTTTCCAAACATGTATAAATACCCCATATATTCATGTAATTAGCTCTTAGCTCCTCTTAGTCTCTTAGCCACCATTTAGTTTAGTTTGAGGCTAACAAATAAATCAAAGCTCTCTTTTCTTTTTCATGGCTACTTAGCCATTTTTCTTTTATGCAATTTCCTTTTTATGCAATTTTAATACATGCACTTTTCTTTTCTTGTTTATTTTCTTTCATGTTAGTAGTATAGATCTTTTTATTTATGTTAGTAGCTTAGATTTTATTTTATTCAATTAATAGTTACCACTTTATTTTCAGTAGCTTGCGCTTTTCCTCTTATTTTTGTTTCATATTGCATTCTGCATTTGTTAATATGATAACAAATATGAGAGGCTAAACCTCTTCAATTTAGGGGTAATGAAGCTCTCTAATTATGTAAATTCAAAACAACTTGCTCATTTTTGATCTCTTTTTATGCTTAATGAAAATATTTGAATGAGTTAACTTTTGTTGTTTTAGATTTGAATTTGATAGCCTATGTTGTTGACACCAAATAGGCTATGCTTAAACAAACACAAACACAAATTAACTTTTCATCTACATATGATTATGGTAATGAAGTGAATGTTGAAATCAAAATTTGATGGTCTATATTTTTAATCAATAGTTAATAGGTCATGCTTAAAATAGATTTTATTTTCAATTTCATTTTCAATTTCATTACAATTTTCATGAGAGTTAAGAAGTGGTTTAATGTGTGTGTTATAGTTTGATGGTTTATATTGGGCTAATTAACAGCACAAATATTCCATACTTATGATAAACACATCAATTAAACTCACTACTGACCAAAAGAGAGATCATAATTTCATGTTGTGTTGATTTATGTGATCATGAGAAGGGATTTACCTCTAAATTGCTTTCAAACTCTCATATTTTTATCCATTTTGTTAGTTTATTTAAAATTTTATTTTTAGATTAACAACACTCTCAACTTTGGTTAATTTGATTGAATAAAATTTTTAAAATCTAAACAATTCTCGGCGGATCGTCTCGTACTCGCCACGTACTAAAATTATATGCCGTGCGCTTGCGGTTAATTTTAATTAAAATTTGACTAGCTATTTTCTAATCCAATGGAAAATTGGTCGTTAAACATTTATTGTCCTCTCATTCAACTTAAGATAATCGATACATGCCTCAACGATCTGTCTAGCTTCTTAGCAAACACTACTGCTGCACCCCACGGCGAACTACTCGACCTGATACAACTCTTGCCTTCTAAATCCACCAACTGCGCCTTCAACTCCTTCCTCTCCGTAGGGGTCATTCTACTTGGCGGCCTACTCACTAGTTCTGCTCCCAGAACCAAATCTATCTGAAACTCAATGGCTCGCTTTGGCGGCAATCCAACTACATCTCAAAAACATCTACGAATTCTCTAACCATGAAAACTCGACTCAACACATCATCTGATTCCAAAGCACCCAACAAAGCAAACATCTCACCGCTAGAACCTTCTATGGTATAAACAATTCAGTCGCTACTATCAGGGTGTCTAAGAGATACCTTCCTATCCTGGAAAAATATCCTAGCATCGTATTCACTTAACCAATCTATACCAAGGATAATCCCAAACCCCACAAAATCAAACACATGCAAACTGCAAGCAAAAAGATGACCTAATAGGTTAAACTCTAACTGGTCACATCTCAACCCTAGAGTTGCATACTCTCCTATTGGATTCACAAACCGTAAGGAAGTAACTAAATAAGTGGGTTCAAGGTTAAGCTTATCTATCAAACATCTAGATATAAAAGAATTCGATGCACCAATATCAAATAAAACACTAACAAACATACCATGAATCTGAAGCGTACCTCCAAGCACTGCCTTTCCCTTCTCCTGAGCCGTCGACTTTGAAGTAGCAGGTTCCAATGCATACACCTTGCCCTTGCCATCTCTAATGGGCTCCTTGCACTGGTTCTTGTAGTGGCCTATCTGGTCATAGTTGAAACACTTGACATTCTTCTTCCCAACCACTTCCTTAGCCGTCCCAGAACGACACTCATTGGGAAAGTGCCCCTTCTTGTCGCACTTAAAGTAGACAATCTCAGGTTCCCCCCTCTTGGCTACTCCAATCTTCTGAGCACCCTTCTTATGGAAAAACTCCACTTCTAGCCCTACCCAACCCGGACCTCCTTAGTCTTGCCCTTCTCTAGGGACTCAAGAATCTCCTCTCGCCTCATGGCTATCTCCACTACCACATCACAGGGATCTCTGATAGGCGGTAAAACAGCCTTGGCCAAATTAGGCTTCAACCCCCGGATGAACTTCTCATTCCTCTTCATCACGGTATCAACAGCAATAAAACCATATCGAGCCAACTCCTCAAACCTTCTGGCATATTCCGCAACTGACATCTCTCCCTAATCTAACTCGGCAAACTTTCTAATCAGAGTGGACTGTGCCATAACTGACATGAACCTCTCCTGGAACCTCCTTTTGAACTCTGCCCATGTCATCTCTTCCTCATCCACTGCCATTGTTACACTGTTCCACCAAAACAATGCAGCTCCCTGAAGCTGTCTGAATGCCAATCTCCTCTTCTGCTCATCATTGAGCCTCAAGTCTACAAAGATCCTTTCACAATGCAGCAACCAATTTTCTATCTCAATAGCATCCTCGGTTCCAATAATATGCTTCAAGCTTAACATAATCTCCACTCAACTTGGCATAATCCTAGACAACTGGAACTTCCGAAGCTCCTCCACCTACTTCTGCAGCAACACCTTCCTGCACCATATTCATGAAGAACTGATACATAGCTTTCATTCCGACCCACGGAACCCCATCACCTACGTTCTCTGCCTGTGCCTGACCTTGGTTTCTCCTGGCATTAGGTCCGGCATTCCCTTCGGTGCTTCCCCTTCCCAAGTTAACTCTTCCTCTTCTACAACCCATATCTATATTCAAATCTTATGAGATACAGAAAGATAACCTATGCAAAGAAAGGAGACTAGAGATAAAGCGCATACTTATATATAGCAAATACAAATACATTACTATAACATTATCCCAAACCCCAAATCTTTTCAAATTCCTTTGGATTTTGTTATCAAAACAATTTTTAGTTAAAAAATTTCATAAACCTATGCTCTGATACCAAGTTGTAACATCCCGCATCTAGAATTCAAAAGTTAAGCGCTACGGATGCTGCAGTCATCCATAGTATTAACTTCTGGTGACGAAATACGGTAATGCTAATGGTATCCATAATATCAGAAGCACTTGAATATGAACAAAATCATAAATTTCCAAAAACAATAATTATAGTGATTGCATTTCAAATAAAATCATATCCAAGTTACAAAAATCCCCAAACTTATTCCCAGGCAATGATCAATTATAATTAACAATAATACGCCAAGAGCGACATATGAAGATGCCCCCTTGGATGATCAAAGCAATATAGACATAACTGTCTTAATACATAGAGGAAACAAACAAAAAGAACATAATTCCTAATTAGCTATCTGTCAGCCACCTACTCGTCTTTGGAAGCTTTATTCGCCAAAACTGCTAAAACCTGAAAACGTAAACTCTCAGCCTACTCAAATCAAATTTTGAGCACCCGAGAGTTTAAGAGAAAACAAAAACTTTGAGTCAGACATAAAGCCTAGTGTGAATAATACTGTTCATCTCTGTTTACTGATATTAAGTGAGACCACACCGCTTAGCGGAATGGGTTTCCCCTCACTAATATCCTTTAAAACATATCTTTTTGCAATTTCTTTCCTACAACCAGAACTGGTCAAAATATATGTAAAGCATCATTATGTAAACATACATAGACATATCAGGTAATAAAATGAACTATTTGTTCATACACGAATGTTTTGTTTGGCTAACTTTTAACCTTTGGCTGACTCGGGCCTACTAGACAACATCAAAATTTATCTAACATCTATTAGACACACATCTTCATCTGGACTATCTGTCCTTAACTATCCGTTAAATACTTCTCTTCTAGACGGTCTGTCCTTGACTTATCATCTTCCAGGGTAACCTGATCCTAATGGTTTTGCAGGCTCACCAATAACCTATCTGTATACAAAACATATTCCTTTCTTTGTGTATTCATAATTTTAGTCTTACCTGTGATAAAGCCTTACACACTGGAATTTTGAACAAAATTAGCTGGGGCTAATAGCTAATGTATAGGGTATGGCCTTATACCAGTCCCATCTAGTATCTAATATCTGAGTCATTTTACTTAAGGATATCTTCCCAAAATTTTCCTTGAAAATCTTTTCAAAATGATTTAAGACATTTAAATCAAACTCAAACAAGGAAAATTGTATAATCTCTTATGCTTTACTCAAAACCACCTTGCCATATTATAAATATACTTTACTCAAATCATAGTTGATGAAAACACTTAACTTTTGAAAGTCCCTCTTCCATAACCATTGAAAGTACCCCTTTCGAAACCATTGAAAGTACCCCTTTCGAAACCATTAAAAGTACCCCTTTCAAAACCATGTAAAACCCTTTCTTTTATCTAGGCCGAAAGGCCAAAACCTTCCTTTCGAATTCCTTCTCAAAAACCCTTTCGAAACCTTTGGAAATCTTACTTTCGAAAACTTTAAAACCTTAGACATCTTTCTTTTAAAACCTTTAAACATTGCCTTTCGTAACCATTGGAAAACCTTTCCACTATAAGAAAACAACCCAGTAACAGCAATTATTATCAGCGTTTTTGAGGTGAGTGCTGTATAAAACAGCTCGGAAGAAAACATTCATTATCCGAACGCTGTTTTATCATTGCCGCTAAAAATTTAGAAAGGCGGGTTAACTCCATAAGCTGGCCTCTTATTTTCACTTCATAGTCGGCTCTTCCACTAAAATCAAAGAACCCTAAAATTTTTTTTCTTCTTCTCTAACCTAAATTTCTGATTCAGTTAGAGCTCCATTAGCGAATCCAAAGACTGGGCACTCACTTAACAACGTTAGGAAAACTATCATTTTACTCCACCAGTTATGGAACCCTAGCTTCTATTGATCGCAACAATACTTTCGTACACTAATCTTCAACTCCCTCTTTCTCAAAATGGGTATTTTATTTATTTGTTATTTTCTTCATTATATATATTTTTTTCTTCTATATTTTTAATTATTGTTGTACAAAATTGAAGAGGATTACGATTTGAATTTTAAGTTGGTTAGAGGTCGGACTTTTTGATTTCAAATCATGTTTTCAAAGTGAACTTGAAATTGAATTCAAAAGTTCACTCAAGGTTGTGTTCAAAACAAAACCAAAACTGAATTATTTAGTATAAAATTATTCTGCTGAATGGATTAATTATACTCTTGATCATAATCTGCTTGATTATATTATTATTTATAGTTCAACAATTGTCTAATTTGGCTTATATTTCTTATCACCTCATTATGACAATTATAGGTTTATCTACTCTTTGATGGTTTATGATGATTTTGAATTTATTTGGTAAATGTTTGCATTTAAAAATTGATTACAACAGTAGAATAAATATTGTTTGTTTAATAGAAATTGATCAAAGAGTTGAGACTCTTTTGGAAGAACTTAATAAACTTGGGCTAAGCAAGGGCTAAGGGGTTAGTTGTCATTTATTTTATTTGAAAGTTTATTTTATGTGTAGTAATGATAAGTTATTCATAAATTGCTTTCATGATCTTGCAATAAATTCATTATTTACACAATAATATATGAGGCAGTCTTGAATCAATGGAGGTGGAATTTAGTAGTTGATAAACATATTTACCAATATTATTTCTTATTTTTTCTATGAATATTTTATTTTTGCAATGGATGTATGGATAAGAATTAAATAATAGGTTTAGTATATCTTTTTCCTAAGAGAATATTAATAACAAGATTAAAATTCTTTTTAATGTGCAGACTAATAAGAGGATTAATAATAGACCATCAAAGATCATTCTTTAGTCAGATTGTAAATTTTCCTTTACGTGCTTGTAACATATGTTTAATCTATACAAACATCTTGATTCATTGACACTCATTCTAGAGAATAATTTAATGCTAAACATTAATGAACTATACTCATTTTTTCACGATACGAGGTGAGTATTATGTCTGGAAATTTCTACAAATGGTGGTTTTCCTACAATAGACAGGAGGCAGTTTTCTTTGAGTTTTTGAGAAGGCCTAAAAACATTAGGTGTGAGTATGCCTTTCACTGTTACTTTTTGTTTTCCAATGCCCACATTGAATTACTCCATGCCTAAAATATAACATATTCTTATATCATATGCAATACAATAGTGGATTCATATCCTTCATCATCTTCAACTAACCGTTTGTTTATATTTGCCAACCTGCATGCGTGTGTCCGTGTATTATACGTATATGCTTAGGCGTTTGTAGCTTTTAAATTATCTATCTATATATTAGATAAGAAAGAAGTTGTTCATTCTGAGAAAGCACCTGTAGCATTGGGACATTATTCTCAGGTTACCAAGGCTAACAAGTAATAATATGCTTTTTGTATCTAGTTTTCCTGCCGTTATTCCCGAGGTACTTTCTTGCTTAATTTCACTTTTTTATTCTTTCCCATACCGGTCAGTACTGAGATTGTGGAGGATCAAACTGAGTAGGAAATTGAAGATGCCAATGATATATATTTAACAAAGTTTCATGTATTGGTTCTACCATGCATATTTATGAAAAGGTACTAAATAACTGATTTAAAATTTATGATCTGTATCTATTGACTCTCTTATTACAAGATAAAATATTGGACCATCATTGTTAAATGCAAAATCTCTTTCTGGGTATTGGGCCTTGCTGTTGGCAAAATCAAAATTTTATAGAGAATAAAGTTTGCTTATATGAGTGGAGTTATAGTCATAGCTGTGAAACACTCAAAACCGAGCTTTCTAAATAAAGTACAAAAAGTTTCCTCTATATAGTCTCAGATGGTCATAAAACGTATATCTTTTAAGGCATAAATTATATAAAAAAGCTTGGAAGGCGTACACTAAAATTTCATGTATTTTTGGAGTAGAAGTGGGAGGCATTCCCATTTATTAAAGAGTTTCCCACACTTCAAATAGGCATTCTAATGGAGATGCTCTGACAATAGGCATTGTTCTACTGTATTTTGAATGAATAGAAATAATCGAGAGCATAGTTGCATAAAAATTCCTTCAGACAACAATACATGATTTAGCACAATATTAATAGCAAAATTTAACTACCGGTATTATATGGACCTAAAAAATAATTTATGTTGTATCTCATATTATTATATCACTACTTATGAAAATGGTACAGACTTGATATTTAATCAACTTCCTAAAACAAAACTATGCACCCAAGATTAGATGATGGTGGGATCAAATATCTCTAATTTTCTAATTTTGGTAGCTTTAGGTGCATGAACTGTGATAATATATCACTGGATGAATATTATGCATTTAACGATAGTAATTTATTTGTATTTTTTGGAAGATTTATCAATAAAATATAGATGACAATGGCAAGAGGAATGATAATGTATAAATATTAGTCGGTTACTGGTCATTCCTGAAATGCTTGTTTTCAAATCAAGTGAATCCAACTAAATAATATTGTCTTTTATGTTGATCGAATACCTATGCAAAGTGTATGCCTTTTGCTTTTAAAAAACAACAACTTAGTATCAAACAAGTATTTCAAGAGTTTGATTTCTTTCTATGCTTCTTTTACATGCACAAAAAATTGAATTGTGAATTGTTGTTATAACTAATTGATAGAAATACCAAATTATTCTTGCTTGCATGTTTCTATATTATGATTTTATAGTCTCTTGAAGCTCTCTCAAGGCAGAAGCTTGCATCTTCTCTCAAATTTTCACTTGTAGCTCCACTATTTGCAAAGGCGAGTGCTAAACTCACATTATCTAGCTGAAGCAATGCAATACAAGCTGAGAAAATGCTAAGAAATCAATTAATGTAACCATGTGTTCTTGCCTTTTAATTTACAGTAAAAACAGTTTTGAGTTTCTTCTTTGTATGACCATATCTTCTTATTCTTATGTCGAATTTCGTTGATTCTTTTTTTATTTGAAAGTTAAAGTGTTCTACTATATGCATACAATATTCAGTTCAATCTGAGGTTGTTTAGTCATTTGTTTCATGCCTGTAAGTTGAACCCGAGAGGGTTTTTAGACCCGGGCAGAATTCAACATGGCCTGAGTCCATGTTTGAAATTTCATATCTTTACCATTTCATATCGGATTTCAGCGAATCTTTTTCCAGTTCCTGGATAAATTGTTCTTTTTTGCGTGTATCAAATTTTAGACCATTCCGATGTGATAACCCGGATTTTTGAACACTTGTTAATTGATAATTAACTAGATTGATTAATAAGAATACTGATTTATAAATTGAATAAATAATTCTGATAATAAATATTTATATTGGGATAAATATTTATTTGATAATCTCCTGATATAATTATTTAATGATTGACAAAAATTTATCTTTTCAAAATCAAATATATATATATAAGTAGATTAGAAATAGGACTTGGGTTTGAAATTCAAAGTAATATCTTAAAAAAATAAATTTTACAACTAGTATATATATATGGTTATTAATTAGTGAGTAATTAGGTTTATATCATTTTTCTTTAAAGTTATATAAATATAAGCAAAAAGAAAATTTATTAATAAAATAGAAATAATAAATAAAACATAAGAAAGTAAATTGTTTTGACATTTGTAGCTTTTATATAACATGCAAAAGACAAGTGGCAATGAATCTCTTTAATTAAAATATATATACATGATACTTAAGATAAATAAATAAAATAGGCTATACATATTTCTCAAAACCTCCTCTCATCTTCTTAAAAATCGAAACCCTATAACATTACAAATTAGAAACAAAAACCCTGTAAAGAAAAACATTTTTACAAACCACAAGAAAACTCAAAGCTTGTATACAACTATAACCAGAAATTCATAAGCAATCAACTATTTGAATCATCAAAGCTTCAGATTTCAAGCGTTTTCAAGCTTCAGTTTTCAAAGATCAGATCACCTCAATAATCAAGCAAGATCATTTCATCATCTAAGCTTCAGATCAAAGTAAACCTGAAACGAAAGCTTGAAATTGAAATGTAATCAAACCAAACTACAAATCAAAGAATCAACTCAACATGGATTCAAGTTCCAGATCTAACCAAACTTCCTGATTCAAATTCAAGTTCAAGATTCAACTTCAAGCTTAAGCAAAATAGATCAAGATCAAGTTACAGTCTCTAGATTCCAAAAGCTTCCTCTGTTCAAAATATTGTTGTGAGTAAACTAAACTTCCAATGCTAAAAAAAAATCTCTTTATTATTTTGCATGTGGTGATTGATGATAGAAATGACCTGTCTATTGTTTGCATGGATATATATAATTGAGATTCGCCTGGTATATGTATGTAATACTGTGTGCATGCCTGAGATGAGTATGCATGCCTCTGTTTTATTTCCAACAGGTTATATAAGTTAAATAAAAATAAAATTCCCCTTTTTCCAATCACTATTAGGATTTGATCTTTAAATGAATTATGATAGCGTAAACCAGATTCGATTTTTAAAAATGATTTCAAGTGGATATATTGAGAAATTACTTCAAAATCAAGAAAATTACAGTAATGAACAATCAAGTCAGGAATTTAAGTATTTAAATCTCGAGTTTTGTTCATCTAATCTAATTCGATTTTGAAAATGATGATTTTTAATGGTAATATCTAGATTTTTAAGTGTGTATGGATCGAGATATGGTGAGATGAACCAAACTGGGTTTACAGTGAAATTCTGGCGAACTATTTGATTTCATGGCGGAGGGTTGGTCGTGGAGGGGGTTCAAGGAGCGGCATGTTCGAGAAAAATAGTTTGGCATTTTTCTATTATGAGGGTTGATCGGTCGAGTGGTTTTTAGGGTTTAAGGGAGGTACTGGCCATGGTGAACTCGCGAAACTTTTAAGGGGAGATGGTGCGATCGGAGTTCGTGGGTTTTGGCGGAATGGTAGTGGATTGGAAGAGCTACTGATCGATGGAGGAGGTGTGGTGTTCGCTGATGGAAGGCGAGCTCAGTTCGATGATCAGTGGGGGTTGTTTTTTTTTCGTTCGGGTTAGGAGTCGTTTTTCGTTTGAGAGATGGTGGGACATCATCGAGGTGATGATGGTGACCAGGGAAGGATGGGGAGTGGACTCAGATGATCGCGAGGTCGGAATGAGCATCGGCGTGATGGTGCACGTGTACGCGTGTCATTGTGCACAATCGGATTTCTGGGGTTTGCGTGAGACGATGAGGTGGAGAGTGACTCGTGCGTGTGAGATTGAAAATGGTCTCGAGTTACACTCGAGTGGGTCATTTTTCTTTCGTGCATTGATCGAATTACATGTTCCTGGAGATGGAATGGAGAGGGATTCAGGCGAGATTTGGGGAAGAAGAAGCGGGCTTGGATAGTGTTGCGTTGTTGGGGGCTTCGGTCCATAATAATTTAATACGGTAATTGTAAGTAAGGTTGGTTTGTTTATTCAAAGGTAAACTAATTAACTCTAAGTAACCAAGTTTAACTGATTTTAAAGATTTATTTCTTTATATAATAGTGTTATTACTATTGGTTTAAGAAGTTGTAAATAGGTTTTACTTAAATCAAATTGATTTTTAAGTTTATTTAAAACTTAATTTAAGTTGTAGTTAAGAAGTTAATTTAAAGGATAAAATGCTTTAAATTTATATGTAAACAAAGATTAAGTGATTAATAAAGATAAATAGTTTATCTTTAAGTTAATCAAGGACCTTGGTGATTAAAGATTGATTAATTAAGGAAATTAATTAAGGGTTAGTAAATAAATAAATATGATTAATTAAAGGAAAATTAATCAATGTGGTGATTATGGAGTAATTAATTAAGAATCAATGTGATAAATTATTGTTAATTAAGAGTAATTGAAGGTTAATTTGTTTGTGTAATTAATAAAAAGCTAAATTACTTAATGTAAATAAAAATAATAATAATTAAAGGATGATTAATTAATTGGGTTGTAATTAATTAAGTAAGCAGGATTTAAAGATGATTGAAGTAATTAATTTAATTTATTTAAATTAATTAGAAACGGTATGATTAATTAATTTTGCTTATGGATGATTGATATTGAATGCCTTGATTATTTGATATCTCTGATATGTGATGCTATGAGATATGATATGTTTGGGTTGAACTGTGATAATATGGTTTGTCTAATATGTGATGAGTTGCTATGTAATATGTAATTCTGGATATAAATAGAATTGTTTAAACTTAAACAACTTTGTTTTTAAGTTTATATGGGATTCGAAGAGACCGGGGTCCGGTATCAGTAAATACCCGAAACCACTTCGATTTGTAATCTACAATAATTCTTTATGGATTTGATTTTGGAATAAATAGGTTGGAATGGAATAAATGATGTAAACGGGGTCATTTAATCTGAGTAATAATGCTTATATATGATTGTAAGATGTGTATTTGACTATGGCAAGTTAAGAACTCGTTGTAAGGTACGAGTTACCCCGGGTTTTAAATAATTATTATGTATTAATATTTCATGTTAGATGAGTTTACTCACGCTGGTTTCTAGCCTGACCCGGGTGTTACTTTGATGTAATGCTCGGGTCAGACCGAGTATTACAGATTTTCAGGTAAGGACGTTCTGGAGCTCAGGAGACGAGCTGGAGAGCAGGAACGTATGGAGAGTTCTACTGTGATATATAATAGTATCTGAAACAGATTGTTTATCTGTCTTGTGTTTGTAAATATGTTGTAACTCTGATATGTTAAAGTGTAATTTGACAAGTACAGTGTTCCTTTATATAACTATTATTTATCTGATATTATATTTTGATCCGCTGCGAATGTGAGGTTTCTGTGTTTTGGTGCTTCTGCTTCTTCTTTTTCTTCTATCTCTTCTTCTTTTCTCTAACTATCCGGGAATTTCGGGATCGAAATCTCCGGGTCGTTACATTTGGTATCAGAGCTGAAGGTTAAGCGAGAACCTTGGCTCTGTTGGGATTACTCGTTAAGAATAGGGTCAATGGTACCCTAGAACGAGTTGAGTGTATATATATATATATGAGAGCGTAATTGTTATTTTCTTATATAAGAATTTTAAATAATTTTATATAAGAATATATTTTGATATATATAATGATATCTCTTTCTAATAAATATTAAAGTAATTGGTTGTTAAAATATTAAATTAAGTGGTAATAGAAATACAACCAAATTGAAATTGAAATAAGTTTGAAAAGGATCCAAACTGAATTAAAAAAATTGAATTTGTAGAAGTGTTATCAGAATAAAGATAATAATTGGTTTCTAGATATAATAATCTTGGTTATTATCATAGATGGTTGATAATGAAATATTGTAAATGATTAAGTAAAATGAAATGTTTTAGGGAAGTAAACTTTTAGGTGAATATGACTTATAAATTGGAATTGAAGATAATTTGAAATTGTGAAAATTTAAATCTAAATCAGAAAACTTGAAATTGTTTTAAAGAAGTTTGTTTTGAATTAAAACCAAAGGTGGTTTAAAAATTTAAAGTATAACTTGGTGTGTAAAGAAAATGTATAAATGAGGATATACATAATATCAAAGACAATTTAAAATAAACTCTAAGTGTTGAGTTTTAAATTTTTCCTTGGAATGTGATATGAAAACCCAAAGTGATAAGTTTTGAACTTATAAGTGGGAAGATTATTAATATAAAGTTTAAAATTTGAAATGGGAATTCAAATTGAGTAAGGTTAATGGGATTAAATTGAAATTAACTTAGAAGAAGTTAAATAAGTTTGGAATGAACAATCTGATTTGAAAATTTCAAGATGAAATTGGAATTTAATTTGGGTAGTTAAATGGTTGATTTTAAATGGGAGTTATGAGTGATCTCAAAATGGGTTTGAGATCTGGAAATTGAAAATGGATAATAAATTAGAATATGAAATTTAATTGTTTTTGAATTCTTATTTGAACTTTATAATAAGTTAAGTAAAGATAATTTAAAAATGGAATTTTGAAATTTGGATTCAGAATTAAATGGTTTAAAGTTTTAAGTTGTTAAATTAAAAATTAAGATTGATTTGATTTAAAAGTAAAGGTTAATTTGATTTAAAGGATTAAATCAACATTTAAAAATTTTAACTCGAATTTATATAATTCGAGATGGTTTTAATTTGAGATTTGAATAGAATTAGTTCAAATTGAATTTGATTTGAATTAATTAGAATTGTGATTGAAGATGGATAAACATAAGTTTAAATGGAAAATTTGAATTGAAATAATTTGAAATAAAATTGAAGTTGAATGAGTTCAAATTCAAATGGGAATTGGGACTAATTCAAACTGGAATTGAAATAAATAAAATTGGTTCAATTTGAAATTTATATGAATTAATTGAAATTGTGATTAAAGTTGAATAAGATTAAAAATCAAATGGAATTTGATTTGAATTTGGAAAGGAATTAAGGGTAATTCAACTTGAATTGGGATTAAATCAATTTCAATGGAAATTGAAGTATTGAGTCAATTTAAAGGAAGTAGAAATTTAAATTGAATTGATGGGAAATTAATTGGAAATGGAGATTGGGAAATTAAACAGTTTGGCTCTGAATTATTTTTCAAAATAAATTGTTTTAATACAAATATATTTTCCAAACTATTTACTATACAATCTTTCTTCTTAAACCCAAACTATCTCATACTTATTTTACAATTATTTTGGAACTATTTAACTATTTTGAAACTGTCTTATAAACTAATTACTATTTTTCAGTTACTTATATCTAATCACTCTTTTAAAAAAAAACTATTTTGCAATTATCTAACTATTTTATACCTACTTAACTATTTTACAGCTATTTTACAAACTAATAACTATTTTTCAACTCCTTATCTATTTTAAACTCTTTCAAGTTATTTTTAAATTTAAATTGGTCAGAGTTCAAACTGTTTGTAATTAAAGTAATAAATCAATTGGAAATGGAAGCAATTGAGAATAAGTGAATGGAATTAAAGGAAATGTGAATAGAAAAGAGAATTGATTTGGCTAATAATCAATAAAGTTAAATACGTAGGATGTACGTATATTATTCTGTTCGCATAGTGATTTGATCCAGATTCGAACACAGAATTTCGAGATAGTATTATCGATCCGAGTTGGGATTTTTCGCTCGATTTTCGACGGCGAACCTAGATATGGGTTTTTGATTGGTTCTGGATATTCTCTATCATAGTTGTGACTATGCAAGGAGAATGACGGTTTTTGATCAGGAAACCAGATCAGAATCCGCACTAGAAAGTCGGGTGGACGATACTAGTTCGGAAGTGAAATTGTGTGATCGATTGAGCGGTCAAATTTATATAGCGTACGGATGATATGTGTACATCGTACGGGTTTAAATGAAATTGGCATTGAAAATTTGTGAATAAGGAATTTGAAATGGTTTTCAAAAATGAAAGGAATATTATGTGAAATATAATGGAATTGGATATTTCTTTGGTTGAAATTTACTTTATGGAGATAAGTAAATAGTAAATAACTTTATAAAGAAATCAAACTTGAATATTTGATTTGGCAATAAATAAAGTTATATTTTGTAATATGATAAATTTCCCTTATTGAATCTAGCCAGAATAAAAAGGGTTTTGAAAGTATTTGAAGTATAAAAGAGGTTTTATACAAGTTTGAAGTGATCCAAAGATTTTTAAAGTTATATATATCTATATATATAAAGGGTTTTATGAGTGATTTTGGAAAAGGTTTTGGAACCTATGGATTTTGGGAAGGCTTTTGATTTTTGGAAAAATCAATTTTGGATTTTGGAAAGCCAAGATTGGAACTATCGATTTTGGATATCGATTTTGAGTAAATGAGATTTTGATATAAATCATAAAGGATATGATTTGAAGATACTATAAGTGTATAGTATAAAATGTTTTGAGTATAGCTCTGGGAAAAAAAGGCGCTTCCTTGAAATGAACTTCTCAGGAGTGCCACTGGGTGGTACTGCCTTGAACCCCAAGGGGGGATTCTAAAGTTAATCCTGTAAGGAGTTCGGAATAAACTAGTTCCTGAGGATTATTTGTGTAGCAAAAGTCGAGGGGCTGGTGCCCACAGAGGCATTTGGGTTATGCTGTGACGATAGTTTAACTCGATGTCACTGTGATCTACTGCAGACCATAGCGAAAGTCGTGTGAGCCGCTGAGAGCCAACAGTCTATGTTTGATTTTATATCGGTAGACTGCGACACTATGGTAACATAGCGAAAGTCATGTATGCCGCTGAGAGCCAACAGTCTGCGTTTGATTTTACATCGGTAGACTGTGACCTATGTTAGAGTGGAGAAGTTTCATTATTTGGCAGCGAAATTCGGTGGCGTTGATGCCTACAGTTATATGGGTTTGTGCTGTGATAGCAACGTAAGGCCCGGGTATAACTGCGATCTGTAGCGGGTTCCATGGCGTAATCGAGGAGCACGGAGACCTACGGTTATCTGTGGATTTTGCCGAGACGACAACGTAACCATCGGGTTAACTGCGACCATGGATGGGGGTGATGATTTCCAGAGCATTCTCACCAAAGATATTTCCTCTATTTCAAAAATGTTTTCTATATTTTCAAGAAAGTTTTCAAAAATATTTTCTTATATTTTCAATAGAACTATTTTCTAAATATTTTCGCTGGGTGTTGAAAACGGGTTTACCAAGTACTTATAGATTTTCAGTCTTACGCCTGATCAACGTATGACCGAATTTCAATGAGAACAAGGATGGACTGGTTAAGACATCGAGTTATAAAAAAATATTTTTATAAAACTATTTTTGTAATATTATATAAATTTTAAAGTATTTTAAAAGTCTTAATAAAAGAGTTTATAGTTGAAAATGATCAAAGAGTAATTTAACTAAAATAGTAGAATAATTAAAATTCTGGCCTCGTCCCTTTTCGAGGACGAAAAGATTCTAAGGGGGGAGGAATGTGATAACCCGGATTTTTGAACACTTGTTAATTGATAATTAACTGGATTGATTAATAAGAATATTGATTTATAAATTGAATAAATAATTCTGATAATAAATATTTATATTGGGATAAATATTTATTTGATAATCTCCTGATATAATTATTTAATGATTGGCAAAAATTTATCTTTTCAAAATCAAATATATATATATAAGTAGATTATAAATAGGACTTGGGTTTGAAATTCAAAGTAATATCTTAAAAAAATAAATTTTACAACTAGTATATATATATGGTTATTAATTAGTGAGTAATTAGGTTTATATCATTTTTCTTTAAAGTTATATAAATATAAGCAAAAAGAAAATTTATTAATAAAATAGAAATAATAAATAAAACAAAAGAAAGCAAATTGTTTTGACATTTGTAGCTTTTATATAACATGCAAAAGACAAGTGGCAATGAATCTCTTTAATTAAAATATATATACATGATACTTAAGATAAATAAATAAAATAGGCTATATATATTTCTCAAAACCTCCTCTCATCTTCTTAAAAATCGAAACCCTGTAACATTACAAATCAGAAGCAAAAACCCTGTAAAGAAAAACATTTTTACAAACCACAAGAAAACTCAAAGCTTGTATACAACTATAACCAGAAATTCATAAGCAATCAACTATTTGAATCATCAAAGCTTCAGATTTCAAGCATTTTCAAGCTTCAGTTTTCAAAGATCAGATCACCTCAATAATTAAGCAAGATCATTTCATCATCTATGCTTCAGAACAAAGTAAACCTGAAACGAAAGCTTGAAATTGAAATGTAATCAAACCAAACTACAAATCAAAGAATCAACTCAACATGGATTCAAGTTCCAGATCTAACCAAACTTCCTGATTCAAATTCAAGTTCAAGATTCAACTTCAAGCTTAAGCAAAATAGATCAAGATCAAGTTACAGTCTCCAGATTCCAAAAGCTTCCTCTGTTCAAAATATTGCTGTGAGTAAACTAAACTTCCAATGCTAAAAAAAATCTCTTTATTATTTTGCATGTGGTGATTGATGATAGAAATGACCTGTCTATTGTTTGCATGGATATATATAATTGAGATTTTCCTAGTATATGTATGTAATACTGTGTGCATGCCTGAGATGAGTATGCATGCCTCTGTTTTATTTCCAACAGGTTATATAAGTTAAATAAAAATAAAATTCCCCTTTTTCCAATCACTATTAGGATTTGATCTTTAAATGAATTATGATAGCGTAAACCAGATTCGATTTTTAAAAATGATTTCAAGTGGATATATTGAGAAATTACTTCAAAATCAAGAAAATTACAGTAATGAACAATCAAGTCAGGAATTTAAGTATTTAAATCTCGAGTTTTGTTCATCTAATCTAATTCGATTTTGAAAATGATGATTTTTAATGGTAATATCTAGATTTTTAAGTGTGTATGGATCGAGATATGGTGAGATGAACCGAATTGGGTTTACAGTGAAATTCTGGCGAACTATATGATTTCATGGCGGAGGGTTGGTCATGGAGGGGGTTCAAGGAGCGGCGCGTTCGAGAAAAATAGTTTGGCATTTTTCTATTGTGAGGGTTGATCGGTCGAGTGGTTTTGTAACGACCCGATATTTTCAACCATTCGCATCCATTATAAGTGTATAGGTAGACACTCATGCCGGAGTTGAATTGCTCAAAATACCGCGTTGTAAATAAAATTTGGCAAATCTCAGAATATACAGTAAATAAATATAATCACAGATCACAGACACAGAGTAAAATAATGCAGCGGAAGTAAAAGAAATAGTAGTTCATGAAGCTACTATATAAATATATCAGAGTTACATAAGATACAACAGAAGAAATAGAGTACAACAAAAGTCTCAATAAAATAACCAAGTACAAGCTGAGTAGAACAACGGAACTGGAATAGATAGGACATGACAAGCAGATAATCTCCAGCGATTCAAATCTCCAAGAGAGTGGAAATCCAAATCTGTGAATAACTCAGGCTGACCCGAGCGTAAAGCAAAACACAAAACACTCGAGTCAGGACAATATATACTTATATAATGTAAACCAACTCAAGCGAACTGTAATAAGGGTACAAGTAACTTAGAAGATGCTTGGGACCGCCCATCCTCTAAGGATCCGTTAAACTATCTACTATGTAGTAATATACGCTATATACAGTAGTGTCTAATCAGTAAAGTATAATCATATAGAAAATAGCGTTAAGGGGATGGAGAACCTTAACGCGGTCGGATCTTAAAATCATAATCGTAGTAAAGCTCGATATGGTAGGTGACACGGCACAACTAGGCAATGCCAGGGTAGATATACCAATTACGCATCCGGACTGGTGGTGACGCATAGCAGCCACTACCGCCCACCTCGAACAACACTCCCAAATCAAGGGTGCGCACCAAATCAATCACAAGTAATAGAATGGTATCGAAGAAGTGTGTCCGATCAGAGGTGCTACCTCATTGGTCCGTCAATCGCTCCTGTTTTAGCCACCTTATGCCAACTCACGGGAGTTGGGTCCACGTATATACCTTAGGATCGTCGCCACCATCCTACTTCATTCTGGAATCTCCACCGCGTACACGGTTGCCAAAGTGGTTTTCGGTAAGACAGAGAGTATGTCCATATCCGATCCCGGTCTCTTTAACAACCCAACGTTATTATAACCCGTGGTTATAACTTTTAAAAACAATACTTTACTTCAAAATAAAATATCATTTCAAACCATATCTTTATCAAAATAAAGATTAAATCAATTCCAAACCATTTCCATATATTTAAATTTTCATATAATTTCAAAACTTCATTTCAAATCATTTTAATATAATAAAATATCATATCCTTACAAAACTTCATTTCAAATCATTTTAATAAAATAAAATATCCTATCAGTTCAAATCCAATATTCAACTTTAAATACCTTTTAAATTCAAAGATATCGTTCATTTACTATCATTTCAAATCACCTTTAAATAGTTTATATTCCAATCAAAATAATTCATTTAAACCTTTTAAAAGTGTAATTATTATATTTTCAAATCAAGTATTCAATTTCCAAAGTTTCAAACCATTCTGAGTTCGTTTACTAAGTCAAAAACCCTAATTATTAAAATTTCAGCATTTCACAGCATTTAAAAACAACTGCTATAAGTTATATTTGAAAACATTTTTAATTCAGCAAAGACAGCACTTAAAACTGCTGTTAAAACTCAGTTTTAGTTGAATTATAGTTCAAAACAGAAAAGACAGCAATTCAGAAGTGCTGCGGTAGTTCAGATTTCAAAACAAGGGTTAAATTTGGTTTCAGCAAAGACTGCAGACCATTATAGCATTTCCAGAGAATGCTATAATAGACCTGGGTTCAATATTAGCCTATAAGTTCAACTGCAGCAACTGCAGCATTTCAGAAATGCTGTAGTAGCCCTTTTATTCAGATTTTAGTGTAATTCAGAACCATAGCATTTCTGAATGCTATTAAAAGTGATTTCCAGCTTTTTAGTGTATTTCCAGCAATTAAATAACTTCATTTTAAACTCTTTAAACATTTTAAAAATCATAATTTAACATTTAAAATGTTTATTTACATATCATTTAAAATGTATCTTTTTCACAATAAATTTCTTATAATTAAATCCAATTTTCAACAATTTACTTAATAAATTTAAGTGTAAAAGTTTCCAATTCTTCACATTTCAACAAATAACTTAACACTTCAAATTTAAATTACCATTTCACAAATTTAACTAAATTTCCAATTTTATTTAATTAACTAAAACCTTTAATTAAAACCAAATTTCACATTTCCAAGTCAAGTTATATTTTAAAAGATCACTTTTAAACATTCATTTATTTAACCACTTAAATTCATAGAAAAAATCAATAATACTTTAATAAATCACTTAAATTCACATTTAATCAAATTTTCATATTTACCATTTCCAAATAAAATTTAATATCCATTTTATTTATATAACTTAAATATCATTTTTAACCAAATTCCAAATTTCCAACTTAAGTTATATTTCAAAAATCCAGTTAAACCATTCATTAATTACATTTTTAACACATAGAAAAATCATAATTTCTTTATTTTAAACATTTCAAAATCTATTTAAATCAAATTTCATAAATTTATATTTTTTTAAAATACTTAAAAATATTCAAAACACTTTATAAAATAACCACGGGCCTGTATATAATTTTCTAACCTAGGTCAAGTGATACGGATATGTATCATTTCAATCCGCAGTTAAAAAAGAAAAATCCGGGTTCTATCATTTCAAACCCGCAATCCCAAGTTAAAATAATTTAAATAAAAATCATTCAGGCCTATCATTTCAGCCCATAACGATTTTTCCCTATTCTAAAGTCCGTTCGGGTATGTATCATTTCAACCCATAGTGATTCTAATCTATAGGGAACTTGCAATGGTGATAACAGATATAAATAACAGAATAACATTAAATAATAGTAACATATGATATAATAAGTGTAATAACAGGTGTGAACATCATATGATAATAATATAAACATATATAACATGATGATATACATTACAGATTCAAATGGTGTCGGTTTATCAGTTATATAGGTACATATTGTCTGGTGAGAATAACTCACCGTTTTGTGCTGGAGAAACGACGACGACTGCACGAATGGGATCCAAACAAGCACGATAACACGAATATGATTTGATATGGGAGAGCCAAAGATAAATTCCCTTGTCACATTCAAACAAAACAAATACAAACAACATGAGTTTTTAACTCAAAATTCAATAAAACAATGTTAGAAATGAATGCATGAACCAAAGCCAAAGTGATTGCACATGCTTTCTACCATCTATGCTTCAGCTCCAGATCTGAAATGCATGGCTAAGGGGTGGGTTTGGATCTGGTTTTGGGTTCCATAGGGTTGGCCAAACATGTATGGTGATGGTGCAAAGATATGTGAGCATGAACTACAACACAAAGGCAAACTACATGGTTTCTAAGCCACATAAGGTCACGGCTAAGGCAATACAAGTCATGGTCAGGTCTGTAGTGGGTTAGGTACAGGTGTGGCAGTGGTGTCAGGGTCCACTATGGCAGGTGGTGGTGATGTAGGTGGCGGCCAAGGAGGAGTTGGAGGTGGTGGTGATGTATGGTGCTCGACTAGGAAGATATAGGTGAAGTTTGCTCATTTTTGTGTGGATCAACATCATGGGAGGCCACGGCTTGGGCTTGGGGTTGGGCTGGAGGAGGTAGTGATAGGTTCAGGTGGTGGTGGAGGAAGCCAAGGTGCTGGAGTTGAGAGGAGCCGAGCCTAAAAGGAGAAGAGAGCAAGTGCAAAATCAACAAAACAAGTAGAAAACAATGGAAAAGAAAGGGAATTTTACCAAATCTTTGAACAAGGGAGAGGCCGTCATTTTTTTTCAAGTTAGAGGTGAGAATTCACGTGAAAAATGAGGAAGATGTTGCTGGAAAAGAAAAGAAAAGCACGGCAAAAAAAATCATTAAGGTGGAGGTTGAGAAAATGAAAGGTCGGAAGATTAAAGGACCTTAAGCAACTAAAGAGACATAAACTTTTCAAATTTCCATTATATATTTATATATATATATATAAATATGAAAATAGCTGAAATTAAAGATAAATAAACTCAGAAATAAAGTAAATAAGAAAAATAAATTTTATATTAATTAAATTAAATGAAGAAAAATAACACTATATACAAACTAGGTTAAATAAACTGAAACAAATTCAAATAATCTTTGGAAAAATCTATTCTAATCTAAATACATGTAAAGTGAATATTAATAAAGTAAAACAAAGAAAATAAAGTGAATGTATAAAATAAATAAATAAATTTTAATTATATATAGTTAAATTAAGAAAATAGCAAAGAAAAATAGAAATTAGGCTTTAAAATTACAAAATAAATTCAACAAGCTTTGGAAAAATTTTATAATCACTTTAAAATTATTAAAAGACAAAATTATACATAAAATAAAATATTAACATATATTAGAACAAAATATGACAAATAAAATATAATTTATATGTTTTAAAATAAATAATATTGCAAAATAAACAGTTTATACACAAAATTGAAAATTACATAACTTCTACAATATAAGTCCGTTTTCAACGAAACGAAAAGCAGTATTCATGGAATTAAATCTATTTTCATAATAAAAGATAAAATTTAAGAATTTTAAATATTTAAATTTAAAGTTTAAAAGTCAAAGTTTGACCAGTTTGAACAGAAATTCACTTTACAGTAAAATATCCTATTTTTACCAGTTTGAAATTATAATTTACATAACAATCAAAATATATATTTAGAAATGAAATATTTGAAACAAAACAAGTTTAAAATAATTTCAAATTAAAATAAAGTTTTTCAATCAGGAAATTCAATTTAACAGAAATAAAATATAAAATAAAATAAGCCTAAAATGTAGGGTTGTTACACTCTCCCCCACTCAAAACTTTTCGTCCCCGAAAAGGAATGAGGTACAGGAAAGCACAGAAAAAGAAAAAAAATGAAATAGAATTAAGACAAGATGATAAGAAGATTGGAATTACACCTGATAACTATTGTTATAGGTAAGTTTGACAAGATGGAGGTGATCAAATCAAGAATATAAGCACGAAAAAGATCCTCTAGAGTCTTAATCTCCCTTTTCACTTGACTGACAGTCTATGAATGGAAAAACAGTGTTCAGATCCAGATGAGTAACAAAGGTTATCACAGATTACAGAAAGATTTCTAAACAGACTAGTATAAGCAATAGCCTTCCCATTCTGTAACAAGATAAGAGAAATAAGGACAACCAAAAGGTAGTTTGAAAAACAAAATAAGATAATAGATTTGTAACCATAATGTTTTGAAATCATAACAATTTAGAGATGTTATCATTTAGAAATCGTACTACTTAAAATCATAACACTTTGGAAATGTTATTCAAAAAAAAAAAACATAATACTTTGAAAATCATAACACCTTTTTAAAAATAATCTTCATTTAAACCATTTAAATCCAATGTCAAATAATATTCATTTCAAAGCTGTAACATTTCTAAGTTCATTCAATTATAAATTTCCAAAACATTGTATTTTCAAAACAGCAGCACTTATAAAATGCTACAGTAGATATATTAATATTTCAAATCAGTTTAATTTCAGAAATATTCATTTGGATATCATTTAACTTATGACTTATTAAAACAAACCTTTATGAATGAAATATCCAAATAAACTATACTTCATTTATTAAGTCAAAAGCTCACTATTTTAGTTAGCTCTTAATTTAACACATAACCTAACACTTATTTAAAATACCCATTTCATAAATAGATATTCCTTTAATAAGTTACACTTAAAATTCCATTTGAAAAACCAAATTTTCAATTATCAAATTTTAGTGATGTTAAAATACATTTTAACTATTTAAATCATAATTATTCAATTTCCAAGACATATCTATTTCATAAATAAACATTTATATAGCAAATATAACAATCAAATTTCTTTACACATTTATTCATTTAGACATCAATTAAACTATGAATTCAAGTTAAATAAACTTTATTACCAAAAGTCCAATTCAAATGTATTTTATTTTATCTATTCAAAGATACATTATTTATTATACAACATATTCATTTCAGGAAATAACCTTTATTAAAATTCCTAGGTTAGACTTAAGGTTCCATATTAAATCAATTTGATTATTAAGTTATTTAAATAAAATCTCTTTAAATTCCTTTTTCACTATTTACCTCTGTTAATCTTTTATAACTAATATTTAAGTGTATAAAAATCCTTTTTATATTGTATATTATCCAATTACATTGTTAACTTCTAAAAAAATTTAAGGTAAGTTATATTTGAATGTAATTGTAATATACAAATAAAACTATCCAATTCAATTATCTCAAGTTTGAATCATTTATCCAAAATTTTGATTTTTCTTTTTATAATTGAAATTATTCTTTAAGAAAAAATTTAAGAATTTGAATCTTCGAACATCTTCAAACCATTTGGAGATAAGTAATTATATATACATAATATGTTAAATCAAATTTAAATCATATATCTTTATATATATTATAATCCAGTCATATTTTAGAAATTCAAATCAATCAGATTTTCCAAAACAAAGCTGTAGCAAGACTACAGAATGGTTTCTTCACTTCGAAACTCGAAAATGAACGTCGATGATGCTGCAGTCATCACCGAAATTATTTTCCAGCGACAAAGAGAAGAGCACTAAATTTTTAAACTTTAAAATTCTTTAGAGACAAATTTTTATTCAAAATACTTTAAATAATATCCTTTTAAAAATTTTAAACACAAGGTTTGAAACCATCGGAAATTAAATTCTTTAACTTTCTTGTTTTAAATTCATTTCAGTTCCCAAATAAATTTATAAACAACTATTTATAAATTCATTTGTAGAACAATAAATGATAAATCAAGTATTATCATTTCAAATTATCAATTTAAATCAATTTATTAAGTTCCATAAAATTATATATCCAAATTTATTTCATAAACCAAATTTTAAAATAATATTGTGTCAGTTTGTTCTGTCAAAGTGTTTTAGAAATCCTATCGATAGCGTTGATCAGACGAATCGATCGGAAACCCAAATCAACATTAACAACTCAAACAACACAATATAAAACAAAACATTAATTTACAAGTACAGTTCAAAATGTTTGGAAGATAGATTGGAACAAAAGACAAGATGATTAAACAGAGTAGAGAGATGGGTAAGCTTAGATAAATCGCGGACAACCTTAACCGGGTCAACCGTGACTCAATGGATAAGATCAAATGTGGATTTTCTGGGGTAAATCTACCTTCAATCTCAAGAGATAGAGTTTGGAATAATAAAAGATATTAGCATCTAAACCAAGGATAAATATAAATCTCTGGTGAATCGATGCTGATTATAAAGAATTTTCACCCTTTTACAAGAAAATTAGAATATTGGCGAGACCGCCAATTCACTATAAAGATCATTGGAAGTGGAGTCATGGGATACTCCAGAATCAAAAGATGATGAATAGTGAGGGACACGAATGAATTTCGGAACCGCAGGGAACGTTCCAAAATTCAAAGGAAAACGAATCAAAGGAAGAGATTCAAACTCGAACGAAAGTGATTCTGTAAATAAATTTACCATACATTCTAAGTTTTGCCTCAAAGCCAAAGCTCTGATACCAACTGTAACGACCCGATATTTTCAACCATTCGCATCCATTATAAGTGTATAGGTAGACACTCATGCCGGAGTTGAATTGCTCAAAATACCGCGTTGTAAATAAAATTTGGCAAATCTCAGAATATACAGTAAATAAATATAATCACAGATCACAGACACAGAGTAAAATAATGCAGCGGAAGTAAAAGAAATAGTAGTTCATGAAGCTACTATATAAATATATCAGAGTTACATAAGATACAACAGAAGAAATAGAGTACAACAAAAGTCTCAATAAAATAACCAAGTACAAGCTGAGTAGAACAACGGAACTGGAATAGATAGGACATGACAAGCAGATAATCTCCAGCGATTCAAATCTCCAAGAGAGTGGAAATCCAAATCTGTGAATAACTCAGGCTGACCCGAGCGTAAAGCAAAACACAAAACACTCGAGTCAGGACAATATATACTTATATAATGTAAACCAACTCAAGCGAACTGTAATAAGGGTACAAGTAACTTAGAAGATGCTTGGGACCGCCCATCCTCTAAGGATCCGTTAAACTATCTACTATGTAGTAATATACGCTATATACAGTAGTGTCTAATCAGTAAAGTATAATCATATAGAAAATAGCGTTAAGGGGATGGAGAACCTTAACGCGGTCGGATCTTAAAATCATAATCGTAGTAAAGCTCGATATGGTAGGTGACACGGCACAACCAGGCAATGCCAGGGTAGATATACCAATTACGCATCCGGACTGGTGGTGACGCATAGCAGCCACTACCGCCCACCTCGAACAACACTCCCAAATCAAGGGTGCGCACCAAATCAATCACAAGTAATAGAATGGTATCGAAGAAGTGTGTCCGATCAGAGGTGCTACCTCATTGGTCCGTCAATCGCTCCTGTTTTAGCCACCTTATGCCAACTCACGGGAGTTGGGTCCACGTATATACCTTAGGATCGTCGCCACCATCCTACTTCATTCTGGAATCTCCACCGCGTACACGGTTGCCAAAGTGGTTTTCGGTAAGACAGAGAGTATGTCCATATCCGATCCCGGTCTCTTTAACAACCCAACGTTATTATAACCCGTGGTTATAACTTTTAAAAACAATACTTTACTTCAAAATAAAATATCATTTCAAACCATATCTTTATCAAAATAAAGATTAAATCAATTCCAAACCATTTCCATATATTTAAATTTTCATATAATTTCAAAACTTCATTTCAAATCATTTTAATATAATAAAATATCATATCCTTACAAAACTTCATTTCAAATCATTTTAATAAAATAAAATATCCTATCAGTTCAAATCCAATATTCAACTTTAAATACCTTTTAAATTCAAAGATATCGTTCATTTACTATCATTTCAAATCACCTTTAAATAGTTTATATTCCAATCAAAATAATTCATTTAAACCTTTTAAAAGTGTAATTATTATATTTTCAAATCAAGTATTCAATTTCCAAAGTTTCAAACCATTCTGAGTTCGTTTACTAAGTCAAAAACCCTAATTATTAAAATTTCAGCATTTCACAGCATTTAAAAACAACTGCTATAAGTTATATTTGAAAACATTTTTAATTCAGCAAAGACAGCACTTAAAACTGCTGTTAAAACTCAGTTTTAGTTGAATTATAGTTCAAAACAGAAAAGACAGCAATTCAGAAGTGCTGCGGTAGTTCAGATTTCAAAACAAGGGTTAAATTTGGTTTCAGCAAAGACTGCAGACCATTATAGCATTTCCAGAGAATGCTATAATAGACCTGGGTTCAATATTAGCCTATAAGTTCAACTGCAGCAACTGCAGCATTTCAGAAATGCTGTAGTAGCCCTTTTATTCAGATTTTAGTGTAATTCAGAACCATAGCATTTCTGAATGCTATTAAAAGTGATTTCCAGCTTTTTAGTGTATTTCCAGCAATTAAATAACTTCATTTTAAACTCTTTAAACATTTTAAAAATCATAATTTAACATTTAAAATGTTTATTTACATATCATTTAAAATGTATCTTTTTCACAATAAATTTCTTATAATTAAATCCAATTTTCAACAATTTACTTAATAAATTTAAGTGTAAAAGTTTCCAATTCTTCACATTTCAACAAATAACTTAACACTTCAAATTTAAATTACCATTTCACAAATTTAACTAAATTTCCAATTTTATTTAATTAACTAAAACCTTTAATTAAAACCAAATTTCACATTTCCAAGTCAAGTTATATTTTAAAAGATCACTTTTAAACATTCATTTATTTAACCACTTAAATTCATAGAAAAAATCAATAATACTTTAATAAATCACTTAAATTCACATTTAATCAAATTTTCATATTTACCATTTCCAAATAAAATTTAATATCCATTTTATTTATATAACTTAAATATCATTTTTAACCAAATTCCAAATTTCCAACTTAAGTTATATTTCAAAAATCCAGTTAAACCATTCATTAATTACATTTTTAACACATAGAAAAATCATAATTTCTTTATTTTAAACATTTCAAAATCTATTTAAATCAAATTTCATAAATTTATATTTTTTTAAAATACTTAAAAATATTCAAAACACTTTATAAAATAACCACGGGCCTGTATATAATTTTCTAACCTAGGTCAAGTGATACGGATATGTATCATTTCAATCCGCAGTTAAAAAAGAAAAATCCGGGTTCTATCATTTCAAACCCGCAATCCCAAGTTAAAATAATTTAAATAAAAATCATTCAGGCCTATCATTTCAGCCCATAACGATTTTTCCCTATTCTAAAGTCCGTTCGGGTATGTATCATTTCAACCCATAGTGATTCTAATCTATAGGGAACTTGCAATGGTGATAACAGATATAAATAACAGAATAACATTAAATAATAGTAACATATGATATAATAAGTGTAATAACAGGTGTGAACATCATATGATAATAATATAAATGTTAACTCCTATTAAGAAGCGACCTAAAATCTTGAACGAGTCAATGAAGCTTGCGACCTAACTCCTAAAGAATGTCGCGACCTAACTGCTGAAGGGAACTTCGCGACTTAGCATTGCTGCGACCTAGAGGAGTCTACGACCTAACTATAAGAAAGCATTGCGACCTAAGGACTTAAGAGGTCTTCAGCGACCTAAGGATGGAAAGGCCGTGCGACCTAAGATCTAAGAAGTTCGCGACCTAACGGCATAAGAAGTTCGCGACCTAAAGAAGTCCGCGACCTAAGAGGCTTTGCGACCTAAGGGAGTCAGCGACCTAACTGCTAAGGGAGTCAGCGACCTAACTACAGAAGAGTTCGCGACCTAAGAGTTCGCGACCTAAGCAGTTTGCGACCTAAGGTAGCTAGCGACCTAAGGACTTGGAAAGGTTTGCGACCTAAGCTACAGGAATGTCACGACCTAAAGGTTTCATGATTTAGCAGTGTTACGACCTAGAGCAATTTGAAGTCCATAACTTATCTTAGGTCGCTTGCGACCTAAGACCCAATTAAGGTCGTCCCCGACCTAAGACCGCACTTATAACTCAAGCCGCGAGGAAACTGCGACCTAGCTTAGGTCGCTCGCGACCTACGACTTAACTAAGGTCGTACGCGACCTAAGACTTAGGCGAATTTTCTGAATTCAAATCAGCTCCTATAAATACCCCACCACTTCCAACATCAAGGGGACTTTTTTTTTGGCCATTCATTTCTCCAAGCGCCGTTACGCTGTCGAAGCCTCCTCTCATTCAGCAATCAAAGATCTCCAAGCATTCGAGACACTACAACGATCTTCGAGAAGAGCTCCTAACATCCAACGCGGATTCGTCGAGTTTCATCATTAAAGATCGAGCTAGTAGTCAAGAATGATTTCATGATCAAATTGTATTGTATTTAGAGGGATATTGTATTGAATTGTAATCAAATCAGCAATAAAAGACTATAAAGTGGATGTAAGCTCAATTACGGGCCGAACCACTATAAATCTGTTGTTCATTTACTGCTTTTCTGCTATTCTCAGCTCATATTCTGTTCCCGTACCAACGGGTGGTGCTTTCACGATTCTATTACACACACTGGGTGTTAGCGTTCACTTTTTACCGTTAACATTTTGGTGCTTTCACTGAGAACCCAACTCAGGCGATCATCCACCGTTGCTTCGCAAAGATTCATAAAAAGAACCTCTCTTTAAAAACCAGATCTGAAATAATGGCTCCTGGAAGAAGAGGCAGACCTATCAGATCCGGAAACGCTCACGAAGGAACTTCCGCTTCTCCGATAACAGACCAAGCAACTCCAACCGTTGGGGTCACCAGGGCTGAATTGGATGACGCAGTTTCTGGATTATACCAGCAAATTGAGACTCAAAACGCTTTGATGATGGATAGAATAACTGCCTTGCTTGGGGCAAATCGTCAGCCAGAAAACCATCAAACCACCCTTCCTGAAACGCCACCTTTCCAAGCTGATGGTTCTAGGCCGCAACCAACTTGTCATGAACATATGCCCGGGCAAACTTCCGAGGGAAGAACTGGTGCTTGCCCGGAGGTGTCTTTGAACAATAAAGAGTACCTGTCTGAAATGGTTGGCCGCATCATGAAAGAAAGCATGCAAAGGGAAGAGGATGAGGCTGACTGGGGTTTTGCGCCAAGCAGAACTCCGTTTACTGAAAGGATCCTAAGAGCGGAGTTTCCAAGGAAATTTGCACCTCCTACTATCCAAACCTATAGGGGAACCAGTGACCCTAATCATTTCCTCTACAAGTACGATTGGCATATGACTGGTGCAAGAGCATCAGACGAGATCAAGTGCCGATACTTTCCGGTATACCTAGAAGGTGTGGCTTTACTTTGGTTCACAAAGCTTCCAGTTCGGTCTGTAGATAAATTCTCCGACTTAACGCAAAAGTTTAAAGAACAGTTCAGATTGTATGCTTCAAAAGCTAAGGATATAATGTCATTGTCCAACCTTGAACAAGCGCCCGGAGAATCAATCAAATCTTTCTTGAGTCGTTTCAATATAGCTTTGGCCGAGGTAGAAAATGCGGAACCACGCATGATCCTGACTTATTTGATGAGAGCCATTGATAAATCGAGTGAATTTGGGATATGGTTAAAGATGAAAGAACCAAACTCACTTGATAAATTTTATAAAAAGGCCGATGAGTTCATTCGCCTTGAAAGCCTTTCTGCAACATCGAAAGTGGTTACCGCCCAGACTAACAATGACAATGTCGCACCTAAGAAAAGAGAATCTGAAAGTCAGAAAAGGGAGAATGAAGGAGGAAAAAGCCAGGGAAATGAAAAGAAACCTCGCCGCTTTAATCCTTCGGACTTTACTCCTTTAACTGATACACCAAGAAATATCTTTTTTGCAACAAAGGACGCTGTCAGGTACCCTAAGCCGCCTGAGATGACGAGAGGGGCAAAGCGTAACGGAAAGTTCTGCCAATTTCACAATCAACCTGGCCATGACACTGACCAGTGTCGCGAATTAAAGAAGGTGATTGAAGAATTGCTAGAGCAGGGTAAACTCCAACAATACGTTAAAAGAACCGGAGTCGATCCAACCCCATCCGCTCGGGATCAACAACGTCCTACCCACCAATCCGATTCTCTCAGCAACACTGCAGTGCAAGATTCAGAAAAGCTTGTCATTAATGCTATCACCGGGGGACCATACCCAGCAAGCAGAAGTTGGGATGACTACTAATCACTCACAAAACTGCGACTGGAGCATCTCTCGCTTTCTCTGACATGAAAAATCCAAAAGCTATGAATCAAGCACAAATGGAAATCTAGCTTGGAGATTCTGGAACAGCAATAACTAGCATTCATTTTTACTTAACAGCATTGCTTGAATTTGTAAAGATAATGATAGATGTGTAACTTCTGCATTGTAAACCGCTGAGAAATCAGCGTAAATCAATAATGAAAAAACTACGCATTGTGTTTTCTGTTATAAAATGCCTGTTATATTTCGATGTGTAAATACTCTAAATGTATTGCTAAAATATCGATCTAATACTGCAGGTCATTAAAGCAAAGCTCACCCATCGCAAAGCTAAGCGAGCCTTACAAATCATTTAGCAGATTTCAAGCAACAAAAATTTCAAACTCGAATTCCATACAAGAGGAACTTCACATAAAAAGTTGACGGCTCCACTAGGTCAAGCCCTCGTTAACTGGTTGTGATCGCTGATGTAAAAAAGGCATCCAACCAAATAACTTGCGTTTACTCTGTGGAGTCATTCAACAGTGAAGTCTACTTCTTCGAATAAAGCAATTTACTTGCAAGAGAAAGAAAAATGCGCTTGGAAAACGATGATAAAGGATCGCAGATTGGTGGATGATGATACAACATGAGCAGGCAAACATGGAAGCAGCCAAAGGAAGGTATGCCTCTCAACAGGAAAGCAGGTAGATCCACTAAAAGGATAACTTCCCAAGCAGAAGGAATAAGACCCTCGCTGGCTGATTGTGATGCATCCGATCAGGCAGCTTGTGTCCATCCCATGGATCTACTTGCCCCTAAGACGCAACCTTCCTGGCACACCAACCAACTGATGCTCCTTCCCAAGGATCAACAAAGCCCTCTAACAAGGCACGCCAATAAATGGAGAGCTTTCCTCAATCAAAAAGATCGATGGGACTACCAAAAAGGGGCACCTTGTTAATCGATTGCGATCGTTTGTACAAACAAACATCCAATTGAACGACTTACGCTTGTCCCGTGGACCCCTCCGACCATGAGAAAGTAACTTCCAGGCAATCACAAGCCCTCTTCGGAGGCACAAGCCCTCTTCGGAGGCACAAGCCCTTTTCGGAGGCACATTTCACCCGTGTAGAAGTGCAAAATGCTTCTCTTCGGAGACCCACTTCACCAGTGATGAAATGCTAAAAAGCCCTTTTCGGAGGCACATTTCACCCGTGTAGAAGTGCAAAATGCTTCTCTTCGGAGACCCACTTCACCAGAGATGAAATGCCAAAACTGCTTCTCTTCGGAGACCAAAACTGCTTCTCTTCGGAGACCAAAACTGCTTCTCTTCGGAGACCAAAACTGCTTCTCTTCGGAGACCAAAATCGCTTCTCTTCGGAGACCAAAAGACCTCTTCAGAGGCGTACTTCACCTTGCTTGAAGTACCAAAAATAAACCCTTTACTGGGGCACAAAAATCAAAACCTTCTTCAGAAGTTCATTTCACTGTGCAGGAAAATTCACTTTCAAACAAATAAAAGTGATCATCCCCAGAAGTCGAAGTGTTCTTCAGGAAGAAAAAGAAAATAAAGATTTCTCCAAAGACAAGATATACTCTATTAAAAGCAGAATAATTCTTCCTTGAAAAAAAAGTGGAAAGTTATTCTCTAAAATAAGAGTATCGGTCTTGTGAAATCAAGAAATATTACAATATACTTGTGGTATGGGGGCAACATTATACAATTCAGTTAAATTAATAAAAGTAATATACAAGCAACATACCACAAGTTCATTGCAATATCACGTAATAAAGATGTGGAGTAAGTGCGTTCTTGAAACACGGACAAAAAATTTGTACAAGCGAAAAGAATCGTTTACTCTACAATTCAAATGAAAAGCAGATGTATTCCTACATACACAAGGATTTGTACAAGAAAAATATCTATTTTATTTCAACACTATGAGAAATTTTTACATTGTACAGGTTACAAAAAGAAGCGGAGACCGGTATCCGCACAATCCCCGGTCAATACAAAAAACAGAAAATGCAAAATCAAACTCATTTCTCCTTCTTCCCACCCTTGGAGCTTTTACCCGGCCTGGTAATTAGCTTCGTAGGCCGCATCGGAGAAGAAGGAGAAAGAGACTCAGCCGGATCAATATCTGCCTCATCCCCAGCAGCAGAGGAACTCTTCTTTCCTTTCTTTGAAACCACACGCTTCCCCTTCTTCTTGGAAGAAGACTCACTCCCCGGGGCAAGAAATGTAGAAAGCTTTGTTTCATAATCAAAAGACTGCTCCGGGGTCTTCTCGCTATCTTCCAAACCTTCTGCCTTCTGTTCTTCGGAAGCAGATGATTCATCTAAACCTTGAAGGGCCGCTATTGGTTCTTCCTGTGAACCAGGTTGGGAAGCCAGAAGAGGTATAACTTGAGAAGGAGGAGGAACGGCAGCTGAAGAAGGAAGAGTTGGGGCAGTTTCTGGGGCGTCTGCTGCATAATAAAAGATGTCAAAATCAGTATTCTCCGAGAAAAAAGAAAACCGTGAATTGTCAAAGTTACCTGGAGAAGCCGGTTCAGCGAGATCAATCTCAAATTCCCGAGCTTGGAAGTCTTTCATTGCCTCTTCCTCTGTAGGGGTGGTTGCAGTTTCTGTGTCAACCTTAGCGGGAGGCGTGGAATGAGAACTAGAGCCAGCAATATCCGCATGAGCTAAAGTCGAAGTATAAGCAGGAGCAATAGGGGGTGTTTCTTTCCCAGGAAGCTTCTCTCCCGTCGCTTCGGCCCGCACTCGGACGAGCTGCTCTTTTCCTTTGGCAAGGGCATCGCGATCGCTCTCACTTAAGTAGGTAGCTTGAAGATCTGTTTCGGAGTATCCGGCACCACCAAATAAGTCAATGATTGCCTCCCACACCTCCGCTAGGGTGACTTCATACTCTGGTCCCAAAAATGAAAGGCTCCCACGCCCCAGGACACAATGCATATAAAAGTCGAACAGGGTCGCGTCAACGGTGGCTAGGGTCGCCTTTTGGGATTCTTCGGCTGCAGCTTTACCAGAGAGAACTTCATCACGTTCTCTTTCAGCCTTCAGTAACTGGGATTGTAGCCTAGCAATTTCTAAGTCTCGAGAGTTGAGTTTCTCCAGAAGTTGAGCAGCGTCATCACGATATTTTCTAGTAACATGTTGTTCTGCTTCAAGTTTGACTTCAGTATCTCTCTGAGCAGCGTGGGCGTCTCGAACTTGTTTTTGAAGCATTTCTTCTTTCTGAGAATAAGAAGTGGAAGAAGTAGCAAGCTCTTTTTTAAGTCTTTCAACTTCGGCTTCAAGCTTCACATAACCATCGCCAATGCTTTTCATCCCCAAGTCATGCTGTTTACGCCATTTGTCCCACTCAGACTTATCATTTTCCATTGTCATCATCGCTTCAAGGTTCAGATGGTTGACCCTTTGAAGTTCGTCAACCAGCTTCTGCCACCCAGACATTCTTTCGATGTCGAGCCTTACGGCATCGACATTTTTCAGCATCGCTTGCTTGTCAATGGGGACCAAGTCCAAATCAAAACGCACTCCTTTCAGACACCAATTCGGAAATCGGCTCTGGAGTGTGGGAGGACCATCTCCAGCTTGGTACTGTGGCCTATTAATGATGGTCTGGATGTCAGATTCCTTAAGGGCAGGAGAACCGGAAGATGTTTTAGGAGGAACAAAAGCGGTTGTCTTTTCCAAGATGGTAGATGTATCTTTCTTACCAAGTCTGGCACGTTTACTGGAATCATCAGAAGTGTGACTCTTCCCCTTATCGTCGTAAGATTTCCTTTTATAAGGATCGTCGCTTCTGCGAGAAGAGTCATGTTGCCCGTCCCTTCTCCCGTAGTATTCCTCATCTTCTCTCCGGCGACGCTCTTCATGTGCTCGCCTCTCATGAGCCCTCCGAGCAGCTCTCTCCTCATCAGTTTCTTTCACGGCACTGATATAACTCCTAAAGTCGTAAGCTTCACGGCTTCCGTAGCGCTGAAATTTGTTGAAGTAAGAGCCGCTTCGCCCCATCAGAGAACCTGAAATTGAAGAAAAAGACCAGTTTTAGAAATCCTCAAGTTGAAGAAACTAAGTGCATATAAGGACCAAAATTCTAAGTGTGTGTGAAGTGTAAACTACGCGCGTCAAACTACAAACCACTTTTGGGTGTAGAAATGGCAATAAGTTGTGTAGAAGGTGTTGTGGATTGTTGCAAAGAAGAAGTTGCTTCGATAACAGGAGGAACCACTTTAGAAACATCATCTTTAAAGAGCTCCTGAGAGGTTATCATGATGTCGCTCAGACTATCGAAAGTATCATCGTCACGGTGCATGGGAGAATTATCTTTCTCAATTTCCATCTCAGCCGTCTTTTCAACAGTATGAAGATTTTCCTCCTCTTCAACAACCGGGGCAAGTGCTAACTTACTGGACGTCCCAGCAATGCCGGGATGAGTAGAACACTTTACCAATGAAGTCTCAGCGGTAAGTTCTTGCAGTAAAGGTTCTTCAGCAGGAACAGGGGCATCCGACTCCTCAGCAGGAGAATCAGGGACTTCATGTGGCTGAGCGGAACGGGAAGGATGTAAGAGTCCAAATTCGTGGAGGAACTCATCTCTCAATAAAAATTGAACACTTCTCTCCTCGACTGGCACGGCCATAAGCCTCTCAAAAGTCACCTTGTGACTGGCGTCTCGAAGAGGGGGAGGAAGTGCTGCAAAAAAGAAAGAATGGAGTTAAGCATTTGGCAATTCGAATTCTGAAAAGTTTTGAGAACAAATCGGAAAGATAGATAATCGTACTTCCCACTCTCCAAATGGCGTAGAATCCCGGAGGACAGCGGACATAAAAGAATTGAGTCAAAAATCCGTGGGCACTTTCAGACAAGTCCAGAATTAGTTTTCGGTTCCTGGCACTTCTCACAAGTGTAATAGAGGGATGATCTTTGTTCTTTACAAATGTGCACAAGAAGCGAATTTCGGCAAAACTGGGAAAACGGCCCAACGTTCTCCTGAAAAGCACACACAGTCCCAGCAGGATGGAGTATCCATTAGGGTGCAGTTGAAAAGGGGAGATAGATAGCCGAAGGAGAAGTTCTCGAAGACAATCATTAAAGGGTGGAATAGCTCCACTCAAGCACATCTGACGATTCACGGCAACAAAGCCGAGAGGCGGCCTGTCAGCAGTGTCGCTTGGCCCAGGAAGTAAAGCATCTGCTTCGGTAATGCCGAACTGGATGCACAATTGTCTGAAGACCTTGTGGCTTAGGGTAGTAGAAGTCCGTTCCGGAGGGTCATTCAGTGGAGTAGCAATTGGAAAAGCTTCTCCAGCTATTTCCAAGTCTTCCTGTTGGGATGCCATTCTACACAAGGAACTGGACGATCAAATATTAAGGTGCACGTTTCCTAAAAAAGAGTGAAGTGTTGTGCAAAACTAACGCAATAACAAGCAAATATAAATGAAACTAAATTAATTGATACTTGTCGATTATAAAGTTTCGGGGCTTGATATCTTAAGTCCAAGAACAGTGTTGTGTTGATGCAAATAAATCAGCTTTAGTTGATCGTTTCAATTTTGCTTTAATACTTCACTTAGATTTGTTAGTGCACAACATTTCATTTGCGAAGTTCATTTAAGTTTGATATTCTTTGTCAACTAATCTGTCATTTGGTGTGGGCGATCAATGGCAGTATATTCGTCCCATTTTTTCTGTGAATTTTGCTTCTAAACAGGTTATCAGCATTAAAGTTAAGGCAATCTGAAAAGAAGTGCAACAAAGTCTAAAACAATTCAAAAAATCAGTCAAAGTCTGCCTAAATTTCTAAGTCCCAGGTCGTTCACGACCTAACATAAGTTGGAGTGATTTTAAGTCGTGCAGTGCAAATAAAAGCATTCAGGGCTATGCAGAATTGTTTAAGTTCTAAGTCGTTCGGCGACCTATTCTTGGTCGAAGCACCTTTAGGTCGTACAGTGCAACTGAAGGGTTAAAAGTAGTGCAGATTTGATCAAGTCCTAACTCGGCTGCAATTTAAAGCTTATGTCACGGGAAAGTTAGGTCGTTCAGCGACCTAACACAGGTTCCAGTCTTCCTTAGGTCGCAAATGGTCTTAAGTCACCTAAAACCCTTACTGCTAACTTCCTCTCAACGCCGCAAACCACCAAACCCTATAACCCGTTATCAATTACACCTATAAACCCATCGCCTTCCTCACCCCTTCAATTCATCGAAAGATACCAAGAGCGAATCAACACATCCCTAATCCATCGCAGATCCAACACATTACTATGCCCTCATGAATCAGCCAAAGCAACTATCGAGAGTCAACCACGACAGCCACTTGAAACGGTGCACAACTCATAGAATGGGGCTAAGGTCGAAAAAGCAGGGATTCAAGGTTAAACGATGATTATGATAGGATGGATGTCAAACTCACTTACGGGATGTAATGAAAAGGAAGAATCGATGACTGGAATAGGTTGAATTCGCCTTTGAAAACTCGAAAGATTCGTCAATGGCAGCAAGGGATCGAAGTAGTAGAGTAGGGAGGAAGAAGCGACCTAACCGGTTTATATGAAACCAAGAAAGGAAGATGAATAGACAAGCAAGTTAGTGTTTTAGGTCGCTCGCGACCTAGCGGAGTTAAGTCGAAGCACGCGACCTATGACTTCGGCCCGTACTTCGAGGGGCAAATGTTAACTCCTATTAAGAAGCGACCTAAAATCTTGAACGAGTCAATGAAGCTTGCGACCTAACTCCTAAAGAATGTCGCGACCTAACTGCTGAAGGGAACTTCGCGACTTAGCATTGCTGCGACCTAGAGGAGTCTACGACCTAACTATAAGAAAGCATTGCGACCTAAGGACTTAAGAGGTCTTCAGCGACCTAAGGATGGAAAGGCCGTGCGACCTAAGATCTAAGAAGTTCGCGACCTAACGGCATAAGAAGTTCGCGACCTAAAGAAGTCCGCGACCTAAGAGGCTTTGCGACCTAAGGGAGTCAGCGACCTAACTGCTAAGGGAGTCAGCGACCTAACTACAGAAGAGTTCGCGACCTAAGAGTTCGCGACCTAAGCAGTTTGCGACCTAAGGTAGCTAGCGACCTAAGGACTTGGAAAGGTTTGCGACCTAAGCTACAGGAATGTCACGACCTAAAGGTTTCATGATTTAGCAGTGTTACGACCTAGAGCAATTTGAAGTCCATAACTTATCTTAGGTCGCTTGCGACCTAAGACCCAATTAAGGTCGTCCCCGACCTAAGACCGCACTTATAACTCAAGCCGCGAGGAAACTGCGACCTAGCTTAGGTCGCTCGCGACCTACGACTTAACTAAGGTCGTACGCGACCTAAGACTTAGGCGAATTTTCTGAATTCAAATCAGCTCCTATAAATACCCCACCACTTCCAACATCAAGGGGACTTTTTTTTGGCCATTCATTTCTCCAAGCGCCGTTACGCTGTCGAAGCCTCCTCTCATTCAGCAATCAAAGATCTCCAAGCATTCGAGACACTACAACGATCTTCGAGAAGAGCTCCTAACATCCAACGCGGATTCGTCGAGTTTCATCATTAAAGATCGAGCTAGTAGTCAAGAATGATTTCATGATCAAATTGTATTGTATTTAGAGGGATATTGTATTGAATTGTAATCAAATCAGCAATAAAAGACTATAAAGTGGATGTAAGCTCAATTACGGGCCGAACCACTATAAATCTGTTGTTCATTTACTGCTTTTCTGCTATTCTCAGCTCATATTCTGTTCCCGTACCAACGGGTGGTGCTTTCACGATTCTATTACACACACTGGGTGTTAGCGTTCACTTTTTACCGTTAACAATAAACATATATAACATGATGATATACATTACAGATTCAAATGGTGTCGGTTTATCAGTTATATAGGTACATATTGTCTGGTGAGAATAACTCACCGTTTTGTGCTGGAGAAACGACGACGACTGCACGAATGGGATCCAAACAAGCACGATAACACGAATATGATTTGATATGGGAGAGCCAAAGATAAATTCCCTTGTCACATTCAAACAAAACAAATACAAACAACATGAGTTTTTAACTCAAAATTCAATAAAACAATGTTAGAAATGAATGCATGAACCAAAGCCAAAGTGATTGCACATGCTTTCTACCATCTATGCTTCAGCTCCAGATCTGAAATGCATGGCTAAGGGGTGGGTTTGGATCTGGTTTTGGGTTCCATAGGGTTGGCCAAACATGTATGGTGATGGTGCAAAGATATGTGAGCATGAACTACAACAAAAAGGCAAACTACATGGTTTCTAAGCCACATAAGGTCACGGCTAAGGCAATACAAGTCATGGTCAGGTCTGTAGTGGGTTAGGTACAGGTGTGGCAGTGGTGTCAGGGTCCACTATGGCAGGTGGTGGTGATGTAGGTGGCGGCCAAGGAGGAGTTGGAGGTGGTGGTGATGTATGGTGCTCGACTAGGAAGATATAGGTGAAGTTTGCTCATTTTTGTGTGGATCAACATCATGGGAGGCCACGGCTTGGGCTTGGGGTTGGGCTGGAGGAGGTAGTGATAGGTTCAGGTGGTGGTGGAGGAAGCCAAGGTGCTGGAGTTGAGAGGAGCCGAGCCTAAAAGGAGAAGAGAGCAAGTGCAAAATCAACAAAACAAGTAGAAAACAATGGAAAAGAAAGGGAATTTTACCAAATCTTTGAACAAGGGAGAGGCCGTCATTTTTTTTCAAGTTAGAGGTGAGAATTCACGTGAAAAATGAGGAAGATGTTGCTGGAAAAGAAAAGAAAAGCACGGCAAAAAAAATCATTAAGGTGGAGGTTGAGAAAATGAAAGGTCGGAAGATTAAAGGACCTTAAGCAACTAAAGAGACATAAACTTTTCAAATTTCCATTATATATTTATATATATATATATATAAATATGAAAATAGCTGAAATTAAAGATAAATAAACTCAGAAATAAAGTAAATAAGAAAAATAAATTTTATATTAATTAAATTAAATGAAGAAAAATAACACTATATACAAACTAGGTTAAATAAACTGAAACAAATTCAAATAATCTTTGGAAAAATCTATTCTAATCTAAATACATGTAAAGTGAATATTAATAAAGTAAAACAAAGAAAATAAAGTGAATGTATAAAATAAATAAATAAATTTTAATTATATATAGTTAAATTAAGAAAATAGCAAAGAAAAATAGAAATTAGGCTTTAAAATTACAAAATAAATTCAACAAGCTTTGGAAAAATTTTATAATCACTTTAAAATTATTAAAAGACAAAATTATACATAAAATAAAATATTAACATATATTAGAACAAAATATGACAAATAAAATATAATTTATATGTTTTAAAATAAATAATATTGCAAAATAAACAGTTTATACACAAAATTGAAAATTACATAACTTCTACAATATAAGTCCGTTTTCAACGAAACGAAAAGCAGTATTCATGGAATTAAATCTATTTTCATAATAAAAGATAAAATTTAAGAATTTTAAATATTTAAATTTAAAGTTTAAAAGTCAAAGTTTGACCAGTTTGAACAGAAATTCACTTTACAGTAAAATATCCTATTTTTACCAGTTTGAAATTATAATTTACATAACAATCAAAATATATATTTAGAAATGAAATATTTGAAACAAAACAAGTTTAAAATAATTTCAAATTAAAATAAAGTTTTTCAATCAGGAAATTCAATTTAACAGAAATAAAATATAAAATAAAATAAGCCTAAAATGTAGGGTTGTTACAGGTTTTTAGGGTTTAAGGGAGGTACTGGCCATGGTGAACTCGCGAAACTTTTAAGGGGAGATGGTGCGATCGGAGCTTGTGGGTTTTGGCGGAATGGTAGTGGATTGGAAGAGCTACTGATCGGTGGAGGAGATGTGGTGTTCGCTGATGGAAGGCGAGCTCAGTTCGATGATCAGTGGGGGTTGTTTTTTTTTCGTTCGGGTTAGGAGTCGTTTTTCGTTTGAGAGATGGTGGGACATCATCGAGGTGATGATGGTGACCAGGGAAGGATGGGGAGTGGACTCAGATGATCGCGAGGTCGGAATGAGCATCGGCGTGATGGTGCACGTGTACGCGTGTCATTGTGCACAACCGGATTTCTGGGGTTTGCGTGAGACGATGAGGTGGAGAGTGACTCGTGCGTGTGGGATTGAAAATGGTCTCGAGTTACACTCGAGTGGGTCGTTTTTCTTTCATGCATCGATCGAATTACGTGTTCCTGGAGATGGAATGGAGAGGGATTCAGGCGAGATTTGGGGAAGAAGAAGCGGGCTTGGATAGTGTTGCGTTGTTGGGGGCTTCGGCCCATAATAATTTAATACGGTAATTGTAAGTAAGGTTGGTTTGTTTAGCTTTATTTTCAAAGGTAAACTATTTAACTCTAAGTAACCAAGTTTAACTGATTTTAAAGATTTATTTCTTTATATAATAGTGTTATTACTATTGGTTTAAGAAGTTGTAAATAGGTTTTACTTAAATCAAATTGATTTTTAAGTTTATTTAAAACTTAATTTAAGTTGTAGTTAAGAAGTTAATTTAAAGGATAAAATGCTTTAAATTTATATGTAAACAAAGATTAAGTGATTAATAAAGATAAATAGGTTATCTTTAAGTTAATCAAGGACCTTGGTGATTAAAGATTGATTAATTAAGGAAATTAATTAAGGGTTAGTAAATAAATAAATATGATTAATTAAAGGAAAATTAATCAATGTGGTGATTATGGAGTAATTAATTAAGAATCAATGTGATAAATTATTGTTAATTAATTTATAAGAGTAATTAAAGGTTAATTTGTTTGTGTAATTAATAAAAAGCTAAATTACTTAATGTAAATAATAATAATAATAATTAAAGGATGATTAATTAATTGGGTTGTAATTAATTAAGTAAGCAGGATTTAAAGATGATTGAAGTAATTAATTTAATTTATTTAAATTAATTAGAAACGGTATGATTAATTAATTTTGCTTATGGATGATTGATATTGAATGCCTTGATTATTTGATATCTCTGATATGTGATGCTATGAGATATGATATGTTTGGGTTGAACTGTGATAATATGGTTTGTCTAATATGTGATGAGTTGCTATGTAATATGTAATTCTGGATATAAATAGAATTGTTTAAACTTAAACAGCTTTGTTTTTAAGTTGATATGGGATTCGAAGAGACCGGGGTCGGGTATCAGTAAATACCCGAAACCACTTCGATTTGTAATCTACAATAATTCTTTATGGATTTGATTTTGGAATAAATAGGTTGGAATGGAATAAATGATGTAAACGGGGTCATTTAATCTGAGTAATAATGCTTATATATGATTGTAAGATGTGTATTTGACTATGGCAAGTTAAGAACTCGTTGTAAGGTACGAGTTACCCCGGGTTTTAAATAATTATTATGTATTAATATTTCATGTTAGATGAGTTTGCTCATGCTGGTTTCCAGCCTGACCCGGGTGTTACTTTGATGTAATGCTCGGGTCAGACCGAGTATTACAGATTTTCAGGTAAGGACGTTCTGGAGCTCAGGAGGCGAGCTGGAGAGCAGGAACGTATGGAGAGTTCTACTGTGATATATAATAGTATCTGAAACAGATTGTTTATCTGTCTTGTGTTTGTAAATATGTTGTAACTCTGATATGTTAAAGTGTAATTTGACAAGTACAGTGTTCCTTTATATAACTATTATTTATCTGATATTATATTTTGATCCGCTGCGAATGTGAGGTTTCTGTGTTTTGGTGCTTCTGCTTCTTCTTTTTCTTCTATCTCTTCTTCTTTTCTCTAACTATCCGGGAATTTCGGGATCGAAATCTCCGGGTCGTTACATCCGAGGTCATTAAGTCATTCAAATTATGTCTGAAAGTTGAACCCAGAGAAGATGTCAGACCTGGGAGTTGTTTTTTGGCCTGTGCAATTGTTTTGTTCTGTCTTCATTTCCAGCTTGCTTTCTGACTTCTGCATCTTGTATTTGTGATAATTTTGAATTGTTTTGAAGGCCATGAAGCTTATCAATAGGCGAGCCAAAATTTTGGTGAATTTGTGATTCGAGATTGAATCGTTTTTGAATGATTTTGAATGTCGGTTTTGGTGTTTTTTGATGATTTTTCCTTGATTTCGAGCACGGGTTTTTCTAAATAATTTTGAAATGATTTTTAAATTAAATTGACTTTCGAAATAATTATTATATAATATTGATAAATTATTTTAAAGCTATAGAAACTATATATTCCCTATAATAAGGGAATTTCAAAATTTGTTTTCCAAAAACGATTTCGGAAATGGTTATAAAAGCTTATTTTCTCAAACAAACTATTTTCTATATAAAATACACGTTTTTGCACTATTCGAGCGAAAGAGAATGAGAATTAAATAATTCGGTAAAACACGTGGTATGGGACATGTGCGATTACCTTTTCGGTTAATTCCTAACTTGTCCGTTTGAATGTTTTGACCTTCAGCTCGTATTTGCCGATGAGACGAGGCAAATATTTGTGATTACTGATTTTGTTTTCTAGTATGGCATTGACTAGCAGTTAGTAAACCGATAAGTGAGAACGTGTGGTATGGGACGCACTGTTACCCCTTTTTGGGTTCCTATTTGAGAGTTTGTGACACATTCACGAGTTATTACCAGTATTTAGGCCGTTGGGCCGCTTATTGGACTGTTGGTTCCTATGTGTATATATAGCTGTTGGGCTAATCATGGACTGTTGGGTCCAATTGAAACTATTGGGTCTCTTATACACGGTACTTGGCAGGCTGTTGGGCCACTTAATGGACTGTTGGGTCCTATTTTCATATAGCTGTTAAGCTTTATTGGACTGTTGGGTCGGTCTTTTATTGGACTGTTGGGTCCTATATTCATATAGCTGTTGGGCTTTTATTGGGCTGTTGGGTCCTATTTCTTATACTAATGTTTTCTAGATTTCTCCGTGTTGATTTCTAGAATTTTAATGATTTATATATGTTTTCACCATAGTTGCCTTTGTTGATTTATTTATTTAGCCCGAGTGCTATAGTATTGACTATATGGTGATTACATTTGGAGTTTCGAACTCTTAGTCGAGTTCTATTTATATTGTGATTATGATTTTGTTGATATATGTGAGTCCGTTTCGGGTTTGCTACCCAATCGGGAAATTGAGTTTTGTGTTGACCTCATTCCTGGTTCTTAGCCTGTTAGTCATCCTTCCACGAGGGTGTCCACTAGGGAAATAAGAAACTCTAGAAGTAATTGCTGAAGCATGAAGCCAAGCAATTCATTTATTCGTCTTTATCGTGGGGTGCCACGGTCATCTTTGTTAAGAAATCTGATGGTATTCTTAGGCTTTGCATCCATTTTCGCAAGCTTAACAAGTTAACCATTAGAACGAGTATCTATTGCTTATGATTGATGACATATTCGATCTATTGAGTGGTGCTAAGGTCTTTCCTCAGCTTGACCTTGCACCAATTTTCATCAGCTACGAGTTGCGGAGGATAGCGTTCCTCTTACCGCATTCCGCACTTGTATAGTTCTTGTGAGTGGCTCGTTATACTGTTCGGTTTGACGAACACTCCAGTTTATTTCGTCAATCTTGTGAATCGAGTATTCTTGGAAAATCTCGATGAGTTCTCCTTGTGTCCTTTGATTTTGAGTGTAAGCAACAATTTGATATTGCAAATCTTTCAAATAGAAGATATGTTTTTAAGTATAATTGGATTTTGTTTATTGAGACAAGCAAAGAATATTTTGTAAAATTTTATAAGAGGAATTTTTCTTATAGAAAGTGATTTTGTGTTGGATTGCCCATCGAGTGCTTTAAGAATTCTGGTCGATGCACTTGATCAACATTATCGATAGGAATTTCCTAAACATTGTGATGAGACAATTAGACACGGTAAATTGAGTTTTAATAAGTAAAGTTTGGGAATAAACTAACATGGCTCAAGTATTAAATTTTACTTGAATGTGTAACGCAGCCATTGAACCATAGTGAGCATTGGATGAGTGGTAAGGCAGTTTTGATCATTAGGTCAACTCTGCAGCCAATGATGGGGTCACTCGCTATAAATCAATGGTGAGGCAATACGCTTGTATTATTTGAAAATTTTGAAATTGAATATGCTAATTTTAATTATTTAGCATGAATTTGTGAGCTAGTTTTGTTTTAAATTTTGGTTGTATTAAAAAAAGTTGTTGGTGTGAATTTGTAAAATTCTTTTGAAAACAAGTTTGAATTACCTATCAACTTTAATTAGTTTTATGTTGATAATTAGATGGAAATTTATTTTTTGTGACAAGTGGAAATGTGAATTTGAATTGTTTTGATAAATGAACAATTTATGTAGTATAATCTTTTTAATTGTGAGAATAATTTTAAATTATATATATATATATATATCCCAAAAATTTATTTTATGGATAATCAACGATCATTTCTTTTGATAATGGAAGAAATTAGTTATCTCTTCCAAAATGAGTTTTCATAGTTAATTGTTTTAAAGTTAGATTTTGGAAAGTGATGAAAATGTTTCAACTTAATGAGTTGTTATTGGTATGGCTTAGCTTTCTGGGGAAAAGAAGATCATTTAATAAATGATTTAGCAAAAAGCTTGTTTGGAAATGTAGTTTAAAATTAAAATGGTTTGGGAAAATTTCAAATTTCAAATTGATTTGAAAGCTGAGATTTGGTTTGGAAAAGTGCTGTGCTAAAACAAAAATAACTTGAGATCTATTACTCCAAATGAGTTCAATCTTTTTGTAAATGCAAGATCCTTCAGAAAGCTATAAATGTTCTTTTTACTATTTTGGAAGATTTTTCTTTTTATTCTGTCTAAAATAGGTTTGGAAGTGAATAAACATTTCTGTCTTATTATAAAATTTCTAAAATTTAAGCTGAAAGTAAATTTTGCATAACTTTCAAACCGTGAATCCGATTTTGATGATCTTTATATTGTTGGAAAGGTTAGACTTAGTATAACAACTTTTATTTATAAGAGTTCTCTGATTTTATTGTTTGTTATGTCAAAACTTATTTTCTTTACAGCAGGTTTGAAATTGAAATTGACTTATTTTCTTAATGGTCAAGTGTATTCTAACTATTTTGCGAATGTAATTTAATTGATGATTAGTCTGAGTATATATGTTTCTAACTAAAATATAGTGTGGTAGAATTTAAGAGTGAAACATTTTATTCACTTTAAATGAAGAGTTCGGAGATTAAATTGGATTTTGTAAAAGATTTTGAAAATTTTCAAAATATTGAAATTTGAGAATTTGATTATGAAGAAAGTGGGTTTTGAAAACCTTAAAAATATTTGTTTAGTAAAATAGGAGTATAAAGATCCATTCCTTGAGTTTGTCTTGCCCTTGTGCAATTATCTAGCGACTTGCATTTACGCGGTTGTTTGGGTTGGTGGTATTGAAGAAAACCACCTACCCCTTGTTGAGTTTTCTTACCATAATTATTGTCAATCTAATGTCGGTGTGGCTCTTTCCATAGTGACATACGGAAGGCCATGTTGATAATTATCTAGTTGGTTGGAATCCAGGATAAAATTATGTTAAATCCCGACTTTATTCGAGAAGCTTCTAAGAAATCAATCTCACTCGATTGATCTTTTGTGTAGCATCCTGTCTGTGTTCTTGTTTCGAAGATGAGGCGCCTTCGAAATCATGATCTATTGCTTGCAAAAATCTAATGGTCTGCTAATCCCAGTAATTACACTCGGGAAACCATAGAATTTATCGAGCAATCTTATCTTGGTTTTCTATCATCCTGTGTTGAGAGTAAGAAATTTTAAACTCTAGCTTGTCTATTTTCTCTCGCTTGATGAAATAATTTATGTTGAATACAACTCTCCTCTAGAAATTGCGAGGACGCAATTTTTGTAAGGGGAGAGTCCGTAACAACCCTGGTTTTGATGATTACCCGTAATATTAAATTATAACGTTGGTTATAATATATTGAGAAATAAAAATTAAATTGGAGATTTAAATTGTTTATTTGGAATAAACAATGGATTTTAAATAGAAAATGTGAAAATAAAGTTTCTAAAACTTTATTTTGGTTGTTTGTGTTAAAAATGTGTAAAACATGGTTTTAATTTAGAGAAATGCAATAATTTTAATAATTATTGCCAAATGTTTCTTTTATTAAATTTTAAAAGAAGTATTTGTTTTAATATGTGTTATATTATAAATAAAAAGGGGAAATTTTGTTTAAAAATAAGTTTTGGATGTAACAATGATGTTAAAATGATTTGTTTTATTTTATTACACAAGAAAATAATTTTAATGTAATTTTTGGAGTTAAAAATAGCATTTTATGTAAATATTTGTGTAAATTGGGTATTTATTTAAAAATAAGAGTTTTTGATAATAAAAATGTTTTTATAACTAAATTATTTTTTTATTAGTTGTAAAATGTTTTATTAAACATGAAAATATGTTTGTATAAGTTTATTGTGTTGGAATTTTGAGAAAATATGATGTTTTGATTTATAAACATGAGTGTATATGTATATATATGTCTGTTTGCTGTTCTGTTCTGTGATGTACATTTTGTTGTTGTATTTTGTTCTGATAGATCCGTTAGCCACTATAGTTTTGTGTTAAGCATTTACTGAATATGTCGATCCACTTGAGAAAGAAAAAAAATAGAGTACCAAATCGACGTATTTGGTAGATATTTAAGACAAAGCTATAGATGGTCACTCCTAACCAGCCCTATTCTCCGCATTAGCAGACATTATTACCCAGTAATACTCTTTGTTAATGCGGGTCTTAGGGTGGGGCATCACAGCTTGTAGTGTGGTCTTTATACCACTTATGATATATCATTTTGTATTGTACTGGGATGTATCAATGTATATGTGTATATATATGTTTATTTGTTGTTCTGTGATGTAGTGTACATTTTGTTCTGATAGATCCGTCAGCCACTATAGTTTTGTATTAAGCATTTATTGAATATGTTGATCCACTTGAGGTAGAAATTTTTTTTAGAGCATTTAATCGACGTATTTAATAGATGTTCAAGACAAAGCTATAGATGGTCGCTTAACCAGCCCTATTCTCCGCATTAGCAGATAGTATTACCCAGTAACACTCTTTGTTAATGTGGGTCTCGGGGTGGGGCATCATAGCTTGGTATGATCTAAAATCAGCTTTTAGCATATTAATTATTTTACATTAGATAATGCAATATAAAATCAGATGTATTTGTGGTGATCAAATCAACCCTTTGCTTTTATTATTACCAGTCCATTGTAGGGAAAAATCATATAATCGAAAATTTGATGTTAAATTTGGATCAAGAAAACAATATAACATCAGAGACAAGAATATATTGTGTTTTACCAATTTAAGGGATGAAAGGTGTTGCTCCATGTATATTTGTGTCGGGATTTTCTGCATTTTCTTATACTTTCTTTTCCTTTACTATTAGTTGGTTTTGGTTGTTGCCGCGTTTTAGTTCTCTTTTTTATACCCATTGCTATACTGGTTTTGTTGTGCATTTTGAATTAGATTACACTAATATTTTTCAATGGATGTATCTGGATAGTATATACTCATCTTTTATTAGAATTTTAACTAATTCATTGTCTGCACTATTGTAATATATATTGGAATTAAGATAAATGTTATAAGTTTTGAGATGCTCTAATTTTTTGAACTAATTTAAGTTATCTATTGTAAATTATTCGATAAATGTTCTAATTTTTGGTGAAAAACCATATATATTGACGATTTAGTAATTATGCTTAGCCTGTCGTGCATAATTTTGAGATGCAGTTCTAGGTATGTAGGTGTTGAAATTATTTATCTACTCTTGTAAGAAAGATTTAGTTTTTAAGGTTACTAAGGAAGCTTTACTCGGGATGATGTGGGAAACAGAGAGAATGAAATAAATTCACATGATTCTACTAGGGAACAAGGCAACAACTCAAAACAACAAATTTATCACGCTTCTTGGAAAGATAAGAGGGAATAGAGAGCACCAAAAGCACTTGAGGTGCTAATTTTATTTCCTACAAGCATATGTTTGTATACATATAAATGAGATGTAGTTTATTTATATATTCAGTTGACGGTTTAAGAAGAAAACTTAATGTTATCAACCATAAAACCATGTTGAATGATTTTGCTTATGATTTTTTTATTGTTTTTTGATAGTATTATAGGAGTTTTTATATAATACTTTAGTTGCCATTTTTTATTAATCATTTTTTATTTTCTGTTGCTTCTTCACTTTTCCATGTATTTTTATAATTGACTTCACTGCATTTGATTTTTTATCTAAATTTCTCAGTTAAAATGCCAGCTGTTATTTTTCAGGCTTTAGCTGCTTCTAGTTTAAGAGCAATTCAATATGCTTGAGAAAGTGAAAGTATCCATCAAGTTGTAGCATTGTACAATGATAAAGGTACATTTATAGTTATTTAAAATTTGTTACTTTTTCATTATTTATCATATTCACTTGTTAGGTAAGCATTTATTACTTTATTTATAATTCACTGGTTGGATTTTTCCAAAATACGATAATATTAGAATATAGTGTAGCATATGCATATATAGCTACCAAACTAATTATGTTAACTAAGTTTTATAAAAATTAACTAAATTTTATAAGATTTTAGCTTAGTTTTATAAAATTAATTAAGTCTATAGAAATTAATTAATTTTATAAAATTCTAATTTTTATAAAATATTAATAAGTTAACTAAGTTCTATAAAATTTACAGTTACTAAGTTTTAAAAATCAAACAAGTTTATAAAACTTAACCAAATTTTACAAAAATTAACTAAGCTTATATGAATTAACTAAGTTTATAAAAATTAACTAATTTAACTAATCTATATAAAAATTAAGTAACTTTATAAAAATTAATCAGTTTTATAAAAGTTTAACAAAGTCGACTAAGTTAACGACGTTTTTATAAAAATTAAATAAGTTTATAAAAAAATAAGTTTTAGAAATTAATCAAGTTTTTTTAAAAATCAACTAAGTTTATAAAGATAACAAGTTCATAACTTTTAACTAAGTTTTGTAAAAATCTACTAAGTTTTATAAACTTTTAACAAAGCTATAGAAGAAATCTTTTGAGAAGAAAAGGAAACATGATTTTGTTTATTGGTTTGTAGTATTTTGCTGACACCGTTTTGAGTTGAAAATAACCAGGAGAAAGAATAGGGATGAGTTAACATACAATTGGAATATTCTAACAATTCCCTACCAACTCAACCTTCAAATATTGAAAATAATTTTGAAAACATTTATTATAAAATATTAGAGTTGTATAGACTACTTATTCAAGAAATGGGATAATAAATTTGTGTTCATTTTTGAAAAGATGACTGGGTTATATAGATACTCTTTGGTAAGTTAAAAAATGAATTTATATAGACTACTTTTTGGTAAGTTAAAAGTACAGATTTGTATTTTGTAAGCTAAAAATTGATTTTGACTTCTATTCAATGAGGTATTACATTGTAGAGGTGTATAGAAATTAGTGTGGTAGTCGAATTTTCAGTCGGTTCAAGACTAGAGGCTTTGCTAAGAGGCTAGAAGCATCCATTTTGGATATTAAATTCTGAATTTATATAAAATATCCAAGGCTTTACTCATGTTGTTTGAAAGATATCAGTCACCCAACTAAAACAAATAAACAAAACTAAAATGGGATATTAGTCACCCATCTGCTTAGACATCATCCCACCCCTTGCTTATCCCCTAGTCACTCAATTTATTTGTCAAATGAAAAAAAAATGTTTTGCACTTGTTACCATCTCCACTATCATAATGCAACTGTTTCCCATCATTCATCTTTGCCTGTCATTCATCTTTTCCCGTCATCATAACCACAGCCTTTAGTAACAACACCCGGATCCCCTAGATCCCCTCTTTCTCCTTTGGTGCTCAGCTTCAACTCTTCTCTCCTCTTAGGAAGCATCTTGTTGCTTCTCAATCTAATCATGATACGCTTAAGGATATTTATGAATTTCCTCCTCTGTCTTCTTCTTTTCCAGGGCTGGTCGCTTCCATGTTTCATATCCCTATTTCAGTGTTACATCTACATATCAAGTAGGTTTTATTTCTACCATGATTATAGGTGATGTACTATATTTATCGAGATCTTGTAAATTATCTTGGTACCCAAAGCAACACTGAAAAGAGGTATTGATGGCTATTGAATTACCTAGTTAAAGATACACCTATCTCATGCTAAGAAACAGAGAAACATGTGAGTATCAAACCATGCTATTTTGGAGTTGTTTGATTGGTTTTCAGAAATGGACATTTCTTTCCATGCCATGACTGACCCAAATTCAAATAGAAGATGTTAGATAAAAGCTGCAACAGTCCCTTTCTCATGTTTTTTCTTCACCTATTATAATCTCTTTTTTTAGATACATTTACAGTGCTTTTAGTCTGAAGCTTGCATTAATTGCAAATATTGGCTAGTGTAGCATCGCTACTTTGAAACATGACAGTATATTCTCCCTGTATGTATAAAGTATATCTTTTCCCCCTTCTGTCCAATGTAATCAATGCCACTACGTTGAACATCCAATTTGAAATTTTATCTTTTCTTTTATATTTGTTCATTTCGAACGATTCAAATGATTAACGATTTACAAGAAATATTCAGATACAATTTTGTTCCTAAGAAGGCTATATAGCTCGTTAGTTTTATTAGCTACCAACATTTATAGTTAATATATTGTAATGACCCATAAATTTTTTAATTTTTTTATAATATATTTAACTGAAATTTATTGAAATTTTAAATAATTGAATTTGGGAATAAAAATTTAATATTTGGAATGCATCTAGTTAAACATAGCAACTGGTAAATTTTCATCAGATAATATGGAAGTTTATTTTCTTGTACAATTTTATTTCAATTTAAATCAGTTAATATTTGATGATAATAAAATGTTTTCCAAACCTTAATATTTTTATACAGAAAATTTGTAAATCATCTTCTGAGTGAGACGTCATATTTTGTTTCTCCAATTTTGGACTAATAAAATATCCAACATTTATAATAAAGTATCCAACATTTATAGTTAATATATGTTATGGAATAATAAAGTATCCACTATTATGTAAAGAGTCAATTTGATCCACTAGTAGCATTTTCCCAATCAAACAAAATCATTTTAGTCTTTCTACTGCTCTCTACTGTAAAGTAGATCATTTTAGTCTTTCTGCTTGCCTTGAGCCTGAACTTGACTTAAATGTTTTCTTTCCTAAAACACTTTGCTTCAATTCATTAACTGTAGAAACACCCATATTTTCTTCTTGTTATTGATTTTTTCCCTGTTGCTTTTGAATTTGTTAGCCACTCATTTAAGAGTTTTGTTACCTTGGAAAATCATTCATGCAATGCCCTGTTAATTTAAATCATGATCATGAATCCTACTCTTATAGTGTTCCCTTTTAGCTCTATCTCTCTCATCAATAGGTCTGTCATCTTGGACATGGGTTCGTGATGCATGAAGTTAGGTGCAACCATAGCTAGGCCCTATTTGGCTTGATGTTGATTATGTTCGATACTAGACTAAATATGTTTGACGCTGAACTGATTTAAAACGTAGCTTTAGGCCGAGTCTTAAATTTTAAATCGATCCCTATGCCTTTTGACTTACTGTCACCTCATCATGTTCTCTTTTAGAACTACTTCTTCTTCCAAAACTGGAGTGGACCACCTCCTCTCCTTTCCCATCCTTTTGCAATAGAATGTCAGAAGGTTGTCGTGCGTTTTCTTTTGCAACTAGTTCCTGTTTGGCAGCCACCTTTGTATGCGTGTCTACAACCTCACTCCTTGGTTTGTTTTTGAAGGTTGTCATGCCTTTCCTTTTGCAACTGGTTCCTATTAAGAAGCCACCTTTGTATGTGTGTCTACAAGCTTACTCATTGGTTTGTTTTTGTCAAATGTGGCCTGTCCTTGTCTAGCTGCAGTTGTATGAATATCTATCACCTAGGATTTATTCAAATCTGTGTTAAGCGAAGCTGTCCTTGCCTCCTGGTGGTTTCAAAAGCAAGACTTTTATGTTGTTCCTTTCGTTGTAGTAGTGTATGTGAAACAACAGTAGTATTGTGTGCAACATTTCATTTTGACTGCTGTGTCTTTGATTTATGATACCATGTTTTACTTGTAGAACTAGAACACTTTTTTGTAATATGTGATAGCAATCATTTTTGCATATGAGTACCATAGGTTTCGGTTTCAAGTCCTTTCTGAGTGCAGTCTTCATACCCATCTAATTGACACCAAAAGTTAACATACCTAAAACGCCTACCCTTAACTTGTCATTGAAGACCAATCAGTTGCAGCAGCTGTGGAGTATGGTCACTCTTCATACTTTTATGTCAAGATGTAAATTCTCAGTTTTAAGGAGAACTGAGCTCTCAGTTTTAAAACAAAACAGAGCTAATGCTCAGTTTGTTTCAAAACTCAAAACCGAGCTCTCGCTCAGTTTTGAGTCAAAACTGAGTTGATGCTCATTTTTGTTTCAAAACCGAGGTCTTAGTTTTAAAACAAAACCGAGATAATGCTCAATTTGTTTCAAAACCGATCTCTCACTTGTTTCAATTCAAAACTGAGCGTTAACAACGTGTAATAGTGATAAACAAATGTGTTTTTATTGCATCCAAAACTAAGTTAATGCTACAATGTAAATCTATGTTGTAATTTTTTAGCAGTTGCAAATTAAATATGTTATTTTAAATGTGTATTTGATCACTAACTTTTAAATTTCATTGTTACAGGTAGGTGAAGTTTTTAGATGCAAAAAATGCACAAGATACTCTTTAGGTTTTTGGAGGTTCAGCCTAGTTAGCACATGAAAAGTTTTTGGTTGCATGTTTTGTCATTAATATTTGATGCAAAATTTGTAGATTTCTGCCTTTGTCTAGTGTTGTATGAAGATGGTTTATAAATTTCATCGTTGTTTGAGTAACCTTTGTTCATGGATATTGTGTTCAACATATTTTATGGAAATGATTAATTGTTATGCTTTTATTTTATAATTATTGGTTTGATTTGTATATGTTTTGTATAATATCCGATTGAAATATAATTAAATGCAATTAGATTAATGATATGTGAATATTGCAATGGTACGACATGTCATAAACGATAGCGTTTAGAATGTGCGGTCAGTTTTTTGGAAAAATAATTCATATCAATACGACAGCGTTAATACCTTGCTGTGAGTTCTTTGAAAAGATAAAGTATATTGATACTACAACGTTTAGGAACTGCTGATGAAATAAGTAATAACAGCGTTTATAGATTGTTGTTAAAAACTAATGAATAAGCTTTAGACAATGTATTTTAAACGCTGTCATAACTTACAAATAGCACTTAAAAACGCCAATGAAAATGTAAAATAATACCCTAAACACTTTTTCATAGCAACTTGAAAACACTGTTTTGATTTTAAAATAGCAAAATATAAACGCCGTAGGAAACGAATTAACAGCAACAAAATAACGCTGTATAAAATTATTTTTGACAGCGTTTTCTTTTAGCTGTTAGAAATTGTATATCAATGAACGCATGTCGTTAGGCAGCGTTTCTAACAATGTTGTTATATCCTTTAACAGCGGTTTTCAAACGCTGTTAAAAGGCTATTTTGTTGTAGTGTTCCTTTCGAAACCATTCGAAACCATCAGAAAACAACATCTTTCGACTCCTTCGAAACCTCTGGGGAACCACCCCTTCGAAACCTCTTTTAAAACCTTTCGAAAGCATTAAATCTAAACCTTTTGAAAGAATTTGGGTTCAATTTAAAACATGTGGAGACCTTTCAAAACCATTCGAAGTTGACTACTTCGAAACACGTTTCGGTTAAAATCATTTTGATTATCCCTTCAAGTAGAGCAAAAGGACATAAACCCATTAAAGTCGAAAGCACCTTTTAAAACCCATCGCGTCTTTGACCAATTTGTTGGCTAAGTTCATAGGTATGCTTCATAATCTTCATAATCTTTGTTTTGATTTATATTCTCTTTGAGAAAGCGATCTAGATGATTAAAAAGTGGGGATTTGTAAATGTGACGAGTATATGGATGTTTTGATAAACATTTGGTAAAAAAAAGATTTAATAAATGGAAGTAGTTTAGGGCTTAGTGACTGCTGTGGGAGATTAAATCTCTAAATTGTAACCATTCAAATCATCTCTTTCGATACCAATTTTGGGTTATACTTCATTCAAAGAAAAAGGGCCTTTAAAATCACTTAAGTTGAAAGCATCTGTTACAAAATCAATTTTCCTAAGTAATAAAATGATGGTGTTGAAACCATCCATTCAATAACAATGGAGAGGTGGCCAAATTTTGGAATACAAAAAGGGTCCCTTTGAAACCATCTGGATCGAAAGGTAGGAAGTGGCAGATGAAGGCTTCGACCATGTCGAATTCAATCATTTAAAGCAAAAGAGCAACCCAATCAAAACCATTCCTTTTAAACCATTTGACTTAGTCGAAACCTAAGTAAGTTGAAAGCAACTTAGTCGAAAGCAAGCAGCCATTCTTTTCTTTAAAACCAAAGCAAAGTCCCATCCCTTTCGGAACCCCATGGTTTCGACCCTATACCTTTTACCTTCTTCCAATTCATTACGTACTAGTTGCCTGATACCCTATGCATTGGTTTCGACTGTGTCAAAAGGGTAGTATGGAGGCGGAACCTAGGTGCCAAAGGAGACGAAACAATAAAAAGGCTGTTTATTTGTACTTCAAAATTGTCCTTATGTACCTAACCTGCCTTGTTTGTCTAAATTTGATTGGTCGCCAGATTTTTCTATTCAAAAGTGCTGCCATCTTTCCATTTTTGAAAATTTAAACATTTTATAAAAAGCCCCTTCTCTCCTATAATTATATAAAAAATTTAAGTCCCATATCTTAAATAATTTCATATAACCATTAAAACTCTTAGGAAAAATCTGGAAAAATTCCAGTAAATCAAATTATATATGTCCTCTAACATATAAAAATTTCAGACCCAAATAATTAATTATTTACGTATAAATAATTTATAACCCAAAATATCATTTTCTTTACTAGAAAATTCATATAAAATCCACATTAATTCAAAAAAATTTGAAAATTGAAACTCATCTCCAAAATATAATTTCTGATCTATACAAAAATTCGCAAGGCATAAAGATGTCATTTAATATGGTTTTACCTTAAAACATATCATAAAATCCAATATGAACATGTATAATTCATCAACAAGTATATATGAACATTCCATCATTCAAAAACATGGCAATATATTGCAAATAGTTCGGAATCATCAATAAACAAAATACAATCCAAAATAGAGATGTAAACATTATTCACCTTAGGCTTTGTGATTAAAGAAATATGAGATATGAATAGATTTGATTTGTATTAGTTTTTCCTTTAACTTTCCTTATTTCTTCTCCCCTTTCCTTGTTAATGGTGGCCGGCCTTGTTTTTTAAATGTTGAAAATAAAATGAAATGACCGTGTGTTACCATACATGGCAATGGGCAAAGATATAGGAATGGCTTCTTTCCTATTTTACCCCTCCTCTAATTCATTTTAAACCCTTCTTTAAGCTATTCATTTTAAATGGCACGACTACTCCTTTAATAAAATAAAATCTCAATCCCCTAATCCAAACATTATTTTATTTAATTTATCTAATTAAATATCCTAAATAGTGTTACCAAAAATCTAGGGTGTTACATGGAATAACAAACAAGGCTGTAGAGTGCTACTTAAGATGTTTTAGCAGCCACAAGCCTAAAGAGTAGGTAAAATGTCTTTCCTTAATAGAGCTATGGTACAATACTACATGGAAAATGCAATGCAACATACTTACCTCCTATTGAGATTGTTTATGGGAGAAAACCCCCTACCTTACTATCTTTTATCTAAAAACACATTATAAGATCCATTGTATCTGTTTTAGAGTATGTCGCTACTCCGACTCGAACCGAGATGCTCTAGCACAACTTCCTAAGAGCAGCGTGTCTACCAATTTCACCATAGCGGCTTACTTGAAATAATAATAGTCAATTCATGTTGAATCGTCTAGCTATAGATTCTAGAATCCGATATAGTTATCCTCTAAGAAATGGATGAATAAGGGTTCTTTTAAACTCTTTTGTTTAAACTAAAGTATTCTTTTCATTTTTAATAACACTTAGAAAACTTAAAAAGATTTTTTATCCAAAAATAAATATAAATTAACTAAATAGGATGATTTTATACATATCAAGATATAATTACTAAATTTAATAAACGAAATTAGAAATTAAAACACTCGTTTTCTAAAAGTCTTGTTTTTAGTCTACTTTTTAATGTATTATTCAGCAAAAGTGCAAAAGATAGAGGAGGAACTACTTGCCAGAGCCATTATGTAACAACCCGCATATTTCACGATTGTATATTTAAATGTTTTATTTAAATATTGCATCGTTAATCGGATTAAAGTCCGAAATGTTACTTTTTGTAAATAGTCGAATTGGGACTCGAGATCACTTCCATTGAGTCCAAAATGGCATTTACAACTTTTTTGAGTATAAACATCGATATGTTTGGAGTTGAGTAGAATTTTGCTATTTTTCTATTTTGGGCTTTGGGTTTGGGTTTCAGCCCACTAACCCAACATAATACCCTAACTCCTCTACTCTTCATCCATTCACTCATTCTATTTCTTAACATTCTAGCTCTAGAGAAAAATGGGGGAAAAGATTGGAAATTAGAATTCCAAAACCCTAGTTTGTTTAGGAAATACAAATTCAAGTCCAAAATCAAGGAGAAGCTTAGGTAAGCATCCTCTTCATCTTCTCCATCTCTATCTCTCTTCAATTTCAGAAATTCCTAAACCCTAACTTAGGAAATATTTGCTTATTAGCTTTGATTGGAGCTTCTTGAGTTGAAGTTGAAGAGGAATTAGCCTTTTCTTTGTTTTAAAGCTTCTCATTCGTGTTTTTGAGTTTTAAATGTGAGTTCTCTAACTCACATCTACGTCTATAACTTTCTTTGTTGTTAGGTATGAATTTCTAACATTTGTGCATATTCATTTGCTTTTGATTTGAATTGATTTGGTGAATTTTCCAAATTTTGGTGTTTTGGTCCAATTTTATGAAAATCCTACTATGGATGTTTGGACATTGATATTTGGGGTGTATCGAAGAGCCTATAAGGCTGGGTTGTCGCTTGGCATAAATCCCTAGTCGTCGTTGCTTGTCCGATCACTTCCGAAACGAATTGGCCATCATTGGCCTAGGTTCAATCTTTGCCTGAGCTTCAGCTCAGACGTCTGGTATAAGGATCAGACATCTGAGCCTAAGGAATAAATATTCCAGACGTTCAGCTCAGACGTCTGACCTTGCTTTCCAGATGTCTGGGAGATCCAGACGTCTGATTTTACTTCCCAGACGTTTGGGTGATATGGAATAGAATTTCTAGTACCTCAGTTCAGACGTCTGATTTACCGGGTCAGATGTCTGGTTAGGGTTCAGATGTTTGCCTTGTAATTTCAATAATATGTAATCTTTCTGGATTATTTCTAGAGAACAAATCCCGACGTCTGGATTCTAAACCAAACGTTTGGAACTGTGAATTTTGCCCATTTTATGCTGTTTTGTGTGGATTTCCAATTTTAATTAGTTTTTGTTGATCCGGATAGTTGTTATCACTTATTATCGACTTTGATGACTTCTTCCTTTGGATTTTTGGGAATATCCGTTTGACGGATTTGATATCAATTTTTATGGATTTAATTCACATTTTCGTATGTGAATTTTTGGTGATTGATTGTTTCTACAATCATTTCTGTCGTTTGTCACTTTAAAATACAAAGGTTTCTATACTAGTAGTAAATACTCAAACTCTTTCACAAAAACGATTACAACTCTACTTTTAAATAAAAAAGCTCATTTTTAAAACTGTTTTCCAATCTATTAGTATATACAAACCTTTACCTCATTCGTATGAGAAATCTAATTAAATGGCTTAGCAAAATAAGTGGTATGAAACGCTTGCGTTTACTTTGTCGGTTAATTCTTAGACTTGTTCGATTGAAATATTGTGACAATTTTCGAGTGGAAATCTACAATTTGTTCATAAATATTTAAGTTAAGCTAGTGGTTATGGGACATGAAGCTAAACTCTTATATTTACTAGCTTAGTGTGATTCACACTTCTTATTGATCAATGATGATATTTTATGGTTTAGACTAGCGATGTGCGATGTCTCTTTGTCCGCGTGGGGGTGTTGAGTCACAGTTTCTATGAAGTTTTGATTTCTGACAAAGAAATAAAGGCGATCGACAAAACGAAGACATCATGGCTATAAAGAGGCACAAAAGAGCTACATATGGTACTCTAGATTATAGGTTGATTATTTAATGTTGTAATAGTGATAAACTTGTTAAAATCTATCCTCAAATAATCATGCACCTCAATATAATCAATATATATACGTTTGAATGGCATTGCACATTCATTGTGCAATTTGACAGGGACCGGTCGACCGGTATTAAACCAGGCGGTCGACCGTTTCTATGTAAAATGCACAATGAACGTGCACACATGCACATAACGTCTATATATTTGAAATCCTATCTACTGGCCATTTTTGACCTGTCGACCGTTTTTAAACAGAGAGCAACCTTTCTCAAAAGACACTTCTTTCACCAATGGTTGCATCTCTTACCTTTCATCAATGATCATATCTATTAATGGCTACTCTTCACAAAGAGTTACAACCATTTATTCTCTATATAAACACGTCTAAATCATTGATTCAAAGAAGAGATTCTTGCTCTAATTTCTGATCTTACTTTCTAAATACTCTTGCATTCTAAAAGCTCTCAAATATTTCAATTGCTTATTGAATCATTGAAATTATTTCATATCTTTTGATTCAATAAGTAATATACTTCCTTCAATCTTCACAAACATCATTCACATACTTTGAGGATAAGATTATAGGAAGGGTGTACTACAAGTGACAAATCCGTGTTATCAAGAGCACAAGTTGTCAACAACAATTGTACTTGTTTTTTGTTGAAGTCCTTGGTTTTGTAAGAGGCACGAAATCCCGTTCGGCTGTTCGGGTGTTGTAAACCTGTTCCTCCGGGTGAAGCGAGGTAGTTGGTAGTGAAAATCCAGATAGAAGTCTGGGACTGGACGTAGGACGGGAGGTCCGAACCAGTATAAAAATCCCTGGTGTGATTTTTACTGTTTACTGCATTTTCTATTCTATATCTGTGAATTGCTATATAGTTAGTTTATTGAATATTTACTTGTATAACAATTGTAAATAACATTCCGCATATATTGTTAGTCCATATTACACGATCCGTGTGTACTATATTAGCACGTACACGTTTTCATTTGGTATCAGAGCCTGGTCTTCATATAACTGTAACACCATTATTTGATATTTTCTTGTAATATGGCAAATAACGCAAGCACTAGCACTAACACTTACACGGAAGGGCAATCAACACAAAGACCTCCATTCTTTAATGGTCTCAACTATAGCTATTGGGCAACACGTATGTCATTTTTTATGCAATCAAATAGCTATGATGCTTGGAATGCTACCCAAAAAGAAATAGTGAATCCAACAACTGAATATTCAGAATGGACAACGGCTGAGAAAACGGCAGCAGCCGTAAATGCAAAGGCAATAAATATGTTGTTTTGTGCATTAGATCAAAATGAATATAACCGTGTTAGTATCTGCACTACTGCATATCAAATTTGGCAAACGCTGAAAACCACTCATGAAGGTACTAACAAGGTTAAACAAGCCAAAATAGCCATGCTGAAAAGTCAATTTCAAAATTTCAAAATGAAACCGAATGAGACAATCAATGATATGTATTCAAGTTTTCAAACTATTCATCATGCACTTATCGGATTAGGGCAAAAATACTCAGATTTTGATGTTGTTTCAACAGTCCTACATTCTCTGACTAGTGAATGGGAAGGAAAAGTATTAGCAATTGAAGATGCTAATGACCTTTCCGTCATGAAGCCAGATGAATTGATAGGAAATCTAATGTCCTATGAAGCAAATTTGCAGGCTAGAAAAGAACAGAAAGAAGAAAAGAAAAATGTAGCATTTCATGCTGAGAAAGATGAAAATGAATCAGATTCTGAAGATGAAGATCTGGCATTCATTGCAAAAGGATTCAAAAAATTCCTAAAATATCGAAAAGCCAGTCGTTACAACAAAAGGAAACCTGGATCAAATAAACCATCTTCATCCGTTATAGAATGTTTCAACTGCCACAAAAAGGGGCACATGCAGAAGGATTGTCCAGAACAGAAGAAGAAGTCAGAAAATGACAAATTCAAATATAAGAAGGACAAATCAAAGAAACGAGCCTTCTCAGTAACATGGGATGATTCAGACTCATCTTCATCAGAAAGTGAAAGTGATCCGGAGAATGAACAAGCTAATGTTTGTTTTATGGCAACAGAAGATGAGGTACAAATTCCTACATTTGATGAATTACTTGATATTAATGCTGAATTGATAGTCAAATATAAAGACATAAAACGTCAATTAAAAGTAGCCAAAGCAGATTTGAGTAGAGCAGAGTTTGAACGAGATATGTTAAAAGACGAGAAGAAAATATTAGAAGAAAAACTTGAAAAACTTCAAGAATCATCATCTAATATTGACTCTCAACTATCTCTTTTGAGTCAAGAAATAGAAGCTCAAAAAAAGAAAAATAATGCTCTCACTACTGAAAATCATGAGCTTAAGGCAAAAGTCAAAACTCTAGACATAGAAAAAGCTAGTTTACAAACTAAGTTAGATAACATTACTCAAAATGTTTCTAACTTTAACGAAGTTCGAGAAAATTTGACAAAAATCATTGAAAGTTCACAATCTGTTTCAAATAAACAAGGTTTGGGATATAAGAAACAAGAAACCAAGAAACATCTTGGTAATGAAAGGAAGAAGAAAGTACAAAAGACTGAAACTAAGAAAAATCTTAGTTTATTATATTCCAAACCAAAACCAGTTGTGAAATTTCAGAAGAAAAATGTCAAGACTATCAAAATATGGGTTCCTAAAACAAATAACAATTTGATTAGGAACAAATATATTCAGAATTTCATGAATACTGTGCATTTTAATACTAATTATATATATAAAAGGGATACCGGACCCGTATGGGTTTGGACTCCTAAGACCTAACTCTTAGGACCCCATAAAAAGTGGGTACCATGGACTTAAGTTTATTTTTTGCAGGTCCCACTTAAGAAAAGAGGAAAGTGGATATTGGACAATAGTAGTTTTATGTTGCTTATAATCTGGCTTATATCATTTACATCCTCTATTTAACAACTCCTTTTCGTCGATGACAAAGGGGGAGAAAATTGTGCTAACAGTATATATGCAGGAAAATATAGATTTACAGGCACAATCTCTATATTTTGGTTTAATACTTTAAACATCATTCAACACTTGTACTAAATAGTGTAGTTACTTTTATTCGTATAATTTTTTGGGTGTGTATGATACTTTGGTTCTCTTGAATATGTTATGTTTTGCTATGCATGGATATTCTGGTTAATACATTCATATATTATTCCATGATCTATTACTCCTTTTTGTCGATGACAAAGGGGGAGAAAGTGCTAACAATTATTTGCAGGAATATATATATATATATATATATATATATATATAAAGAATACAGAATCTCAGGGGGAGATCACATATTCAGGGGGAGATTCAGAACTTCAGATATATGTTGTCATCAATCAAAAAGGGGGAGAATGTTGAGTCATAGATGAAGTTTTGATTTCTGACAAAGAAATAAAGGCGATCGACAAAACGAAGACATCATGGCTATAAAGAGGCACAAAAGAGCTACATATGGTACTCTAGATTATAGGTTGATTATTTAATGTTGTAATAGTGATAAACTTGTTAAAATCTATCCTCAAATAATCATGCACCTCAATATAATCAATATATATACGTTTGAATGGCATTGCACATTCATTGTGCGATTTGACAGGGACCGGTCGACCGGTATTAAACCAGGCGGTCGACCGTTTCTGTGTAAAATGCACAATGAACGTGCACACATGCACATAACGTCTATATATTTGAAATCCTGTATACTGGCCATTTTTGACCCGTCGACCGTTTTTAAATAGAGAGCAACCTTTCTCAAAAGACACTTCTTTCACCAATGGTTGCATCTCTTACCTTTCATCAATGATCATATCTATTAATGGCTACTCTTCACAAAGAGTTACAACCATTTATTCTCTATATAAACACGTCTAAATCATTGATTCAAAGAAGAGATTCTTGCTCTAATTTCTGATCTTACTTTCTAAATACTCTTGCATTCTAAAAGCTCTCAAATATTTCAATTGCTTATTGAATCATTGAAATTATTTCATATCTTTTGATTCAATAAGTAATATACTTCCTTCAATCTTCACAAACATCATTCACATACTTTGAGGATAAGATTATAGGAAGGGTGTACTACAAGTGACAAATCCGTGTTATCAAGAGCACAAGTTGTCAACAGCAATTGTACTTGTTTTTTGTTGAAGTCCTCGGTGTTGTAAGAGGCACGAAATCCCGTTTGGCTGTTCGAGTGTTGTAAACCTGTTCCTCCGGGTGAAGCGAGGTAGTTGGTAGTGAAAATCCAGATAGAAGTCTGGGACTGGACGTAGGACGGGAGGTCCGAACCAGTATAAAAATCCCTGGTGTGATTTTTACTGTTTACTGCATTTTCTATTCTATATCTATGAATTGCTATATAGTTAGTTTATTGAATATTTACTTGTATAGCAATTATAAATAACATTCCGCATATACTGTTAGTCCATATTACACGATCCGTGTGTACTATATTAGCACATACACGTTTTCAGGGGGACTGTACCCCGTTCTATTGAGCTTCGTCTCATTTTTTATAGGCTAGCGACCTATGGTATTTATGGAGTTTGGTTCATCGGGCATTCACTGTACTACGTCGTTGTTCCGGATTATTTGAGTTTCAGGTTCATCGGGAGTTTGTTGTACTACGTCGTTGTTCCGGATTATTTGGGTTTCAGGTTCATCGGGCGTTTGCTGTACTACGTCATTGTTCCGGATTATTTGAGTTTCAGGTTCATCGGGCGTTAGCTGTACTACGTCGTTGTTCCAGATTATTCGAGTTAGGTTCATTAGGCGTTCACTGTACTACGTCATTGTTCCGGCTTATTGGAGTTTGGCTCATCGGGCATAACGCTGTACTACGTCGATGTTCTGGATTAATTGAGTTTTTGGTTCCTCGGGCGTTCGTTGTACTACGTCGTGGCACCAGCTCTACGGTTAGCGACCATGGGATAGCGACCCATTTGTGATACACATGTTGGTGAGTTTTCATGCTCCCGTTTGTGATAGGCCTTCCCCCTTTTTGTGATTTCTGGATTTCTAGTTGATGATTTCTAGAATTTGTGTTTCACCGATTTTTATGCGATTGGCATTGATATGTTTTGTCAATATTTGTGTTTTGGTGAATAATTTAAAGAATATGACATTCTTTTTGGTGTTTGAGAATATTTGAGATATTGTATGATTTTTGTTGTTATCTGATGTATACTTGTTATAGTATGGCATTATTGTTATCATACGTTTTTGTCATATCTCTTATCCTATCTCATCTTTTATGATATTTATAGCTAGACTGATACGTTTATTATTTTCTTCTTAAATAATACACGGGTCAGACCGAGGTATTTCAGGTGCTCCTACTTGACTTCTCATCAGGATCTGTCACCTGAATTTTGGCTAACTACTTTAGCATAGTAGTTTTTGTTAGTACACATTTGAGATAGAGACTCCTTGATGTATACATACTTTTGTGATGTAGTGGATCTAGTTTGACCACTACTTTGATGTACACTTCTATGTGATATATTCATATCTGTTTTCGCCTTTGTGATACGAATATCTGTGACTGATTTGTGTTATGTTTATTTCTATATTTGTTTCCGAAGCCCACATAGCCACTGTGTGGTAGCTTTGAGTTTGTATTTGATATGTCGGATTTCCTCTGGAAATGAAACGTAAGTTATATTATCTGAAATATCGGTACTCGCACAAAGCAATTACATAGATGGTCGCTCCTTAACAGCCTAATTCTTCGTGCTAGTCGACGGCATTACCCCGTAGTGTCCTTGGCTAGAGTGAGTATAGAGGTGGGCATCACAGCTTGATATCAGAGCCAAACTTTGGAACAATGTAGAATAATCTAGCAAGGATCATTGTCCTAAGTCTTTCTTAGGAATCGTGCCATAGGATTTAATTCAAGTCTTCGTACCGTTCTATCCTATTTCTTTTTATGATGCCTTGTTTTATCAATCAAGTTTGTTTGATATTCATTCTGTGAATAACCTTTTTCCTCTTCTTTCTTTCTTAAAGAAGAGAAATGGTTAGACCAGGCCGTTCCAGCGCCGGTCAATCTAGTGCTACTCCTCAAGATGGAGTATTTATGTCTGCCCAGCAGCTTTTAGATCTTGTGAAAAATGCTCAAGCTGTCGGACCCATTGCAGAGCCAACTCATCCTAAATCTGGGTTTGCACGCTTGTGCAGAGATTATACCGCTTTGGGTGGAAGGCCATTCAAGGGTTCTGAAAACGTTATATAAATCCAAGCTTGGCTTAGATCATGCGATCGCATCTTTTCTCGCATGAATCTTGTGGATCAACATCGAGTCCAAGTGGCTTCTAGCATGCTCCAAGAAAGAGCATTAGATTGGTATGAGCTTTTGATTTTGGAAATTATTGAAGCGGACCTTACTTGGGAGCAATTCTAGGAAAGGTTCGAATTGAAGTTTGTGCCGGAGGCTGAAAAAGTAACTTTAGCCCGGCGCTTTATTGACCTTGTTCAAGGTGAATCTTCTATGACGGATTACGTCGCATCTTTTGAATCTCTCTCTAAATATGGGGTCGAATATATTAATACCCCATTGAAGAAAAATCAGAGATTTGTCTATGGGTTGAATAAGAACCTCAAAAAGCCTTTACTTCTGAAACTAGAAGTTTCTTTCGATCAGCTTATAGATATCGCTCTTTGACTTGAAGAGGCCGATAAAGAAAGTGACGTTGAAGTTGTGGGTGCCAAACAGAACTTCAACAATAACATGAAGAGGCCTATTAAGTTCAAAGGTCTCAATTCCAACAAGAAAGGGAAGCAAGAAACTTCAGTAGCAAAGACTCCTACCTCTAGTCGTGGACAATGCTACAATTGTGGTTCTTTGGACCACTATGCAAATGAGTGTCCGAAACCCCTTTATTGTCGCTATTGCAAAAGTTTGAGTCATCATATATCTACGTGTCCCATACTTCAAAGCAAGAAGGAGGGAAAGATGAATGTTGCGCAAGTCCCTAGTAACACTTCTCTTGGTCAAGGTATTTTCTATCCTTGATGGCACTATTTTATTTCGTGATCTTCCTATTCGAATTTCTTTTGATTCGGGTGCATCTCACTCTTTTATATCGAAAGAACTTGTTGTTACTTTTTCTTTAAATATTATGGGCTTGATGACTTCATTGAGAATTGCGAATCCGATTGGTGGATCCGCAACACTCATTTTACTTTGTGAAATGTCGAGATTATTTTATGTGATTATTCTTTTCGAGCCGATGTTACTTAGGCTTCGAAATTGATTTCTTGGGAAATGATTGGCTTGATCATTATGAAGCCCACATCCTATGTCCTGAGCGGACTATATATCTTCGACATTCTCAATCTGTTAAGCAGATTTCTATGGTTCTTAATGATTTCGATTTCCAATTCGGTGACATCATTTTTTTTCTCTTTAAACCTACATGATGAGGAGAATGTTATTTCTCTCATTCAAGTAGTTTGTGAATTTTCCGGTATATTTGAGCTTATCTTAGGATTATCACCTAAGCAATCTATTGAGGGGTGCTAAGGTCTTTTCAGCTTGACCTTGCCACCGGTTTTTATCAGCTACGAGTTGCGGAGGGTAGCATTCCACTTACCGCATTCCACACTCGTTATGATTCTTATGAGTGACCCGTGATGTCATTCAGTTTGTTCAACTTATTTCATCCATCTTATGAATCGAGTATTCTGTGAATATCTCGATGAGACCATCCTTGTATTCATTGATTATGGATGAAAACAACAATTTAAAATTTGCAAATCTTTTTAATATTATCATATAGAAGATGATTTTGTGTTGTTTTGCCATTGAGTGCTTTAAGAATTCTTGTCGATGCGTATAATCAACGTTATCGATAGGAATCTCCTAAACTGATGCAGCGCACCATGATAAGCGGGCGGAACAAACTCGACATAGCGAGTTATGTCAATCGTATGCCAACCATCCTATAAGCCGCTCATCCTATAAGTCGCTCACTTATGCCGCATTTCTCTAAGTCAGTCAGTTATGCCGCAAGCTTTTATGTTGCTATGCCGCGTCTGCCTTATGTCGTCTCCATTATGCCGCACTCTTTAAGTCGTTTGGACTATGGCATTTTCCTTATGTCGCTTAAGTCGTTCCTGAAGTTGTGCTATCTTCTTAAGTCACAAGTTCTTATGTCGACTTCTTATGTCGCATTGTTGTTAAGTCGTATGATGTTGTAACTCGTATGATGTTAAGTCGTTTGGTGAACTTAAGTCGTATGTGTTGAGTTAAGTCGTGAGTCGCATTGTTGTTAAGTCGTATGATGTTGTAACTCGTATGATGTTAAGTCGTTTGGTGAACTTAAGTCATATGTGTTGAGTTAGGTCATGGGTCGCATGTGTTGAGTCGCATGTGTGTGTTGTAATTTCCTATAAATAGGGGTGTGTTGTCATTTGTAAAGCAGAGTTGATTTTGAAATAAATTTGTGTGTGAGCTTTGGCCACCATTGTTGGAAGTTGAGTGTGATCTCCTTCTTCTTTCCATCTTCGGGTTATTCGTGAGCGAATCAAAGAATTTGAAGCCAATTCTCGGTATCACTTACGAGTGATCAATGATCGAATTGTAGATCTTTCAACATGGTATCTTGCGAGATCAACGGGTTGGAGATAGCTAGATTCCGGTATCATCACGATCAACGGAATTGAGCATTTATCGTTCTATCGGTTTATTTGACACAAAATCATCATTTCGTGAGGAAGATCCTGGATAGGTTGTGATAGTTTGGTATCAAAAACTGTTCGAGCCTAGTCTAAGCTGCGTCAATTGGTATCCGAGCCAAATCAGAGACGGAAACGAGATTGTTTTAATGATCATGCCTCCGAGACGTGCTAATCGCCATCAAAATGTTGAAGATTTGTATAGAAGACAAGAAGCTGAGCAGATGGAGCAGCGTATCAATGAAAAGTTCAATGAGGGTATTGAAAAATTAGAGAAATTGATGATCGACATGAATCAAAATCAAAGGAGAACGTCACCAGTTTCGAACCAGGGTGGAAACAGGGTTTCGCCATCGGTTTCGGAAGAAAGGAGGATGTCACCCCAGTCTTATCGAGATAGGAGAGAATCATCAGTTTCAATGATGCGAGACCATCATGGCTACTGAAATGAAGAGGGAAGAACTCAACGTGGTTTCGAAAATGAACCATATCATGATGCTGAAAGACAGGGTAGAAGGGACATGCGTGGTCGTAGGGATGTAGATGGTCAGGATCGATATCGAAATACATCTGATTTTGAGGAAGATGGTGATGGAGGTAGTATTCATTATCGAAATCAAGGCCAAGTGCGAAATCAATATCGGGATTCAAAAAATGATCGTAAATGGGAGTAAGGTATGAGGATGGAAATTCCATAATTCAAAGGTGGTATGCAAGTAGAAGAATTTCTGGATTGGTTGTCGAATGTTGAAGAAATTTTGGAATTCAAGGATGTGCCTGAGAATCGCAGAGTCCAATTAGTTGCTACAAGACTAAGGGGAAGAGCTATGGCTTGGTGGCAACAAACTAAACTAACTCGGGAGAGAATGGGAAAATCAAAAGTTGTCACTTGGGAGAAGATGAGAAAGATGATGAAAGCGACTTTCTTGCCATACAATTATCAATCTCTTATGTATCAACATTTGCAGAATTTGAGACAAAGGGACGAAGACAGTGAATGACTATGCAGATGAATTCTATCAATTGATTGCAAGGAATGATCTTATGGAAACCGAGGAACAGCTAACGACTAGATATGTTGGAGGGTTACGAATGCAAATTCAAGACATGGTTAATATGTTTAATCCAATGTCTGTTGCTGAAGCACACCAGAAAGCTCTAGCTTGGGAGAAACAAGGGAGACGAGGAAGTGGTGTGTTTACGAGTTCCAACAACCAGAATAAGGGTGCTAGTAGCAGTGCTAATGTTTCCAAGGCAGTCAATAAACCAATTGTCAATGAAGCCGCTAAAGCAAAGGTCAATAACAGTATTAAGTGCTATAATTGTCAGGAGTTTGGCCATAAAAGTAATGAATGTACAAAGCCAAAGAAGAGAGCATTAGTTGCAGAGGAATGTGAGTATGAGGATTTGGAAGCTGAAATTGATTATTCTCAACCACCGAAGTATGATGAAGATGAAGAAGTTGTGTCAGGAGACGAAGGGTGTAACTTGATGATGAGGAGGTCTTGTTTAACGCCAAAGCATGAGAATGATTCTAGTTGGCTGAGAAGCAATATCTTTTAGTCTACATGTACTATCTTGGGAAAGGTTTGTTGATTTGTTATTGATGCGGGAAGCTGCGATAACATTATTTCTGAAGAAGCCATCAAGAAGTTGGGGTTGAAGACTGAAAAACACCCTAGACCTTATAAACTGGCATGGATAAAGAAAGGTGGAGAAGTGACAGTGGGAAGAAGAGCATTTATTACATTTTCTATTGGGAAGAAGTACAAAGATGATATATGGTGTGATGTTGTCGATATGGATGTGTGTCATCTACTATTGGGAAGACCATGGCAATATGATAGAGTTGTACAACATAATGGTCGCACCAACAGCTACAGTTTCATGTTCGAAGGTACTCAAATCATCTTAGTTCCTAAGAAGCGTGAACAAAGTGAAAGTAAGTCAGAGAAGAAAGTGGAACCAACTAGTTTATTATCTTCGAGAGAATTTGTTAAAGAAGTGGAAGATAGTGCTGAATTGTTTATGTTGATTGGGTATGAAACAAGTGAAGATCTTGAAATTCCTGCGGAGGTTAGACCGGTGTTAAATGACTTTGAAGATGTCTTTCCTGTGGAATTACCCAAGGATTTACCGCCACTAAGGGACATACAACATCAAATTGATCTAGTGCCAGGTGCAGTTTTACCGCATAGGCCGCATTATCGTATGAGTCTGAAAGAGCATGAAGAGTTGAGGAGACAGGTTGAGGAGTTGCTTGAGCAAGGGCGTGTTCGAGAGAGTCTCAGTCCTTGTGCTGTACCAGCTCTGTTGGTGCCAAAGAAAGATGGTTTGTGGAGAATGTGTACAGATAGCAGGGCACTCAACAAAATAACTATCAGATATAGATTTCCTATGCCAAGACTTGATGATCTATTGGATCAACTCAGTGGGTCTGTAATCTTTTCTAAGATCGACCTTAAGAGTGGTTATCATCAAATTTGCATAAGACCAGGTGATGAATGGAAGACAGCATTCAAGACTCGGGAAGGATTATATGAATGGCTGGTCATGCCATTTGGTCTATCTAATGCACCAAGTACATTTATGAGGGTGATGAATCAAATTTTCAGACCTTACATCGGGAAGTTTGTTGTAGTCTACTTTGATGATATCTTGATATATAGTGCTTGCACAGAGGAGCACATTCAACACTTGCGAAAGGTATTAACTATTCTTCGTCAAGAACAGTTCTATGCAGCGACGAAGAAATGCGTGTTCATGACGCCGAGTGTTTTATTTCTGGGTTATGTCGTGTCCAAGGAAGGGATACAAGTGGACCAGTGTAAAGTAGCCGCAATCAGAAATTGGCCACAGCCCAAAACTATAACAGAAGTCGGAAGTTTCCATGGGTTAGCTTCATTTTATCGAAGATTTATACCACACTTTAGTAGTGTGATGGCTCCTGTTACTGATTGTATGAAAGGAAAGCAGTTTTCATGGACGAAAGAGGCAGGATCTGCTTTTGAATAGATCAAGGAACTTTGAACATCAGCACCGATTCTAGTGTTGCCAGATTTTCAGTTACTATTTGAGTTACATACAGATGCATCCAAAGTTGGAATTGGAGGAGTGTTGAGTCAGAATGGTCGTCCAATTGCCTATTTCAGTGAAAAACTTTCTGGAGCAAAGATGAGATACAGTACTTATGATGTGGAGTTTTATGCTATTGTGCAGGCCGTGAAGCATTGGAGACATTACTTGTTCCACAAAGAATTTTTTTTGTATACGGATCATGAAGCATTGAAACATTCACAAGGGCAGAATAAAATTGCAGCTAGGCATGCATCGTGGATAGCTTATTTGCAGCAATTTACATTCGTCGTAAAGCACAAGTCTGGAGTAACTAATCGCGTTGCCGATGCATTGAGTCAGAGGAATAATTTACTAACAACCATGCGAGTAGAGGTGATGGGTTTCGACTTACTTCCAAATTTGCTTACTTCAAATTCATATTTTTCCAAGATCCTAGACAAAGTCAAGCAGGGAAACATGGATGGATATATGATGGTTGATGGTTTTCTATTCAAAGGAAATCAGTTGTGTATTCTAGATTGCAGTCTGCGAATGAAAATCATCAAAGAATTACATGAAGAAGGACACATGGGCCATGACCGTACTATGCAGTTGATCTCAAAGTCTTATTTTTGGCCGTCAATGAGGAAGGAGGTTGAAAAGTTCGTTCAGAGGTGCCATATTTGTCAAGTTTCAAAGGGAACCGCAACAAATGCAGGTTTATATATGCTGTTGCCTATATCTACTAAACCATGGGTGGATGTTAGTATGGACTTTGTATTGGGATTGCCGAGAACGCAATGTGGCAATGATTCTATCTACGTGGTGGTCGATCGGTTTTCAAAAATGGTACATTTTATCGCATGCAAGAAGACGACAGATGCAGTTAATGTCGCACAGTTATACTTCAAAGAGATCTATCGTCTTCATGGGTTGCCTGAATCTATTGTATCGGATAGAGACACTCATTTTCTGAGTCATTTTTGGATGAGTCTATGGAGAATGGTCGGGACAAAGCTGAAATTCAGTAGTGCTTATCATCCACAAACGGATGGACAAACAGAAGTTGTGAATAGATCCCTGTGTAATCTATTGAGATGCCTCGTGAATGACAATTTGAAGAGTTGGGATTCCAAGCTGTGTCAAGCTGAGTTTGCACACAACCATGCAGTTAATCATAGCACTGGGTTCAGTCCATTCCAGGTCGTTTACTCAACAATGCCTAAAGGACCATTAGATTTATCTATAGTACCACAGCAGAAAGGAGTGATCAAATGAGCTAGTGATTTTGTGAATGAATTGCAAGAGTGCCACAAGGTTGTGCAGGAACGATTGCTTAAGGCGAATGAGAAATATAAGAAATCCACGGATATTAAGCGACGATATGTTGAGTTCAAAGAATGAGATTTTGTATATGCAGTATTGACTAAGGATCGATTTCCTATTGGTACTTACAACAAACTAGCTGCTAGAAAGATTGGCCCTTTGGAAATCGTAAAGAAGATTAATGAGAATGCTAATCAGTTAAGATTGCCGGATCATATCCATACTGCTGACGTTTTCAACGTCAAACACTTGATTCCATATCATGAGAATAAGCATGTCGAAGAAGAGGAAAGTGTGAATTCGGGGTCGAATTCTTTTCAACCAGGGGAGGATGATGCAGCGCACCATGATAAGCGGGTGGAACAAACTCGACATAGCGAGTTATGTCAATCGTATGCCAACCATCCTATAAGTCGCTCATCCTATAAGTCGCTCACTTATGCCACATTTCTCTAAGTCGGTCAGTTATGCCGCAAGCTTTTATGTCGCTATGCCGCCTCTGCCTTATGTCGTCTCCATTATGTCGCACTCTTTAAGTCGTTTGGACTATGGCATTTTCCTTATGTCGCTTCAGTTGTTCCTGAAGCTGTGCTATCTTCTTAAGTCACAAGTTCTTATGCCGACTTCTTATGTCGCATTGTTGTTAAGTCGTATGATGTTGTAACTCGTATAATGTTAAGTCGTTTGGTGAACTTAAGTCGTATGTGTTGAGTTAAGTCGTGAGTCGCATTGTTGTTAAGTCGTATGATGTTGTAACTCATATGATGTTAAGTCGTTTGGGGAACTTAAGTCGTATGTGTTGAGTTAGGTCGTGAGTCGCATGTGTTGAGTCGCATGTGTGTGTTGTAATTTCCTATAAATAGGGGTGTGTTGTCATTTGTAAAGCAGAGTTGATTTTGAAATAAATTTGTGTGTGAGCTTTGGCCACCATTGTTGGAAGTTGAGTGTGATCTCCTTCTTCTTTCCATCTTCGGGTTATTCGTGAGCGAATCAACGAATTTGAAGCCAATTCTCGGTATCACTTACGAGTGATCAACGATCGAATTGTAGATCTTTCAACACGGTATCTTGCGAGATCAACGGGTTGGAGATAGCTAGATTCCGGTATCATCACGATCAAAAGAATTGAGCATTTATCGTTCTATCGGTTTATTTGACACGAAATCATCATTTCGTGAGGAAGATCCTGGATAGGTTGTGACAGTTTGGTATCAAAAACTGTTCGAGCCTAGTCTAAGCTGCGTCATAAATGCTATGATGAGACATTCAAACACAGTAAATTGACTTGTAATGAGTAAATTTTTCTAAAAAGATGATTACATAAAGTTAATTATAATTTTGAATGTCTTAGCTTTTCGGTAAAAAGAATCAATTAAAAGAACTCTTTTCCGATGCTTTTATTCTTGCGATTCCCGAAGGGAACCGACTTCACTGTTTGTACCGATGCTAGTCGTATTGGTTTGGGTGCCATTCTCTTGCAAAAGGGAATGTGTTACCACATATGCTTCTTGACAATTAAAGCCTGTCGAGACTGGATATGCCATTCATGATCTATTGCTCGCAGCCATTGTTTTCGCTCTTAGAATTTGGCGTCATTATCTTTTGGCAGAGAAAATTGTTCTCTACACCGATCATAAATCTTTGAAGTATTTATTTTCTCAAAAAGGAACTTAATTTGCGTCAACAACGTTGGCTCGAATTCCTTGCATCTTATGACCTTGATATTTTCTATACTTCCGGAAAGGGAAATCGTGTTGCCGATGCCCTTAGCCGAAAGCAACAAGCGGTTGTTTCCGTGATGATATCCGAATGGAGTGATCTTGAGACTTTGTCCACTTGTGAGATTCGAGATCGTGAATCCGATTCATGTTCATCTCTTATTTTGTGTAGCCTTGAGGCTCATCCATCTCTTTTGGACTGTACCTCTTCTGGCTAAACTCTATGTCAAAGAATGTTAAAATGCATGGAGTTCCTACTTCTATTGTTAGCGATCGTGATCCATTAATTTACTAGTGGATTTTGGTAAGGTCTTCAAAAGCTTTGGGAACAAAGCTTAATTTTAGCACCGCTTATCGTCCTCAATCCGATGGACCAACCGAGCGTGTGAATCAAACTATTGAAGATCTTCTTTGTGCATGTGTTCTTGATTTTGGTGGAAGTTGGGAAGATCATATTTCTCTTGTTGAGTTTTCCTATATTAGTGGCTTCCAATCTAGTATTGGTATGGCACCTTTCGAGGCACTCTACGGAAGGCTATGCCGATTTCCTTCGTGTTGGCTTAAAGCCGGTGAGAAGCTGGTTTTAGGTCCAGTCTTTATTGGTGTACATTTGTGTTTCACCTATGAAGGGTGTTGTGCGTTTCAATCGATCGGGAAAGTTAGCACCTCGATATGTTGGTCCATTTCCCATCACGGAACGCATTGGTTCCGTGGCTTATTGATTTTTTTAATTACCGGCTCAATTTTCTACTATTCATGATGTTTTCCACGTCTCTCAACTACAGAAATACCTTAGGGATCCCGATTCTATTCTTGAGCCCGGTGTAATTGAAGAAATTGAAGTTTCGTCAAATTTGACTTATGAGCAACATTCTATTCGTATCATTACTTCGGAGGTTAAACACCTTCAAAATAAAGATATTCTTCTAGTGAAAGTTCAATGGTCCTCAAAACCTAAGGATTGCTCTTGGGAATCTTGAGAATTCATCGAGCAAACACATCCGGACTTACTCTTTCGTGCTCTTTATGGTGAACTTCTCATTTCAAAATTTCTTCTTTTGTGTTATTATGCCTTAGTATGGTTGTTAATTTTTATCTTCCTCTTAATTATTGCAAGGATGCAATTTCTTTAAGGAGGGGAGTCTGTAACAACCCGCATATTTCACGATTGTATATTTAAATGTTTTATTAAAATATAACATCGTTAATCGGGATTAAAGTCCAAAATGTTACTTTTTGTAAATAGTCGAATTGGGACTCGAGACCACTTCCATTGAGTCCAAAATGGCATTTACAACTTTTTTGAGTATAAACATCGATATGTTTGGAGTTGAGTAGAATTTTGCTATTTTTCTATTTTGGGCTTTGGGTTTGGATTTTAGTCCACTAACCCAACATAATACCCTAACTCCTCTACTCTTCATCCATTCACTCATTCTATTTCCTAACATTCTAGCTCTAGAGAAAAATAGGGGAAAAGATTGGAAATTAGAATTCCAAAACCCTAGTTTGTTTAGGAAATACAAATTCAAGTCCAAAATCAAGGAGAAGCATAGGTAAGCATCCTCTTCATCTTCTCCATCTCCATCTCTCTTCAATTTCAGAAATTCCTAAACCCTAACTTAGGAAATATTTGCTTATTAGCTTAGATTAGAGCTTCTTGAGTTGAAGTTGAAGAGGAATTGGCCTTTCCTTTGTTTTAAAGCTTCTCATTCGTGTTTTTGAGTTTTAAAGGTGAGTTCTTTAACTCACATCTACGTCTATAACTTTCTTTGTTGTTAGGTATGAATTCCTAACTTTTGTGCATTTTCATTTGCTTTTGATTTGAATTGATTTGGTGAATTTTCCAAATTTTGGTGTTTTGGTCCAATTTTATGAAAATCATACTATGGATGTTTGGACATTGATATTTGGGGTGTATCGAAGAGCCTATAAGGCAGGGTTATCGCTTGGCATAAATCCCTAGTCGTCGTTGCTCGTCCGATCGCTTCCGAAATGAATTGGCCATCATTGGCCTAGGTTCAATATTTGCCTAAGCTTCAGCTTAGACGTTTGGTATAAGGATCAGACATCTGAGCCTAAGGAATAAATATTCTAGACATTCAGCTCAGACGTCTGACCTTGCTTTCCAGATGTCTGGGAGATCCAGACGTATGAGTTTACTTCCCAGACGTCTAGGTGATCTGGAATAGAATTTACAGTACCTCAGTTCAGACGTCTGATTTACTGAGTCAGACGTCTGGTTAGGGTTCAGACGTCCGCCTTGTAATTTTAGATGTCTGGAATCTTTCTGGATTATTTCCAGAGAACAAATCCAAATGTATGGATTCTAAACCAGACGTCTGGAACTATGCATTTTGCCTATTTTAGGCTGTTTTGTGTGGATTTCCAATTTTAATCGGTTTTTGTTGATTCGGATAGTTGTTATCACTTATTATCGACTTTGATGACTTCTTTCTTTGGATTTTTGGGAATATTCGTTTGGCGGATTTGATATCAATTTTTATGGATTTAATTCACATTTTCGTATGTGAATTTTTAGTGATTGATTGTTTCTACAATCATTTCTGTGGTTTGTCACTTTAAAATACAAAGGTTTCTATACTTGTAGTAAATACTCAAACTCTTTCACAAAAATGATTTCAACACTACTTTTAAATACAAAGATCGTTTTTAAAACCATTTTCCAATCTATTAGTATATACAAACCTTTACCTCATTCGTATGAGAAATCTAATTAAACGGCTTAGCAAAACAAGTGGTATGAAACGCTTGTGTTTACTTTGTCGGTTAATTCTTAGACTTGTTCGATTGAAATATTGTGACAATTTTCGAGTGGAAATCTACAATTTATTCGTAAATATTTATGTTAAGCTAGTGGTTATGGGACATGAAGCTAAACTCTTATATTTACTATCTTAGTGTGATTCACACTTCTTATTGATCAATGATGATCATTTTATGGTTTAGACTAGCGATGTGCGATGTCTCTTTGTCCGCGTGGGGGACTTTACCCCGTTCGATTGAGCTTCGTCTAATTTTTATAGGCTAGCGACCTATGGTTTTTATGGAGTTTGGTTCATCGGGCGTTCGCTGTACTACGTCGTTGTTCCGAATTATTTGAGTTTCAGGTTCATCGGGCGTTCGCTGTACTACGTCGTTGTTTCGGATTATTTGAGTTTCAGGTTCATCGGGCGTTTGCTGTACTACGTCGTTGTTCCGGATTATTTGAGTTTCAGGTTCATCGGGCGTTCGCTGTACTACGTCGTTGTTCCAGATTTTTTGAGTTTCAGGTTCATCGGGCGTTCGCTGTACTACGTCGTTGTTCTGGATTATTTGAGTTTCAGGTTCATCGGGCGTTCGCTATACTACGTCCTTGTTCCGAATTATTTGGGTTTCAGGTTCATCGGGCGTTTGCTGTACTACGTCGTTGTTCCGGATTATTTGGGTTTCAGGTTCATCGGGCGTTTGCTGTACTACGTCGTTGTTCCGGATTATTTGAGTTTTAGGTTCATCGGGCGTTCGCTGTACTATGTCGTTGTTCCAGATTTTTTGAGTTTCAGGTTCATCGGGCGTTCGCTGTACTACGTCGTTGTTCTGGATTATTTGAGTTTCAGGTTCATCGGGCGTTCGCTGTACTACGTCATTGTTCCGGATTATTTGAGTTTCAGGTTCATCAGGCGTTAGCTGTACTACGTCGTTGTTCCAGATTATTCGAGTTAGGTTCATTAGGCGTTCACTGTACTACGTCGTTGTTCCGGCTTATTGGAGTTTGGCTCATCGGGCATAACGCTGTACTACGTCGATGTTCTGGATTAATTGAGTTTCTGGTTCCTTGGGCGTTCGTTGTACTACGTCGTGGCACCGGCTCTACGGTTAGCGACCATGGGATAGCGACCCATTTGTGATACACATGTTGGTGAGTTTTCATGCTCCCGTTTGTGATAGGCCTTCCCCCTTTTTGTGATTTCTGGATTTCTAGTTGATGATTTCTAGAATTTGTGTTTCACCGATTTTTATGCGATTGGCATTGATATGTTTTGTCAATATTTGTGTTTTGGTGAATAATTTAAAGAATATGACATTCTTTTTGGTGTTTGAGAATATTTGAGATATTGTATGATTTTTGTTGTTATCTGATGTATACTTGTTACAGTATGGCATTATTGTTATCATACGTTTTTGTCATATCTCTTATCCTATCTCATCTTTTATGATATTTATAGCTAGACTGATACGTTTATTATTTTCTTCTTAAATAATACTCGGGTCAGACCGAGGTATTTCAGGTGCTCCTACTTGACTTCTTATCAGGATCCGTCACCTGAATTTTGGCTAACTACTTTAGCATAGTAGTTTTTGTTAGTACACATTTGAGATAGATACTCCTTGATGTATACTTATTCTTTTGTGATGTAGTGGATCTAGTTTGACCACTACTTTGATGTACACTTCTATGTGATATATTCATATCTATTTTCGCCTTTGTGATACGAATATTTGTGACTGATTTGTGTTATGTTTATTTCTATATTTGTTTCCGAAGCCCACATAGCCACTGTGTGGTAGCTTTGAGTTTGTATTTGATATGTCGGATTTCCTCTGGAAATGAAACGTAAGTTATATTATCTGACATATCGGTACTCGCACAAAGCAATTACACAGATGGTCACTTCTCAACAGCCTTTTCTTCTTGCTAGTCGACGGCATTACCCCGTAGTGTCCTTGGCTAGCATGAGTATAGAGGTGGGGCGTCACACATTACTTTACAAATTTTGAAAGATAATATTGCCCAAACAAGTGAGAAAATAAAACATTATGCTAATATTTCTAGGACTTTTGGGAGTTTTATATCAATTAAGGGGTTTACTTAAGACTACAACCATATAGGAAATTAAATATGGGAACACATCACACACATAAGCTCTCCCCTAAATCTTAGGGTCAATTCTGGATCGTTGAATGAGCTAGGTAAGCAACATACAAATTAGCTTTACCTTCGAATGCCAAAATCAATAATATTTTCCTTATCCCTCAACTTAAGAAGAAGATTGGAGAAAATACCGTATTGTAGTAGGTATGGCATCTTTTGTGATGCAAATTGTGTAAGAACCTAAAAGAGTTTACATAAAAGAATAGCTAAAGTTGATAATACTAATACAATACAGGCTTGAGTAAAATGGAAACAAAAAGGTGAAGATGAAGCAAATATGGAGAATTATTGGGAATTAGTTGATAAATTACCAACATTTGGCCTTGATACAAGGAATTTTTTTAGAAGGGGGTAATTGTTATACCCCAATGGTTCAACAACCTTATGCAACCATGGATACATATTAGAGCATGAAGAAAGGGTTTCTAACTTAGTATATGTATGAATGAATGACTAATTAGAAGAAAATGATATTAGAAAAAATGGATGTGAGCAATGGTAATGTACAATGCTCTCAAGTTCAACAACCAACTAGACTACCAATAGCCGATTATATTGTTATCCCGCTTTTTGGTCAAAGCCGGAATACCAAACAAATCGACAAGAAAGGATGGATATCAGGATTGGAGTTCACTTGGAAACAAGGCTGCAATGGATATCGTCAAAATTTGGCCGAGCTCTGATCAAGGCAAAATTGATTGGGAATGACAATCGAGGTTAGGAGAGGCAATGTTTCAAATTTCAGGATGATCGGAGTTCGTACGCACAAGATATGAATGAATTAAAATGCACAGAGCACGGTTCGAATCGATGTACTTCGCATCGATGGATGTTGTTTCGAATCGATGAAGGTTCGAATCAATTGAAGTTCACTACACTTCATATCGATATGGTTCGTATCGATGAAGACGAAGTCAGTCATTTGCTCTGGGACAACATGTTCGAATCGATCGATACGAAGGAAATGAACAAAAGGATACGAGCTGAGGTACGAAGCATGATTAAGAGTGTGAAGTATGCGCAACTCATGGGAAGAAACGTTCAACACGGCGACAAAGATGGAGTCGACCCATTCGACTCGGAGTAAAAAGTGGATTGACCCAGGAAAGGCGCACCACGTCATCGCAAAGGCGCGTGAGGCTGTCGAGTCGAGCCTATCGATTCGAACGAATCGAGTCGAAGCAAGCGTGCCAGCCAGGAATGCAATCTTGACTCGATCATAACTTGAGATCTATAAGTCCAAATGCTATAAAATTTTCATAGTAGCTTATTGACAACCAAAGGAATGTTCATGCCAAATTTCATCTCAATCGGAACAAATCTTGATCGATTCGAAGCAAGGGTCGAATCGATCCCAAAGTGGGCCCGGTTCTCCAGGTTTTGGCCATGTGGGCTCCCTCACGTGCCAGAACTGGTCTCCCCTCAGTTTAGGCGAAATATCAGCCTCCTACACCTATAAATAGAGCCCCTGGTCATTCAAAAACGGGGTCGGACAATTTTGAGAGATAAAGAGCGCCCAGACTCTGCCAGATTTACTCCAGATCACCATTGCTGCCTTAGATTCAGACTTAGTTCAGGAAATCAGTTGTAATACCACACACGAAATTGTAATCTTCAAGCATTGAGCAATAAAATCATAAAAACTTTGAAGTGGACGTAGACTGGAGATAGCCGAACCACTATAAATTGTGTGTCACTGTTCATTATTTCTGGATTGCTGTTTGTTGCTTGCTTAGATCTGATATTTGTGTTTGAATATTGTTGATTTGTATTCATACACTGGTGCTTTCACAACACTTGGGGTTTGTGACCAATTTTGGCACAAACACTTTGGTGCTTTCATTGAGAGGGACTAGCACCCGCTACGTACGGATTGAAATTCAGATTTGGATAGCGTGAAGAGTTGAGATCTGAAAGACAATGACTCGGCAAACAAGACAAAGAGCTGAGAGAAGTCAACAAGGAGGAAGTCAAGAGGCATCCTCCGGAGCCGGAGAAGGACAAGCTTCGATTTACATTACCAAAGACGAAATGGAAGCTATGGCAAATTCATTACATGAGAGGTTGTTGAAGAGTCAACAGGATATGATGCAGACTTTCTTCGAGCAGATGAGAGCTGCAGGAACACAAAACCTTGGACCAACTATAGTGACTGCAAATGCGGAACAAGGAACTAGGGTTGCGGAACCCAATGGAGGACAGAATGCAGAACCGGAAGGCAATCAATAAGGGCTTGGGGGCAGGCCCGCAGAATCCAACGCAGAAGGACCTTTGGAAGGAGTTCAGCAGGCTGGAGCCAACGTTGCGGCTAATGAGCCACATGAAGAATATGTGCCGAAGTTCCCTCGGGAGCATGGAGGGCAACCCCTAACAGGCAACGCTGGATTAATGGAAATCATTAGGAAGACTATGCGTGGAGGTTTGACCAATAAGGATTTAGAAGGAGTGAACAAGAGTCCGTTCGCTCGGGAAATCAGGGTAGCTCAGAATCCACCTAAGTTCAAGTTACCTAGCGTGGAAGCATATAATGGCAAGGCTGACCCGACAGATCACTTGATGAGATATACTAGACACATGGAAGTGCTGGGGGCATCGGAGGAAGTGATGGCCAGATGTTTCCCTTTATACTTGACAGATCTAGCGGCAATGTGGTTTAGGCAGCTGGAAGAAGGATCTATCAGGACTTAGAGGGAATTGGTGGATAGGTTTTTGGGACAGTTTCGGGTTGATATCAAAAGACCTAAGAACATGATGACGTTAACATCGGTAAAGCAAAGGACGGATGAATCACTTAGAGCATTTTTAACTCGGTTTAATGCGGCGGTTGCTTCGGTGGATCGGCCGGATCCATCGATGGTTTTGATGGCGGCAGTGTCGGGAGTCAGAGAGGATTCAGATTTTAAGATATCTTTAGTACGAGACCCGCCAATGGATCTCGGGGAATTCTTCCATGAAGCTGAAAGGTTCCTTCGGCAAGAAGATGCATGTATGGACTTAAAGTTAAAGGAGGTGAATGTGGCGGAGGGTGGAGGACCACCCAACGGAAGCTCGGATAAAGATAAAGGAAAAAGGAAGCTGGACGACGATTCAAGAAAAACCAGGAAGCAATGGAAGGATCCAAAGTTTTCCACATACACAGAATTAAACGAGACGCAGGAGCGGATATACATGGAAACCCGGAATCGCCTTCCTTACCGAAGGCCGGCTAAGAGAGAACCGTCCGATCGGGAAAGGGCATCAGGAAGGCATTGCCTCTTCCATGATTTGGACGGACATGATACCAACAGCTGCAGGCATCTGAAGGACATATTTGAGGAGCATGTGAGGAATGGACAATTGAGGCAGTATGTTGGGGCTCGGAATGCAACAGTGGAGCAGGAGGAACCACCGCCCACCTCAAGCCATGATGGCATGAGGCATAGGAATGATGGTCGATTGGTTATCAATTGATCAGGATAATGTGAAATAAGTAACAAACCATTGGCGGGCGACCAAGTCATTTACACATGTATGGGGCCGAGATAGCCCCTAGGCATGCTCTGAATGATGATAAACCGCAATACCATGGTTTGCGAAATCTGTTTTCTTTTTTTTTGGACTGGACACTCGTTTTTCTGGTTTGGTTTTGGAGTTTGGTTTGAACTCCTGATTTTGCTCATTTTTCTGGTTTTGGCATTCCTTCGGATGATTGTTCTCCGTTTTGGATGATGATTTTGATTTTTGGTATGGATTTTTGGTTTTCCGATTTGATTTGGATTTTGGATTGGGTTTTGATTGGATTCTTTTTGATAAACGGTCGTCGGGTGTGGATTACACCCGGCAAGGGGTGATTCTTTTTGCCCGAACGTGGTAAATTGACTCATTCAGGTCGTCGAGTATGGACTATGCTCGGCAAGGGTCCGGAGCGACCAGGATTCGGCTTAGGACTTAAGCCATGGAATTACTCACATCCAGGGACACTGGACCACGGTCGTCAAGTGTGGATTGCGCTTGGCAAGAACCCGGAGAGGTTAGCTCAGCGTCCAGGGACACTGGACCACGGTCGTCAAGTGTGGATTGCGCTTGACAAGATCCCAGAGAGGTTATGGATTTGGATATCGGCCCGGAGAGGTCTTGGATTCGGTTATTGGCTATTGACGAGGATGGATTAGGACTCGGTTATCGAGTTTGAATGGATATGGAGTTGGCTAAGGCTTTGGTTATTGGATTTGGGATTGGGCATCGACTCCAAGCAGTCAGGGATGATGCACTCTGATGAATTGACTATGGACTTTGGATATCGGATACGGAATTATTCAAAACACGCCTTCTTATCATAAGGCATGTTTTGGGGGGAAAATGTTATCCCGCTTTTTGGTCAAAGCCGGAATACCAAACAAATCGATAAGAAAGGATGGATATCAGGATTGGAGTTCACTTGGAAACAAGGCTGCAATGGATATCGTCAAAATTTGGCCGAGCTCCGATCAAGGCAAAATTGATTGGGAATGACAATCGAGGTTAGGAGAGGCAATGTTTCAATTTTCAGGACGATCGGAGTTCGTACGCACAAGATATGAATGAATTAAAATGCACAGAGCACGGTTCGAATCGATGTACTTCGCATCGATGGATGTTGTTTTGAATCGATGAAGGTTCGAATCAATTGAAGTTCACTGCACTTCATATCAATATGGTTCCTATCGATGAAGACGAAGTCAGTCATTTGCTCTGGGACAACATATTCAAATCGATCGATACGAAGGAAATGAACAAAAGGATACGAGCTGAGGTACGAAGCATGATTAAGAGTGTGAAGTATGCGCAACTCATGGGAAGAAACGTTCAACACGGCGACAAAGATGGAGTCGACCCATTCGACTCGGAGTAAAAAGTGGATTGACCTAGGAAAGGCACACCACGTCATCGCAAAGGCGCGTGAGGCTATCGAGTCGAGCCTATCGATTCGAACGAATCGAGTCGAAGCAAGCGTGTCAGCCAGGAATGCAATCTTGACTCGATCATAACTTGAGATCTATAAGTCCAAATGCTATAAAATTTTCATAGTAGCTTATTGACAACCAAAGGAATGTTCATGCCAAATTTCATCTCAATCGGAACAAATCTTGATCGATTCGAAGCAAGGGTCGAATCGATCCCAAAGTGGGCCCGGTTCTCCAGATTTTGGCCATGTGGGCTCCCTCACGTGCCAGAACTGGTCTCCCCTTAGTTTAGGCAAAATATCAGCCTCCTACACCTATAAATAGAGCCCCTGGTCATTCAGAAAAGGGGTCGGACAATTTTGAGAGATAAAGAGCGCCCAGACTCTGCTAGATTTACTCTAGATCACCATTGTTGCCTTAGATTCAGACTTAGTTCAGGAAATCAGTTGTAATACCACACACGAAATTGTAATCTTCAAGCATCGAGCAATAATATCATAAAAACTTTGAAGTGGACATAGGCCGGAGATAGCCGAACCACTATAAATTGTGTGTCACTGTTCATTAATTCTGGATTGCTGTTTGTTGCTTGCTTAGATCTGATATTTGTGTTTGAATATTGTTGATTTGTATTCATACACTGGTGCTTTCACAACACTTGGGGTTTGTGACCAATTTTGGCACAAACATATATGACCATGAATGATCTTGAAGCTCAACCACTACATGAGGCAGCAACAATGGAAGAAACAATGGCATAAATATATAGTCCATCTGTGTACATAGTGCATAAGATGCACAAGTAGCACATACTCAAATAAAAGCAGCACAAACCATATTAGTGCATCATATGGGAAGAGAAATTACCGATGGCATTTGGAAGAGGAAAGAATGCAACAATTTTCCTAAGATGTCATGATAAGGCAAATGGTTAAAGTAGTGGTCCTAGTCAAATTATAGTTTTCGTTAAATAATAAAAGGTATCAGTTGTTTGGTCCTAAAGTAGTGAATTAGTTAGTATCTTACCTTTCTTGTAATATGTATACATATGAGTATGTATGATTCCAGTGATATGGAAAGAAATAAATAAAAATATATTGTTTTCACGTTTCTTCTTCTTTTGTGTTTTATTTTCATGGTTAGGTTTATCATATTTTTCATCTTGTCTCCCTTCCTATTCATCCCATTCATCTATCACCAATAATTCCAAAATCCATGATGAAATCTCAATTGGACTCGTCACACTAAATCCAAAGATACATTAGATTTAGAGTAGTTATTATGCCTTACATCTCATAATTAAAAATCAAGCTTGTAATATATTGTCAGCCTAATGCCTAGTATACTCATTTCAGTTTAAAATCTTTTATACATCAAACATCATAGGACACACATAGTATTTCTACTAAATATGATTAACTAATTAGTGCAAACATAAAATCTTCTTAATATTATGATAAATTAACTCAATTAGGAGAGAAAGTTTCAGAAAACGATAATCACTGGGCATAATATTGGTAGGATTTTCCAAGCTTTTCGTGAACTAATACTTCATTGTCAATAATTGTTTTGTAAAGATTATATAAATGAGACATATGATCTTATAGTTATTCATGCTGATTAACCCTCATCTCCTGCTATTACTATAATTTTATGCTTCAAACAATCTAAGTAATATTTTAGAACAAAAAAATGCTAATATACATACATACATATACATATAATTATATATATATATATATTATAGCGCATTCTTTTAGCACACAAAAGGGATACTGGAAAGGGGCACGAAAAAAGAATACATTCTTGTGTCGTGAAAAGGGCATTGAAAGGAGTATTTTAAAGGGGAATTAGTTGTTTTATTATTATTAATTATGTTTAAGAGTGTTAATTATTTGAATCGAAAAGGGTAGGCATCGTATTAATAAGCATAGTTTTGAAGATCGGACCATAGACAAAATCAAAATTTTTTCTGTGTAACACAACTTTAGATTTTATAATTTAAAAATTATAATCATTTATCAAAAGTAATTAGCATAGTTTGTATGTTTTTATATAAAATAGCAAAACTTTAAGACTAGGGTGTAAACGATATAATAGTTGCTTTAAAACTAGAAGCTGTTGGAAGTTTTTTCACAAAGTTATCTAAATTGATTACCACTACAAAGAGGAGGTCTAGGGGGGATCCCCTTAGGAGGGGGTGCGGGGGAAATTCCCCCAATATGGTATTTGACCTGGCCGGTCAAGTTAAGGGGTCCAAGGGGCGGCGCCCCATGGCAAGGTGTGGGGTAGCGCCGTATCCATAAATTGGTATATCTCATTCGTGTTTGAATTTATATTCAAACGTCAAAAGGTTACAGTGGTTAGGACCAAACGGGCTGTATTGATGGCTTTAAATTTTGAGGTGAATTAATATATATATATACACACACTGTTAAGTGTGGTTATTTACTTCTACCATCGGATTCCAACCATTCAATTTCAACAATTCAACCAAACAAAACAAATATGTGAGTCCATGCTTAACGTGTTGGACGTGATGACGACTTTAACTAGCCTTTTTGGGTATGAACGCTACCTTAACCACTGATGGACAAGAAGTTTCAAAGGAAACAACGCCTTTTCTACCTATGGATAAAACATGATAGTAAAAAGCTTACAAATGAGGTAGTTAATAGTTCTCCTCATAGCAAACATACTAAACTTGTTGTGATCAAACCTGTAACCAAGTGACCACCGCCTAGAAGTTAATATTATAAAATTTCAAGCTATTTTTTGCAAAATAGTAAATAGTATACTGTAGTTCATTTAGATATTAAAGTAAAGGAAACAAATTCACTTACTATGATTCTATAGGCTAAAACCCTAATCTTGGGAAATAAACAATTCCCTAAAATTCTGGAAACACCCATGCGATGATGAATTTTTTGAATAATGAATAATATGAATAGAAATGATTATATAGAGGGATAACAAATTTGGACCAAAATTTTCCTTTATTACTTAAAATTGAGAAGATGCAAAAGAGATTATGAGATATTTCTATAGTAGAGAATCAAAATATCTAATACAAGAGGAATAATAGAGGTAAACACACTTTATTTTTTCTTTTGTGTGTGAATGCTTCCTATTGCTCTTAGTTGTAATATTCGTAGTTGTAGATTGCTTTAGGATGAAGTAATCCTGAAATATCTAGAAGAAAATAAGCTTTGACTGTGCATCCTACTAGAATGGATCCCAAATTGAGTCAATTCATCATATTTAGTCGACTACCTAAAATAGTCAGTCAGTTGACAGTGTATGCAAAAAGCAATTTTCTTTTTACCATACAATTTTGATCAACTGACTTAGGGACCCTATTACATCCTTTATTTTGGAGTGACCCAAATGCAAGAATATTGTAACAAACAAGATAATTAAATGTTTAATTTAATTTAAAATTGTGAAATTTAAATAGTTTAATGATATAACCACTTAAAATAGATAAATGGCATTTAGGTCGATAATTAAATTAAACGGTGAGTAATTAATTACAAGGCCATAAAACATTATTTGGTTAAGGAAATGAAGAGAATATAAATGTCAATAGACGGTCAATGAATTTATAAAAATGGCCCAAAGCCCATAACATTAGCTCCTACTATTCAAAACAGAACTCTCTCCCTCTCACATTACTACTCTCTCTGATAACAAAACAAAATCATTAAACACATTTTGGCCATAATTTTTTTAGGAGAGGAAGTAAAAAAGCTAATCAAATCATACTTCATTTTTCGAAGGATATTAAACAATTTCACTTCATTAAGGTAAGTAATATTACACCCTGTACCATTCCAAACCATTCTGATTTCAGTTTAAAAAGTTATTTGTTGTTTGAGATAATTTCATTCTAGTTTTTATGATGGTGAAATGGTACCATATGAAATGTGTCGAAAATGGCTAAAATACTAACGCAGTTAAAAAAACAAAATAAATTTTGTGAAGTAATTAACAACTAAATGTTTTATGGGAACTAACCAACTACTAAATGGACAAACTATGATTGTGAGACAATTGTTGATGCTAAACGGTATGAGACGTTTAGTGTTAATATCTTTCAATATATTACCCTAGTTAACAAAAGATGTAAATGGTACCATATGAGATGTACATTATGATATACATGTTATGTTGATGATGATTTTATGATTAAATTAGTGAGGGGAAAGTCTGTTCCACTATGTGGTGTGGTCTCACATTCATGTACTATATTCTAAAAATGGGGGACTAATATTATTCACACCAGATTATTGTCTAACCTATGTTTATATTATTGTTTTTCTCATAAACTAAAGTGTGCTCACTTAAGCAGCTTGGGTTTATGTTAGCAAGTTAACAGGTACTTTGGATTAGAGAATAAAGAAGGAAATTACGAGCCGGAGGCTCTTAGTTATTATTTTTCATTTTGCTACATACTCAACTAGGTTATATAACCGGTTAGATGAAGATGTGGTGTCTGCGTATACTAGCACGTCGTCGTCATTTATATTTTTATTATATTTACCCTTGTGTGGGAATCAATGGGTTTAAAGTTATTAAAACTTATTGAATGTTAATAAATTATTTTGTTGCTCTGTTTACTTATGTTGTGAAAATAAACTGATCTCATTTTGTCACTTGAAAATAATTCTAGTACTGGTCACAACATAATCTGCTTTTATTTTCAGGTCTCAAAATGAGAGATGTTACAACTTAGTATTAGAGCATAAGTTAAGGATATCTAAGTATAAATAGAGCTAAATAGGAACATAAGTTTAGTCCTGATAGGGAACACTTAGGGAAGAGTATACACTATATAATGCACTGTTATTTTGATGTAGACTTATAGATGGATACATCTTTCCCTCTACTTTTGTTTCACTCTCTTTATTCATTTTGTTATTATATCTACCTATAATGGACATAAATATGGAGGCGAAGAGTGGATGAAGTATCATTGGAAACACAAGAGGGAATATAAGTGAAGGATCTGGCGGTCTCAAGATCAATTGAAGAGTGGGCGAAGTAGCCCCGATTGGAAATGTTAACTTAAATGTCAATAAAGGAGTAACCACCATGGAAAATATTAAAGTCCACTTACCTACTCTAGCAATGAAGCATTAGATATCAGTGGCTTGTTTATAGAATATATAGCTAGAATAATAGGGAAAAGTATGTTGAGATGGCCATCAAAATAGCTTGTATATAAGATGTTTTGTGGCAAGAATAGAATGGGAAAGAGAAACCTATGACTAAAAAGATAAAGAGGTTCAGTCGATATACTAAGGGTAAAAGGTACCTGCAAAAGAAAAGAAGGTCTCAAGGAGGAGGACCCTAAAATTAAGTACCATTGAGATCACATATAATGGTCATGGAAATAATGGACACTATGCTTCTCAATGTACAAAAGATGACTACCAAGGTCCGATGCTTTTATTGAAGAAGTAGATATATAAGAAGATAGACTTCCCCAACTAAAGAAAAGATAGGGTTTTTGCATTGAAAGGTCCATCTAACGGGCCTATATTTAAGGAGAAATTGAAGGAGATAACCATCCAAGGTAGAATCTCCATTTCTAGTACTACAGTTAGTGCATTTTTGTTATTGGTGTTACACATTCTTTTATATCAAAGGACTTGGCTAATAAACTTAGCCTAAATGTTACATGCCTTGATACATTCCTTCGTGTGATCAATTCGATTGGGGTTGTGATGACCGCCCTATACCATCAACACAAATAGTATATGAATAGTGTGATGTCCATGCCATGCCGATATAGGATGATCATCCAGATTGAAATAAACTAATATAGCATATAATCTATCATATCTCACAGCGTATGGATAAAATATAATATCATAGATATAACAGAAGAGACAATAATAACTATGTGAACAAATTGCCAGAGCATAATATCTATGGAGTTATACATCAATAGTATAGTTCATACAATAAAAACAAACTAAAAAACTATCTCAAATTCAAATATTAAGCAGTCACTACTAAGGCTTCCTAGTGCTGCATAGCGGAATAAGCGTACACTCCATATATGTATATGATACGAGATAACTCCATCTAGCTTGTCTTCCGAACAGCTACTGCACCGCTTAGAATCGTTATCTAGTCTACTTATTTAAGAGTACCTTAGATAATAAGAAGAGAAGCATAAAACCTTGGATCAAACAACAGTTTGGTGTGAGCGCTAAATGAGTCTCAAAATACTATATAAGTAAATATGGCAATGAAAGATAACACTATAATATGCAACCAAAGAGTTAGCAGATAACACTATAATATGCTTCTCTACAATATCATAAAGATATACCACAAACCAAATAAAGGATATCAGTCTTCCAGGTATTCCTATCCCCAATACCTACTTCCCCTGATATTTTTGAGTGATAGCCTACCACCATAGCATCCATTAAACAATCATAAGTATCACTTCATGTGCTTTGAATATATGATAACCCATATGACCCCCAAGCCAGACTAATGGAAATCCTGGTTCTCTGTCACACCTTTGTATCTCGCAGCCCAAAGCTGGATACGTGTCTCAAGCCTAAAGCTGGACACTAGACCCAAAGCTACATGTCCAAGGTATATGGGTCCTTCTATTGACCTATGAGCGCCCCACTTATAATAACCCTGGTTCGAGTACAACTGAAAACTCTCCGAGTCATCAATGATTCCTTAGCACACATCCCTAAGCCCACCTTTGCTCCATTTGGATACCCAGCCCTTCTTGCTCAATCAAGTTTCCATTATTCAGGAGGAACCCCTCCACATTCCCTGATCATACGGCTCACTCCTTCTACAAGCCGCCATCTTCGAAACCTACTACCAATGCAAGCCAACATTCGAAGACTCTAGCTTTTCATCATGTTGTTATGTCGCCATCTATCTCTGATGTGAATGAGCCAACACCTCTAGCATGACCTATAGAACCTCTACATCAGTCCTCAGAAGTTCCACCTTTCACCCTTGCACCCAGATAACTCGGTACCGAGTTATAAGCATAACTTGGTGTCGAGTTATATACTTAGCCAACCAGATGCTAAGTTTTTTTCCATTCCTCTAGTACCCTCTTTCAAGTGCTTTAGTCCCCGACACATCCCTCCTTGATAACTTGGCCCAAATCTAAAGCTCCTTCTTCTACTTCTAGAGATAACTCGATGGTATATCCAACCCTTAGCCAAATCTCTTGCATCTTTGATATAGAACACCTCATCTAGCCGCGATCTATCCATCCATGCAGGCCACCAACTCATAGCCTCCTTCCCTATGAATCAGTGCCAAGTTATAGGCATAACTCATCGCCAACCTAACTTGATAACTCAACACTAACTCAAGCACTTAGCCAATCTGCCAGACCTTACCATAGATTATAACCTCTATTAGCTATAGCATTCCAAGCCATCAAGTCGAGACCATCACCCACTAGCTGCCACCAAAATTTGGTACCGATCTACCACTTTGCATCCAATCGAGGTGCAATTTATCCGATAGTCTCCCGCCATGCTCTAGAGCCCATCCTACGGGTTTCGTCCAATTCCAACCAACTTTTCCACCGATTTGCTTAATTCTTCAACCTTACTCTCTATGCAATCGCAACAATAGCAAACAACATCAAATGAAATCATCCATACATAGAATAACAAGCAATTTCATCCAATCAAACTTGCAATCCATCATAATAAGATAAATAAGACAATTTGTAACATGGATCAACATATAACATGAATATATGAGGATAAATCAAGGCGGTTTCTAATCAATCTATATCATATGCATGGATTAAGATGTCATTAAAGTTAGAAAGAATTTTATGGCCAAAATCAATTTAAAACATGTTGAATCCAATAATTATACCATATAAACATGTGTAGTATTATGAGAAGGCATAAACCACTCACCAATTACCAAATTCGATCAATATGAATATAGAACCAATCCAGACATCAAATCAAGCAAATCGATGATCTCTATTTTTTAGTTGATGATCTAATCACTAGTCAAAATCTAATTGGATTTAGATAGAAATTTGGATGAATTAGGATGGATTTAGGGCTAATTAGGGTTTAGACCTGATTTAGAATGAGAGGAAAAAGTTTTAATTACACTCTTTGACCCTCTATTTATGGTGTTCTCTAATTAGACTAATGGACTCACTAATGAGTTTAATTAATTACACACTAATGCTGGCCAACTGCTTTAAAAACTTAATACAGACATAAATTTCTAACCGTAAGTCTGTTTTTCTACTATGACGACTCTACGAAATGGAAAACCATCATCCCGAAGCAAAGGAGCCGGTTTGAGATCCTAATTCGACTCCTATCAAAAATTATAGCCCGAAAAATATTTTCAAGGTCAACATGGTTATATAAAAATTTGATAAAAATTGTAGATGTGTGAAATGTCCCAAAGAGTTATTTTCCAAAATTATGGATTATATAACCTCACAGGAATAAAATAAAAATATTTCATGATCCTCCGATACGTGAAATACGGGTTATTACATTCTCCCCTCTTCAGGAATTTCGCCCTCGAATTCCCTAAACATGCCAAAGAATAAGCAACTATGGTTATCCCACATGCCTACCAATCATAAGCAACCATCACACGTATCAAGTAAGTGGCCATGCAATCAATAGTATAGTGAACTTATCCTAGCATGTGAAACACTAACTTATCGAATATAATATACAACGGTGAAAGTAGATACGATAAACATCGGGTCTTACCATTCAAATAGCTCCGGACCTCTGGTCTTCATGCACTCCTCCATCTCCCATGTACAATCGTCATCACTTCCGCTCCACAATACCTTAACTAGTTTCACCTTCTTTCCCTTAAGCTGTTTCATATCGTACCTAGTAATACAAAGCGCCATACAAGGCACAGAAACTTCTGGTTCTACCTCAACGACTTCTAGCTGATCCAGTGTGATCATCATGCCTAAGTCGTGTAAAAAATTCTGTAGATAAGAGACATGAAAAATATTGTGCACACCCACCATCTTCTAAGGTAAGTTGACTCTATATGCTAACTTCTCGATTCTCTCAATTATCAAAAAAGGACCTACGAATCTCAGAGTCAACTTCCCCTTTTTATCAAATCAAACTACATTTTTAGAGGAGAAATCTTCACAAACATCATATCTTTGATAGAAAACTCTAAATCTCTTCATCTCTTATCTGCATAGCTTTTCTATCGATCCTATGCAGCATTCAATCATTACCGAATGACCTCAACCTTCTTCGAAGTCTCTTTAATCATATCTAACCCAAGTATCAGTTTCTTGTCCGTTTCCCACTAAAATGAAGGAGCGTTACATGGTCGGCCATACAGTTCTTCATATGGAGCCATACCAATACTCGACTAGTAACTGTTGTTGCATGCAAACTCAACCAAATGCGAATGATCATTCCATGATCCACCAAAGTCTATAATGCATGCTCGCAAGAGATCTTCGAATATACGATTTATTCTTTCGGTCTTCCCATCCGTTTGAGTGTGATAAGCTGTGATTAAGATGCAGCTCCATCCCTAACGCCTCTTATAAGCTCTTCCAAAACCCACTAGTGAACAACATGTCTCGGCCGCTCACAATGCTCTTTTGCACACCGTGAAATCGTACTATCCTCTTTAAATACAACTCTATCAGCTTGGATGTCGTTCTATTTGACTTGATGGGTATAAATCTCGCACTCTTGGTCAATCGATCTACAATGATCCAAATGCCATCATACCCTACTTGATTTCTCGGCAATCCATCAATAAAATCCATCGATATTTGTAACGACTCAGAATTTTACCACTTTAATTTGAGAATATTTAATTAATTTTAAATATTTAAATAATATGTTTTATAACTAAAATAAGATCTATTAAATAATAAATAATGATTCTGAAATAGTTTTCAAAATTAGTTTACAAAAATATTTAGTTCGAAGAAAAAAAGAAAATGTGACTTGAATCCGTTTTCCGACTTTTCGACGCTTCATCGAATATAAGTTGTTGGAAACATTGTAAACACTATTGTATAATATAATACATACATTTACAAAGTTTTAAGATATATTTTGATATATATTTATATACTTAAGTTTATAAAATGTGATGTCATTACATGAAAGTTAAAATAAAATTTAAATACGGAAAACATGTTAAAGTAAAGCGAAACATCTAAAAACATAAAGTAAACATGCATTTAAATAATGTTGGTTTTGAAAAGAGAGAAGGGGACACGAAGGTGGCCTAAGGACAAGGGGAGGAGGTAAGCATTGTGATGTGGCAACCATGGATAGGAGGTTATAAGTGGAATTAGCCATTTTTCATGAGATTATAAATAGCAACTCCATGCTCTCATTTTCATTTTCTTCTCAAATTCTACCTCCTATTCTCATGACCATACCTTCCTCTAAACTACTCCAAATAAATAAATAAATTTTTTTGAAGTCAAGAAAATTGAGTTGGCTACAATTTTCATTCACGCTATTTCTTCAATTTCCATGTATTAGTGGGTCAAAAATTCATTTCTTTGTAGAGTGTTTTTGGATCTAGATTTCAATTTTGAACTGAGTAATTATATTTTATAAATGATAGAGAAGAGAATTTCTAATAACTTCTCCAACTTCCGATAGTAAATAGCCAAAAATCCATGAGAAGATGACTAAATTCTAGGTTTTTTAGTTAGTTTTAGGCGAGTTAAAGCTCACACCTTTAAAGTTTTTAACTTTAATTATTGCTTGTTTTGATTGACAAATATAGTACTCGTTGCGATGAAATGGGTGTTTTTTTGATGTGTAATAGTGTGCTTGGATATGATGTATATAGATTTGGAAATGAAGTTAAAAATCTAAAATTAGTAAGAAAAATTAGTAAAAGTTTTCTAAATTAAGACCTTGGTTTATATCGAGATGTTATGTCATGTACATTTGCTTGGAATCATGTGTGCAATGGTCTAAGCTAAGAAAGTTAGCGATAAAGTGGTTAGTCGTGACATAGAAATCTCTTGGTTTAGTAACTTGTTTACTTAAGGATTTGTCGAGAAAATTTATTAAGTTTTTAAACTTGAGTTTATGTTTTCAAAAAGTTAATGTAAGTTTATAAAAGTAAGTAAAAACGATTAGTAAAGGTTTTGGAAAGTGATTTGAATTATAAAGCAAGTTTTGGAAATTACAGGTCCGATAGCTATAGTCGCTATAAATGCAGTTCGTGAAAAATGAATTCTTTTGAATTTAAAATATTTTAACTTGAGTATCTTTCTAGAAAGTGTTTTCAAAACTTATTAATTTTTTTTAAAAGTGATTATTGTTAATTATTTATTTATTTGATTAATGATTATTTAATTAATTAGTTAAGGTAATTAGCACCTAATCATTTGTTAATAAAGGTAAGTAGTACTTAATTATTAATTAAGTTAATTATAATTAGTTAATTAATTAAAGATTTTTTATTAATTGATAATTTATTTAAGGATTAATTTTTGTTTAATTATTAATCAATGATTATTTATTTATTAAATAAAGGGTTTAATTAGTTACTAATTAAGCTAAGATTTAATTAAAACTTAATTAAAATATTTTTTTTAATGAAGGTTTAATTATTATTTAAGTTTTAATTAAGTATTATTTAATTATTAATTGAGATTAATTAATAGATAATGATTTATTTAAAGATTGACTATTTTAGATAATATTTAATTATTATTTAATTATTTAATTAATAGTTAATTATTACTTAATTATTAATTAAAGATTTAATTATTAAATAAAGAGTTTAAATGATACTTAATTATTAAATAAAAGTTGTAGAGTTTAAACCTGCTTTATTTCTAAAAGATCGGCTTTGTTTTGAAAGCAAACTCTCTTTTAAAGGATATTTTATCTAAGGGATTTTCTTTATCGATTACCTTTAAGCAACCTGTAACAACCCGTAAATTTTAACGATTTTTAATAACGTAATTAATTGAAATTTTCATGAAAATAAATAATTAAAATTTAGCAATGAAAATTTAATATTTGATGTGCGTCTATTTAAACGTAGCAAATGGCAGATTTTCATCAGAAAATATGAAAATTAGTTATGTTGTGTAATTTTCAATTTCAATTTAAAATCAGTTAATTTGATGGAAATTAAATATTTTTGAAATCTGAATATTTTATATAAGAAAATTGTAAATCGTTTTCTGAGTGAGACGTCATATTTCGTTTCGTCGAATTTGGATTGCTCTAGCTCCGTTTATCTTATTTTCCGCTAATTAACAGCATTTTGGCAGCGAATATCGACTTTTGATAGGATGGTCATATCATTGATATCTATTTACCATTCTGTTCATCTCGTCGTGTTGATCTCCGCAGTATATTCATTTGTGCATTTTGGTGTCCGGAACGCGGCGAAATCGACAAAACGATTTTCCGTATCTATTTCGCATTTGGGACTTTTGGATTTCCTTTGTCTTTTCAGTTATCCAACGTGTATAAATCAGTAGTCGTTAGCTGTGAATAATTTCTGAAATCCAACTACTGACTTTCACTATTCCCATTGCAATATATTATTTCAGTTCGTCCTTTCAATCTCCACTTCTTCCTCTCTGCTTTTGACCACCAACCGAACCCAAGCCCACCTCTGACCGACAGCACCTACATGTCCTTCTCTTCCACCACGCGTCTCCTCCCCTTCTTTTCTTCTCCCATGTTCATGCTTTAGAAATAATATATATATAGGTTAATATATATAAAGTTAGATTTGTTAGAAACCTGTTATATATTTCAAGGTATATACATATATAATATATGTTTAAAGTATTTTCAAACTTAAATTAATATTTTAAAATAGATTTTGTAATAGCTTTAATATATATATATGTTATGTTTAATTGAAGAATTTTAAAAAAAATTGGTTTTTAATATTGATTTGAAGAAGATTATATATATATATATAATATGAAAATTTTATTTTAAATATGTGTTTTTAAATTGAATATTGATTTTAAGAAAATAATAATATAATATAGATATCGTATTATATCAAGCTGATTTTGATTTGTTTTCATCGATTCTAAGCTACAACTTTGCTCGTCTAATTCATGTTTATTATGCCGTGCTTTGGAATTTGTGCTTGGATTCATTGCATCTTGTTCTTGGTATTTCTCTAGCCAGGAAAGGTGAGCGATCACTCACGATTAACATTCTTATATTTAATATATTTAATTCACATGAAATGATGATTGAAATGTATTGTTAAAACTTAATTTGTTAGTAATTTAATTGTTGAATATTGTATGTTATTAACTGTTCACCTATGATTGATATATGACACCATAACATGTTGTAAATATATTTAAATTGTTATTTATGATATATGTAGTAATTGATATGTTATGCTAATTTATGCTGTTATTATATTGTTCTCACTCTGCAAGTTCCCTGATAGTTTAGGAAATCCTTATGGGTTGAAATGATACATATCCGAACGATATTATAGATTAGGGAAAGTCGTTTATGGGTTGAAATGATAAAACCAAGCGATTTTGTTGATTTTTGGAATTTTGGGATTGCGGGTTGAAATGATATATACCTGTAAAATATTAAATTTAAATTGCGGATTGAAATGATAAATATCCGTATCACTTGACCATAGGATAGAAAACTATATTCGGACACCGTTGGTCTATTTTTAAATGATTTCCGAAATTTTGAGAAAGGAGAAATATATGGGCTTTTAAGAAATATTGACCTTTAAATATAATACAAAGATTTTATTTTAATATATGAGTAAAAATTTAGATTTTAAATTATATACCTGAAATTTTAAATTTATAAGTTGTTAGCACCAGAATTAGTCACTAACACCCTTGAATAGAGTTATGTAGAGAGATTAATGAAGAAAGTAAATTTAAAAAAGATAAGCTGGACTTCCTTCGTGGGCCCAGAAACAAAGTACTTCAGCCCATAGTACGTGACTCTTATGCACCGAGCCAGGAATGCCGAATGGCAGTTGCCGAGCGAGGAATGCTGGTCGAGAATGGCTTGGTCGATCATCAAGTGACCCGAGGTAAACCCTTAGGAGAACCGAACCAGCTAGTAAGTTGACTCGGAGCGAAGTCATACCAAACGAGGTAGCTATGCCGAGCCAGGTGTTCATGCCGAACCAGTGAATACCGATCGGTGAATTAAGGACAAAAGGTACCTAGGCCGAACGAGATGTTCCTACCGAATGACATTCGAATGCCGAGCGAGGCATTTAATGCCGAGCGGCATTCGAATGCCGAGAGAGGCATTTATGCCGTACGAAGTATCTATGCCGAGCGAGGTTAGTACTCCGGGCGAGGCTCTTAGGCCGAGCGGCATGCCTATGCCGAGCGAGGCCCTTAATGGTGAGCGAGGGGTAAATGCCGAGCGACTTGATCTGGCCAAGTGCTTGTGGTCGAATGAGGGATGCCGAACGGTGGCACTCAGGTCAATAACTGGTAGGGGTGGGCACGGTCGGTTAACCGATCCAATCGGTTAAAATTTTCGGTTAACCGTTAAAAGAGGAACGGTTCGGTTAACCGGTTTCGGTTAATTTCGGTTCTGGTCTACCGACCGAACCGGTTAAAATTAACTGCGGTTAACCGGTTAATTTAACCGGTTAACCGTTTTAATTAAACGGTTAATATTTGTCGGTTAACCGTTTAATTTAACTGGTTAAATAAACTGGTTAACCGACCAAACATCATATATACATTCAAATAGTAATAATAACATATTTTGTCTTCATTTCATAAATCACAAGCACTACAGACATACCATCACACACATACATCACAGACACAGTGAGCAAATTGCAACTACAATTCAATTAATGGTACATTCAGTTCATACTTCACTTCTGTTCTCACTCACAGTTCATACCTTACATTACAATACAAGCGTTAATTACAGTGATTACATTAGCAATTCAATCCAAAGTCCGAAGAGATAATAAGAATACATTAATACAAAGACTACAAAATCAACTCCCAGTCTATATTCTCAAACTTCAGTCTCCACTTTCCATTCTCCAAGTCTGTTTAAACAAAAATAAACAAAATAATTTAGCAATATAACTGTAAAGTGTAAACCTGTTATGCAAAAAAGTAACTGAAGAATACACGTTCACATGAATAGCAAACTAGTCGCATGAATAAGGTATCGACAAAAGTAGTAAAATTGTGTCGATAAGTTATCCTGATTTGGGTTTAATGGCCTAAATAAATAAAATGGTTATCATCTTCTATAAATGAAATCAAATTATATGATAACTTTTCATGTTTAAAATTTTAGCATCTTGATAGACATTTACAAGTATTATATTAGACAACACTTTCATTCTACGCACCAATACATAATTTCATACAGCTTTGTAAACATATTGGAATTATTATATAGATCAGAATGAGCTTAGTAAGTTCGGGTAAGTAGTGGATATGTGTTCATAAAAGCTCAACTGATATAGACAGATTTAAAATAATATTGACAATCTAAATTTGACAGAAAAAGTGTCGCCAAAGTTAGATGACAAAATACACCAACACCAACTCATCAACGACATGTGACTGCAGTAATGAGCAAGTACAACTTGCTCAAATAAACTTAGTAACCAGACTACAGTAATGACTGCAATAACCGAGGTTCAGTGGATTGATGTCAGAGCAACAGGGAAGTAAATTATAGTCGGACTAAAAAAACCAGAATGCCAAACACATGAATTTAGTAAAATATGAAAATAACCATGAGTACGAAGAAGATACCTGCAACATTAATATTTTCCATAATGTAAAGGACATTGTCTTCAATGATTCTCCTTTCTTCTCATAATCTAGTATGTAGTCAATTGCACAGTGCACACTTTAGACATGCATTATCGGTTGCCTTTGACATGCATATCTTTCAGTGTAAAAATGACCATAAGAGGAATCTAGATAGGAGAAACTGTAAAATATATGACAGTAATTCATGTATTCACTGTGAAATGGTATAGATATACTTAAGCATAGATTTATGGTGTATTACTGAAATGTAAGGTATATGATAATAATATTGAAATGAAAGATATATGGTGTATTACCGCAACTGAAAGCATTAGCACAAAAATTGAACTGAGTTGTTCAGTTTTCATCATGTAACTTATTTTATCAACTATTGAACCATCAGGTGAGCACCCCATGATATTCATTGTATATTTATGATACATTTTAGAACATATAAACTGTTAAAAGACTCAAAACTGAAGGCACCATATTAAATATATTTCAAAACATATGAACTGAGAACATATAAACTATCGAAACATATGTACTAAGAAACATGGCTTACTTTTACTTTTAAGAAACTCATTCATTTTCCTTATTTTAGTAGCTCTGGGTCCGATCCTATGAACATGATTCATGTACGTTACCTATTTTTATTCTTACAAACTAGTAGAAATACCAATAACTACTAGTTCAAATGATATCTGACCTAATCCAAGAGGATCAAAGCCAAAATCTCCAGGCAGACTGCAGAATTAGCAATGAACGAATTAAACAGTAACACATGAAATGTCTACTAATCAAAATAATAAGTGTAAAATAAGACATGCTTTATAAGAAGTTTATGAACAGTTCATTGTCTAAGTACAAGGAAAAAAAGCAAAAGTACCTGCCATCAAGCCATTCAGGAGGAGAGCTGCCAGGGAACCAGAGAGGTCTATCAGGAGGCAGAGGCTGACAAACACTTGATACTCCTTTCCCTGCTTTAATGCGGGTTTCACTTGGCTTCCCACTAACTATTTTATTATGCGTCCGTATTGATTTAGCAGCCACAACCCTGTACAGATAAAACTGTTAATTTCTTACTCGTTTTTTTAAAAAAAAAATCTGTTTGATGGTAATCATGTAACTAACTGAGAGGTTGTGGGCATGTACATCAAGATTGTATTCGTAAAATATGTAGTTCAATTAGATTATCGTTCTGACTTCAGACAAATGTTTCGATAAAATAACAAGCAGAACCGAACAAACCTGGCTTCATATAAATAATTATAACCGCATATAAAAACTCATCATATATACACTTATTTTCGGAAAACGACAGATGCACATTATTAATAGAAGCCAATATCAGCAATTTTGTATCCAATCACTCAAATGCACCAGTGGAGTAGATCTTTATTCAAACTATTATGATTTTACTTATCAACTTTGCTGTTATACTTTTTTTTTCAAGGACAAATACAAGTAGGATGATGCACAATACTCTAATAAAGCTAATGGTAAATATACAACCAGAAATAGATATTGGAAGCAATATTGTCAAAAATAATCTACTAGAACCAATTTTGCAAAATTTGTTTTCTTGCTATCACTGATTATTGAACTAGTCTAAATCGAATAAAAGCAAATAACTATCAATTAGCAACTAGAATAGCAAATTAGCAATCTGAATAACAGCAAATAACTCACATGCTTTCTTTTTCTCGTCATCCTCGATGGATTCGTTGGCGTTGTCGTGTATGTCTGCAGTAGTCGAACTTGAATTCGAACTCGAAGAGCAATCGCAGTGGCCGTAGATGACGAGATGGCACATGCGCTCGAATGATTGGGATTTGGGAGGCCGAGGCTTCGACTAACTTTTACAGATCTAGGGTTTTCTATTTTCTATTTTGAAATGAAATACTGAAGTGCGGGCACGAGACTACTCAACTAGGGCACGGGACGGGTAGTGGGTATACAATTGGGCAGTGGGCTGGACTCTGGGCTGGGCACGAGACCAAATATATTAAAAAATAGAAATGGTCGGTTAATGGTTAACCGACCGACCTAATTTTCGTTAACCGTTAACCGAACCGAAAATATTCGGTTAAGGTCGGTCGGTTAACCAATGAAGTCGGTTAATCGATTTTAGCGGTTAAGTCGGTTCGGTAGTGGTCGGTTAAGTCGATTAAGTCGGTTAAATCGGTTAAATGCCCACCCCTAATAACTGGTACCTTGTTCCCAAGACAAGTTACTGGGTAACATCTGCCCCCCAAAGCGTATTGTGTGAACCAGCATGATGCGCTTTGAACCACGAGCAATCCATTTTTCTCCTTTTAGCCCTTGCTCTGACTTCTCAATGGTGGATTCTTACGATCTCCTGAATGCTGAGCGAGGCCTGAATGTCGAGCGGAGCCTGAATGCCGAGCGAGCCCTTAATGCCGAGCGGGGCCTGAATGCCGAGCGATCATCGAGAGATCTCGATCGGTTCCACTGGTTGATGCCTGTTCACCTCCCCTCTTTCCTGTATAAGCCAATACTTCTCCTTTTTCTCCTTTTTACTTTTACTTCCCTTCTATAAGACTTTCGACTTCGTCTTTCTCCAAACTCCTGCTAACACCTCAACCTTCCCTTTCTTCCCGAGTCCAGTACGTTGCCTCACAACCTCTCCCAACAACGAACCTGAACGAGTTTCAATTCCAAATCCAGCATTTCCTTAAGCTTCGAGCCATTTCCTTAGATATGAATTTTTCACTTATTCGACTCTCCCGATTAAGGTTTTTGTACGAGACTCGAATTCATAACTTTCTTTCAAACTACAAACAGTAGAGGTTGTCTAGATGAGGAAGATGAATTTTAGGTTTAAACATGCCTTAGGGCTAGATGGAGAGGAGGAAGGAAGAGGATGCTGGAGGCTGTTAGGACATTGGTTCCTGTTGGATTGTCGAGTGAGGGAAGAGGAAGTGTGGTTGGCTCAGTAGGAATTAGCGAGATTAGGAAGTGTTGGTGGGTCGTGGTGTACGAGTAGGAGTGATGTTCGACCGGCTATGCAGAAAGGTGTTTAGCTTACTCGAAGAAGTGAGTTGGGGTGGAACGTTCGGCTGTGGCTCGGTATCGTCTGTTACGAAGGAGAGTGTAGGATATAGTCTCTCGAGTGTTGTGTTATGGCCTGGTTAAAGACCAAGGACTCGGTCCGGTATGCCGAACGATTGTGGCTCGGTATGACTCCCGCGTGCCGAACGGTGAAGAGAGAGTGTAGGAGAGAAGTGTAAGTCGGGTTCAGCGTGCCAAGTGGATGCGGCTTGGTGTCGAGGCTTTTGAGTGTCGCTCGGCATTGAGTCTCGCAGTAGGCAACAACAGTCGAAACCATCCCAACTCGAACATAGTTCATGTCGACTTTATTCATTTCCTATGCCTAAACATGTGACAAAAAACAAGGACAAGGACTTAAGCAAACAAGCATATCGAACTAATTCGGACTGATAACTTCCCAGCTTTAACAACTATAATCCTGAGTTTAACTCGATTAAAACAAATAATAGCCTTCAACATACAATGCCAATGCCGAGTTCAAAATTGAAACCATCACACAACAGGCTATCGGAGACGGTTAGCGATGACGGTCTTCGAAAATGACAGTCCAAAGCTTAACTTTATTTTATCAGCTTCATGACTTTAAATTCTTTTATGCTTATACTCGAACAATTGCACTAGTCCACACACCACACGGAGGGAGAACTTTTGTCGTTATGTCTAATATTGATTGTCTTTCAAGTATAGTTCAAACAGGTGTTTAATCAAACTCAACATTCATTGAAGATGTCTAGAAAGTCAAGCTCCGCCACAGTTTTAGATAAACCCGGGCCGAGCTCTCAACAGGAAGTGGTTGGAACTTCAAAATCCATCGACGCTTCCTGTACAAGATATTTCGAGTCCCACGATCACATCTGTTGACCTGGCTCCCGATGCCCTAGATGTCGCGATCTTTCTAGACAATCCGTTTGATTCTCAAGCTTCGAGAATTAATGAAAGCACCCTTCGCCGATTATGCTCGATACATGGAATTCCTTTTGACGATGTACTGGTCCCATAAGGGCAAGATCGTCCCCACCTGCCCCCGGCCGAATATACTTCCTGCAACAAATTTATGTGCTAGGTTGGTAGCGTGCCACCATTCAACTCTTTCCTTCGCGATGTGTTGCAATATATTGAGATCGCCCCAGTGCAGTTACATCCCAATAGTCATGCGTTTTTATATGGCACATGCATTCTCTTCATGGGCATTTTATTCAGACTCCCGACTCCTAGCAATATCCGCTACATTTACCATTTCAAGAGGCGGTCTGACAGCCCATCCTTCGTATTCCTCGAGCCACATAGCAAGTACCAAATCCTCACAGGGGCGTGGAGCAAATTCGCCCAATATAAGCAAGAGTGGTTTTACGTGCGCTGCCCCCTGGTTTCGCGAGGAGATGGCTGGAAGGGAGTAAGTTCCTTTTCTAGACCAATAGTCGTACGAGTCAGGAAGTGCATTCTTTCTAAACCTTTTCTCGATTTTCTACAGGTATCAGCCCGCGTCTCGAAGGCTCGGGGTACTCTGAGCCAGTCGAAGCTATTCGAGTTGTCGCCACGGGAGACAGGGACATCAAATCCATCATTTCCAATGAATCACTCTTGAAATTTGGGCTGCTGGAAGAAGGTCGCCGAATAAGTCTTCCTCACAGTGCCACTTCAACTGGACCTGCCTTGGATAAAGGCAAAAGGCAAGCTGGGCCTTCGTCACATGGTGCCCCTGATACACCTGAGGAGGGAAAGATTAAAGAAACTAAGGTGTCCGAAGCATCGGGTGTGAATGTTAGTCCCACTCTGGAACCGATGGTTAAAGTACACGATATTGAAGTAACTCCTCCTCCTTCAAAGGGAGAGAAGAAACTGGCTTACAAATTAAGGAAAATGATAGTGGGCGGAACCTCAAAGGTCACAATCATTCTAGTAGAGAGAGAGAGAGCCTTCTCCTCAACATTTAGAGAGTTCATTGAAAGGCTTGTCTGACCTTACAATTCCTGATGATTTACTTAACTACGGTTTCGACGACCTGGAAGCCATAAAACTTCATTCGCCGGTGAAAGGCAGTAATGGCGTTCAAGGCCATCACCAAGGAGAAAGAACTTCAATAAGTAGAGCTAAAGAAACTGGTCCGTTGGGGAGAAACACTAGGACACACACGAACACTCGCACTTCACCTCGCACTTAAACTTTAGCCGTTATGCCATTTTTGCTAACTTGTCATCACTTAACTTATGCGCAGGTGATATGGGACGCACTCACAGATTCGACCGCCTTCGTGGCTCTTCCATTTTCCATACTTCCGACCGAGACTCTAGATATGGCAAACGCCGAGATAGAGGTGATGACAGCGACAGAGATTATCGCTCTCGAGATTCTTCTTCTCGAAGGAAAATTCACATTCACTCATCGTACTCAAATGATCCCCCACCTCCACTGGATCAAGGCAGGGAGAAATCAGGTCAAAGGGGACCACCATCTGAAACTCCTCGCGACCAACACTCGGGTTCCTCAAGTACTAGGTAGTCCCAGGAGGTTCATAAGAAGTCTGTAGTTTCGACAAAGCAAACCTCCTCTACTCCTGCACCTGATCCGTCGATAGCGGAGAAACTTGTCGAGCTTAAAGCGACATTCCCAAAAATATGTTTTGACGGACTAAAATTTCTTCCAGCCATCCATCCTATTCCGGGGAATGTTAAGCAGAGTTCCCTTGCTTGCACCAATGATGTTTTTGTCCAACACGACGCATTTGTTCACTTGGTAGAAAAAGTTTCTGAAGTTTCTATGGAACGCCAACATGAAATCGATCGTCTGAAGCTCGAGGCCATCCATGACAAAGACATCATTAGGGCCCAAGATAAAGAGCTTTGCACCTATAAATCTAATCTTGAGGCCGCCCAGAAGAATGCTAAAGATACTGCAGAGGCAGTCGGTCGCCTGGAGGCCACACACAAAAAGGAGATCGATGAAGCTATCCAACGCTGTGGCGCTTTATCTTTAGAGAAAGACTCCGTTCAAATGGATAGAGAAGCATTCGCTCAACGAGTCAAAAAGCTGGAAGGGCTATTTCTCAAAGAGAAAAAAGAAAATGTTGCTGCTCAAGAGGAGTCGCAACATTACTGCGACGAGATTGTCGCTACACGACTCCTGAAGACAAAGCTCGATGAAGAACTCTCTAAGGCTGAGACGCTGAAGGATGAAGCTCGCAAAGAGGGTAAAAGAATAGGGTTTACGGAGATGGACTCTCGCCTTGAGGTGGCCGCCGAAGCTGGTAGGGAGGAGATCAAATGCCAATTCGATCCGCTTATAGCCGAGTACAATGCTCGAGTCCTCATGCATCGTGACTTAACATTCCTCGGCGAGGGTTACCTCAAATCTTTGGCCGAAGCATGGGAGACTTTGATAAGGATCAAAAAGTCTAAGTCGGGGTCTGAAGAGGTTGACGAAGAAGCTTTAGAGAAGGAATTTCTCCGGGGGAATGAGCCTTCAGACTTGTCTGCAGCGAAGGCTCTCTACAGCAGAGACTCCTCCTCACCGAAAGGAAAGAATGACATTGCCGGCCCGTCCGGAGCCGAGTCTACAGTTCCTCCCCATACTCAACCGACTAATCGCCTACCACTTGACCCCTTCAAAAAAAAACATTGGCTACGACCCAGAAGATCCTGGTCTTGGTATTCATGTTCTATCTCCTATCCCAGAAGGCGAAACTCCCCAAACAATTGAGAGTCAACCAGAGACGGGTACATAACTTTTCCTTCAAAGTCCAAAGGGTCTTTGCTTTCAGCAAGCGATAAATGTATTCTAACACTTGTTTCTTATGATTCCGCGTAGGTCATCCCGATCCTGTACCTACTCCAATAAACGATGCCGCCACGAAGAAGGAGGAGAAAACGGGAGAAACAACTCAAGCGGAAGAGACTCCCGGACCTGACGCTAAAGTGATTGAGGCGCTTGACGAAGACAAATCCGACGATTTGTCGCCCGTCGAGGAACATTACAAAGTGGAAATTACTGGCGCCTCCAAACACACCTCAAAGCTGAGCATGAAGGAATAGGTCATTGAAGAGGGGAGAAAGAAAGCCGAAATTAAGGCCGAGCCTCAAGTGGTAGAACTCAACGACCCACTGAACAGGCCTTTGAAGATTATTCTTCCAGGTGGGACCAGGCTGTTAGGAGTTCCTCCTTCCTCTAACTCCCTTTCTCTAGCGAGAAAAACGTCCAAGAGAAAATGCATGGCGGAGGAGTCGTCTGAGAAATCGAAGAAGGAGAAAAAACCAAAGAAGTAGCTATCATGCTCGTTCCATGAGGATCAGCCTGGATTATGTAATTATTTTTATCTATTTTCATAGATGTCGTAGATAGACTTTTTTCCCCGAGTTTGAGAGAAGTTGTAGTAGGACTTCATTTTGAATTAGTGAATAAAACTTTTTTCTTTGTCTTTTCAAATGACTTTTGTTGTTCAGCTTACTATATAACTCGTAGTCGAAATCCGAAATCTTGTGAGTTACATAAACCCTAGTTCACTTCCATATGACTCGGAGATTTTTTTGGATCGCTTATACTCTGATCCGTACTTTGGGGACTCAGAGTATTCCAGTCCGCGCTCAGGGGACTTTGGAGATTTCCAAGTTGTTTATACTCTAGTCCGCACTCCGTAGACTCGGAGTACTCCAGTCCGTGCTCATGGGACTTGGAGATTTTTTAATAGTTTATACTCTAGCCCGCACTCTGGGGACTCAGAGTACTCTAGTCCGCACTCTGGGGACTTAGAGATTTTTTAGTCGTTTATACTCTAGCCCGTGCTCTAGGGACTCAGAGTACTCTAGTCCGCACTCTAGGGACTTAGAGATTTTTTAGTCATTTATACTCTAGCCTACGCTCTGGGGACTCAGAGTACACTACACCACAAAAGGCTTTTAACAGCGTTTGATAAACGCTGTAATATGATACAACAGCGTTATTACAAACGCTGTATAACGACATGCTGTCGTATATACATAACTTACAACAGCTTTTATATAAACGCTGTTGAAACATCTCTGTGACAGCGTTTATTACGAGCTGTCAATAATCTTTTTACAGCGTTTTCAGACATGCTGTATTATGTTTCAACAGCGTTTATAATTTAGTTGTCGAAGATGTTCAAATTCTACTTTAACTGTTTACAACAGCTTTTTCTAAACGCTGTTACTGAATCATCAACAATTTCGACGGCATGTTAAAAACGCTGTGATTGAATCATCAACTATTTCGACAGCATGTAATAAACGCTGTTATTGACAGTTTCAAGATAATTACAGCATGAATTAAACGCTGTTGTTTCTTCATTGACAGCATTAAAATAGATGTTGCCTTCTATTTATATGATTTTTACAGCATTAACATTCCACTATATTTGCATATTCCAGAACTACATTTTGAGTATAATCAAGCAACCAGTATATATAACATGTTTTAATGAATAATAATCTGTTAAATAAACTAACTAAAACAATATTAATATACAAAAAACATCTATAAATCAAGTTTCAATAATATCCATAAACAAAAATAACACAGTAGACCAAGTTATCAAGCAACCAGTATAATCAAGTAATACATACAAGTATACTAACCAAAATATAGTTCTGGCATCAAAAATTACTTCGAATCCATAACTTGTTGCCGCATGTAAGATATCCACCTACCTATAGAGTAAAAGTTCAAAAGTTAGCAAAATAAATCAAAAATACAATTAATACAACAGTAACATGAAATGCAGTATGGAACAAAGGAAGTGCTGAAACCAAACGAACTATCTGATACAAAAGTGTTGAAACAATGGTAACATTAAATGCATTTTCGAAAGGAGAACTGAAGAGCTGAGCATGTTTAGAGTAAGAGATTGCTATACAAGTTGCGGTGCATGGCACTGGAGCAGGATGACAGTGTGCAACCATATTTCCCACTTGCATGTAAAAATTAATCTAAAGCTAGTATGTTTCCCACTTGAATGTAAAAATTAAAGCTAGTACTTTTCCCACTTGAATGTAAAAATTAATCTAAAGCTAGTACTTTTCCCACTTGTATGTAAAAAACATTAGATGCTTTTAGAATTTGCAAATCAATGGTAGAAATATAACATATGTAGATGCTTAGTAAATTTTCATAAAACATGGTTAATTTTCAAAAATAAAAATAGTTGGCTTAGATTATTTTTATAAACTAAGTTAATTTTAATTTTTAAATTTTAGTTAATTTTTATAAACTTAGTTAACTTGGTTAATTTTTATAAAATTAGTTAATTTTAATAGCCATGGTTAACTTTTATAAACTCAGTTAACTAATTTAATTTTTTATACAACTTAGTCAACTTTTATAAAACCTTGTTGATTTTCATAAAACATAATTAAATAAGTTACTTTGTTTTTGAGCTTGATTAGTTTTTATTAAACTTAGTTAACTTAGTTAAATTTTTGCAGAACTTAGTTAAATTAGTTAACTTTTATAAGACTTAATTAATTTTTATAAACTTAGTTAATTTTTATTAGACTTGGTTAATTTTTATAAACTTAGTTATAGTTAATTTTTTAAAATTTAATTAACTTAACTAATTTTTTTAAAATTTAATTAACTTAATTAATTTTTTATAAAATTTAGTTACATTTTATAAACTCGGTTAATTTTCGTAAAACTTAGTCTATTTTAGTGGAGGATAAGTATAAAGGATCCAATTAGCAAGAGCAATTTACAGTGATTCTGATGTGTATTTGTTAGATGATCCTTTTCGAGCAATTGTTGCTCCTTCAGGAGCGCATCTCTTTAAATATTTTTTTATAAGGCTAAAATAACACACAAACACTTTGCATATATTTGTTATTTTGTCAATAATGAAAAACTTTACTTTGTCCTTAATCGTATAACTTATTTCCAAAAAGATTAGGCTACCCTATCATCACCCGTGTTTCATTCTTAAATATTTCCCACAATCTCTGATGTAGTTTTGTGAATAGATCATTTTTACAAATCATGTAATTTAATCAATTTTAGGTTAGTTTAGTAGGACATACCCTTATCTGACATTGTTAGCAAAAAAAAGCATAAATAAAGATTTTTAAATTGAATTCTATGATGCTTTATTAGATTAATCCTAATAGAAGTTTGAGATCAATGATCAACTATATTCCTCATACTAAACTTGGATGTTACATGTGCAATACTGAGTTTATCTCAGTTGTCTATACACATTATGCATGTAACATTTAACAATATATACATAATTGATTTCTAAACCTGATATTTATGTAAAGAAATTAATTTCTATATGCATCTACCTTGTGTAGGAATGCCTAATACACCTCTTGCCTTCAAAAACAGTCATATACACAACTCATCAACTCGAATTCTTGAGTGCAGTAGACCTTATTCAAGCAATATTCATAGAAAGTTCAATTAAGTAAATTAGCCGACCTTGGTATACCAGCATTTAAGAATTAGTTGCAAGTTATATTAATATCCAACATTGATTAGAAGCATTTTCTTCACGTCATACACACCAAAATGAATATGGCTGAAAACTAAAAATGAACAAATTTTCCTACAGTAGATATAAGAAAATACAGTAGATTTAAGAAACTAGCAAGGATTCGTTACTGTATGAACTTGATATTCCTGATAGCTTTGTTGAAAAAAATTACCATCATAATATAACTCTATTGTTACAAAATTAAACCATATCATAGCATAGGCATAAACATGATGCAATGGCACAAATGATAAAATGAGAAACTAATACTTATTATCTTGAAACAAATAAATTGTACATAAAAAATTTGAGTTCTAATAAGAGGACAGATAAGATATACATACCTTACTGACAGGACAACCTTGATGAGTTTCATAAGTGCCTTCTCTTGCCGCAATTTCTGAAGAAGCTTTTATAGCATGATAATATATTGTCTCAAAAATATCTCTATTTAGCTATTGAGCCTGAACAAACAGTTGAATAGTTAACGGATGAGGCACAAAGGAAAAAAATTATTCATACAAGTTAAAGACAACCAAATACCTCTTCCGAATCAAAAGGCATACCTAGCAACATAAATGCAGCTGCCAAGCCTCGTACACCTAAACCAATTGGTCTATGCCTCATATTTGACCTCCTGCTCGTCTCAACTAGGTAATAATTAACATCAATTATCTTGTTGAGGTTTGCAGTAACAATTGCTGTTATTTGTCAAAATTATGAGCATATTCAGCAACACTTGACACATAATTACAAAAATAACTAATTATGCATATTAAAATAATATTCTAACCTCAGCTAGCTTGTCAAAATCAAAATATCTATTCTTTGATCCAATGCTTCCAACCAATTTAGATGGATGAGATTCCAATGGAACAATTTGAAAATTCATAATTTTGTTTATAGTTAGCATGTAAGAAGCTAGTACACAAAGAAGTGTATTATTTGATGTAAGTAGTAGTACCTTCTCTCTAACAAATCTTGCTAGAGCTATTGAAGCCAAATTGCACACAGCAGTTTCATCAGGGCTAATTGAGGCCAAGAATAAAAGCAAGCTGCATATGGTTGAAAAGTCATGGCTTCAATTATTCCTATAAAATTTAATTTAACAAATGAAATGTTTAGAGCATTTAAATTAAAATCTAGCAAATCAACCCCTTCAGGTCAATCATACAATCGAAGGAATATAGAGAAATTGAGAAAAGAGAAGAAGAAGAACCAGTTTTACAATGCTTCACGTCATACATAAATTAGTTTGCATTAAGTGCAAAAGGGAGTTTGCATTGACAAACTACAGTTTCTGTAATATCACGACCAAAAAGATTTACCTACACCATCTGCATGGTAGTATAGCCATTGTGCATAGGTTATACATGATGCAATATGATCAACTAATGATTACTGCTGGTAAATATGATATGATTGCGCCACAAGGAAAAACATGAGTAACAACACAAATTGCAAATATCCTTTTCATGAGAAGATGTATATCATTGAATATAGATTATGTGTAAGTATATATTATGCTAAGATATATGAATATGTTTCAGCACAGTATATATCCTTTACTATATGACTAGAGACAGTCCAATTAATCAAAAAATACTTGATATTACTTTTGTTTGGATCAGTACAAAAGATATTTCACCTGGTATGTATGCAATTTGTATGACACAACTTATTCCTTCTCTATCCACGCAACCCAAAAAAGGATCGAAAAAAATGATTTTTGATTCTAGATTCAAATAAATCATGTGGCAAGGATATTAATTTGTGACAATGAAATAAGGTAGAAAAAGGATTCACCGTTTTATATTATAGTATACCAGCTTAAACATCCCTCTTAGTTTATGCTTATCAAAATTAAGTGCATTTTATTTTGGTCAGACTTGAACGTTAACTGAAAAATTCATACAACATATGAATTAATAACTAAAGTATAGAACAGAGGGAACTCACCTTGAAACCAATGCTATTTAAGTCGAACTGCACCTTTTAGTTGCTCGACTGAATTAAAAAATTAACCCAAACAAAGAACATCAACATCTATAAATATAAAACCAAAAATTAACAGAGCACGGTATCCCTTTCCAGACTTTACAAAATAAGGTTTTGAATACTACTTTATGTTCCGAGCACATCAGCATGCAGAAGCGATGCACCTTTCCTCAGTTCATCCTTCGTCTTTACCTACAACAAAAGACAATCCAAGCAGGGAGACTAGTGCAAGAAAATCTAACTGAATGGAATGTATGTTAAAATCGAGATTATGAAAGTTTGGCATGGGTAAACAAAAGTAAGAACTTTAAAGTTAAAAAAAGCACCAAGAAGCCTTAATAAGGTGCCTATGATCATTCAGTGATCGCTGAAGTCAGGTAAGACTGCTTTAACATTAAAGAAAGAGACTGTTATCTCCTCTGAATAATAATAGTAAACTAATAATTATTCTGCTCTTAAGAGTGCAAATTTGGATTTTTTTTTCTCATTACATCAATTTGTGCATATGTGAACTAACAACTTCGAATTTCAAATTTGTGTCATATAGCAAATGGTATATGGAAACTACTATTGTACATTTTCAAATCCAATAGAATATTTTTACTTGTTAACCTATATAATATATTTATCGCTAGACTTTATTTTCTCTTCATTCAATTTAAAATGACAAATGAAAAAATATGCCAGGTACTTTCAAAATGCCTATAGTGGGATTGCTACCTTATTAGGACTTTCATATTTCACACATAGTTAATGATAAAAGCAGGTATGCATTTGCTGGTATTTGAAAATGTTATGCTTAACCAACTACCACCTAACATATCATGCGGTTCCTTCGCAATTAATAAATTCTTGCTTTACTTACATACAAGCTAGAGCGATTTCAGACAATTGCATGATTCATAGTCTGCTAGTGGATATAAGAAGAACTAGTAAACAACATGTTAAATTATTATATCAAACTATCTACTAGTTGAATGTGGAAACTAAAGCTAGGCATCAATTGCGCGTTGAGTAAAATGATCACAAGGAACTTGACGTTCTTTTAACTCCTTTCATAGTTAAATGTTACTAGCTTCGAGTAAAGAAACTTTATAATGAAGAATCTGAATCACATAGATAACTTGAACTCATGTAGGAAAGAAGCACAAACAAGAAATTATAAACACAATCAACATACTTGAAGTTCTTCAAAAGGACCTCCACCATGAGAAAAAAGAAGCTCAATCTGTAGGTGCTCTAACTGACTACTCAATCTTTGCATTTCAGAACTCACGGGATCACCATCAATCTACAAAGTAAGCGACATCAAAATTATCTATATAATCTATAATAATAATATGATAATGAGAATATTCAAAATATTTAATGATTATAAAGTGGCATAAAATTATTTTGTTTTCAAATGTTTCTGGCTTGGTTTGCATATTAGAGAGTATTTATTGTCTCTTTAGCATTAGTTCCTACATGACTAATGCAAGCTACACATCAAACATATAACAGCCATCAGCACGATATTAGTATCTACAAAGTACTATTTTTTTATTAGAACATGATAGTACAAATAAGAAGAATGCACAACTTACCAATCATTATTGTTTTGCTATTTCCCCTAAGAGAATCCTGCCATAAACAAAATTTATTGATAAATAAGCATCAAGACACATTAATTTGTATGAAACATAATATTAACAGTAACTAATTTTAACTAGTTTTTTATTATATAATACTAGTGGCTAATATACATGTGTTTTTTTTTAATAAGAACTACATAGCTGTCATTCATTTTCCATCATAAAACATCAGTACACTGTAAAAGAGTTTGCTTGCACTTTCAAATTTTTCCTCATATTAAATCAACAAAACTAAACCCACAACAAAACAAATAAATAAAACAAGGCATTCGTACATATTACCGACAATGTTTTTGCAACAACGCACTATTGATCCCTCTCGGAATTAGCGAAAACCTTTTGCAGAATCATGTTCTCTGCTGAACGAATGGCTTCTGTTGCTCCAGTAATTGTTACTTTCCTATCAGTAGTCCCGGGCATGAAATCTCCTCTATCGGAAATTTTGATTCTAGCACCACTAATCTGGGTAATCTCCATTATGTTTCTTCCAGCACGACCAACCACAGCCCCAATATGCTCATCTGCAACACCAATTATAACTGAATTGCTCTCTTGAGGACCAGCAGGTGATCGCCCCTTATTGTTTGGATATCTCGCTCCATAACCATTCGAACCATAATTTGGATTGTAAGCTGGAGAAGGCATACCATAACCACCAGGATAACCACCAGAAACTGCATATGTAAAAGGTGAGTTTAGTGATTGTGGATAATGAGAATCTTCAAGTAGCTTTGACAGAATGTGAGATATTGCACTCATCTGTTGATCAAAGGTCCCCATCACAGTCACAAGTCTGTCATTAACCCCGACATAGTTATGTTCTTGAGGTGATATCTTAATGTCAGCTTGTGATTCTTCAATTAACGACTTTATATTAGAACCTCCTTTTCCAATAATGCCACCACATGAGCTGTTTGGAACAACAAGCCTTACTTTTGATCTACTTTCAGCATCACTACTCTCTTCTGCCTCATTTACTAACTTTTCAAGTATCAATTCCATTGCTCTAAGTATCTCATACAGATATACCCACAGTTTAGTTTTAAGTGTGTTTAATAAAAAAATTAAAGCTTCTTGAAGCATATAAGTATCATTAGTAGAACAATTGATACATGAAACTGATTTGTAGAGAAAATGAAAAGCCTAAAATAAAATATAAATAAATCAACACGATATTTTTATATGCATACCTAGTTACCTTTTGCAAACTATACACAGTCTTCAATGTCATGTCAATCTAAACCTGAAATAAAACTTAAACCTTGGTGTATAAACTACACTCACTGAAATAATCAAATTCTAGAGGATGAAGAAACTATCAAATTCCTGATTGTGATAACTATTATATTAGAAGTATAAATTACCGAATCATCATCCAGATCTTAATGGCGATTGATACACTAGTGCTCCTAATGGCCATCTAAGCAGCCTTTCGCATGTTGTGGTGGTAGAATTGAAGTTGTTGTTGGACAGATGCCGGCGATGGCGATTTAGGGTTAAGCTTTGTATTTGGGGATATCGGGTTTAAAATTAAAGAATGAACATGAATAAAGTAAAATGTAAAACTAAGATTAGATTTTAAGATAAATGCATGAAGAATGAAATGCAGTATTGGGGATGAAGTATGAGGGTAAGAAGAAAAGGCGGCTAAAAAGAATTTTTATCACCCGCGTTAAAATTTCAGCTCTAACCTAAAATGTCAGCGTTTATTAATCAATCTTATTCCTTTAAAATACCATTAACTGCATTTTTTGTTGAAACGCTGACAAAAATTGCTGTCAAAAGTGAATTTTGTTGTAGTGGTACTCAATTCCGCACTCTGGGGACTTAGAGATTTTTTAGTCGTTTATACTCTAGCCCGCACTCTGGGGACTCAGAGTACTCTAGTTTGCACTCTGGGGACTTAGAGATTTTTAGTCGTTTTTACTCTAGCCCGCGCTCTGGGGACTCAGAGTACTCTATTTCGCACTCTGGGGACTTAGAGTTTTTTTAGTCGTTTATACTCTAGCCCACACTCTGGGGACTTAGAGTACTCAAGTCCGCACTCTTGGGACTTAGAGATTTTTTAGTCGTTTATACTCTAGTCTGCACTCTGGGGACTCAGAGTACTCTAGTCCGCACTCTAGGGACTTAGAGATTTTTTAGTCGTTTATACTCTAGCCCGCGCTCTGGGGACTCAGAGTACTCTAGTCCGCACTCTGGAGACTTAGAGATTTTTTAGTCGTTTATACTCTAGCCCGTGCTCTGGGGACTCAAAGTACTCTAGTCCGCACTCTGGGGACTTAAAGATTTTTTAGTCGTTTATACTCTAGTCCGCACTCTGGGGACTTAAAGATTTTTTAGTCGTTTATACTCTAGTCCGCACTCTGGGGACTCAGAGTACTCTAGTCCGCACTCTGGGGACTTAGAGATTTGGACTCAGAGTACTCTAGTTCGCACTCTGGGGACTTAGAGATTTTTAGTCGTTTATACTCTAGCATGCACTCTGGGGACTCAGAGTACTCTAGTCCGCACTCTAGGGACTTAGAGATTTTTTAAGTTTGGGTGTGTGTTCATACGCTAGATAGAATAACGCAATTTAATTTTTGTCGCAGAGTTGTACTATACGGAAACATCAATAGTTCATGGAAAAGATGGCTTCAAGCCTTTATTGATCATAACAAAGGGAAACAAACTGAATTGTCTTATTTCATGCCAAAAACTAGAAACAGCGAAATGAACATACACTGGAAATAATTGCAACTAAAATGCAAAAAGAAATTGACTAGGTATAATAACGACGCAAATGCTCGCTATTCCATGCGCGAGGGAGTGTCACGCCATCTATGGTCGCTAGCTTGAAAGTTCCTTCTCCAAGCCTCCGTTCGAAGACATACGGACCTTCCCATGTGGGATTCAAATGTGATGGGGTCGGAAAAACTCGCTTCAAAACGAGATCACCCGCATTGAAAGTTCTCGGTTGGACTTTTTCATTATAATACCGAGCAACTCGGTGCCTATGTGCAGCCGCTCTTAAATCAGCTTCTTCATGTTTTTCATCAACAAAGTCCAACGATTCCAATATGAGATTCTGATTCGTCTTGGGATCATAATGAGTTACCCGATGAGAGGGAACTTCAAGTTCCATGGGTATCACAGCTTTAGTGCCGTATGCCAAGGTGAATGGAGTATGGCCAGTCGCGGACTTGTGGGTGGTTCTGTAAGCCCAGAGCGCTGTCGGAAGCTCATCCACCCACTTGCCTCTAGCCTTTTCCAGTCGTTTCTTTAATATTAGCTTGATTATTTTATTTACGGCTTCCACTTGTCCGTTCGCTTTAGGGTGAGCGATCGTCGAAAACCTTTTATCAATATGATATTTCTAGCAAAATTCTTTGAATTCTCTACTTTCAAATTGAGTTCTATTGTTCGTGATGATAGTTCGCGGGAGGCCAAAACGGCATATGATGTTTCGTACAACGAAATTAATTACTTTTTTAGTGGTGATCGTAGCTAAAGGTTCTACTTCTGCCCACTTAGTGAAGTAATCAACCGCAACAATTGAATACTTTGCACCACCCTTGGAAATCGGTAAGGAACCGATTATATCGATCCCCCAAATCGCAAATGGCAGGGACTAACCATTTGTGTGAGTTCCGCTGACGGAGCTCTCGGGATTTTTGCAAACTTTTGACATCTGTCGCATTTTCATACATAGTCTGCAGCATCCCGATTTACAATGGGTCAATAGTATCCATAGCGGAGGATCTTTTTTGCCAGTGTTTGCCCCCCATAATGGTCGCTACATTCGCCCTCATGAACCTCTTTAAAGACCCATTTTATCTCGTCGTGGGCGATGGAATGAAGTAATGGAACCGAGAACCCTTTTCGATACATAATTCCATCCTGCATCACATATCTTGAGGCTTTGTGTACGAATTGTCGTTTTTCGTTCCTCTTTTCAGGCAAAGCTCCGTGTAATAGGAACTGCTTGAATGGGGTTATCCATGACTCCTTTTTGATTTCTACTTCTAGCAGAAAGTTTATTTCCATCTCGTTTATACTTGGAAATTGCAAAACTTCAACAGGAACCAAGCTCATCTGTTGTGCATCGCCAGTACTTGCAAATTTTGCTAATGAATCAGCTTCCCTATTTTGTTCACGCGGGACATGCGAAATATCATAATACTCAAGGTCTGCCAAAAGTTCTTGAACCCGAGCGAGGTATGGAGCAAGCCTTTGCCCCTTTGCTTGATAATCTCCTCGCACTTGGTATACCACCAATTGAGAGTCACAAAAGATCTCAATCGTTTTTATCCCAAGCTCCCTGACAAGTTTTAAGCCAGCGGGCAATGCTTCGTACTCTGCTTCGTTATTCGTGGTTGGAAAATCAAGCTTCAACACATAACAGATAGATCGGTTTACAGGGGTCACTAGAATAACACCGGCTCCGAAACAACGGTCATTTGACGCCCCATCGATGTATAACTTCCATCGAATGAGGGGAGTAATGTCTTCATTACTTTGCCCGACAGGTATTGTGAATTCTGCGATAAAGTCTGCTAACGCCTGTCCTTGGATAGCTCTCCACAGCAGGTAGGTAATATCGAATTGACTTAACTCGATGTTCCACTTTAGCAGCCTTCCAGAGGTTTTTGGTCGTGGGAGCACCTATCGTAGAGGTTGATCGGTATAAACACTGATCGGGTGTGCTTGAAAGTACGGTCGAAGCTTGCGTGATGCAATCACCAAGCAGTAGGCTAGCTTCTCAATTTTGGAATAATTTCTTTCTGCCCCAGTAAGGCATTTGCTAACATAGTACACCAGCTTTTGAAATCGGTCCTCCTCGCGAACCAAAGCCGTACTGATGGCATGTTGAGATACAGCCAAGTATACATATAATACTTCGTGGTTTATAGGCTTCAACAGCATCAAAGGAATTCCAAACGTCTTACCAGAGCTCGGAATGCGTCTTTGCAGTTGGGTGTCCATTCAAAATTCCTCTTCCCTTTCTTTATTACATCAAAGAAAGGAATGCACTTTTCAGTCGCTCTGGATATGAATCGACTCCGCGCTGCCACTTTTCCGTTCAAGCTTTGTACTTGTTTTATAGTTCTGGGCACTTGAATGTCTCGAATAGCCTGAATCTTCTCTGGGTTAGCTTCAATTCCTCGTGCGTTAACGATGAAACCCGGGAACTTCCCTGATGCAACGCCGAAGGAACACTTTAGAGGATTGATTTTCATTCCGTAATATCGGAGTATATCAAACATTTCCGCTAAGTCTTGAATGTGGTCGTTTGACTGTCGTGACTTCACGAGCATGTCATCCACATAGACTTCCATCGTCCTACCGATTTGGTCTTTAAACATCCGATTCACCAGACGTTGATAGATTGCTCTCGCATTTTTCAATCCGAAAGGCATCACTACGTAATAGTACAATCTGACGTCCGTGACAAAACTAGTGTGTTTCTGATCCGGGATGTGCATCGGGATTTGATTGTATCCCGAATACGCGTCCATAAATGTTAATTACTCATGTCCGGCCGTTGAATCGACCAGCTGGTCAATTCTGGGTAAAGGGAAACTATCCTTAGGGCAAGCCTTGTTCAAGTCTGAGTAATCAACACAGGTCCTCCATTTCTCGTTCGCTTTTATCACCAAAACGGGGTTAGACACCCATTCAGGGTAGAGGGCGTCGCAGACGAACCCATTGTCTTTGAGTTTGTCCACCTCCTCCCTGAGAGCTGCGGACCTATCCGGGTCCATCCCTCTCCTTTTTTGCTTTATTGGGACGTGTTTTGGGTCTATGTTCAACATATGACTCACAATGGCGAGAGAAATCCCGCACATATTAGAATGTGTCCAAGCGAAAACATCCAGATTCGCTTGGAGGAAATCAGTGAGATCCTCGGTCATCGAGGGGTTGAGTTGTGATCCAATCTTAAGTACTCGTGATGATTCATCTCGGCTGACCGGAATGTCATCGTCAGTTCAGCCGGTGCTGCTTTTTATCCCTGGGTTCCTCATCATCATCTCTCGGATTTATGTCTTTACAGATCCGATCGTGTTGCCCGAGCCAGGGCTCGGGCATTACTTGTCAATTTTCAGTGACTCGGGTGTGGACGGAGCTTTCCACAACCTTTCCTTTCTCTCTTCCCTGGGCCTCTCTCAGCTCAACCACATAGCATGCACGACCAGTCGCCTGATCGCCATGTACAACACCAACTCCTTTGTCTGTGGGAAATTTCAAAGTTAAACACCACGGGGCCAAAGTTGCCCTAAACTCTGCCAGGGCCGGTCGACCCAAAAATACATTGTACGGAGAATCAACATCCAAAACAATGAAAGGTAGGGTTCGTACCCTCCTACGTTCACCTTGCCCTAGTTCAACTGGCAATTCAACATTACCCACCGCATCGGTTGCTGCACCATTAAAGCCATGGATGCGAGCTTTAGATGGTTTTAAATCCTTCGTCTCCATCTTCATTTGGTCATATGCTTTTTTGAAGATGATGTTAAAAGAACTTCCACAATCAATCAAAATTCTTTTCACAAATGCTGGCTCGATTGTCGCGGATATGACCATCGGGTCAATGGTAGGAGCCTCCACCTGATCAGCATCTCTGCTCCTGAATACTATGTCGTCCCTCATCATGCGCTGCTGTTTAGCGGGGCTCCCATCCTCCACATTCGAACAACACTCAAAATATGCATGCCTCAAGGGGTTAGCATACCACTCCATTTCTTGCCAGTTCTTATCTGCAGGGTAGGTCCACCTACTATCGTGTTTATGACCAGTCTACCCACGGTCCGAGCAGGCTCCTCAAGGTGACGTGGAGCTGGTGCGCGACCGGGATTGGACGTTCCCTGTCCACCCTCTTGAGGATTCTTTACAAACTCTTGCAACTTTTTCTATCTAATCAACTTTTCTATAGCATTATGGAGGTGCCTACACTCCTCGGTATTGTGCCCGTAAGTCTCATGGAAGCGGCAATACTTCCCAGTCCGATTTTGCACTTCAGTAGTTTTGGTCGTGGCTTTCGATATTGGAAAGTTTTACAAGTTGATAGGTAAATATTCTCCAGAGATGCATTTAGAGGAGTGTATTCATTGTAAGTTGGGATCCTTGGTTTCCACTTTCCAGCTGGCCTTTTCTTTCCGGGATTTCCCCCACCAAATCCTTTAGATTGTTTAGGCTTGTTTTGAACATTGACTTGTACCTTTCCAGAGTTGTCACCGGATTGTTTTACAGTGATGTTACTCTGCACAGCCCCCTTGCCATGTACTGGTACATTATCTCGCCTCGTCCACCTAGCTTCCTCCCTTCTTATAAATTGGTGTACCTTTGAATAGAAACGCTCCAGCATAGTCGGAGGCTTTCCCCCCAGCCAATCTCCAAATTCTGAATCTGGATTTACCCCTTGCATCACGGCCATTAAAATAGCATGGTCGTTGGGGTTGCTAACTTCAGTTGCAGAAACATGGAACCTTTGTAAATACTCTTTCAATGACTCCCCTGAAGCCTGAATTACACTGGACAAGGACATCACGTCCTTGGGACGAGTGGCATGAATCCTGAATTGTTCCACAAATTTCATCGCCAACTCATCAAAGTTGGAGATAGTCCGCGAAGGAAGTCGGGTGAACCACATGGTAGCGATCCCAGACAAAGTTATTGGGAAACATCTACACTTGGTTGCATCGTTCGCTCTAGCTGAGTCCATCATCTATTCATATCTCATCACATTTTGTCAGGGATCAGTCTTTCCTTCATAGGCCGGAATAGTCGGCATGTTAAACTTCCTGGGGTACTCGGTCTGCAAGATAGCATCTATGAATGGAGTGTGACTCCTGGATACCCCCCAATCATCATTCGATAAGCCTTGATTCTCTCTCATCAGCTATCTGACCATAGCTGATAGGTCTGGGGTTTGTATGGATGACGGAAGGTTGGTTTCTGTCCTACGAGACTGTTCTGGTTGGTGTCTCCTCTGTTGGCGACCTACCAAGCATGTATCCTGGGGACCAGCATCATTAGGACCTTGATGAGGCGGTCGTCCAGCTTCCGCTCATACCCCGGACCCTAAGTTTCCCGTTCCAGCTTGGGTGTGATTTTCTTGGTGTAAGTGAGGGGTCACTGCTCCAGGTAGGGAACTTGGACCATCCCTGGATGATCGATCAGCAACACCTGCTTGCATTGTTTCTGTTTTACGACGTCTACGTCTGGGAGGTTCATCTGAAGAAGAAGAGCTGTCGGATGAGGAGTAAGGAGAGGGGCTTCCTCCAGCATTCTGATGCTGTTGTTGAGTAAGCTGAGTCATAAGGTTAGCGTTAGCTTGGATCTGTTCGCTAAGTTGTCTCCTGCTCTCCATGAGTTCTCTCATCAGCTCGTTGAACTCTGTCCTAGTGACAACTTCCATTTGATTTTAGGTAGTGACAGTCCCTGCGCCTAGATTTATCTGTTGATTGCTGGGTCCTACTTGTTGGACAATAGAAGTCTCGTTGACATCTGCGTTGTGGGAGGCTGATCTAGTACGTGGTCTTCCCATTGTAGAGTTATTGGTAGAAACTCTGAGTAGAATCAATGGATTTCCTATGAATGACTTGGATCTCCTTCGGGGGATTTCTTCAATCCAGAAGCTACAAAGTAGATCCTAATGGCCTGACAATGGTTCTTAGTGAAAGCACCAAAATGTTAGCACCAGAATTGGTCACTAACACCCTTGAATAAAGTTATGTAGAGAGATTAATGAAGAAAGTAAATTTAAAAAGAGGAATATATGCCAAATTAACTGCAAAAACTTGAACACCGGATTTATAGTGGTTCAGCGTAATTGCCTACGTCCACTTTGAGTTTTATCTTTATTGCTTTCCCAAATGATTGAATACAGATACAATCCATACACCAACAACTTGAGTACAAGTTTGAACGAAAATAAATGAGTCTTGAAAATGGCAGAGTCTCCCCGGAGTTCCCGAAAAAAGGTCCCTTTCACTGTGCACCTACCCTTCTATTTATAGGCGAAGATAGGCCGGACTTCCTTCGCGGGCCCAGAAACAAAGAACTTTAGCCCATAGTACGTGACTCTTGTGCACCGAGCCAGGAATGCCGAACGGCAGTTGCCGAGCGGGGAATGTCGGTCGAGAATGGCTTGGTCGATCATCAAGTGACCCGAGGTAAACCCTTAAGAGAACCAAACCAGATAGCAGGTTGACTCGAAGCTAAGTCATGCCAAACAACGTAGCTATGCCGAGCCAGGTGTTCATGTCGAACCAGTGAATACCGACCGGTGAAGTAAGGACAAAAGGTACCTACGCCGAACGAGATGTTCCTACCGAACGACATTCAAATGCCGAGTGAGGCATTTATGCTGAGCGACATTTGAATGCCAAGAGAGGCATTTATATCGTACGAAGTATCTATGCCGAGTGAGGTTTGTACTCTGGGCGAGGCTCTTAGGCCGAGCGGCATGCCTATGCCGAGCGAGGCCCTTAATGGCGAGCGAGGGGTAAATGCCAAGCGACTTGATCTGGCCGAGCGCTTGTGGTCGAACGAGGCATGCCAAACGGTGGCACTCAGGTCAATAACCGGTACCTTGTTCCCAAGACAAGTTACTGGGTAACATAAGTTAAGTTTTGAAATATATAAATTTTAAGATTTTACTTATAATTTTATAATTTTTAAATATATAATAAGAATTAAAATAGATTTGATAATAAGATTTAATTTAATAAAATTTAATTTAATAAAATTTTACATAAAAAAATTAATAAAAAATTTAGTTTAACTAATATATATATATATATTATGTTTTAAACTATTTATTTAAAATTTGTATTAATATCTTAAAATAGACTTTGTAATAACTTAAATAAATAAAGGTTGGAACGATAAATTAAAGTTGACGTGACATTTAAATTGGTTAATAACTGAATTTAAATAAGAATTGATTTGTAATTTAATTTAAATAAGAGTCGATTTGAAAACTTATTGATTTAATTTTTTTTAAAGATATGATTTTTATTACTTAATAACTTGATTTTTATAAAGGCAATTTATGAATATTTCAGATTCAAATAACATTGTAATTGAATATTAAATTTTATTAAATTGGTAATTTGAGATTTTATTTAAATGTTATTAAAAATGATTAAGTGAGTATTTTCAAATTTAAATAAAATTTAAGTTGAATTTTGAAATATAAATGAAATTTATCAAATTGAGTTATGGTAAATTGTTTGAATATTTAAACTTTGAAACCTATTGTATTGGAAGTGGTTTAAATTTGTAGTTCAAACCTGGATTTGAAATTGATATAAAATGGTTTTAATAAGAATTTGAATCGAACCCTTAACCTTTTAATTGAAATTGTTGAACCGAGATTTATTTAAATTGAATTTTGGAACTAAAGTTGATTTGAATTGATTTGTGAAATTGGAAGAAACAATTCTAATTTGAAACTATTTTGATATAAACTCTTTTTAATATATAAATTATTTTAATATATAAACTATTTTTAATATATAAACTATTTTAATCTATAACCTTTTTTTAAATATAAACTATTTTTAATGTAAAACTATTCCAATATATATACTACTTTCAATATTCAAACTGTTTAAGTTGGAACTGTTATGATTACGGAAGAGTTATGATTTCGAAAGTGCTATTATTTCAAAAGTGTTATGATTTTGGAAACGAATATGATTTAAAGTGAATAATGATTTCGAAAGTGATATGGTTTTGAATGAATAGGATATTTTGATATGAAGTATGAACTATTTGAAATGTAAAATGACCACGTTATGAAATAAGCATTTGGTTGTTAAAGAGACCGGGATCGGATATTGTCATACTCTCTGCCAATACCGAAAACCACTTTAACAACTGTGTATGTGGTGGAGATTCCAGAACGAAGTAGGATGGTTTGCGACAATTCTGTATGAAGTATTAACGTAGCCCTGACTCCCGCGAGTCAGCTTGATGTGGCTAAAACAGGAGCTATACCTAGGCCAAGTGAGATCGCACCTCTGATCGAGCATGCTTCTTCGATACCATTCTATTACCTTTTGATTTGATTGGGTGCACCTTCGATTTTTGGGAGTGTGTCTAAAGGTGGGTGGTAATAGCTGCTATGCGTTACCACCAGCCCGGTTCTACAAAATGGTAGAATCCTACCCTAGGCATTGCCTGGCGTGCCTTGTCACATGCCTTATCGCGCCTTCTACGAGTTTGGTTTGTGTCATACCTATGGAGTCTTCCCTGATATCCTACCGGTTTGGTGTACTTTACAGTACCGTATAGATATGGCATTTATATAAAAACATGTTAAGGGGGATATGGGTAATGCCTTAACGCTATTTTAATATTTTACTTTACTGTAGACATTATCTATGTAGCGTATTATACTATGTATGTAGATAGTTTAACGGATCCTTAGAGTATGGGAATCCCGAACATCCTTTAAGTTTTTTGCATTTCACTTGGACATTTCACTTGAGTTGATTTACCAGCATAAGAATGTTAATCCTGACTCGAGTGTTTTATGTTTTGCTTTATACTCGGATCAGACTGAGTGTCACAGCATTTGAGACTCACCTTTGGAGCTTGGAGCTTTGCTTGAAGATCTATCTTATATCTATTCAGCTTTCAGTTATTTCAGTTGTTTCCAGTTATTTATGTTCTGACTTTTCAGTGGCTTTTTTATTAGTGACTTTTATGTATCTGAAATCTCTGTTGCATTTTGTTTAAACTCTGATGTTCTGTAGTAGCTTCATGAACTACTATTTATATATTCCACTGCTTATTGTTGTATTACTCTGTGTCTGTGATTCTGTGATTGATTTATTTACTATAATTGCTAAGTTTTGCCAAATATAAATTAACAATCTATTGTTTTGAGAAATTCAAGTCTGACATGAGTGGACGATTATTGATTTGAATTGTTTGAAATAGAAGGTTGTTACATAACCCCAATTGAATATGAAACTCAGTGACATCTTTTTAGCAGAATAAAACACCGTTCTGCTACTTAAACTGTAAATGACATCTGCTTAGCAAAATAAAACCTCGTTCTGCTATAACTTAATTGAATGGGTTATTTTGGATATCTGTTTAGTAGAATAAATCCTCGTTTTTCTATTATATTCTTTGGACATTGAATTGTATGCCAGTAGATTAATATTGATAAGTGATGATTTTTATATGTGCATAGTTGTGATTTGCTTTTGTATACATATTTCCATACTTAGGTTAAGTGATGTTTGAATGGAAATGGTATCCCCTTTGAACTATTTTGTTAAATCTTGTGCTTTGGTTTTGTAAAGATAATTAATTATTTAAATAAAGATGGTTTAAAATAAATTTATTATTTCAATAATAATGTTTTGAAGTTAGTTGATTATTTTAGTAATAATGGTTTAAAGTCAATTAATTATTTTAATAATGATGTTTTAAAACTTGTTAATCATTTTAGTAATGATGTTTTAAAGATAATTAATTATTTAAATAATAATGAGATTAAGATTAATTAACCGTTTTAACAATGAGGTTCCAATGGTTAATTAATCAATTTAATAATAGAAGGTTAAAGTTAATTAATCATTTAAACAAGGATGATTAAGTTAATTAATCTTTTTAAATAGTGTTGTTTTGAAGCAGTGAATTGGGATTAAAACTAATTAACTATTTCAAATAAAGCTGTAAGAAATAATTAACCATTATTTTAAAATTAATCAATCATTTTGATAAAGTTGTTTAAAGTTAATGCTTTTAATGTGAAACCCCAACAAAAGTATGTCTTTAAATGTAAAGTTCGATTCGGTTATGGAAAAGTAGTTCCGTAAACAGTATCGCTTATATGAAAAGGATTAAATCATATTTTTAACATCAAATGTCGAGGCTTGGACTCGTTTCTATCTCGTAGGTTAAAAATGTCATCACGGCAATGCCTAGAGGTAACACTACCTCCACTTGCATTACTTCATCTTCAATCAAGGGATAGCACTTGTTTGGAATCGATGAGTAGTGGTAAGAATATGAAATTTGATTTCCATATACGTTCATTTTTAATTACCCCCATTAGTTGATTTATTAACTATCAGTTCAGCTTTTTTAATGGTGTATCATCACCGTAAAACCAATTTGTTGCCCTTTTGAGCATTGTTATCCTTTGTCGGAATTGACTAAAACCAAAGAGCGAATGAGGGCCAAGCAATATGGGGTTGCTCCCATTAAGGTATTTTCACATCCACTCTAGATTGGATTATGTGTTGCGTATTGAGATATGAAATACTCGGAAACTCGGTAAAAGTTGGCGGGGTCCGGGTTGGAGGTTTCTGAGAGCCATTGGAGTTCTAAAGTATATTTCTAGAGGTATACTTTCGGTAAAGGGGCGCACCTTCCTAGCTATTTGTTGGAAAATTTCCCTATTCTCTCCTTTGATTCCTAGTTTTTAAATGAATTTCTTTCTTAATTACATCGGAAAGTTGTAACAACCCGGGATTTTCATTACCAATTAATAAATAAAAGTTAGGATTTTTATTTATTTTAATGAAGCATAAAAGGATTTGGAATAACAAAATTTATTTGAAAAAGGCTATTTTAATTAAATGGGAAATATGGGATTTTAAAATGAGGATAAAATGTTATTTTTGGAAAGTTAAATATTTTAAGAGAAGTTTTAAAACGGGTTTGGGTAAGAGAAAAAAAAGAGTTTTATAAACATATATGAACACTTAGACTAATTTTTGGAAAAACATGTAAATAACTCTCTTCTTATTGGGTTACTAAACCTAGCCCAATAACCCACCCTAAACCTCCTCTATAAATTATCTCAAACTCTCCTAACCTCATTCATTCATCCCTAATCAAAACCCTAATCATTTCCTAAAGCTTTTTTAACCAAAATGGCCTCTATCTTCATCTCCTTCTAGTTTTAGCTTATGCAAGTCATTCTATGCAAAGGTAATGCAAATACCCACCTCAAATCCGTTTTTACATCTTTCTCATTTCTGAAATTAATTTGGTAACACATGTTTTATGTGTTTTTTTGATCTTATAGCCTCCTAATCATCTTTTGCTAACTTAGGTTGATGCTATAGTAGTCTTTGTTGCTTTCTAGAGAGGTATATTGCTCAAACCTCTTCTAATATGTGTTTAATCATCTTTTGATTTCGGTAATCAGTTAGTAACACATGTTTTATTATGTAACATGTGAATCATAGCTCTTTGATCATATTTTCTATCATTTTGGGTGTGCACACAAGTTGCTTGCTATATTGGTTGAGGTAAAATTGCTAGCTAAATCCTTTTTTTTACTTGATGCTTCTATAAATTTCATTTTGGAATTGTAGCCGAAACGAAATCAGGCATAACTTCTTAATTTCTCATCCGTTTTTGGTTAGGTTTTTTTTGCTGCAAACTAGATTCCATAAGCTACACTTTTTTTTAGTGAGTTTTCTGTAATTTTTCCATTTAGATGACCCGAAATGCATTCAAAGACAGAAGACCAGTTCTGTCTATAACAAGTTATCTTGAGTTTCAAACTGATATTGTTTTGCATGTATCTCTCTCGTTTTTAATCTGAATTAGATAATTTTGGATGTTCCAGAAAGCTTAAAACATAAGCTACAATTTTTGTTCAGTGAATTTTCTGTAATTTTGCCATTTAGATGACCTGAAATGCATTCAAAGATAGAAGACCAATTCTGTCTATAACAAGTTATCTTGAGTTTCAATCTGATATTGTTTTGCATGTATCTCTCTCGTTTTTGATCCGAATTAGATATATTTGGATGTTCCGGAAAGCTTAAAGCATAAGCAACAATTTTTGTTCAGTGAGTTTTCTGTAATTTTGCAATTTAGATGACCTGAAATGCATTCAAAGACAGAAGACCAATTCTGTCTATAACAAGTTATCTTGAGTTTCAATCTGATATTGTTTTGTATGTATCTCGATCGTTTTTTATCCGAATTAGATAATTTTGGATGTTCCGGAAATCTTAAAACATATGCTACAATTTTTGTTCAGTGAGTTTTCTGTAATTTTGAGTCTAACTAGGTCAAAAATTGATTTTTCTACTATCTTCCCGAGAGCGATACACATATTAGCTCTGTGGATGAAACTGAAACTATTTTGGTCATAACTTTTGAGCCGCTAGTCTGAATTTGACGATTTTGGTCTCGTTGGAAAGAAGGAGTTATGAACTCCATATTTGGAAAGTTTGGTCATCATCTGAGTTAATTAGACCCTTCGAATTTCCTGTTAGAGTTGAACCCAGATCGCTGTGCAAAACAGTGCATTTCATGTTTCTGTATCCCACTTTGGAACGTCGCTACGCCTTCGTTTCAAGTCGGACTCGAGTTTCTTTTTGCGTTCTAAAGTAGGAATGTCGGACTACGTTCCTACCAATTTTCATGCCTTTCGGATTCAGTCTGCTGGTCCGAATAATTTTCCGAACTTGGGTTCGCGTCAGTTTTGGACTATTTTCCAACACTTAGAATATTTTCAGTGATTTTCTGGTTTTATCGATTTCTTTGAGACTTGTCTTGTCTCTGGATTTTGTTCACGGGCCTTATAAAAAGGTTTTAAAAGGATTTTTCGCTCCGAAATGGCTTTCGAAATTATTATATAATATTATTTTTAATTAGTAAACTATTTACTCCATAATATGAGAGTTTTCAGAAGCCGTTTTAAAGTGTTCTCAAAATCAATCATAAATCTGTTTCGAACCATTATTTTCTATAATAAAAATCTCACACTCACTTTTTAGCACGTCAAGCAAAGTGGAAAGGTGCTTAAATGGTTAGGAAATCTCCGGCCTATGGAACCGTGTGTATTTTCTTTCCGGTTAATCCCCGACCTATTCGATTGATCGTTTTGACCTTTGGGTCTAGTTTACCGATGATACGAGGTGGACTTTTTATTGTTTGGAGTGTGAGCTTGCTATTGGTTAGTAAACAGTTTAGTGCGAACGTGGGGTATGGGACTCATCGTTAACACTTTACGGGTTCCTCTCCAAGAAGTTTGTGACACATTAGCCTCTGGGCAGCCAGTACTGGACCTCTGGGTCACCACGCCTCTGGGCAACCATCTCTGGACACCTGTTCTATGGAGCAGTTTCTTTTTCGGCATGTGCCTCTGGGCCTTTATCCTTCTGGGAAGGATCTCGCCGTCTCGCGCGTTCCACATCTGTGCGAGTGATCGATCACAACTCTACAGTACTTGGCAATAACGACTCCGATCGGTGCACGTGCTATACTTGTATTATCTGATGATTTTTATATCCATTCGAGTACCGCCATTCGGTGTTGGTTCTATGGAACCATACGATGTAAGTGCGATTACCTTGTGGATTCACAGTGTCTCTAGACACTGCTTTTCAGTGTTTGATTTCATTGACTTTTCAGTATATCCCCATTGCTCTTTGGAGCATCGATCTTTGCTTGGGCATTGATTACAGACTCTGGTCACTCTTAGGATTATTGCCTATGGGAAACTTTATATAGCTTTGGCTACGCCGATGATATGAGGCGATTTTATTTATTCAACACTTTGGTGCTGATATTTTCTTTGGAGATTTTTACTGTTGATTGATGATTAGAGACCGTCATTATATTCACACTACGCCATAAATGGCCTACTGCAACACAAAAAAAATGTTGGCTCAGGCTCGAAAAATGTTGCCATAGGTCTATGGCAACACTTTTAGGGTGATGCAATTTTTGCCGTTGCTTTAGACCTCAAAGGCAACATTTTGACTATCTAAGGCAACATAAGTAATATTGTTGCAATAGAACCCTATTTGGGTCTATGGCAACACCCATAGGTATCTGTAGCAACATTCCAAAATGTTGCTATAGATATGAACTTTTGAATTTGTGGGGCCCACAATGTAGAGCATATTTGATTTTTTAATAAAAATAAATATTTATTTAATAAAATGCTATTGCACAGAATTTGATATTTAAACAGTAATTTATTTAAATAAATATTTTATTTCAACATTTGAAATAGTACAAATTTCTGACTCCACTATTTTACAATTCAATGATATATAACACTGATATTCACATATACAGATATTCCTCACTACATCACTCAGTTCACTCATTACATATGCAGTTTCAATTTATACAGACACCGACATTGACAAATATATGCCGAGCCGAAGGCGAGCTCAGTGCCGAGCCGAAGGCGAGCCGAGAAGCGGGTCCGGGCGCAGCGCCGGCGGGGGTCCGGGGCACCGCAGTCCCGGCGGGGGTTAGGTCGAACAAGTGGGCACCGCCCGATTCATCCGATTTCGGAAGATCGATCCTTCTTTGAAACCTGTCTTCAAGCTCATGCACATTTGATTTGACTCTGTCTTCAAGCTTATATCCAGCTGTCCAGTCTTCAATACCTGTCACATATAATTCAAAAGCAGTAATCTGGAAAATAATATTTAACTCGAACAGAAAATGAAAATATTTTTGTTATATTATTTGCCTCAGGTATTTGGGTTGTTTCTTTTCATAAGTGCATAAGCCAAACATGAATGCAACACATGGATACAAGGCAGTATGGAAGACAGCAAGCAACAGTTCAGGCAAAAATGCACAAAGGAGAAGCCAAGTGCACAAAGTAGTACTCAACACAGCAAGCAACATAACATGACCAAGAAATGCATGTACATGGATGAACATACATGCATCATAAGGCTTGGTACAAGAAACTACTCAAGTGCAACTACTCAAGTGCAAGTTCATACTCAAGTGCAGCCAGATATGTAGACAAGCCAAAAAAACGGACACGGCACAAGGTCAAACCCGAGTCATCGACTGGATTCAACTCAGGGCCAAGCAACCAACAAAACAAACAAGAACCAGGTTCAGCAAAATATAGACAAGCCAGTGCAAGAAACACAGCAGTACACATAGGCAGACCATCAAGCAAAAACAGTGAATGCATCAGGCATGTACAAAAGAAACCTAGGCAGTAACATGATATACAGAGGACTTGGAGCATCGGTTCATGTTAAAGAACAAGGTTAGCATGGTACCAGTTCAGTCCAGACCAAGCAAAAACAACAAAGCTCAACACACATATGTTTGTATTCATCATTGCAATCCAACATACCAGATTTCTCAAAGTCCAACAGAAAGATTAAACTCGAGATTATAGGAAATAAAGCCTATAAATAAATCCCAATTCATCATCGGCAAAAGCGTGCGAGTGTAACCAAAATCAAGAATATTCAAGTAAACCAGAAGGCAGAAAACATACCAAATAATATCACATCGCACCCGACGACGAAGTCAAAGCAATTCGAGCAATCAATCAAGGAGAACGAAGGAGCAAGCTACCAGGAATGTTTCTCACACTAGATTCGATCAATCAGAGCATCAAAGCAATTAGAATCGCGTGCCCTAGTTTTCACCGAAACCAATTCGACTACCCCCCTGCCACTCTGACATCAGGCCCCAACCACGAAATTGCGACCAAATCAGCAACTCCCTGAACCATCGCAATCCCACAACCTTACCTCGAATCACCAGAATCGCCAAAAACCTGAACAAAATCGCAAATCCGGAAGTAGTGAGGAAAACTGACGCGAGGCGAAAGAAAATAACGGAAATTGATATAGCCGACAAGGGATAAAAGCAAAGCCAGTTATTCTCCAGATCGAAGAAACAAGGAGGAGCGGCGTCATTTTTTTTAAAGTCGGCGAAATAAAAATTAGGGATTGGAAAATTGGGGGTGAGAAACGAAAGCGGATGAGTGAAAAGTAAAGCGGGAAATGGAAATTGGTAAGGTGTGGATCGATGGTGTGAATCGACGGTTGAGATTTTGTTTTAAATGGTGGTGTGGATCGCTGAGGTGTAATTTTTTTTTTTAATTTTTTAATCTGAAAACATCTATGGCAACACTATATAAAAATGTTGCATTGTGTTACACTTGTTTAGCTAGAGCAACACATTTCTATGGCTAAGGTAACACCAAAAATACAACGTTGCAGTAGGACCAAAATTCTATAGCTATCGCAACATTTTAGCTGGCAACACCTTGCAAAAATGTTGCAGAAGGTCATTTATGGCGTAGTGTCATGTGGTCCAAAATACTCTTCTCTTAGGAAAAGTACTGTTTTATTTATGTACCGCATTATTATATATCTCAGTTATTACTGATTGTTTAGCTAGCCTGACCCGAGTGTTTTTCGCTCGGGTCAGACCGAGTTGTTTCAGGTTAGGTCTCTGGACTTAGCTTCTGTGCTTCCGCTTGGACATTATCTGCTATGCTGATAGATAGCGCTTTTATTTGTCCACTATTCCGCTACTCTGTTATTATTCAGACTTTGATATGTACATATTTTTGACTCACATGTGTGAGCAGTGGCTTTGTACCCACTTATGATATTTGGATCTGTATTGACGATGTATTGTCCTGGGATTTTATATCTGTTATGTGATTCTGTTCTGTGATGTTTTATCATTTTATTACTATGCTTATTTTGATAGATCTTTAGCCATTGTAATTTCGTTATAAATATTTATTGAATATGTCGAACCACTTGAAAAAAAATAGATACCACCCTTTCGACGTATTCAGTAGATAGTTGTAGCTTGATTACAAATGGTCGCTTCCACTATACTCTATTCTCCGCTTTAACAGACGGTATTACTCCCATAATACTCTTTGTTACAGTGGATCTCAGAGTGGGGCGTTACAGCTTGGTATCAGAGCCAAGGTTCAGAATTAAGCATAACAAACACAGAACAGACACGTAGTACAATACGTTATAATACGATCCAAATTGAACATATCCACCTTTAGATAAATAAGTTTGGAATATGTGTAGGAATCTATTATATTCTGTAATATTCCTTAATGAATTATCTGTCTTTGAATCGTGCTTAACTAAATCTACCGATCATATGTTTAAAGAGTGTCCCAAGCCTCTTTTCTGCCGCTATTGTAAGAAGGATGGTCATCATTATTCCACTTGTCCTACCGCACCTCCTAGATCTGGCAAGTTTAATGCTGCCAAGGCTCCTAAATCTTCTGCTCAGCCTAAAGGTACACATCCTTCCATTCTTGAAGGCTCTATTTTTCATGGTAGATCTATTAGAGTTCTTTTTGATACGGGTGCCTCTCACTCATTCGTATCAAAGGAACTAGTTGATACTTTATCTTTGGATATTACTTGTTTGGTTTCTTCACTTAGGATTGTGAATCCCATCGGCGGATCCACGACCCTTAGCTTGCTTTGTGAGGATATAGATATTGATCTTTGTGGATTTTCTTTCCGTGTGAATCTGCACGTTATGGAGTATTTGGGCTTTGATATGATTCTTGGCATGGATTGGCTCGTTCAGCACGACGCCAAAATCATTTGTTCGGAGCAGATATTATTTCTTCGTCATCCTGACTCATCCGCTCCGTTAGCTATTGCTCTTCAAGATGTTGGGATTTCTGATATTACTTTATTTTCTCTTGATTCACGAGATGATGATGTGGACATATCTCGTATTCCTGTTGTTCGGGGTTTCCCCGATATATTCGAGCCAGTATCAGGCCTGCCGCCAAAGCGGGCTATTGAGTTCTGCATCGATATCATTCCAGGCTCCCACCCAGTTGGGCGTCCTCCTACGAGAATGTCTACTAAGGAGAATGAGGAACTCAGGAAGCAGTTAGTTGAGCTTGAAGCGAAGCAGTTCATCCGATCCAGTTCTTCGCCATGGGGTCCTGCTGTGGTCTTCGTTAAGAAGGCTGATGGCTCTCTTAGGCTTTGCATTGACTATCGCAAGCTCAATGAGCTGACCATCAGAAATCGCTACCCACTTCCTCGGATAGACGACATGTTTGATCAGTTAAGCGGTGCGAAGGTCTTTTCCCAGCTCGACCTTGCCACCGGATTTCATCAGTTCCGAGTTGCGGAAGATAGCATTCCTCTTACCGCTTTCCGCACTCGTTATGGTTCTTTTGAGTGGTTGGTCATGCCATTCGTCTTGATGAACGCACCGGCTTTCTTCGTCGATCTTATGAATCGAGTATTCTAGGAATACATCGATAGATTCGTTCTGGTTTTCATCGACGATATTCTTATTTATTCTAGATCCGAGGCAGAGCATGCTCATCAATTGCGGATCGTCTTGGATACTCTTCGTCAGCATCAGCTTAAGGCCAAGCTCTCCAAGTTCCATTTTTAGATGAGCAAGGTCAAGTTCTTGGGCCATATTGTATCATCTGAGGGTATTTCTGTCGATCCTGCCAAGATCGAAGCTATTCAGAATTGGAAGCAGCCCGAGAACGTTCATGATATTCGCAGCTTCCTTGGTCTGGCGGGTTATTACCGTCAGTTTATCAAGGATTTCTCTCGAGTTGCACTTCCCCTTACGACGCTGACTCGTAAGGGTGTTCGCTTTATTTGGTCTGATAAGTGTGAAGCTTCCTTTCAGCGACTGAAGGAACTTCTCACTCATGCTCCTATTCTAGTGGTTCCAGAGAGTAACCATGATCTTGTTGTTTACACCGATGCTTGTGGTAGCGGGCTCGGTGCTGTGCTTATGCAGAAGGATCGGGTAGTTGCTTATGCTTCCAGGCAACTGCGTCCGAATGAGGTTCGCTATCCTACTCATGATCTTGAGTTAGCAGCTATCGTCTTTGCCTTGAAGATGTGGCATCACTTTCTATTAGGCGAATGCTTCATTCTTTACACCGATCACAAGTCGCTGAAGTATCTATTCAGTCAGAGGGATCTCAATATGAGGCAGCAGCGATGGCTTGAGTTTCTCGCCTTATATGATTTAGATATTCAGTATACCCCTGGCAAGGGTAATCGTGTTGCAGATGCGCTCAGTCGCAAGCACTCGGCGGTAGTTTCTATGATGATTGCCGAATGTGATATTCTTGAGACCCTATCTTTGTGTGATATTAAAGATCGAGCTCCATCGTCTGATTCTCCGGTCTTATTATTCAGCTTGGAAGCTCGACCTATCTTATTGGATCGCATTGCCCATGCTCAGCGGCAGGATCCAAACTTATTGCATCTTATTCATCTTCTCGAGTCGGGATCCAATGATGAGACATTGCTGGATTATTCTCTTGATTTTCATCGGTGTCTTCGTAGGAGGAACCGTATTATTGTACCATTTGATTTATCACTTAGGCGTGACATTCTTGACGAGTGCCATGGCTCTAAGTACATTATACATCCCGGTTCGAGTAAGATGTATGCCGATATGTGCCGGCTATATTATTGGGAGGGTTTGAAGAGAGATGTTACAAGTTATGTGAGCCGTTGCATGACTTGTCAACAGATCAAAGCTGAGCATCAACGTCCATATGGTCTTCTTCAGCCGCTAGAGATTCCATTGTGGAAATGGGATCAGATATCCATGGATTTTATTGACGGTCTGCCTCGATCGAGGTCAGGCCATACTTCTATTTGGGTCATAGTCGATCGCTTGACCAAATCAGCTCATTTCATTCCTATTAAGTCCACTCGGACTGCTCCTCAGCTTGCCAAGCTATATGTGAAGGAAGTCGTTCGACTTCATGGCATTCCTAGCTCTATCGTCTGTGATCGAGACACTATCTTTACTAGTCACTTCTAGAAGTGCCTACAGTCAGCTTTGGGCTCAAAGCTGAATCTCCCAACTGCTTATCATCCTCAGACCGACGGTCAGACGGAGAGGGTGAATCGTGTTTTAGAGGATCTTTTGCGCTGTTGTATTCTGGATTTCAGAGGTAGTTGGGAGGATCACTTACCGCTTGTAGAGTTTTCCTACAACAACAGCTTTCAGTCTAGTATTGGCATGGCTCCTTTCGAGGCTCTTTACGGAAGGCCATGTCGTTCTCCTTCATGTTGGTTAGAATCTGGCAAGAAGCTCCTTCTTGGTCCAGATTTAGTTCGGGAATCTTCTGAGAAGATTATTCTTATTCGTCAGAGAATGAAAGAGGCGCAGAACCGTCAGAAATCCTACGCGGACAACCGTAGGAAGCCTCTTGAGTTCCCCATTGGTGATCATGTCTTTATTCGTATATCTCCTATGAAAGGGGTTGTGCGTTTTAGCTCTACAGGGAAATTGGCTCCTCGCTATGTTGGACCATTTCCTATTACGGAACGCATCAGCCCTGTGGCTTATCGTGTGGCTCTACCAGCTCACTTCTCTGGAATGCACGACGTGTTCCATGTTTCCCAGCTTCGCATGTGTGTCCGCGATCCTGATTCTATCATTGAGCCGCATGCTGTGCCTGATTTAGTGATCTTACCTGATTTATCTTTGGAGCAGCAACCTCTTCGTGTGCTTGATTCGGAGGTTAGACGCCTTCGCAACAAAGAGGTCCCACTCGTGAAGATTCAATGGTCACCGAATCCTAAGGACTGCACTTGGGAGACCAGAGAATATATTGAACGCTCTTATCCTGGCTTTCTCTCATCTTCTTCTGCGGGTGAGAATTCTCTATTTTATCTCTATCACTTCTTTTGTGGATTTGACGTTATAGACGACATCTATCTTAAGGAATTGCGGGGACACAATTTTCTTAAGGGGGGGAGTCTGTAACAACCCAGGATTTGCATTACCAATTAATAAATAAAAGTTAGGATTTTTATTTATTTTAATGAAGCATAAAAGGATTTGGAATAACAAAATTTATTTGAAAAAGGCTATTTTAATTAAATGGGAAATATGGGATTTTAAAATGAGGATAAAATGTTATTTTTGGAAAGTTAAATATTTTAAGAGAAGTTTTAAAACGGGTTTGGGTAAGAGAAAAAAAAAGAGTTTTATAAACATATATGAACACTTAGACTAATTTTTGAAAAAACATATAAATAACTCTCTTCTTATTGGGTTACTAAACCTAACCCAATAACCCACCCTAAACCTCCTCTATAAATTATCTCAAACTGTCCTAACCTCATTCATTCATCCCTAATCAAAACCCTAATCATTTCCTAAAGCTTTCTTAACAAAAATGGCCTCTATCTTCATCTCCTTCTAGTTTTAGCTTATGCAAGTCATTCTATGCAAAGGTAATGCAAATACCCACCTCCAATCCGTTTTTACATCTTTCTCATTTCTGAAATTAATTTGGTAACACATGTTTTATGTGTTTTTTTGATCTTATAGCCTCATAATCATCTTTTGCTAACTTGGGTTGATGCTATAGTAGTCTGTGTTGCTTTCTAGAGAGGTATATTGCTAAAAACCTCTTCTAATATGTGTTTAATCATCTTTTGATTTCGGAAATCAGTTAGTAACACATGTTTTATTATGTAACATGTGAATCATAGCTCTTTGATCATCTTTGCTATCATTTTGGGTGTGCACACAAGTTGCTTGCTATATTGGTTGAGGTAAAATTGCTAGCTAAATCCTTTTATTTACTTGATGCTTCTATAAATTTCGTTTTGGAATTGTAGCCGAAACGAAATCAGGCATAACTTCTTCATTTCTCATCCTTTTTTGGTCAGGTTTTTTTTTCCTGCAAACTAGATTCAATAAGCTACAATTTTTGTTCAGTGAGTTTTCTGTAATTTTGCCATTTAGATGACCTGAAATGCATTCAAAGACAGAAGACCAGTTCTGTCTATAACAAGTTATCTTGAGTTTCAATCTGATATTGTTTTGCATGTATCTCTCTCGTTTTTGATCCGAATTAGATAATTTTGGATGTTCCGGAAAGCTTAAAACATAAGCTACAATGTTTGTTCAGTGAGTTTTCTATAATTTTGCCATTTAGATGACCTGAAATGCATTCAAAGACAGAAGACCAATTCTGTCTATAACAAGTTATCTTGAGTTTCAATCTGATATTGTTTTGCATGTATCTCTCTCGTTTTTGATCCGAATTAGGTAATTTTGGATGTTCCGAAAAGCTTAAAACATAAGCTCAATTTTTGTTCATTGAGTTTTCTGTAATTTTTCCATTTAGATGACCTGAAATGCATTCAAAGACAGAAGACCAATTCTGTCTATAACAAGTTATCTTGAGTTTCAATCTGATATTGTTTTGTATGTATCTCTCTCGTTTTTGATCCGAATTAGATAATTTTGGATGTTCCGGAAAGCATAAAACATATGCTACAATTTTTGTTCAGCGAGTTTTCTATAATTTTGAGTCTAACTAGGTCAAATATTGATTTTTCTACTATCTTTCCGAGAGCGATACACATATTAGCTCTGTGGATGAAACTGAAACTATTTTGGTCATAACTTTTGAGCCGCTAGTCGGAATTTGACGATTTTGGTCTCGTTGGAAAGATGGAGTTATGAACTCCATATCTGGAATGTTTGGTCATCATCTGAGTTCATTAGACCCTTCGAATTTCCTGTCAGAGTTGAACCCAGATCGCTGTGCAAAACAGTGCATTTCATGTTTCTGTGTCTGACTTTGGAACGTCGCTACGCCTTCGTTCAAGTCGGAATCGAGTAATTCATTTTGCGTTCTGAAGTAGGAATGTCGGACTACGTTCCTACTAATTTTCATGCCATTCGGATTCAGTCTGCTGGTCCGAATAATTTTCCGAACTTGGATTCGTGTTAGTTTTGGACTATTTTCCAACACTTAGAATATTTTTAGTGATTTTCTGGTTTTATCGATTTCTTTGAGACTTGTCTCTGGATTTTGTTCATGGGCCTTATAAAAAGGTTTTAAAAGGATTTTTCGCTCCGAAATGGCTTTCGAAATTATTATATAATATTATTTTTAATTAGTAAACTATTTAGTCCATAATAGGAGAGTTTTCAAAAGATGTTTTAAAGTATTCTCAAAATCAATCATAAATCCGTTTCGAACCATTATTTTCTATAATAAAAATCTCACACTCACTTTTTAGCACGTCAAGCGAAGTGGAAAGGTGCTTAAACGGTTAGGAAATCTCCGGCCTATGGAACCGTGTGTATTTTCTTTCCGGTTAATCCCCGACCTATTCGATTGATCGTTTTGACCTTTGGGTCTAGTTTACCGATGATACGAGGTGGACTTTTTATTGTTTGGAGTGTGAGCTTGCTATTGGTTAGTAAACCGTTTAGTGCGAACGTGGGGTATGGGACTCATCGTTAACACTTTACGGGTTCCTCTCCAAGGAGTTTGTGACACATTAGCCTCTGGGCAGCCAGTACTGGACCTCTGGGTCACCACGCCTCTGGGCAACCGTCTCTGGACACCTGTTTTATGGAGCAGTTTCTTTTTCGACATGTGCCTCTGGGCCTTTATCCTTTTGGGAAGGATCTCGCTGTCTCACGCGTTCCGCATCTGTGCGAGTGATCGATCACAACTCTACAGTACTTGGCAATAACGACTCCGGTCGGTGCACGTGCTATACTTGTATTATCTGATGATTTTTTATATCCATTCGAGTACCGCCATTCGGTGTTGGTTCTACGGAACCATACGATGTAAGTGCGATTACCTTGTGGATTCACAGTGTCTCTGGACACTGCTTTTTAGTGTTTGATTTCATTGACTTTTCAGTATATCCCCATTGCTCTTTGGAGCATCGATCTTTGCTTGGGCATTGATTACAGACTCTGGTCACTCTTGGGATTATTGCCTATGGGCAACTTTATATAGCTTTGGCTACGTCGATGATATGAGGCGATTTTATTTATTCAACAGTTTGGTGCTGATATTCTCTTTGGAGATTTTTACTGTTGATTGATGATTAGAGACCGTCATTATATTCATGTGGTCCAAAATACTCTTCTCATAGGAAAAGTACTATTTTATTTATGTACCGCATTATTATATATCTCAGTTATTACTGATTGTTTAGCTAGCCTGACCCGAGTGTTTTTCGCTCGGGTCAGACCGAGTTGTTTCAGGTTAGGTCTCTGGACTTAGCTTATGTGCTTCCGCTTGGACATTATCTGCTATGCTGATAGATAGCGCTTTTATTTGTCCACTATTCCGCTACTCTGTTATTATTCAGACTTTGATATGTACATATTTTTGACTCACATGTGTGAGCAGTGGCTTTGTACCCACTTATGATATTTGGATATGTATTGACGATGTAATGTCCTGGGATTTTGGCTCAGATTGTGGCTCCGTCACTTTTGGAGATAATTCAAAAGGCTATATCATCGGCAAAGGCGATGAATATATATATATATATATATAAAGAATACAGATCACATATTCAGGGGGAGTTTCAGAACTTCAGATGTATGTTGTCATCAATCAAAAAGGGGGAGAATGTTGAGTCATAGAGTCCATGAAGTTTTGATTTCTGACAAAGAAATAAAGGGGATCGACAAAAGGAAGACATTATGGCTAAAGAGGCACAAAAGAGCTCATATGGTACTATAGAGCATAGATTGATTATTTGATGTTGTAATAGTATTATACTTGTTAAAATCTATCCTCAAATAATCATGCATCTCAATATTATCGAAATATATACGTTATAATATGCATTACACATTCATTGTGCAAATTATCAGTGACCGGTCGACCGGTAAGTTTTTGGGCGGTCGACCGTTCCTGTTCAAGTTGCACAATGAACGTGCACACATGCACATAACGTCTATATTTTCGAAATCCTGTCTACCGGCCATCTTTGACCTGTCGACCGTTTTTAAACAGAGAGCAACCTTTCCCAAAAGACACTTCTTTCTCCAATGGTTGCATCTCTTACCTTTCATCAATGATCATATCTATTAATGGCTACTCTTCACAAAGAGTTACAACCATTTATTCTCTATATAAACATGTCTAAATCATTGATTGAAATACAACAATTCTTTGCTATAATTTCTGATCTTACTTTCTAAATACTCTTGCATTCTAAAAGCTCTCTACTTCAAATTGCTTATTGAATCATTGAAATTATTTCATATATTTTGATTCAATAAGTAATATACTTCCTTCAATCTTCACAAACATCATTCACATATTTTGAGGATAAGATTATAGGAAGGGTGTACTACAAGTGACAAATCCGTGTTATCAAGAGCACAAGTTGTCAACGGCAATTGTATTTGTTTTTGTTGAAGTCCTCGGTGTTGTAAGAGGCACGAAATCCCGTTCGGCTGTTCGGGTGTTATAAACCTGTTCCTCCAGGTGAAGCGAGGTAGTTGGTAGTGAAAATCCAGATAGAAGTCTGGGACTGGACGTAGGACGGGAGGTCCGAACCAGTATAAAAATCCCTGGTGTGATTTTTTATAGTTTACTGCATTTACTATTCTATATCTATGAATTGCTATATAGTTAGTTTATTGAATATTTACTTGTATAGCAATTGTAAATAACATTCCGCATATATTGTTAGTCCATATTACACGATCCATAATTAGTGTGCACAAGCATACACATTTTCATTTGGTATCAAAGCACGGTCATCATATAACCGTAACACCGTTATTTGATATATTCTTGTAATATGGCAAATAACGCAAGCACTAGCACTAACACTTACACGGAAGGTCAATCTACACAAAGACCTCCATTCTTTAATGGTCTCAACTATAGCTATTGGGCAACACGTATGTCATTTTTTATGCAATCAAATAGCTATGATGCTTGGAATGCTACCCAAAAAGAAATAGTGAATCCAACAACTGAATATTCAGAATGGACAACGGCTGAGAAAACGGCAGCAGCCGTAAATGCAAAGGCAATAAATATGTTGTTTTGTGCATTAGACCAAACTGAATATAACCGTGTTAGTATCTGCACTACTGCATATCAAATTTGGCAAACGCTGAAAACCACTCATGAAGGTACTAACAAGGTTAAACAAGCCAAAATAGCCATGCTGAAGAGTCAGTTTCAAAATTTCAAAATGAAACCGAATGAGACAATCAATGATATGTATTCAAGGTTTCAAACTATTCATCATGCACTTATCCGATTAGGGAAAAAATATTCAGATTTTGATGTTGTTTCAACAGTCCTACATTCTTTGACTAGTGGATGGGAAGGAAAAGTATTAGCAATTGAAGAAGCTAATGACCTTTCCATCATGAAGCCAGATGAATTGATAGGAAATTTAATGTCCTATGAAGCAAATTTGCAGGCTAGAAAAGAACAGAAAGAAGAAAAGAAAAATGTAGCATTTCATGCTGAGAAAGATGAAAATGAATCAGATTCTGAAGATGAAGATCTGGCATTCATTGCAAAAGGATTCAAAAAATTCCTAAAATATCGAAAAGCCAGTTGTTACAACAAAAGGAAACCTGGATCAAATAAACCATCTTCATCAACTATAGAATGTTTCAACTGCCACAAAAAGGGGCACATGCAGAAGGATTGTCCAGAACAGAAGAAGAAGTCAGAAAATGATAAATTCAAATATAAGAAGGACAAGTCAAAGAAACGAGCCTTCTCAGTAACATGGGATGATTCAGACTCATCTTCATCAGAAAGTGAAAGTGATCAGGAGAATGAACAAGCTAATGTTTGTTTTATGGCAACAGAAGATGAGGTACAAATTCCTACATTTGATGAATTACTTGATATTAATGCTGAATTGATAGTCAAATATAAAGACATAAAACGTCAATTAAAAGTAGCCAAAGCAGATTTGAGTAGAGCAGAGTTTGAACGAGATATGTTAAAAGACGAGAAGAAAATATTAGAAGAAGAACTTGAAAAACTTCAAGAATCATCATCTAATGTTGACTCTCAATTATCTCTTTTGAGTCAAGAAATTGAAACTCAAAAAGAGAAAAATGATGCTCTCACTACTGAAAATCATGAGCTTAAGGCAAAAGTCAAAAATCTGGACCTAGAAAAGGCTAGTTTACAAACTAAGTTAGATGACATTACTCAAAATGTTTCTAACTTTAACAAAGGTCGAGAAAATTTAACAAAAATCATTGAAAGTTCACAATCTGTTTCAAATAAACAAGGTTTGTTATATAAGAAACAAGAAACCAAGAAACATCTTGGTAATGAAAGGAAAAAGAAAGTACAAAAGACTGAAGCTAAGAAAAATCTTAGTTTATTATATTCCAAACCAAAACCAGTTGTGAAATTTCAGAAGAAAAATGTCAAGACTATCAAAATATGGGTTCCTAAAACAAATAACAATTTGATTAGGAACAAATATATTCAGAATTTCATGAATACTGTGCATCTTAATACTAATTATATATATAAAGGGGATACCGGACCCGTATGGGTTTGGACTCCTAAGACCTAACTCTTAGGACCCCATAAAAAGTGGGTACCATGGACTTAATTTTATTTTTTGCAGGTCCCACTTAAGAAAAGAGGAAAGTGGATATTGGACAGTGGTTGCTCGAAGCACATGACTGGAGACAAGAGCTTATTGACAAATATTACATACTCAGATTGTGGCTCCGTCACTTTTGGAGATAATTCAAAAGGCTATATCATCGGCAAAGGCGATGAATATATATATATATATAAAGAATACAGATCACATATTCAGGGGGAGTTTCAGAACTTCAGATATATGTTGTCATCAATCAAAAAGGGGGAGAATGTTGAGTCACAGAGTCCATGAAGTTTTGATTTCTGATAAAGAAATAAAGGCGATCGACAAAAAGAAGACATTATGGCTAAAGAGGCACAAAAGAGCTCATATGGTACTATAGATCATAGATTGATTATTTGATGTTGTAATAGTATTATACTTGTTAAAATCTATCCTCAAATAATCATGCATCTCAATATTATCGAAATATATACGTTATAATATGCATTACACATTCATTGTGCAAATTATCAGTGACCGGTCGACCGGTAAGTTTTTGGGCGGTCGACCGTTCCTGTTCAAGTTGCACAATGAACGTGCACACATGCACATAACGTCTATATTTTCGAAATCCTGTCTACCGGCCATCTTTGACCTGTCGACCGTTTTTAAACAGAGAGCAACCTTTCCCAAAAGATACTTCTTTCTCCAATGGTTGCATCTCTTACCTTTCATCAATGATCATATCTATTAATGGATACTCTTCACAAAGAGTTACAACCATTTATTCTCTATATAAACATGTCTAAATCATTGATTGAAATACAACAATTCTTTGCTATAATTTCTGATCTTACTTTCTAAATACTCTTGCATTCTAAAAGCTCTCTACTTCAAATTGCTTATTGAATCATTGAAATTATTTCATATATTTTGATTCAATAAGTAATATGCTTTCTTCAGTCTTCACAAACATCATTCACATATTTTGAGGATAAGATTATAGGAAGGGTGTACTACAACTGACAAATCCGTGTTATCAAGAGCATAAGTTGTCAACGGCAATTGTATTTGTTTTTGTTGAAGTCCTCGGTGTTGTAAGAGGCACGAAATCCCGTTCGGCTGTTCGGGTGTTATAAACCTGTTCCTCCGGGTGAAGCGAGGTAGTTGGTAGTGAAAATCCAGATAGAAGTCTGGGACTGGACGTAGGACGGGAGGTCCGAACCAGTATAAAAATCCCTGGTGTGATTTTTTATAGTTTACTGCATTTACTATTCTATATCTGTGAATTGCTATATAGTTAGTTTATTGAATATTTACTTGTATAGCAATTGTAAATAACATTCCGCATATATTGTTAGTCCATATTACACGATCCATAATTAGTGTGCACAAGCATACACATTTTCATTTGGTATCAAAGCACGGTCATCATATAACCGTAACACCATTATTTGATATATTCTTGTAATATGGGAAATAACGCAAGCACTAGCACTAACACTTACACGGAAGGTCAATCAACACAAAGACCTCCATTCTTTAATGGTCTCAACTATAGCTATTGGGCAACACGTATGTCATTTTTTATGCAATCAAATAGCTATGATGCTTGGAATGCTACCCAAAAAGAAATAGTGAATCCAACAACTGAATATTCAGAATGGACAACGGTTGAGAAAACGGCAGCAGCCGTAAATGCAAAGGCAATAAATATGTTGTTTTGTGCATTAGACCAAAATGAATATAACCGTGTTAGTATCTGCACTACTGCATATCAAATTTGGCAAACGCTGAAAACCACTCATGAAGTTACTAACAAGGTTAAACAAGCCAAAATAGCCATGCTGAAGAGTCAGTTTCAAATTTTCAAAATGAAACCGAATGAGACAATCAATGATATGTATTCAAGGTTTCAAACTATTCATCATGCACTTATCCGATTAGGGCAAAAATATTCAGATTTTGATGTTGTTTCAACAGTCCTACATTCTCTGACTAGTGAATGGGAAGGAAAAGTATTAGCAATTGAAGAAGCTAATGACCTTTCCATAATGAAGCCAGATGAATTGATAGGAAATTTAATGTCCTATGAAGCAAATTTGCAGGCTAGAAAAGAACAGAAAGAAGAAAAGAAAAATGTAGCATTTCATGTTGAGAAAGATGAAAATGAATCAGATTCTGAAGATGAACATCTGGCATTCATTGCAAAAGGATTCAAAAAATTCCTAAAATATCGAAAAGCCAGTCGTTACAACAAAAGGAAACCTGGATCAAATAAACCATCTTCATCAACTATAGAATGTTTCAACTGCCACAAAAAGGGGCACATGCAGAAGGATTGTCCAGAACAGAAGAAGAAGTCAGAAAATGATAAATTCAAATATAAGAAGGACAAGTCAAGAAACGAGCCTTCTCAGTAACATGGGATGATTCAGACTCATCTTCATCAGAAAGTGAAAGTGATCAGGAGAATGAACAAGCTAATGTTTGTTTTATGGCAACAGAAGATGAGGTACAATTTCCTACATTTGATGAATTACTTGATATTAATGCTGAATTGATAGTCAAATATAAAGACATAAAATGTCAATTAAAAGTAGCCAAAGCAGATTTGAGTAGAGCAGAGTTTGAACGAGATATGTTAAAAGACGAGAAGAAAATATTAGAAGAAGAACTTGAAAAACTTCAAGAATCATCATCTAATGTTGACTCTCAATTATCTCTTTTGAGTCAAGAAATTGAAACTCAAAAAGAGAAAAATGATGCTCTCACTACTGAAAATCATGAGCTTAAGGCAAAAGTCAAAAATCTGGACCTAGAAAAGGCTAGTTTACAAACTAAGTTAGATGACATTACTCAAAATGTTTCTAACTTTAACAAAGGTCGAGAAAATTTGACAAAAATTATTGAAAGTTCACAATCTGTTTCAAATAAACAAGGTTTAGGATATAAGAAACAAGAAACCAAGAAACATCTTGGTAATGAAAGGAAAAAGAAGTACAAAAGACTGAAGCTAAGAAAAATCTTAGTTTATTATATTCCAAACCAAAACCAGTTGTGAAATTTCAGAAGAAAAATGTCAAGACTATCAAAATATGGGTTCCTAAAACAAATAACAATTTGATTAGGAACAAATATATTCAGAATTTCATGAATACTGTGCATCTTAATACTAATTATATATATAAAGGGGATACCGGACCCGTATGGGTTTGGACTCCTAAGACCTAACTCTTATGACCCCATAAAAAGTGGGTACCATGGACTTAATTTTATTTTTTGCAGGTCCCACTTAAGAAAAGAGGAAAGTGGATATTGGACAGTGGTTGCTCGAAGCACATGACTGGAGACAAGAGCTTATTGACAAATATTACATACTCAGATGGTGGCTCCGTCACTTTTGGAGATAATTCAAAAGGTTATATCATCGGCAAAGGCGATGAATATATATATATATATATATATATATATATATAAAGAATACAGATCACATATTCAGGGGGAGTTTCAGAACTTCAGATATATGTTGTCATCAATCAAAAAGGGGGAGAATGTTGAGTCACAGAGTCCATGAAGTTTTGATTTCTGACAAAGAAATAAAGGCGATCGACAAAAAGAAGACATTATGGCTAAAGAGGCACAAAAGAGCTCATATGGTACTATAGATCATAGATTGATTATTTGATGTTGTAATAGTATTATACTTGTTAAAATCTATCCTCAAATAATCATGCATCTCAATATTATCGAAATATATACGTTATAATATGCATTACACATTCATTGTGCAAATTATCAATGACCGGTCGACCGGTAAGTTTTTGGGCGGTCGACCGTTCCTGTTCAAGTTGCACAATGAACGTGCACACATGCACATAACATCTATATTTTCGAAATCCTGTCTACCGGCCATCTTTGACCTGTCGACCGTTTTTAAACAGAGAGCAACCTTTCCCAAAAGACACTTCTTTCTCCAATGGTTGCATCTCTTACCTTTCATCAATGATCATATCTATTAATGGCTACTCTTCACAAAGAGTTACAACCATTTATTCTCTATATAAACATGTCTAAATCATTGATTGAAATACAACAATTCTTTGCTATAATTTCTGATCTTACTTTCTAAATACTCTTGCATTCTAAAAGCTCTCTACTTCAAATTGCTTATTGAATCATTGAAATTATTTCATATATTTTGATTCAATAAGTAATATACTTCCTTCAATCTTCACAAACATCATTCACATATTTTGAGGATAAGATTATAGGAAGGGTGTACTACAAGTGACAAATCCGTGTTATCAAGAGCATAAGTTGTCAACGACAATTGTATTTGTTTTTGTTGAAGTCCTCGGTGTTGTAAGAGGCACGAAATCCCGTTCGGCTGTTCGGGTGTTATAAACCTGTTCCTCCGGGTGAAGCGAGGTAGTTGGTAGTGAAAATCCAGATAGAAGTCTGGGACTGGACGTAGGACGGGAGGTCCGAACCAGTATAAAAATCCCTGGTGTGATTTTTTATAGTTTACTGCATTTACTATTCTATATCTGTGAATTGCTATATAGTTAGTTTATTGAATATTTACTTGTATAGCAATTGTAAATAACATTCCGCATATATTGTTAGTCCATATTACATGATCCATAATTAGTGTGCACAAGCATACACATTTTCAGTAGCTTGATTACAAATGGTCGCTTCCATTATACTCTATTCTCTGCTTTAACAGACGGTATTACTCCCGTAATACTCTTTGTTACAGTGGGTCTCAGAGTGGGGCGTTACAAAAGTGTTGAGATTACTTTCGCGATGTTTAATTATTCGCATCCATGGATATTGTTGTTGTGAAAGGAAACCCATTCCGTAGTTGGCGGCATGGTCCCATATATATTGTGGGGAAATTCCTTCATGTATTGTTAATTCAAATTATTGAAATTTTTTTCTTAATTGACTGAGAAGTGACTAAGGTTCTTTTCGATGTTTAATTATTTGTGTTCATTCTTTAAGTTTGGATATTTGTCTTGTCTATGCTCATTTATTATTGTTTGGATTGTTTTTCTGATTTGTTTCTCGTTTCTTCATTTATGAATGTTGTGCATAAAGTAAAAACCGTTCCGCTTAGCGGCGTGATCTCACAGAATTATTATATGTTCACTACATTAATTGAGTTTTCTCACGCTGGTATTTCTAGACTAATCTAGATGTTATTTTATTTTAACGCTCGGTTCAGGCCGAGCATATTTCCTAGAATAACTTCAAATGCTTTGGAGTTCAGGAGACGAGATGGATGCCCAAGATGTATCTACGTATTTCTTTATTTTTCCACTGTACTGATTTTTGAATTTATCAGCATTTGTAAGGACGGATTGTTATAACTGTCCAAAATGATAACCGGATAGTGTACTCTGATGATTATTTATAAAAAAGTTCCTTCTTTTGTAAAGGCTTGATTTATATATCATATGTTACTCGTTATGTTTTTGTGAGATTCTTTTCTACCTTTTTTTTCTTCACCCCTAATTACTTGTCTTTCGGACACTTAAATGATTGGCACTTGAATACCTAGGAGGTATTAAGCATCGTCTTTAGCTATAAGAAAGGCATATCATTACAATATTTACTTCCATTTCCATTTAGGAATCTCTAATGGTTGCAACAATCCACTAGGTTTTCTCTACTCTTCCTTTACTAACTGACAGTTTATACACTTCGAGATGAATGCCCCAACATCCCATTTCGTACCTTCCTAATAATAGTTCCCTTCATATCTTAGTACATCTTGTTACCATCGTGATGATTGGTCAACTTGGAATTGTGATACCCTCTTAGCACTTCATCTTGCAATCCATCAACATCGGGAATAAATAATCTTCCTTCCTTACGAACCTAAACCTCTCGATTAAGCTTGTATTACTTCATGTCTTCAGATTCCACTCCTTCCACAATCTTTGCTATGATCTCCACTAGCCTAGCATCTCGCTTCCGACTAGCAATGACCCTTTCAATTAGAGTAGGTGTAATCGATAAGCTTTCCAACATTTTAGGTTCTAGCTCACAGTAAGGCCTGAAATCAAATCCAGCAGTATATTCCATCTTCTTCCATTCCAAGAACATTGCTCCCAACCCAGCATGTCTTCTACTTAATGCATCGGTGAACTGCATTTCCTTTTCCTGGAGTGTAGGAAATACTGAAATCATAAGAGGCCAAGAACTCCAACCACCGTTGCTGTCGAAGATTGAGATCCTTTTGAGAGAAAAGGTACTTCAAGGATTTGTGATCCGTAAACAGCTCGAACTTTCTCCTAGTAAATAGTTCCTCCACATCTTCAAAGAAAAAATAATTGTCGCCAATTCCAAATCATTGGTCGGTTAATTCATTTCGTGTGGTTTCAACTGCCAACTAGCATAGGCCACAACTTCCCTTTTCTGCATTAACCCCACACCAGTCCAGTACCATAAGCATTCGTGTATACTATCAACTCATCATTTCCACTTGGAACGGCCAACACTGGTGCACTCGTAAGCTCTCTTTCAGACTCACAAATTTATGCTCATACTTCGCATTCCATACAAAGGTCTTATTCGTCTTCGTCAAATTGGTCAACGGTGCCGCTACCTTCGAGAAGTCCTTTATGAAGGATTTATAATATCCCGCTAATCCTAGGAAACTTCTCACATCCGTAGCATTCTTAGGCTGATTCCAAACTTGGACCGTTGCCACCTTTGTAGGATCCACTGCTTTACCCTGACTCAAAACGATGTAACCTAAAAATCTCATTTCTTCTCTCAAGAAGTGACATTTAGAAATCTTCGCTCTCAACTTGTGCTTCCTCAATATCTCTAGCACAATCCTTAAGTGTGTCTTGTGCTCATCTTTAGTTCTGGAGTAGATCGGAATATCATCCATGAATACAAGCATGAACTTATTCAACTGGTCTTTAAAAACCTAAATTATGAGATCCACAAAGTATGCCATAGTGTTGGTCAATCCAAATGGCATCACCAACCACTCATAGAAACCTGATGCATATGAAATACGGTTATAAGTACACTCTCATTTGCTACTCTCAACTGGTGAAATCTCGTCGCCAGATCCATTTAGGAGAACACCTTCGCACCATTCAGCCGATCAAACAAGTCATCGATACACGGGAGTGGATACTTATTTTTCTTCATCACCTTATTCAGCTCACGGTGATCCACACACAACCTCAAAGAGCCATTCGCCTTCGTTGTGAATACTATAGTGCACCCCACTTTGATATACTTATTCGAACGAACCCTTTCCTCAATAGGTCATTCACTTGCACCTACAATTCCTTTCGCTCTCTGGGTGCCATACGCCCTAAAATCATAATTATCGGTCTGGCTTCCTTCACCAAGTCTATCGAAAACTCGAACTTTCAACGCGGCAGCAATCCAGTCACTTCCTTTAAGACATCTTGATACTCCCTAGCAGTAGGCACTAATGACAATCCCTCCTATGGAACCTCAAGCGAATATAGAAAACTAACCATCACCCCATCCTCTGGTAGGCAGCTAATCACTACCGTTCGCCCATCCACATCTTCGACTATAACCAACAGCTTCTCACAATCCACTACGGCCACATACTTTCCGAGCCAACCATATTAGAGATAATCCCGAACCCAACAAAGTTCAAAACAAAACAATCACAAGCCAAAGAACACCCATGCTTGATAAAACTGGGCCACGACAAACCATGCAAAGACTAGTAGAGCCTCCAGCAGGGTTCTTCACAATTAGGTGTCCATCTGTTATCTCAGGTGTCAATCCCAATATGTCTACCAAGCCACTTGAATAACGACTCTCTATCCCTTCTCCTTCGCCGAGGGAGCACTCGACGAAGTTGGAACTACGTTCAAAGCATACACTTCACCACTACTTATCCTTTACCAATTCCAAGCAATCCTTCTTCAAATCTTGGCTTAAACCATTCCCGGCTGAACTGATCTTTAGGCGTAGCAATAGTCATGGCGATCCTCCAGTTCTGGCACGCCCCTGAAGTTGTCTAAAATCCAGCTTTCTCTTCGTAGAATCATCCACTTCCACATCACTGAAGATGTGTTCACAAGTATCAATCCAATCTTGCACTAATATGGTTGATTCCATTCCAAAAAAAGGCTTTCCACCCAAAGTAGATTAGTCTTTGCTCAACTTAGCGAAATAAGCCCTAAGCGCTTGTACGGGAGCACCTCCACTAATAGCCATACCAGGAGCATTCCTCATTATCATCGCCATCATAACATTGAACATAGCTTGAAAATAATGTGTACCAGCTCCTAATCCCGCTTAACTCCTAAAGAAGATCTCAAGGTATTCCTTGTATGCCGGCTCATTCTTATCTGTAACAAGAATAATCATCTCTTATAAAGAAAACTGTGTCCATAGTGCTTATGTGCATGCGACTTATACTATATAATATAATATTTAGTTTTGATAACCAAACTTATAACAAGTACGCACTCTCTTGTATATACACACACACTCAAGGTCCCAACAATGGCGATAACTCCTTCCCTATCTCCACTGAACCATGGTATCAACTCAATTTAATCATGTAACCAAAGCTCTAATACCAAATGTGATGACCGCCTTATACCACCAGCACCAATAGTATATAAATAGTGCACGATCTATGCTCGACCGATATAGAACGTTTATCCAGATTGAAATAAACTAATATAGCATATAACCTGTCATATTACACAACGTATGGATAAAATATAATATAATAGATATCATAGAAGAGACAGTAATAACTACATAAACAAATTATCAGAGCATAATATCTACAGATTTATACATCAATAGTAGAGTTTATACAATGAAAACAAACTCAACAACTATCTCAAATACAAATAGTATGCAGTCACTGTTAAGGCTTCCTAGTGGTACATAATGGAATAAGCATAGACTCCATATATGTATAGGATACGAGATAGCTCCATCCAACATGTCCTCCGAACGGCTACTGCATCACCTAGACCTGCTATCTAGTCTAATCATTTAAGAGCTAAGAAGCAAAGCATAAAATCTTAGGTCAAACAACAGTCTGGTGTGAGCAGTAAACGAGTCTCAAAATACTATATAGGTAAATATGGTAAGGAAAAAGAGTACACGAACCATACCTGACATGTCCATACAAGCAAAAATTTAGCATATAACACTATAATATGCTACTCTGCGATATCATAAAGATATAGCACAAAACAATAAAGGGTATCAGTCTTCTAGATATTCCTATCTCTAATACCTACTTCCCCTGATACCAATGAGTGATAGCCTACCAAAGAAAACAACCAAATCAACCATAGCATCCATCAAACTATCCTAACTATCACTCCATGTGCTCTAAATATATGCAAACTTGTATGACACCTAAGCCAGGGACTAATGGAAATCCCGGTTCTTTTTTATACTCTTGTATCTTGCAGCCCAAAGCTGGACACTAGATCCAAAGCTATAGGTCCAAGGTATACATATCCCTCTATTGACTCATGAATGTCCCCACTTATAATACCCTTGATTCGAGTATAGCTCAAAACTCTTCGAGTCATCAACGATTCCTTAATACACATACTAGAGCCCTTGCTCCATTTGGATATCGCGCCCTTCTTGCTTAATCCTGAGGAACCCTTCCACATTCCTTGATCATATGAATCACTCCATTTATGAGCTGCCATCTTCCAAACCTACTCCCAACACGACCAACATCCGAAGACTCTAGCTTTTCATCATGCTGTTATATCGCCATCCATCCCTGATGCGAACGAACCAATACCTCCAGCACAACCTATATAACCTCTACGTCAATCCTCAATTGTTCCAACTTTCACGGTGTCGAGTTATATACTTAGCTAACCAGATGCTAAGTTTTCTTCCATGCCACTAGTACCCTTCTTTAAGTGCTTTAGATCCCGACTCATCCCTCCTTAATAATTCGGCCCCAATCTAAAGCTCCTTCTTCTAGGTCTTGAGATAACTCGGTGGTGCATCCAACCCTTAGCCAAATCTCTTGCATCTTTGATATAGAACACCTCATCTAGCCGTGCTCAATCCATCCATGCTGACCATCAACTCATAGCCTCCTTTCCCACAACTCAGTGCCGAGTTATATACATAACTTATCGCCAACCTAACTTAATAAATGGTCATAAACTCAAGAACTTAGCCAATCTTCCAAAACATTGCCATAGAAAACTTCTATTAGCCATAGCCTTCCAAACCATCAAGTCAACTATCACTCACAAGCTACCATCCTAACTCGGTATCAACCTATCTCCTTAACTTGGTACCGACCTATGACTTTTCATCCAATCGAGGTGCAAGTTATCCTATAGCCTCCTACCATGCTTCAGAGCCTATCCACCAAGTTTCATCTAATTCTGACCAACTTTGTCTCTGATTTGCTCAATTCTCCAATCTAACTCTCTATGTGATCACAACACTTGCAAACAACATCAAATCATATCATCCAAACATAGAATAACATGTAATTTCATCCGATCAAACATGCAATTCATCAAAATAAGATAAACAAGGGAATTTCCAAAATAGATCAACATATAGCATGAATATATGAACATAAATCAAGGTGATTTCTAATCAATCTATATCATATGCATGGATTAATATGTCACTAAAGATAGAAAAGGTTTTTATTGCCAAAATCAATTTAAAACATGTTGAATCCTATAATTCTACCATATAGACATGTGTAGTATAGTGAGTGGGCATAAACCACTTACTAATTAACAAATTCGATCAATATGAATGTAGATCCAATCCGGACAGCGATGGAATGCACTTCAAATCAAGAAAATTGATGATCTCTATCTTCTAGTTGATGATCTAATCACCAATCAATAAGCTAATTAGATTTAGAGAGAACTCTGGATGAATTCAGATGGATTTATGGATAATTAAGGTTTAGACTTAATTTAGAATGAGAGGGAAAAGTTTTAATTTGACTCTTCAGCCCTCTATTTATAGTATTCTCTAATTAGACTAATGGGCTTACTAACTAGCTTAATTAATTACACACTAATCCTTGCCATCAGCTTCAAACACTTAAACCAAGTATAACTTTCAAACCGTAAGTCCTTTTTTCTATTATGACCACTTTACAGAATGGGAAACCATCATCCTGAAGCAATGAAATTGGTTTGGACCCTAATTCAACTCCTATCAAAGTTATATATGAAAAAATATTTTTAGAGTCACAATGGTCACATAGAAATTCAGGAAAAATCATAGGTGCGTAAAATATTCCAAGAAGCCATATCCCAAAATTATAGAATCAATGACCTCATACGAATAAAATAAAAATATTTCACGATCCTCCAATATGTAAAATACGGGTCATTACAGGGGTTATGCCACCCTTTATTAAAATGTGATTATAATGAATTTTGTTTTGGGTGGGCATACTTTTTCTTATGATCCATGTGTGTTTTACTTTATTGGATACCGAGTAATTTTAGGTATGGAATAATTAGTCCATTATGATGTTAGGATCTTCTTTGTTGATAGAGTGGTCGAACTCCAACATCCAAGCAGTAATGAGAGACTTTAGGTATAGATAGATGAGATGAGAGTCATGTCTACTAGTAATTTTTTTACATTAGAAACCCAAGATGGTGAGGTATCCAATGTATACATGAATAGGGAATTCCTAATATCTTTGAACCAGTGATGGGATTACTATCTAACAGGTTGTAGAATTATGAATAAATCTTATGCTTGGTTCATAGCCAGTTAGTAGACCACCAAGTTGAATGCCACCAAAGGAGACGGAGGAGTTAAAGAGGTAGTTGGTGGAACTAAAGCACAAAAGTAGCATCAAACCTAGTAGTTTGTCATAGAAAGCTTCAGCCGTCTTTGTGAAGAAATTTGATGGATACCTTCGATGATGCATTGATTATAGGAAGTTGAACGAAGTGAACATTATGAACTGTTATGCATTACGAAGGATTAACGATTAGTTTGACCAGTTGAGTGGGCCAAAATATTTTCATAGTTGGATTCGACTACAAGATTCCATAAACTAAGAGTTGTCGAGGATAGTGTCCCACTGATCTCCTTTAGAACTAGCACTACTACAAAACATATCGTTGGCTTTAGTTGTATACTCCTTGTTGTTTTAGTTCAACAACCGAAGCAAATGGATACGAAGCAACAGAACTAAAGTTGTTGCTTCGGTTGTTGAACCGAAGCATCATGGGCCATTTGCTTTAGTTCTTTAAACAATCAAAATAATCGATTGAGGCTTTTGCTTCGGTTCTTTCATGACAATTGAACAAAATGACCCTCTTTTGCTTTGGTCGTCAGAGGGTCATTTGCTTCGGTTATCATGAAACAACTAAAGAAAATGTCACCTGGAGCAAAAAAATAATAAATGCATTATAATGATATCATGTACTATTGAACTTACATATAATAGTAACTAAGTTATAAAATTTCACATAGCAAAGAAGCATAAATTTCCAACATAATCAGGAAATTCACATTGTAGAATACGACTGAATTCTAAAAATAGTAGAACCCAAGTCAATGCTTAAAGCCTCGAAACACGCTCAATAAGCAGTTGCATCCATAAGAAATAAGGAAAAACAAAAAGTAGTGCAACACAAAAAAATCAAAGACTGTTCTATCACTTACTTATCGGTAATGTAATAAGCTTAGCAATATACTATAAGAATGTATTATCACTTACTTATCGGTAATGGAAGAGAAAAACGCATCAATGGAGAGCCTAAAGATTGCAAATACAGTAAGGGATCCGCTACTTCTCAGAACTAGCAGTCTAACAAGTCGGTCAAACTGCCAAGAAGTGCAGCTTTTATTCCATTTTCTTAAATCGATTTCTTGCCAGTAATTTGGACTCATTACCGCTTAGCAATTTGCATTCCAGTCAGTCCATAGTTCAAATACCTTAGCAGCTATTCCACTCTCTTTAGCCACACTGCATAAGTTCTTTTACACTATGTTTACAATAGTAATCAAAGTGCTTTTTGCTGCATCATTAAAGCATATTTCATTTGAAAGCTATTATATTTCATTCAAATCACGTTAGCAAAATTTACGATAAGATGGTATGTATTTAAGCTAGCTTACCTCTTAGAATCATTATCATTTTCAAGAGGCTCTTAAATTTCTTCCACTGATTCATATATTTCCTCATATCTAGAGAAAATAAAAAACCGTGCTTTAATATATTTCTAACTAATGAATTGATCTGTTGCATTTTAATATATTCATGTATTCAACATTAATAATTTCAATCTTAGGAATTTAACTAACAACAAATTACTATAAAAATTGTAGAAATGAATGGTCAATTTTTTTATTTTGATACATCATAGTGATCATATAAATTATGACCAATATTAAATGGTAAAAGTTTACACTCTATGCCAAACTGTTATTTTTTTACTCAGTCGTGTATCATTATAAATTCAAACTAATATCGTGTCTCCATTGATTGTAACCGATCATATAATGCTATATGTAAATATTAAAAAAAATTCATGAGAAATGTATAAACTATTATCCCTATCAATAATAAATTTCTAGTGTTCTAACAAGTAAAATAATCACAAATGCTAATGTAATATACTAGGTTGAAACTATTGAGCCATGTTATAGAGGTAGCATAATTATCCGTTGGTCAACTATCCTCAACCTTGATATCTCCAAGAATATCGCCATATTCTACCTTCTTGTAATAATCCGATTTTAAGTGATAATTAATTAACATTAATAATAGAAAGTTATTTAATCAAATTGAAATTTGATGGTTTATTTGATAAATTGGTTCGGTAATTATTTTATAAAAGGATTTAAATAGCGAAATTATGAAACTTAAATTTAAATAAGTTATAAATGTGGAAAGTAATATTTCACAAAATAGATAAAGATGAAATAAAATAATAACTTAGATTAAATTGAAATTAGCTTAAGAAAAAATATATAAATTTTCTTTATAATCAAATCTTAAGCCCAAAGCCCAAAATCACTTAAACTCAAACCAAATTTCGGAATTTTCGTTTCCTCCATTTTACTTCATTTATTCATTTCCCTGGAGACGAAAGAGACTATCATCATGTTGCACTTGAAGATATCAAAAATAAAAAATATTATCATCTCTAAAAATAAAGAAAATAATATATGAATTAAATGTAATCCCCAAACTCAATTTTTTTTCCTCGATACTACCCTTCGCTGGTGTTCGAAGGCGATCAAGTGGGCGCGACTTGAAGGCGCAAAGGCTACTAATGAGCGACGAGATGCTAGCATCGTGGCTTGAAGTGTTGGATGTCGATGTGGGAGAATATGTTTTGGTGGAGGTGATGTAGTGTAGATGTCGATTGCGAACCTGCAATGAAGGTAGGTGGCTGTGATTATCGGCCGCGTTAGTGATTGTGCGATCATCCTTGGTGAGTTAATTTCTAACTCATGACTGTATCTAATTATATTGTTTGCTATTTATATAATCATCCTGATATTTATTGCAATTGCTTGGGTAAATTATATAAGATGATTGATTAAAATATTTTGTGGAAAGAATTGTTGATAGTTGAATTGATTGGTTGAATTAGTTATTGATTATAAGATTAAGAATCGTTCTAAAAGAAAATTTAATATATTGCTATTCTGTAAATTATGTATGGAAAATAATAATATTGTTTAAGAGATTGTTTTTATAAAGGTTATTAGTTGAAAATCACTTTTTGATAATAAATGGATTTTCTTATATTGCATAATTTAACAGAAATTGGTATATTCCTTATTTGTTTGGATATTAGTGAGGACTTTGAGTTATGTTTACGGTTAGAAATGAATATAATATATTTTAAATTATATATATATATATATTATGAAATAATAATTAATTGTAGAAGATTATGATAACACTCCTATAAGTATATTTGATTTATAAATCGATCTTTAAATATTTTATATAAATATTTGACTATTTGTTTTGTTTAACGTATTATTTTAATGAGCCTTATTATTATTACAATGTTTGAATTAAAATTGGGATTAAAGTGTGATTTCTATGTCTTTTGATTTCTCATATCTTATACGAATCTTGGTATTATGAGTGATTCATCGTTCAATTGATTTGATTGATGAATTTAGTAAGATATGGTGATGACATCCTTGATATGATTGTATTATATTTTATTTATGTGTGATGAGAGATTCGAATAAATGGATTAATAATACTGTTTGGGTTGGGACATTCGGTAATACTTTTCGAGTTATTCATTGGCTTGTCTACAGAGATATCTAGTATGGATCGAGTGTAGTTTATGAGCATTGAATAATTATTCGAGTAACATGCGGTGGTGTGGGATGTTGTTATGTTATTTTTTTGATTATTCAGTACAAGAAAATGCCACCCAATTAGGGATTATACTCATGGGTCTATGTGATACTCGGTAAGGAGTATCGTATTGTTAGATGCTAACTTATGAGAGCCACGTGTCAGCCTATTACTAGAGATATGCATAGCAATAGGGTATGAGTACTATAAGACCATCCTTATTGTGTCCAACTTCCTATATTTTTAGGAGCGAATAAGATTGGCCAGTATCCACTCTGGCAGCCTGATCGTGGGGTCGCACCTCAGATCCGTGAAACTGTTACTATGCGTCCTTTCGATGAGTTTTATGGGTCCCTTCAATGAGTATTATGTTATGTTCCGCATCACAATATTGGTAGTAGTAGATGGGATATAACCCATAGCCCCTTGTGTCGCGTAGCCCAACAATCTATTACTATTAGAGGCAAAGCAGAGTTGTGACCGAAGCTATGTGTAGATGAGCTATTAGCGGTTGGGGTCACGATCTCCATCGAGGTAACTATAGACTTTAGGAATAGATGGTTACTCCAAGGTAGGCGAGTAGACTTGTGTTCCTGGAGTAGGCTTGCGGTAGGTGGTTGCCCTGTCTACTTAAGGGTATGTGTGTGTAGTAGGTTGACATATACCTTGAAGACTATAGGAATAGACGGTTACTTTACGGTTGGCAAGTAGACCTGTGTTCCTAAAGTAGGATTACGGTAGGCAACTATCAGTCTCCCATTATATATTTGTGGTAGATCGGCATATATATCTTGTTCCTATGATGATTTGACTAGACTATAGGCTAGTTAACTCTAAAGTGTAGTCAGTCCCCGTATAACCACACTTTTGGTTGGTATTTTAGAGATAGCCATATTTATTTATTTATTGTGATTGATTAACTTTGTAATTTGTATGATATTAGATATCATTTGGATGGCTTGATGGGCTATATCACATTATTTATTGATTGTATGATTTTATGATATTATATTAGGGCAATACTGTGTATTATCCCTATTTGCTAGATGGTTTCATTTTTCTATGATGATAAATTATATTACGAGACTGAGAGATATTTGGGCACTATAGTGTTCTTGCCCGATTATACTTGATGATTTCTCATTAATGTTTGTTTCTGGATTTGATAATGATTTCAAGATATGGATGATTCACCCATACGATGTTGTTTTATTTGAATTTTGATTTGATGTGTTTATACGAGTGATGATATCTTTATGCTATGTTGTGAGAGTGTTGCTATTATGATATACTATTGTTAGTATTTAATCACCATTATATTATGTATATTATATATTTATGTATGTGTTGACCCATATATTTAGATATAGTCTGACCCATGTGTTATTTATTAAATACTCGGGTTAGTCATAGTTATTTAAGGTACAGGGACAATGAGACTAGCAAATATTTTCCAGGCTTAGAGGAGGCTAGATTTTCAGCATTGCTATATATTGTTTTGTATTGTATTAACTCATGTATGTATTTGACAATTGAGAAATATTTCATACCTTGTGTATTTTATATCTACTATATCTTATCGTTGTGGCCGACTTTGTAAACTTTGCCATTTACTATATATTGTGTATTGTTCTATCCTATAGGCACATGTGTTTATTGCTTTATACCGATACCATGTACATATGGGTGTGTTATTTATTCGATGTTTTAATACGTACCAGTGTTAGCCTAAGTGAATATTCATGAGCATACCTCATATCGCCTTATTTTCATATTATGTGATAGTATTACCTAGTAATACTCTTGGATAATATGGATATACAAGTGGGGGTGTTTACAGTTGGTATCAGAGCAAGGTTTGGAATAATATATTGTATATAAAAGACATGAGTCTTAGCCTTAGATGGGACTTAAAGTCCTTATCCCCGTGGGTGTGAGGTATATTTTTATTTATACTTAAGTGATATTTGGAGTATATGATGATTACTGGGGTAATCATCCGGGAACGTATTTGATATTTTTCCTATTATATATATAATATTTTTCTTTCCCCTGTTATGTTGGTGTGTATTACAACTTTATTATGTTACTAAATTAAATGCTTAAACAACAACAATATTTTAAATACAATATTTATTTTGGGTTATAGTGGAAATATACCCATAAAGGATTGAAATATAAATATTTTATTCAAACAAGTATATGTTTGGTAAATATAAATTTGATTTTTATAAAATGGTTAGAAATATATTTTGGTGATACTTTGTCCATAGAGTGATTTAAGAATTATGCTCAATACATGTAACGACCCATATTTTTGACGACGATATATTTAAACAGTTGATTTAAATATTGAATCATTAATTAATTGACGGCCACCAAAATTTGATTTTTCACATACGATTGAATCAGGACTCGAGTCCACTTCCTTTAAGTTCGTATTGATGTTGCGAATTATAAAAAGTATATGGATTGCTATATTTGGCGATCGGACGATCTAATGGTCAAAACGATCTCGAAAAGCATAAAATTATCACCCCAGGGCACAGTATCAAATAGTGATGAAATTTATACCATTGGGACCATAAAAATAAGGTGATGCACATAGATGAGTTTTGTGGCAATTGGACGCACTGTTTGATCGTACGAGCTCAAAACACACGATCATTTTATTTGAGAAATTAAATAAAACAAATATAATATTATTATTTATATTACCCAAAACCCTTTTCTTCTATAGGCCAACTGCTATTCCATTGAACAAATAATGGAACCATGGCCGCCACCCTTATTTGATCTTCAAAAATCAATATCTCATTATCCGTTCAACGAAAAAACCCCCAAACCACCTTCAATCGACTCGTATCGACAAGATCTTCATGCCCATGTCAAACTTATAGGGTGTGATCACCTTCACTGAGATCAACCCATATTAGGCGCACCTAGGGTTTAATCTTATCAGAAAACCAGAGGGTTTTGGATGAGTTCGAGTGCACCATAATTTTTATTTTGTTAAGGAGCATCTTTTCCCAAAGTTTGGAACTCCACGACATACTGGAGAAAAACGCATCATTGGCATAGGAAGTTTCGACCATCAGGTCGCATTTTGCAATGGTGGATCGAGCAGCTTCTCATGGTGATCATTACAAAGTGGTTGCGTAGAGGAGTGCGTAGGCGAAAACGGTGCAAATATTCGCTGAGTATCAAGGGAGAAATCCAAGTTTAAGATTCACGGCTATGGGTTTTCTGGTATCAGACTTTGGAAATGTACAGCGTGCATGAATTAACATTTGGGAAGAGAGATTAACAAGGGTAATTAGTTTAATAAATTATGTTTAAGCTATTTAATTATTAATTTAAACCGATAACTTATATATTGCATATCTTTTGCACACGAGGTCCGTTTTTGACGTTGTTTCTAGTGTTGCGCTCGTGATGGAGAGACTATCGATTTAGCGCTGGTTGGGACAGATTTAGATGAGGTGAGCGATATTTTCTCTCACTATACTATGATTGGTTGTATAATATTAGATCGACACTCGGGAATGATTTTTGATTTTAAAATGTGATTTTCCTATACTTATATATCTAGTAGATTTTTATAAAAGGAAATAAAACTATTTTAATGTGATTTATAAAGAATATCAAATATTTTCCATCGATGTGCCATAGTTAGGAAATTATTAGATTTGTGCTACAATTGGTATGATTTCTACAGTGATTGACATGGTTCGATTATACATTTTATACATATACTATTATGTACATTTGAGCTATTATTGGCATGATTTCCCACATTTGTTGGTATGGATGAATTACATATAGTATAGGTATGCTATTATAGACATTTATATGCTCGTTGGATGCATGTATGTTAGTTTGGTTGTTAGGTCGAAAACGCCGATTTATTGGCGATCCAGCATTAAGGAATATTCCATGTGTTAGAGTTTTTGTCTCCTTGATCGGAAACCCAAATAAATGGTTGTAAAAGAATGCTAGAATACATGCTGATGGATTTGGGGATGAAAGTTTATGGATTTGGATGAACTCTGGACTTTAGGATGGATGCCGAACGTTTTTCATTTGGTTAGTACTTATAAATTTTCGGCTACGTATAGGACCAGAGTGGTTGGTATTGACCACTGTAGAGTGGTTGGTACCCATCACTATTTATGATGGTCGATTTTGTTGACCTTTAAAATGGATGGTGAGGAGGCTTCGAAGAGCGCGATATGATGGTTCTTGTGACCAACTCTATGTCTTGGTGATATTGCTCTTCGATGAGTGCTTTTTATGATCATGATGTTTGACGGTTTCAACATAATGGTCTAGTCCTTCGGATGAATAGCTTGGTTGGTATGGAGTTAGGGTGAAGGCTTAGTGTCGATGGACTGACGTCATGATGAGTCCACATGGGTAGGTTCTCTGAGGGTGATCCGTGGATAAAATGTCGATGGTTCCATCGTGGAATATGGATGAAGCTAATTAAGAGCATGGAGATGCATGCTAAGGGGTTGTTGATTCTCAAAGTGTTTTCCTTTGTACTCAAAGCAGGGTACATGTTGGTACGCCCATGCATAGTTGATATGGTACCCCGGATCAGAAAAATAGATCCGTATGCCCTGGACCAAAAGAATCGGTCTAGTACTAACTTTAGGCTTAAGAGAGTACAACTGAAAATTGGGATTTTTATTCATTAATCTTGGGCAGAAGAATGGCCATACGAGTTATCATAGATTTAGAGCACAATGAGCGATAGTTAGTTTTGTTTGATGGATGCTATGTTTATTATAGTTTCGTTAGCTACCTATCACTCTAGGGATTTCACACGCAGTAGGTATTGGGCATATGGATACCTAGACACCCTTACTATTACTTAGTATGGATTAGGTATTGTAGATGGAGATACCTAGGCACCCCGACATATACTAAGTATGGAGTACCCTTTAAGACATTTATAGAGTAGCATATTATCGATGTTTTGAGCTAACTATTTGCTTGCAGGGACATGTTAGATATGGTTAATATACCCTTTATTCTATATACTCTATCGACTTTTATAATATTTTGAGATTGTTTATCGCTCACACCAGATCGTTGTCTGACTCGAGGTTTTATGCTTTGCTTTTTATTATCTCAAGTTCTCTTAAATGAGTAGACTAGATAACAGGTAAAAAATACTTGGAGTTATGCAGATGGATTCACAGGAGGCAACGCTTTCTCATATTTTTATTTGGATATATTATTGTTTATTCTACTGTGTGACACTGTGGAGCCTTAAGAGTGTTAATTTCCTATTATATAAGACAGTGTATAAGTTGAGTTTATTTTCTAGTTGTAAACTCTATTACTATATTGTATAACTCTGTGTATCTTATACTCTGATGATAGTTCACATTGTTATTACCATCTCTACTATTTTATATTCGTGATGACTATTATATTTACTCTAATGCGATGTGAGATATACAACATGTTATGTGACTATGTGATGTTTTATTTCTTCTCTTTTCTTATATTCTATTCTCTTCTCTTCTCTTCCATTTCTCACCTTTACCGCTATTTCTTTTCTTTGACAACCATTCAGCATCGTAGGTGCAGGGCAGTCGTCACAGTTGGTATCAGAGCTTAGGTTACGCGATTAACCTGAGTTGATATCATGATTCAGTAGATATAGGATAGGAGTTCTCAGCGTAGACTGAATCGAGAGTATACGTATATAAGAGAGAGTACGTATTTGTTATATATTTTTGTTTTCAAAGCTATGTAGTAGTATATATAGTATATAAGTTGTATTGCACACATAGGCACTATTGATGCATTTTTCTCTGTGAGAGACTGATAATACTTATTTCATATTAGGAGTGATCTGGCATACAAGAAATACTATTATTGACCTCACTTATAGAGTTGAGTAGTGGGCAGGATCGGGGACCACATACCTTGATTTATAGAATATGTTCACTGAGATGGTGCGAAACATTATTCTGGAATGCCTTAGTTGCTCCAAATGATTATGGTGCTTAAGTGAAAACACCTAGAGTCGAGTTTGCTGAGCTATATAAAACTTCATGAGTCTAGAAGGTAGACCGTTCCTTGGAACAGAGTTGACTATTAAGGTGCAAAATAGGATGAATATTTGTGAAAGGGTCTTCGATGACTTCGAGTTAGATGACACCATAAGGTAGAAGTTAACCTTTAGATGACTTCAGGAACGAACAATGAACTTATGGAGTTTCTTTATAGCTTCAATTTCCAAGGACCATTTTACTTGGGACTAGTTTATAGTTCGCTTCGAAGAAGTTTGTCTTGAATTTTCAGAAAATCAGAGTAGTTTTGGGAGCTCACCGACTTAAAGTAAGGCAAAATGACTATGTTGGAGTATATGGCCGAATTCGATGAGATGTTGAGGTACAGTCTTTTTTCCCATTGATACTCTGCACAAAAAAGATGAAAAAGTTATCATTGGGTGGAGTGATCATCTTTGGAAGAGATTGACTAGTCGTATTGACTAAGGCTTCGAGAAGTTGACTGAGAAGGCTTTATGATGTAGGATCCTGTACCCAATGTAATGGATTATCCCGAACTAATTAAGTAAGGGCATATAATGGAAGCATATGTGTTGAATGTCATTTTGATTTCATTAATTGCTCCATCGATGAAAGAGAAGGAAAATGGCATTACAACCCACAATATGATTCCCATTTATGGCATTTCCATATGTGATTTATCTGATATCGAGGTTTTATATTCCTTCATATCTAGTGATTTGTAGATAGATTAGGATTGAGACATGAAATTGTTGACCTACCTTTAGATTATAATGAACCTTGTTGGGGGCTCAATCAGATTATACAAGTGTAACATCCCGTATTTTCTCACCAGAAATTAATATTATGGATGACATCAGCATCCATAACGCTTAGTTTCAGGCCTCAAAATGGGGGAGTGTTTCAACATGGGTTGTCTATACTTAGCTTACTGCATGGTTTGTCTATACTTTTCCTATAAACGGTTTGTCTAGACCCACCCTTATCGAGTCATGGATGTTTGTTTGTTATTGATTGTTTTGGTCTAAATTGGGTTTGACATTATAGTTTGGAGATCGGCTGACCGAAAAGGTACGGAATAGAGGTGGATTGCGGGAGGCTGTTGGTGATGGTCGAGACTCTGAAGGGGCGGACGGGAATGATTGGCTACTTGCTAGAGGATAGGGTTATGATTAGCTTTCTATATTCACTTGAGACTCCATAGAGTAGATTGTCATCTGTTCCTATAACTAGAGATTGCTCGGATACATTCGGTGCGGTGACTGGATTTCCACCATATAGAGATTGAGTTTCGTATCGGTCTAGTTAGATGTACTTGACTAGTAGCTATGCCTTTAAAGCATATGATATCCAAAAAGTAGATGAGACTAAAGGAGCAAGCAGATGACCTATTGATGCTAGTGTTCATCCATAGGAGTATATTTGAGTAGGGTACACCTATAGTGTTCGCTACAGGGGTGGATGGCTCTTTGGAGATGCTTGTTGGCAGTCATGCATTGAGTGAAAGGATGAACAAGTTTCTACTTCCCTTTGTTGATGGCTTGTTTGATTAGCTCTATAGCATAAGATGTTCTCTTGGTTAGACCTTGTGGTGAGATTTTACCAACTGAGAGTATTTTGGGAAAGTGTGTTGATTATAATGTTTTGTATGCTACCTTGATTTTTGATTGGTTGGTTATGCCATTCAGGCTAACCAACGTGTCGATATATCTTATAGATCTTATGGATCATATTTCGAGAGATCAATTGTGTAGGTTTGTACTTGTGCTTGTTGATGATACTTCCGTCTACCCATGAACAAAATAGAATCGCAAAAAACGATTAGTGATCGTACTATAAGTGTTGAGAAGACACCAACTAATGATGAGATTTTAGTAGTATGACTTCTAAAAGAGGGAAGTGAGATGCTTTGATTACATTGTTTCAGAGTAGGACATCACTGTAGTTCCTGTATTTACGGTGGTCCGAAATTTGAATAGACCCAAGATTGCGGCATCGTTGACCTATTTGATGAGGGAGTATCAGACTTTTATTTGAGACACGAGGTGTAAACACCCATTAGTGAGTCTGACCAAGAGGTTGATGAGTGCATCGATGTTACTCATTTTGAGCGTGAATGAGGAGATGATAGTACACACATGCCTATGGTACTTAACTGGGTACAGTGCCAAAAGGTAAGGTTGTCACATGTTAGCCGACGACTGAAGCCATACGGGAGGAAGTATCCGACTCTTGATTCAGAGTTGGATGAGATAGAGTTTACTTTGGAGATTTGGAGGCAGTACATATTTGGAAAGGAGTTCAAGTTGTTCAGTGATTCCACATCAATGTAGCATCTCTTCTTCGAGAAGGATCTTGACCTTAACCACTAGCGATACTTAGAGTTATTAGCCTCCTATGACTTTGACATTTCCTATACGTCCGTATAGGAAATTTTGTTGTTGATGTTTCGAGTGGAGGACATACCGGTTTAGGAGCGATATTCCTAGAGTTGGCATTGCTCTTGATTACCACTTTAGGACTCGATAGGCTATGGCCAAAGATGATTGCTAGTTTGACCATCAGACCTACTTTAATTTAGCGTATTTGTACTTGTTAGAGGTGTTAGGCTAGACTGGTGGAGATCACGGCTAAATTAGAAGAGTGAGTAGTGTTTGTAGAGGTGAAGTTGTGCAGACTGGATTGAGATTTTATTTCTTGATTAGTGAGAACATATATTTATAGACGTCACCAATGGATCGCAAATGACTGAAGATAGCATGACATTATTTGAGTCACAGTCGATTGGTTGATGATTAATGCTAAGTTTATATTCCTTAACTCTAGTAGAACGAGATCCATGTTTGATAAGTTGTATGTGGGATGGATAGTGTGATTCATTATGTGCCAAGAGTATTGTAAGTGGTTGAGACCAGTTGTTCGATGGTGGGTTTTGGGAGAACTTACAAAAGGCGTTTGGAAATTTGGCACCGAGTTGATTAGGTGATATCGAGACTGAACCAGGGACTTCGATACTTCACAGGATTATTTATATCGATAGACGTGATATGAAACAGATTAGGAAGAAGGGAGTGGAGTAGTAAAAATTCAGTTGAGTGAAAGCGAAAGCGATTGCATATGGTGGACTGTGGGGAGCATGAGGACCACTTTTTCGAAGCTCTTCAGATGATGAGATTTTATTTTTATTACCAGTGTTCACATTGGATATCATATTTGATTGTTTTATAGTAGATAATTTAGCATTCCACATGCTTGGATAGGCACGGATATTACATTTTGATGATAGATCTTATGTATGCATGTTTGCTTGTTAGCATTTGAGATGATAGTCTATGTTTGTGTGGTTGTTGGCATACGGGATATTTATGGTTTGATATAGCATACATATTTAAGATGATTGCTATATATGATCTAGTATATTATGAGATATGATATGTATACGTATCCATGTTGTATTGGTATTTTTTTCAGACCTAGCCGTGCAAAGGAGGCGCTGATGAAATTTTCCACGATATAAGCCAAAATTGAGAGAAAACCAATGTATGAGATGTTAGACATTGCCGGTAGTAGATAGAGTCAGTAATATATGATATTTAGTTGACTTGCCTTTTGATTATGAGTTGGCTCTTTTGATTTCCATCATCTGTTTCTTTGGAAATAGGTGCATGACTTAGACGTTTGGTTCAACCACATTGATTTTGGATTTGACAGTGATTGCACTTAGGGATGATGATGATGGCTCCAGCTAATTCCATGTCTATTCCCTTTGTTGTGATCGCCTTCCATGATCGTTATTGACAGTTAATAAGTGACGGTTCTCTTGTATCGTTGCTTATGCGAGGGTATTAGGTTGCATTTCTTCATCTTTGGGATTTTGAAGACGAAATCCTTTTAAGGAAAGGAGAATGCAATGACCCATATTTTTAACGATGATATATTTAAACAATTGATTTAAATATTGAATTGTTAATTAATTAACGCCCCCGTGATTTTTTGCATACGATCGAATTAGGACTACTGACTGCGTCCATTGAGTTCCTATCGATATTGCGAATTAAAATAAGTATATGGATTGCTATATTTGAAGATCAGACAATCCAATGGTCAGAAAGGTCTCGATAAGCGTAAAATTATCATTTCGGAGCGCAGTCTCAAATAGCAATGAAATTTATACCATCCAGAACATAAAATAAGGTGATACATGTAGATGAGTTTCACGGTGATTGAACCCACCGTTTGATCGTACGAGCTCAAAACGTGCGTTCATTTTAGTTGAGAAATTAAATAAAACAAATACAATATTATTATTTATATCACCCAAAACCCTTCTCTTCTATAGGTCGACTACTTTTCGACTAAACATGTAATGGAATCACTGCCGCCTCCCCTATTTGGTGTTCAAAAATCAATATCTCTTTATTCGTTTAGTGAAAAAAGCACAAACTACCTTCAATCAACTTGTATTGACAAGATCTTCATGCCCATTTCAACCTTGTAGGGTGCAATTGCCTTGGCTAAGATCAACCCATATTGGATGCGCCTAAGGTTTGATCTTATCGGAAAATGAGAGGGTTTTGGACGAGTTTGAGTGCACCATAATTTTATTCTGTCGAGGAGCATCTTATCCCAAAGTTGGAGGTCCGCGATGTACCAAAACTAAACGCGTCATCGACATGGGAAGTTTTAACCACCATGTCTCATTTTGCAATGGTGGATCGATTGGCTTCTAATGTTGGTCATTGCAAAGAGGGCACGTAGACGAGTGCGTAGGTGAAAATGGTGCAAATATTCGATGAGTATCGAGGGAGAAATCGGAGTTTGAGATTCATGGCTATAGGTTTTCTTGTATCAGAATTTGGACATGTACGGCGGGCATGAATTAGCATTTTGGGAAGAGAGATTAATAAGGGTAATTAGTTTAATTAATTATGTTTAAGTTATTTAACTATTTATTTAAACCAATAACTTATATATCGCATATCTTTTGCATTTGAGGTTCTTTTTGGACATCGTTTCTTGCGTTGCGCTCATGATGGAGAGCCCATCGATTTAGCACTGGTTTGGACAGATTTGGATAAGGTGAACAATATTTTCTCTCACCATACTATGATTGGTTGTATAGTATTAGATTGACGCTCGGGAATGATTTTTGATTCTAAAATATGATTTTCCTATACTTATATATCTAGAAGATTTTTATAAAAGGAAATAAAAATATATTAAAGTGATTTATAAAGAATATCGAATATTTTCCATCGACGTGCCATAGTTAGGAAATTTTTATATTTGAGTTATTATTGGTATGATTTCCCACATTGATTGGCATAGGTTGATTATACATATTATACATATACATGTACATTTAAGCTATTATTGGCATGATTCCCACATTGGTTTTATACAATGGATTACATATATTATACTTATACTATTATGGAAATTTATATTCTTGTTGGATGCATGTATGTTAGTTTGGTTATTAGGTCGAAAACGCCGATTTATTGGCGATCCAGGGTTAGGGAATATTCTGCATGTTAGGGTTTCATCCCTTTGGTTAGAAACCCAAACAAATGGGATAAGTCATAGGAGAATGTCGGAATGTGTGCCGATGGATCTGATGATGGAAGATGATGGATTGGGATAAGCTTCAGACTTCAGGAGGTTTTTCAGTTGGTTAGTACTCATCCTTTTTGGCTAAGTATAGGACCAGAGTGGTTGGTATTAACCATTGTAGATCCAATCAATATGATGGTCGATTTGGTCGACCTTTGACATGGATGGTGAGAAGGCTTCGAGCAGCACAATATGATGATTCGTGTGGTCGACTCTGTGTCTTGGTGATATTGCTCTTCGACAAGTGCTTTTGATGATCGCAATGTTCAACAGTTTCGACATAATGGTCTAGTTCTTCGGATGAGTAGCTCGGTTGATATCGAATTAGGTTTCAAGGTTGAATGCTTGGTGTCGACTGACTGACGTCGTGATGAGTCTATATAGGTGTGTTCTTTGAGGGTAATCTGTGGATTTAATGTAGAATGGTTCTACCATGGAAAATTGATGAAGCCAAGAACATGGAGATGCATGCTAAGCGGTCTTTGATACTAGGAGCGTTTCCTTTTCTACTCAAAGCAGGGGTATTTGTGGGAACACCCATGGGTATGTTGATCTGGTAACCTGGATCGGAAGAATGGATCTGTATACCTTGGATCGGAAAAATGGGTTTAGTACTAGCTTTAGGTTGAAGAGAGTACAACTGAAAATTGGGATTTTTATTCATTAATCCTTAGTAGAAGAACGTTCATAATGATTTTTCATAGATTTAGAGCAAATGAGTGATAGTTAGTATTGTTTGATGGATGCTATGTTTGTTATGGTTTCATTAGCCACCTGTCACTCTAGGGATTTCACACGAGGTAGGTATTAGGCATAGGGATACCTAGACACCCCGACTGTTATTAGCATGGAGTAGGTATTGTAGACGAAGATACCTTGGCACCCCAACAGATACTGAGTATGGAGTACCCTATATGACATTTATGGAGTAACATACTATCGATGTTATGTGCTAACTCTTTAGTTGCAGGAATATGTCAGGTATGATTAGTTCGCCCTCTGTTCTATAAACTATGTCGACTTTTATAGTATTTTGAGATTGTTTATCACTCACACTAGACTGTTGTCTAACTCGAGGTTTTATGCTTTTCTTCTTATTATCTCGAGTGCTCTTAAATGAGTGGACTAGACAATAGGTAAACAGTACTTGGGGTTGCGTAGATGGATTCATAGAAGGCGATGCTTTCTCATATTTATATTTGGACATATTATTGTGTACTCCACTGTGTGACACTACAGAGCCTTGACATCGTTAATTTACTATTATATGAGATAGTGCATGATTTGAGTTTATTTTCCAGTTGTATAAACTCTATTACTATATTGTATAATTCTGTGTATCTTATACTCTAATGATTAGTTCACATTGTTATTACTGTCTCTACTGTTTTATATCCGTGATGACTATTATATTTACTCCGATGCAATGTGAGATATACGACAGGTTATGTGACTATATGATGTTTTATTTCTTCCTCTTTTCTTCTATTCTCTTCTCTTCTCTTCTATTTCCCACTTTTACTTCTATTTATTTCCTTTGACAATCATTCTTCATCGTAGGTGGAGGGCGGTCATCACATTACGTCTGATCAGCGTTATTGATAATGATTCCTAAATGTTCATACGAGGAAGTTTGACACAATAGTTTGGAAATGTTTAAAATATTAAGTGTTAGATAAAAGTAAAGATTTATAACTTATGCAAATATTGATTATTATTAAATGATTTTGGAAATTATGGGAATGTTCTAATCATAAATCTTTTGGAAGATATGTAATGTAAGTATAGTATTAAATGAATATTTGAAAATGAATTAGTAAAGTTATATTGGAACTAGTATATCATTAATAGGTGAAAGCGATATTACATAAATTTTTGAAATGGTATGTTGTTAACTTTTCCCTTGACTAAGTTAAGAACTTTGATCGATACAGGTGCACACGTATTTGATAGAGGTTCTAAAATGCTTAGACGTGACATTTTAACACAATGTTTTGGGAGGGATATGTGATATCCCGGAAATTTTGGGCAATATCAATTTGATAATCTGTTTAAAAATCAAATTGATTTAATAATCTTTGTTAATAAAGATTTAAATTGGTTTAATAAACTTCTTTTAATAAATATATGATTGGTAAATATTTATCTTTTAAAAGCTAATTAAATTGTTTTCTATTTATAATGTATATGTAATTGTATATATTGTAAATAGAAAAGCTTTGGATTGAATTTAACAAATAAAAACATAATTTTCAAATTCTAATATATTTTGGTAATTTAGGAATTTTGATTAAATTTAATATAAAGCTTTTCAAAGTTATTTAATAAATAAATTATATGGTTTTTAAATACTCAAGATAAATGTTAATTGTTTAAATTTATTTTAGCTTTAGTTTAAAATAGAAATTAATTAACAAAAAGGTTTGTGTTATTTTATTTTTATAGCTTGATAAATATGATTTGAATAATATAAGTTTAAAATACAATTTTACAAAAGAAACATTAATTCATTTGGTAAGATAAGTAAAATAAGTAATTTATATTAAAGAGATAATTTCTTTTATAAATTATTTAAGATTTAATAAATTGTATTTCAAATTGAATTTGGGTAGTCATATGTGTATATATATAACTTGATTTTTAAATTAGATTTTCAATTTTAATTTGAATATGAGTTTGGATTTATAATGTAAATTCAAAAGATAAGATTTAATAAAGGTTTTAATTTGTTTTCTTTTAAAAAGTAATTAAACTAGAATGGGTTAAAATAAGCTTTCTTTTTAAATATCTTTTGAACTAAAAATAGTTTGTAAAACATAAGTAACATATAAATGGATATAAATATAAATAAATAAAACATAAATTACTAAATTCACATTTACATAAACTAAAACATAATTACTTTTAGATGAAGGATTTAAACATAATTATACTTTGTTTAACATGTGTAAGTTTAGAGTAGCATGCAAAATACAAATGGCAACATTTGTTTCTTTTAATTTTTTTATTATAATATAGCGTTTTAGAGAAATCTGTTTTCTCATTTTTACAGTTCAATTCCTTCTTCCTCCATCTTCTTTTTCTCTCCATCTTTTCTAAACTAAAAACTGAAAATCAAAACTAAAACTAAAGGCTTCAAATTCAACACTCCTCACAAACCAGAAATCTAATTCAACAATCATATAACCATAAGCCTGCATTTTAAAACTGAGATCAATTGCAAGATTTAAAAACCAAAAGCCTGAACTTCTTCAATCTGAGACAAATTTGCAAGCAATCCCGAAATGGAATCAAAGCTTGAACACTTTCTTTTCAATTTGGAAATCAAAGCATGCATGTAGTTTCAAAAGCAAAAGAAATTCATAGTTTCAGTTTTCAAAACCAAGCATTTCCAGTTCTCTGTTCAACAAAAACTGGTGAGTAAACATTTCAACTTAAAAACAGTTTTTAAAAATATGTTGTTATATAGATGCATGTGATGAATTGCTGTAAAATATGGTTGAATATGTTATGATGTGAATGAATGCATATATATGAATATCTGTGCATATGAATATGAATGTATATGTCTATCCTGTTCTCTGTTTTTAAAAAGTGAGTAAACCTATTTTATTTTAAAAACGGTTCAAATCTGAGATATAACTTGGATGCATGTGAATGTGTGAGATAATGTTGGATTGCATGGATGTTTTAGCATGAATATAAACTTGAATTGACATGTATAGTGTGGATATGTCTGTATATATAATTTTGGTCTCTGTTGTTTTCAAAGTTTCTTGAATTACTTCTGAAAATCCATATCTCCAAATATAAGCAACCTTAAACTTGGATCTTTGAATGAAATATGATTATAACAACATGTTATCAACTCTAAAAATGGTTTCAAGGAATTTAGTTGAATAATTATTCCAAAAATAAGAAAATACTGTGGAAATCAGAAATTGGTCAAAAAAAATTTATGAATACAATTTCATGATTGGATTGCATGAATGGATTCAGGGTAGGAAATCTTGAATTTTGGTATAAATATCTGGATTTTTAGGCATGAGTTTGTTGAGGAAACTCGAGATGATCAAAATTTGGGTTTTACTCAATTTATGGTGATTGGCGAAGAAATGGGCCTCGAAATTTTTACTGAAGCATATTTGAGAATGGGGGATCTCGGCAAAAATGATCGGAAAATTTTCCGATCATCGAGATGGTGGCACAATGATGAAGTAGGGTTTTTATGCTAAGATGTGTCATCAATGTTGATGGGGTTCGTGCGGTGGTTGTGGTGGATCGGAATGGTGCGCGATGGAGGGGATCGGCGCTGGAGGTCTAGGCGATTCGATGGTGAGGTCGGCAAGGTTTATCGAGGTCGTGATCGATGGTGAGGTTGGTTTTTCCGATGATGGTGGCTCCCTGATTTCGAACGATGGGTTCGATTTTGATTTGTTGGCAAATCGGCAAACCTGGGTGATCGTGTGCGACGATGGGGTGGTCGTTGACTTGTTGAGGATTGCGGCGTCGATCGGTGGTGGCCGGAGTGGATGTGCACGTGCACGTGCACGTTTGGGTTCGGTTGTTTTATCTGGTGAGTTGTGCTTTGGGGAAGAAGAGTGTGGCTCGGGTTTGGCTCGTGTAAATTGATGTTTTTCTCGAAGCAGATTCGTAAGGGAAGGTGACTCGAAGACGACTCGGGATTTTTGTGGGTTTTGCTCGGGTATTTGTGTCACTGGCATGAGTAGTTCTCGTTTTAAAATCAGTTTTTTTTAATTTAAAAGTAGGTACCAGGTTTAAAAAGAAGATTTGAAGTTTGCAATGTTTTCAAAGTTTAAAACATGATAAACAAGTTTTCCTATGTTAAATGTTATATAAGTTATATAAGTTACAAATAAGTGATAAACAAGTTTATTTATAAAACTAAATTTGTTTAAAGTTAAGTTTTAAACAAAGTTCTTGTATTTGGAAATATAAAAGTTTTAAAAATAAATAAGTAGATTTTAAATAATAAGTTTGTATTAAATTTATTTGAATAACTTTGGGAAGTTCAAAGATTTAAAAGAATATAATTAGCATGTTTAAATTATTTTAATTACGATTGATTTCTAAAGTGTTTTATTTTAAATAAGTTTAATAATTAAGATTTAGAAATCAATTAAAATAAGGATTATCTTTAGTAATTTAGAATTTTAATTTAATTAAAGATAATTAAATTTGTAAAGATAATTAAGATAATTAAATTATTAACCATTGAAAAGTTATTGGTTAATATAAAGGATTTGATTTAGATAATGTTTTCTTAATTAAGAATTTTTTTTAAATAAGAAGTTAAGAAATCATTTAATTAAATTTAAATGATTAAGTTAAATAATTAATTAAGTAATTAATTTGTGATTTATTAAAGATAACCACTTTGGAGTTAATTAAGTGTAATTACTTGGTGAAGTAATTAAGTAATTAATTTGTGATTTATTAAAGATAACCACTTTGGAGTTAATTAAGTGTAATTACTTGGTGAAGTAATTAAGTAATTAATTACTGAAGGTAATTAAGTAAAGGATAATTACTTTAGGAAGGTAATTAAGGTGGAAGTAATTAAGAGTTAATCACTTGTGTTATTAATTAATTAATAAAATTAATTAAAGATTTAAATTTATTAATTAATAAAATTAATTAAAGGTTTAAATTAATTAATTATTGATTAATTAATTAAAGGATTAAGGTTAATTAATAATGTGATTAATTACTAGTTAAGGAAATTAATTAAAAGAGAGTAATTATTTAAGGAATTAATTAAGGATCATAAATTAATAAATGATGTATTAAGATTAATTAATCAATAATAAGTGATTAAAGAGTAATTAATTGATATAATTAATTAAGAAGTAATTAATTAAGATAAGTAATTACAAATTGTTAATTACTATTTATGATTAATTAAGGCTAATTAATGAATATAGTTAATTAAAGATTAATTATTTAATTAACTAGAAGGTAATTAATTAATGAAGTAATTTGAGGATTATTAATAATAATTAATCAAGGTTGATTAATAAAAGTAATTAATTAAAGTATGATTAATTAATTGTAATTAATTGAGGATTAATATAATTAATTATAGATAATTAATAAATGAAGAATCATTAATTATTTAATGATAGTAATTAAAGATTAATTACTGTATATGGTTAAGGATAATTACTTGAATGTAATTAAAGTATAATTAATCTAAGGAGATTAATTAAGGAAGATCATTAGGAGATGATTAATTGATTAATTTGTAATTAATTAATGATAGTAAGCAGGATTAAGATAATCAAGTAATTAAGGATAGTAATTAATTTAATTAAAGATTAATTAAATTGATTTGATGTTAATCAATTCTGCTTTAGAATGATTGGTTAATATTAGATGATTGATATTGGGTGATTGGTTGATATTGGATGATTTGGATATCTCTGATATAAGTGATATGCTGCTTTGTGAGGTGGATGTTTGATATGAATTATCTATTGTGATAATGTAATTTATCTATCTATTTATATCATCCTGAATATAAGATGTTTAAACCTTTAAACAACTTGGCCTTAAAAGATACGTTTTGGATTTCGATGAGACCGGGATCGGGTTTCCAGATTTGGATATCCGAATACCACATCGATCCAAATTAACGATAGGTCGTGAATCTCAAGTGAAGATGAAGATTCAGAGTGCAAGGGTTATTGTCGTTAACTCTGAGGGTGATTCCAAAATGAGTGTAACGAGATAATGCCTTCGGTTTCGTTCGAACCCGGAACGAACTTGTATGGATTGAATGCTTTCAGAACATCGTCAGGTGGACGATGAGCATTCTAAGTGCTGTGTCCTGATTAAAGGTAATCGTAGCCTCAAGCCTCATCAACCGGGAATGGCTAAAACAGGGGAGGTGCAGCAAGGCTTTGTGGGTAGCACCCATTGAGAGTAAGGTCATCCCTGTCTAGATGTCCCTTTTCTATTTCGGCTTAGTGGTGCGGTTGCTAATCACAACCGTGGGGTGATTTTATTTGGAATTATCCAGTAAGGGATGGTTCCGGCTTTGTGTTGCAGGGGAGCGGGCGTACTCCTCGGTACGGTGATCTAGGCCACGTACTGTGACGGGCGGTACCCCAGTAGCCCTTCCATTGTATGGAATCCAAACTCCAATAAGTGACGTACGATTTAGTTGTGCCCAACTATGTTGGAACGTGAGATGTAAGCATTCCAGCTATTTCTGTATTTTACTTGAAAACCCTAGACCCTATTGTAATATAACTGGATTTCCTATCAAATGTTTTGGTTAGCGTAAGGTAAAAACTTACCCATGTTTATGTGTGGGAAGTCTTACGTGATACCTTTGTTTTCAAAAGGTTTTGAAGTTAAGTAACTTTAACCCGTTTACTCACACCAGACCCATGTCTGACCCAAGTGTTTATTTTCTGTTTTATTAAACTCTTGGGTAATCAAATTTTTACGAGTAGCCAAGGGATTCAGGTTAGCTTTGACGAATCTGTAGAGGAGATATGGAGCAGGAGGCTTCAGCATTCGTAGATAGATAGTATTTCCGCTGTGTTGGTTTCTCTGAGTCTTTTATTGTATCTTGTGTTGTATGCTAGATAGATTTTATAACTGTCTATTTTGTTGTATAAGTTGTGTAACTCTGATTATGTAAAGACTATGTAATAGTTATGTGATATTTTATATTTTGTTTCGTTCCGCTGTGAGATTCTGATATTGTTTAGTTCTTTCTTTCTCTTCTTTTCCCTTTTCTATCCCTTTCTTTCTTATTAACGATACGTCATTCTGTGGAATGAGTGGCGGGTCGTTACAGTGGTATCAGAGCGATACCTAGGCTCTGGAGTGGTGTCTATCTTGAGAGAGCGTATTTGTAATTTTTATATAACTATATATATATATATATATATATTTCTACCTATATTGTTGGGTTACCTGTTCGGGTTTTCCAATATGAGTTATAAAGGTAGATAGGGTAGTGGTGTGTGTAACACAACGACTACCAATGGTTGAAGTTTGAATGTTTGAGGTTGGAAGTATCTGTCGAGACTGTAGACCTAATACTGTCTCGAATAAGCTCTGCAGTGATGTGAGGATTTCATCGATCTCTGAAGGAAACCTGTTAAGGTTCGGAGTCTATCTTTGAAGTTGGATGAGTAGAGTTGGATTTGTCGGTTAGGCAGAAGTGTGTGATGGTATCTCAGGAAATTGTAGCTGTGTGATGAGACGTAGTGACTATAGATGTCTCCGAAGATGTTTTCTTTTGGAGCGAGTTTAAGAAAGTGTGTCTGCTTCGGTGTTGTGGCTGAGTTCAGCATGGTGATTCTGTTTGATTTGAGGATTGAAGAGCTTTGGGAATCTTTGGCATCTGTGGCAGTGGTGCAGCTCGGAGTGTTCTGTGTGTCGACAAGGAGATTTTTGGCTAAGCAGTATTCTAGAGGTGGAGTTCAGAAGCAGCATAGTGGATCCATTTCTTCGATGGATTAGATAGATAAGTGTAAGCTGTTCTGATTGGTAAAGGGAGAACAGTCTGTTTGGAATTAAGCTGGGTTGATCGCAAAAGTGACTTGCGATTGCTGAGTGCTCTCTTGGGTTATCAGAGTTTTTCTGGATATCTTCAGGGAAGTCAGAAGTTTTGTCAGCACCTGGAGATCGAGTTTTCTTATCGACTAGGATTCCAGGAGTGATACCGTTGGTTCAGCTTAGTAAGGATGGTTCCTAGAGATAGAGTTTGGTGAAGCAGCTCAGATTTTGATGGAGTATCTAGGTTTCTTTATGGATTTGTGGAACCATATTTTTGGGATGTGTTGTCCAGTTTCTGATCGTGTTCTTCATCAGCATTTTCTTCTGCTCCAGATCAGAGGGGTGCAGCGAAAGCAGTTTGGCGAGTGCTCTTGTTTGTTCTTTCTGGATAAAAGGTGTAAGTTTAGTCTTCTATAGTTTGAGGAGTAGAATTGGCATCTTCGGTTTTGGTTGATCTTGAGGAGATCGTTGTGTTGGGTTGTTTTTGGTCCAGATTGTTTCTAGAGGCATCAGCGAAGGATGAGTTGATCAGGAAGGATGTAGGCAGCCCAGGATCGTCAGAGAATTTTGTGGATAAGAGACGAAGGAATTTGAATTTCGAAGATGGAGATTTGATTTTGGATAAGTTTTCTCCAATCGAAGGAGCTATAAGATTTGGTAAGACTGGGAAGTCAGTTCCGAGGTAGTTTGGATCTCTTCTGTGTTCTGATTTGGATAAGAGCTTGGTCTATAAGGTTGAATGGTCAGTTTGGATAACTGGGATTCAATGTGTTTCATGTATCTCTGAGGGAGTACGTGTTTGATCTATCTCTGGTTTTGGAACCAGCAGTTCAGGGAGATTTGGTTGTTGAGTCAGACTCGTCTGTAGTCTGATATTCTCTTTAGTTTTGTAGATCTAGATGAGTAGGAGCTATGTAGCTTCGTAGTTTAGATTGTTTGTAGAGCAAGTATCCCGGTATATATATATATACTTGGGGAAACTCGAGTAAATTCTATCCAGAATTTTGTCTGAATAGTTAGAATTGTTTGTTTGGATGATTGTTTGCTATGGTTGAAAATATATGATTGTGTTTTAAAATTAAATCTTAAATAGATTATTAAATTACCTTTGTTTTAAATTTCGGGGACGAAATTATTTTAAGGGGGGAGGAATGTGATATCCCGGAAATTTTGGGCAATATCAATTTGATAATCTGTTTAAAAATCAAATTGATTTAATAATCTTTGTTAATAAAGATTTAAATTGGTTTATAAACTTCTTTTAATAAATATATGATTGGTAAATACTTATCTTTTAAAAGCTAATTAAATTGTTTTCTATTTATAATGTATATGTAATTGTATATATTGTAAATAGAAAAGCTTTGGATTGAATTTAACAAATAAAAACATAATTTTCAAATTCTAATATATTTTGGTAATTTAGGAATTTTGATTAAATTTAATATAAAGCTTTTCAAAGTTATTTAATAAATAAATTATATGGTTTTTAAATACTCAAGATAAATGTTAATTGTTTAAATTTATTTTAGCTTTAGTTTAAAATAGAAATTAATTAACAAAAAGGTTTGTGTTATTTTATTTTTATAGCTTGATAAATATGATTTGAATAATATAAGTTTAAAATACAATTTTACAAAAGAAACATTAATTCATTTGGTAAGATAAGTAAAATAAGTAATTTATATTAAAGAGATATTTCTTTTATAAATTATTTAAGATTTAATAAATTGTATTTCAAATTGAATTTGGGTAGTTATATGTGTATATATATAACTTGATTTTTAAATTAGATTTTCAATTTTAATTTGAATATGAGTATGGATTTATAATGTAAATTCAAAAGATAAGATTTAATAAAGGTTTTAATTTGTTTTCTTTTAAAAAGTAATTAAACTAGAATGGGTTAAAATAAACTTTCTTTTTAAATATCTTTTGAACTAAAAATAGTTTGTAAAACATAAGTAACATATAAATGGATATAAATATAAATAAATAAAACATAAATTACTAAATTCACATTTACATAAACTAAAACATAATTACTTTTAGATGAAGGATTTAAACATAATTATACTTTGTTTAACATGTGTAAGTTTAGAGTAGCATGCAAAATACAAATGGCAACATTTGTTTCTTTTAATTTTTTTTTATAATATAGCGTTTTAGAGAAATCTGTTTTCTCATTTTTACAGTTCAATTCCTTCTTCCTCCATCTTCTTTTTCTCTCCATCTTTTCTAAACTAAAAACTGAAAATCAAAACTAAAACTAAAGGCTTCAAATTCAACACTCCTCACAAACCAGAAATCTAATTCAACAATCATATAACCATAAGCCTGCATTTTAAAACTGAGATCAATTGCAAGATTTAAAAACCAAAAGCCTGAACTTCTTCAATCTGAGACAAATTTGCAAGCAATCCCGAAATGGAATCAAAGCTTGAACACTTTCTTTTCAATCTGGAAATCAAAGCATGCATGCAGTTTCAAAAGCAAAAGAAATTCATAGTTTCAGTTTTCAAAACCAAGCATTTCCAGTTCTCTGTTCAACAAAAACTGGTGAGTAAACATTTCAACTTAAAAACAGTTTTTAAAAATATGTTGTTATATAGATGCATGTGATGAATTGCTGTAAAATATGGTTGAATATGTTATGATGTGAATGAATGCATATATATGAATATCTGTGCATATGAATATGAATGTATATGTCTATCCTGTTCTCTGTTTTTAAAAAGTGAGTAAACCTATTTTATTTTAAAAACAGTTCAAATCTGAGATATAACTTGGATGCATGTGAATGTGTGAGATAATGTTGGATTGCATGGATGTTTTAGCATGAATATAAACTTGAATTGACATGTATAGTGTGGATATGTCTGTATATATAATTTTGGTCTCTGTTGTTTTCACAGTTTCTTGAATTACTTCTGAAAATCCATATCTCGAAATATAAGCAACCTTAAACTTGGATCTTTGAATGAAATATGATTATAACAACATGTTATCAACTCTAAAAATGGTTTCAAGGATTTTAGTTTAATAATTATTCCAGAAATAAGAAAATACTATGGAAATCAGAAATTGGTCAAAAAAAATTTATGAATACAATTTCATGATTGGATTGCATGAATGGATTCAGGGTAGGAAATCTTGAATTTTGGTATAAATATCTGGATTTTTAGGCATGAGTTTGTTGAGGAAACTCGAGATGATCAGAATTTGGGTTTTACTCAATTTATGGTGATTGGCGAAGAAATGGGCCTCGAAATTTTTACTGAAGCATATTTGAGAATGGGGGATCTCGGCAAAAATGATCGGAAAATTTTCCGATCATCGAGATGGTGGCACGATGATGAAGTAGGGTTTTTATGCTAAGATGTGTCGTCAATGTTGATGGGGTTCGTGCGGTGGTTGTGGTGGATCGGAATGGTGCGCGATGGAGGGGATCGGCGCTGGAGGTCTAGGCGATTCGATGGTGAGGTCGGCGAGGTTTATCGAGGTCGTGATCGATGGTGAGGTCGGTTTTTCCGATGATGGTGGCTCCCTGATTTCGAACGATGGGTTCGATTTTGATTCGCTGGCAAATCGGCAAACCTGGGTGATCGTGTGCGACGATGGGGTGGTCGTTGACTTGTTGAGGGTTGCGGCGTCGATCGGTGGTGGCCGGAGTGGATGTGCACGTGCACGTGCACGTTTGGGTTCGGTTGTTTTATCTGGTGAGTTGTGCTTTGGGGAAGAAGAGTGTGGCTCGGGTTTGGCTCGTGTAAATTGATGTTTTTCTCGAAGCAGATTCGTAAGGGAAGGTGACTCGAAGACGACTCTGGATTTTTGTGGGTTTTGCTCGGGTATTTGTGTCACTGGCACGAGTAGTTCTCGTTTTAAAATCAGTTTTTTTTTAATTTAAAAGTAGGTGCCAGGTTTAAAAAGAAGATTTGAAGTTTGCAATGTTTTCAAAGTTTAAAACATGATAAACAAGTTTTCCTATGTTAAATGTTATATAAGTTATATAAGTTACAAATAAGTGATAAACAAGTTTATTTATAAAACTAAATTTGTTTAAAGTTAAGTTTTAAACAAAGTTCTTGTATTTGGAAATATAAAAGTTTTAAAAATAAATAAGTAGATTTTAAATAATAAGTTTGTATTAAATTTATTTGAATAACTTTGGGAAGTTCAAAGATTTAAAAGAATATAATTAGCATGTTTAAATTATTTTAATTACGATTGATTTCTAAAGTGCTTTATTTTAAATAAGTTTAATAATTAAGTTTTAGAAATCAATTAAAATAAGGATTATCTTTAGTAATTTAGAATTTTAATTTAATTAAAGATAATTAAATTTGTAAAGATAATTAAGATAATTAAATTATTAACCATTGAAAAGTTATTGGTTAATATAAAGGATTTGATTTAGATAATGTTTTCTTAATTAAGAATTTTTTTTAATTAAGAAGTTAAGAAATCATTTAATTAAATTTAAATGATTAAGTTAAATAATTAATTAAGTAATTAATTTGTGATTTATTAAAGATAACCACTTTGGAGTTAATTAAGTGTAATTACTTGGTGAAGTAATTAAGTAATTAATTACTGAAGGTAATTAAGTAAAGGATAATTACTTTAGGAAGGTAATTAAGGTGGAAGTAATTAAGAGTTAATCACTTGTGTTATTAATTAATTAATAAAATTAATTAAAGATTTAAATTTATTAATTAATAAAATTAATTAAAGGTTTAAATTAATTAATTATTGATTAATTAATTAAAGGATCAAGGTTAATTAATAATGTGATTAATTATGTAACAACCCGCATATCTATCGATTCTATATTTAAATATTTTATTTAAATATTTATCGTTAGTCGGATGTTAGTCCGAAAAGCTACTTTTTGCATACGGTCAAATTAGGACTCGAGACCACCCCCATTGAGTTCAAAATGACGTTTGCGATCTTTTTGAGTGTAAACTTCGATATGTTTGGAGATAGTGAAATTTTCAACACTTTTTCCCGCCTTTGACTTTGGTTTGGACTGCACCCCTTTAGTTCAGCCCAACCATCTTCCTCACTCTATCAAAACACTTCAAGCTTTGTCAAAAATGGTGGTGGGAAGTGGAAATTAAAACTCCAAACACAAATTCCATTGCAAATCCGAGATTCAACATCAAATTCACGTGAAGACCATTGATTCAAGCTTGTTGGTGTTCTTGCTTTGCTCTCAAATCTCCATCTTCATCAAATTCTGTGAAAAGGTGAGATTTTTGATCTCACATCTTGCCTATATCTATCTTGGACTGTTGGGAATGATCCCCTATTGCATTTGCATTTGGTTTGGATTGGATTGGCGAAAAACTTCAATTTTCAGCGTTTTGGTGATTTTTCTGGCCTTAAGTCGTTTCTGGCCATCCCTAGGTCGTCCACGAGTTAACTCCTTAGGTCGTCCATGCTGCTAGCTCGCGTGTTGAAAAGTCTCCAACTTCTTAGGTCGTCGCCGACCTATAATTCCCAGGCAAGATGTTAAGTCGTTCGCGAGTTAAACTTTAAACCTTAGGTCGTTGCCGACCTATAATTCCCAGCCAAGATGTTAAGTCGTTCGCGAGTTAAACCTTAAGTCTTAGGTCGTTGCCGACCTATAATTCCCAGGCAAGATGTTAAGTCGTTCGCGAGTTAAACCTTAAGTCTTAGGTCGTTGCCGACCTATAATTCCCAGGCAAGATGATAAGTCGTTCGCGAGTTAAACCTTAAGTCTTAGGTCGTTGCCGACCTATAATCCCCAGGCAAAGTTAAGTCGTTCGCGAGTTAAACCTTAAGTCTTAGGTCGTTGCCGACCTATAATCCCCCAGGCAAACTTTAGGTCGCTCGCACTGGCTTATCTCGTAGGTCGTCTCCGACCTAAGCTTCTTTTCCATAAGTCATTCGCGAGTCATGTGTTAGGTCATCTCCGACATAACGTCCTCGTCCCCTTAGGTCGTAGCTCGTAAGTCGCTCGACTCTGCTAAGTCTTTAAGTCGCTCGAGTTAGGTCGGCCAGTATAAGTCGTAGGTCGTCTCCGACCTATGCCCCACTAAGTCGCATCCCACTTAGGTCGCACGACTCTGTAAGTCGTAGGTCGTCGCCGACCTTACACTTGGTCTTTTGAGTTCGCGATTTCCTTAGGTCGTATGACCTATTTTTCCTTAGGTCGCTGGACCGCTTGCCTTCCTTAGGTCGAACCCCGAATTACTCTGCGTAGGCAATCTTATCTGACAAAGCATTTATCAGAATTTCTACTTTGATGGTTTTGGGATTGACTTCTTTGGACTTTACTCACGTCTTCGAACGTGAATTGATTTGTTTCTACAATCGTTTTATGACTTGTCATTTTAAAGATATATGAAGGTTTCAATACTAATAGTAAATATCAAAACTCTTTCATCAAAGCGATTTCAACACTATTTTAAATATCAAAAGTTCGTTTTCTCAAACCGATTTTCAATCTACTAGTATATACAAGCCTTTTACTTCACTCGAATGAGAAATCGACTTAAACAACTTAGTAAAACGAGTGGTATGAAACGCTTGCGTTCACTTCGTCGGTTAGCTCTTGGACTTGTTCGATTGAGCCCTTTTTGTGACAATTTCCTAGTGAAGATTTACAGCTTGTTCGTAAATATTTAAGTTAAGCAAGTGGTTATGGGACATGAAGCTAAACTCATATATTTACTAGCTTGGTGTGATTGACACTTCCTTATGATCATGACGATCATTTTTGTGATTTAGACTAGCGATTGAGCGATGTCTCTTTGTCTACGTGGGAGACTATACCCCGATCATGTGATGTTTCGCCATCACATTTCTAGGGTAGCACCCTACGGTCTTCGGGCCATTCCTGTGTGAAAATTTAATGGATAGCTTCCATGAGATAGCTTCTCGTCATGTGTTTACGCGTAGGTGAGTTTTCATGCTCCCATTCATGTGTTAGGCCTCCCCCCCTTTATGTGTTTTCTGGATTTCTGATGATGATTTCTGGAATTTTGTGCTTCACCAATTTTCATGATTTTCATTGATATGATATCAGTTTTTGTGCATTGGTGAATTCATGTGTTATTGACTTGTTATGAATACAAGTTTAGGGTATGATACCCTATTTTATCTTTCAGAAGATTCTTGTGATATTGATTAATCTTTTGTTGATTATCATTTACATACTTATAGTAGTATGTCGCTATGGTTATTACATGTTCATGTCATGCCTTTTTCTTTATACCATATCATCTGATATTTATAGTTAGACTGATCCGTTTATTATTTTCTTATAAATAATACTCGGGTCAGACCGAGATGTTACAGGTGCTTCTGCTTGACTTCTCTTTAGGATTATTCTGACTTTTGGCTAACTACATAGATTAGTAGTTTTTGGATGTACACCTTTGAGATATAGACTCTATGTTGTGTACTTATTCTTTTGTATAGCACGTGATGCTATTCTTTTGTATTATCGTGGATCTTTCCGACCACTACTCTGATGTACACTTTCATGTGATATATATATTTATTCATATCTTCTTCCGCCCTTTGTGATATGGATGTCTGTGACTGATTTATATTATGCATACTTCTATATTTGTTTCCGAAGATTATATATAGCCACCGTGTGATAGCTTTGTGTTTGTATCGGTATGTCGGATTTCCTCCTTAAAAGATATGCATTCTATACTATCTGACATATCGGTTCTCGCACAAAGAAATTACATGGATGGTCGCTCCTCAACAGCCTTATTCTCCGTGCTAATTGACAGCACTACCCCGTAGTGTTCTTGGTTAGCGTGGGTATAGAGGTGGGGCGTCACAAATTACTAGTTAAGGAAATTAATTAAAAGAGAGTAATTAATTAAGGAATTAATTAAGGATCATAAATTAATAAATGATGTATTAAGATTAATTAATCAATAATAAGTGATTAAAGAGTAATTAATTGATATAATTAATTAAGAAGTAATTAATTAAGATAAGTAATTACAAATTGTTAATTACTATTTATGATTAATTAAGGCTAATTAATGAATATAGTTAATTAAAGATTAATTATTTATTTAACTAGAAGGTAATTAATTAATGAAGTAATTTGAGGATTATTAATAATAATTAATCAAGGTTGATTAATAAAAGTAATTAATTAAAGTATGATTAATTAATTGTAATTAATTGAGGATTAATATAATTAATTATAGATAATTAATAAATGAAGAATCATTAATTATTTAATGATAGTAATTAAAGATTAATTACTGTATATGGTTAAGGATAATTACTTGAATGTAATTAAAGTATAATTAATCTAAGGAGATTAATTAAGGAAGATCATTAGGAGATGATTAATTGATTAATTTGTAATTAATTAATGATAGTAAGCAGGATTAAGATAATCCAAGTAATTAAGGATAGTAATTAATTTAATTAAAGATTAATTAAATTGATTTGATGTTAATCAATTCTGCTTTAGAATGATTGGTTAATATTAGATGATTGATATTGGGTGATTGGTTGATATTGGATGATTTGGATATCTCTGATATATGTGATATGCTGCTTTGTGAGGTGGATGTTTGATATGAATTATCTATTGTGATAATGTAATTTATCTATCTGTTTATATCATCCTGAATATAAGATGTTTAAACCTTTAAACAACTTGGCCTTAAAAGATACGTTTTGGATTTCGATGAGACCGGGATCGGGTTTCCAGATTTGGATATCCGAATACCACATCGATCCAAATTAACGATAGGTCGTGAATCTCAAGTGAAGATGAAGATTCAGAGTGCAAGGGTTATTGTCGTTAACTCTGAGGGTGATTCCAAAATGAGTGTAACGAGATAATGCCTTCGGTTTCGTTCGAACCCGGAACGAACTTGTATGGACTGAATGCTTTCAGAACATCGTCAGGTGGACGATGAGCATTCTAAGTGCTGTGTCCTGATTAAAGGTAATCGTAGCCTCAAGCCTCATCAACCGGGAATGGCTAAAACAGGGGAGGTGCAGCAAGGCTTCGTGGGTAGCACCCACTGAGAGTAAGGTCATCCCTGTCTAGATGTCCATTTTCTATTTCGGCTTAGTGGTGCGGTTGCTAATCACAACCGTGGGGTGATTTTATTCGGAATTATCCAGTAAGGGATGGTTCCGGCTTTGTGTTGCAGGGGAGCGGGCGTACTCCTCGGTACGGTGATCTAGGCCACGTACTGTGACGGGCGGTACCCCAGTAGCCCTGCCATTTTATGGAATCCAAACTCCAATAAGTGACGTACGATTTAGTTGTGCCCAACTATGTTGGAACGTGAGATGTAAGCATTCCAGCTATTTCTGTATTTTACTTGAAAACCCTAGACCCTATTGTAATATAATTGGATTTCCTATCAAATGTTTTGGTTAGCGTAAGGTAAAAACTTACCCATGTTTATGTGTGGGAAGTCTTTCGTGATACCTTTGTTTTCAAAAGGTTTTGAAGTTAAGTAACTTTAACCCGTTTACTCACACCAGACCCATGTCTGACCCAAGTGTTTATTTTCTGTTTTATTAAACTCTTGGGTACTCAAATTTTTACGAGTAGCCAAGGGATTCAGGTTAGCTTTGACGAATCTATGGAGGAGATATGGAGCAGGAGGCTTTAGCATTCGTAGATATATAGTATTTCCGCTGTGTTGGTTTCTCTGACTCTTTTGTTGTATCTTGTGTTGTATGATAGACAGATTTTATAACTGTCTATTTTGTTGTATAAGTTGTGTAACTCTGATTATGTAAAGACTATGTAATAGTTATGTGATATATTATATTTTGTTTCGTTCCGCTGTGAGATTCTGATATTGTTTAGTTCTTTCTTTCTCTTCTTTTCTCTTTTCTATCCCTTTCTTTCTTATTAACGATACGTCATTCTGTGGAATGAGTGGCGGGTCGTTACAGGATATAAATAATTTGTGAAAATTAATATATTTTGAGTTAGAGTTGAATGTTATGAATGGAAATAACAATAACGATATTAAAAGTAAAATATTTTGGAAAGTGTTGTTTGGAATTTATATTTGCTTTTATTTAGAAAATAAGAGATTGTGTTTATTAACTTGGAAAAAACAATAATAATAATTTGTAAAGGGTATTTTATACATTAGAATGTATTTCAAGTGATGTTTGCAACCATTGATATTAGTGCACAGTTGTGATCTTTGGAGAGACATTATTGATTATATCAATATTGCAGCCAGACTAATATTACTAATCACTATAATTAACAGTGAGGCAACATCATTTTATTTTGTAGTACTAGGGAATTTGTAAGTATAAGTGTGTGCATGGGGGGGGAGGCTCGTGTGCGTGCGCGTGTGTTTTTGATGTTATTTTGATAAAATTTTAGAATATAAAACATAATAGATTTTGGGATTTAATATATGGAACTTAATATATGGAATTTATATAATTTGAAGGTATGCATTTTGAAATATGTAATAATATGAGTTCATTAATTAATGTATATAGTTGAATGCATTAGTTTGAATTAATTGATAAAATTATATGCATGAAGTAAGTAAGAATTTTATGAATCATATTATAGATTTTAAGATAGGATTTAAAGAAAGGAATATAGAATTATTTTGAAGCGTTAAATTTTATGAATAATTTTAAACTTTCCTCTTGATATTAAGTGTAAATGTTTGAATAGTTGTGTAAATTTACGAAAATTTGTAATGATCTGGAAAATATTATTTGTAAAATAGTATTTAGATATGATTTTGTTGTAATAAATTGTTTGAATCTAAATAAAATAATGTAAGATATTTTCTTTAGCAAAAAATGATTTTAGTGGGAATATCGAGTTGATAAAATTATGAAATATTGTTAAAATAATTAGAGGTTATTTGAAGAAAATTTTATTTCAAATTGTGTTGAATTTGTATGAAATGAAATTTGAAAAATAAAAAAATTCATCATTAAATGATATCATAAATTTGATTATGGGTACTTATATAGGGTTCGATTCCCTATATTTTCGAATATTTTTTTGGTTTGAAGAATTCGATCTTACTATTTTGCTATTCGATTTTCTGATTAAGTGGATATATGAATTCTGATTCGTCTATTGATCTGTATATATTTGAAAATCCTGGTTTATACTCAAACATATTTTGACCGTGTTTGTTTTTTATTTTGGTTTTCTTGGTCAATCTCACTGCTTAGTTTGAATTTTCGTTACTTGCTCAAAGCTATTCGGCCTTCAACTTGTTCAAATTAACTTTGGATGAATTTCTGATTTTCTGCTTTGGGTTATTATGCTACTTCAAATCTCTTGTCAATTGAGCTCCTTGATGCCTTGAGTTGACCTGTATGCGTGCGTGCACTGATCTCCTTTGTTGGTTGATGTTTGAGTGTGCATGTGCTTCATTTTGGTACTTGTGCACTTCAATACTTGAGTAACACTAATACATTGTCTTGCCTGGTGTGATTCCTTTTGCTTGTACATGACTACTTCTTGTATCTTGAGACTGATGTGTTTGCTTGAAATTCCAAGTATATACATACATATGTATGTATGTATTTGTGAACTGTCCCTTTCTTTTACTGCTTTTGATATACCGCCTTGTGTGCACTGTACTTTTGTGATGTGTGTGCACATACCTTGAGTGGTATTGTAACGACCGTGATTTTTTAATTACTGTCGTAATAAATATTTTAAAAAGAAACTATAAAAATTTAAATTCGAAAAAAAAATGATGCAAATCATGTTGTAAAGTCAGTAGTCTTATTAGTAGTAACATGTTGTAAATAAAGTGCATTTTGGCCTTCACGTGCACAGGAGAAATATAGTTCATTTCAAAACAAGTTGAAACAATTTATACATTCTTGGCTGTCAACAATTTATAAGCAAAAGTCCATAAAGTGTTGTCACCCACACAAATTGTGTAAAACACATGAACACTTTGCATATATTCTAGCATCATTTTTGTCTTGCTGTCTGCTGCAGCACTTACCGTATTGAATCGCGGTCGACCTACCCAAGGTCGGAGACGACCTAACTTCATGCCGACCTACGACCTATTCCCAATTGCCAACCGTTCCAATTGCCGAGCTACACAAGACCGTAGACCTACCAATCCAATCGCCGACCTACCCAAGGTCGTAGACGACCTAATTCCCAAATTCCGACCTAACGATAGCTCGCAGTCAATTTCCGACCTAACACTCCACCGCGGACTGGCAAGCTCCAAGTCAATAACCTCCGACCCAACAAAAACCGACCTAACAGACTCCGACTCATCAACTGCCGACCTAGTTACTTCTCCCCAACCCTGCCCTAACTCGCGAACGAGTTATCGTCGCTCCAGCCTAATCACCTTGTTACCCATCTCCGACCCAAGCCTGAGACGATGTAAATTCTCTTACAATCTAACCCTATGTCGCTGCCGACTTCCAATAGCACACGAACGACCTTCGTCGATTTCATCTAAGTCGCGAATGAAGAAACAAGGAGGAAGGTCGCAAACGACCTTAGCTTAAGTCGGTGATGATCTAATAAGTCGCGTACGACTTAATTATAAGTCGCGTGAATATTTTTTTAAGTCGGAACCGACCTAGCTACTTGTAATATTTTAAACTTTTTCTGAACTGTTGTAAATAGTATGCGACTTATGTTAAGTCGGAGATGTGATAAGTCGGTTGCCGACTTATGACTTGTACTTTTTCTATGTTGGTGTGTTGTAGCCTATAAATAGGCAAGTGAAGTCATTTGTAAACGTTGTTGAATATTGAATAAAATTCTCTTTTGTTAGCTTGTTGCTTTCAATTTCAATTGGTAGTCGAGTGTATCTCCTATCTCCACTTACGTCATTCGAGTGCTCTCGGATCATCGTTTGTTGAAGCCGATTCATGGTATCTTGTGCGCAAGATCAACGTCGAAGAATCGTAGATCTCTTTCCCGGTATCTTCGGATCAACGAGTCAGAGATAGCTAGAGTTCGGTATCTTCGGATCAACGAATTCGGGCATTCCAGTATCCATCTATCCACGAATTGTTACGTTCACCGATTGAAGATCGTTTTGAATTATCCGCTGCGTCAGTTTTGGTATCAGAGCTTGTTTTAGCCAATCATAGCTAAATCGAGTCTTGGAGCCGAGAATTTGAAGTGTTGAAGTTGTGTTCATCGTGTTCATCATATTTTGCAACAAAGTTGGAGTTTTCGATCCATTTCATTTTGGATCAAAGTTCGAAAGGCGTTTGAAAACTTGAAGTGTGAATTTGTTGAAGTGTTTGTGAAGAATTCAATCATGCCGCCAAGACGAGTTCAACGTCATCGCAATATTAATGCTTTGTACGGAAGAGAAGAGGCCGATGAAATGGAGCAACGAATCAACGAGAATTTCAATGAGAAACTTACGGAAGGGATTGGTCGATTAGAGAGGATGATGTTGGAAATGAGTCAAAATCAGAGAAGAGTATCACCTGAATCGAGCCATGGAAGAAGTAGAATTTCACCACATTCTAATCGGGAGAGAAGTGTTGATAGTGATCATAGAAGCGTGGATCGAGATTGTGATAGAAATGTGACTGATCGAGATCGGAGGAATGTGGATCGTAGGAATGTTGGTGGAAGACGTGATGGTGGTAGAGATGTTGGTGGTCAGGATCGACATCGATATACATCTGATGGTGAAGAAGAGTATGATGGTGGTAGCGTTCATGGACGAGGACGTGGACGAGGAAGGAATCAGTCAGAGTACGATCACAAGTGGGAATCTGGGATGAAGACAGAAATTCCAGAATTCAAAGGTGGTATGCAGGCTGAGGAGTTTTTGGATTGGATGGCTAATGTTGAAGAAATTTTTGATTTCAAAGAAGTTCCAGAACGTCGTAGAGTAAAGTTGGTTGCTACAAGGTTGAGGGGTAGAGCTTTGGCATGGTGGCAGCAAACCAAACTTACACGTGACCGAATGGGGAAGTCAAAAGTTGAATCTTGGGAGAAGATGAAGAAATTGATGAAAGCAACGTTCTTACCTTACAATTATCAATCTTTGATGTATCAACGTTTGCAGAACTTGAGGCAGGGCACAAAGACTGTTAATGATTACGCAGATGAGTTTTATCAGCTTATTGCAAGGAATGATATTATGGAAACGGAAGAGCAGCTGACATCTAGATTCATTGGGGGATTGAGAATGCAGATTCAGGATATGGTTAATATGTTCGATCCAAGATCTGTGGCGGAAGCACATCAGAAAGCGTTGGCTTGGGAGAAGCAGGGACGACGAGGAGGTGGTGTGTTTACAAATTCCAATAATCAAGTGAAGGGTGTTGGTGGAAGTTCTAATATGTCTAAACCTATCAGTAAACCAGTGGTGAAGGAGGTTGAGAAGGCAAAGGTTAACAACGGTTTCAAATGTTACAACTGTCAGGAGTTGGGTCATAAAAGCAATGAGTGTCCAAAGCCAAAGAAGAGAGCAATGATTGCTGAGGTTGAGGATGAGGATGAAGAAGCTGAATGTTCTAATTCTTTACCAGTTGAGGAGGAAGACTTACTGTCGGGAGATGACGGATACGCATTGATGATGAGGAGAAGTTGTTTAACACCGAAGCAAGAGGAGGAAAGTAGTTGGTTGAGGAACAATATCTTTCAATCTACATGCACTATTCTGGGAAGAGTTTGTAAATTTGTTATTGATGCTGGGAGTTGCGATAATATTATCTCTACAGAAGCGGTGAAGAAGTTGGAATTGAAAACCGAGAAACATCCTAAACCATACAAGTTAGCTTGGTTGAGGAAGGGTGGTGAAGTGAAAGTTGGACGTCGAGCTTGTGTGAAGTTTTCAATTGGGAAGAAATACAAGGATGAGGTTTGGTGTGACGTAGTAGACATGGATGTGTGTCATCTGTTGTTGGGCAGGCCATGGCAGTTTGATAGAGCAGTACAACATGATGGACGGACCAACAGTTACAGTTTCATGTTCGAAGGTACAAAGATTACTCTGGTTCCGAAGAAACGCCAACAGGAAGAAAACAAAGTGGAGGAAATCGAAGAGCTGAAAACTCTATTGACTTTGAAGGAGTTTGTTAAAGAAGTTGAAGAAGAGCCGGAAGTATTCTTGTTGATTGGACGAGAAAGCAGTGAAGAGGTTGAAATTCCAGAAGAAGTTAAACCAGTTCTGAAAGAATTTGACGATGTATTTCCAGAGGAGTTACCAACGGAGTTGCCACCGTTGAGGGATATACAACATCAGATAGATCTTGTTCCCGGTGCTGTATTGCCACACAGACCACATTATCGAATGAGTCCGAAGGAACATGAAGAATTGCGGAGGCAGGTAGAGGAATTGCTTGAACAGGGGCGTGTGCAGGAGAGTCTGAGTCCTTGTGCTGTACCAGCTTTATTGGTACCCAAGAAGGATGGGACATGGAGAATGTGCACTGACAGTCGAGCATTGAATAAGATTACCGTGAGATATAGATTTCCAATGCCGAGGTTGGATGACTTGTTGGATCAGATAAGCGGAGCTACTATCTTTTCTAAGATTGATTTGAAGAGTGGGTATCATCAAATTCGTATCAGACCAGGAGATGAGTGGAAAACTGCTTTTAAAACCAGAGAGGGTCTGTACGAGTGGTTGGTTATTCCGTTTGGTTTATCAAATGCACCGAGTACTTTTATGAGGGTGATGAATCAGATTTTTCGACCGTTCATTGGGAAATTCGTGGTGGTGTATTTCGATGATATTCTTATTTACAGTGGAAGTCCAGAGGAACATTTGGATCATCTTAGAGAAGTGCTGATGGTATTGCGACAAGAACAATTCTATGCTGCAACGAAGAAATGCGTGTTCATGACGCATAGTGTTTTATTTCTGGGGTATGTTGTTTCAGAGAAAGGAATACAGGTTGACCAAAGTAAAGTTGAGGCGATCAGAAATTGGCCGCAGCCTAAGACGATAACGGAAGTTCGTAGTTTTCATGGGTTGGCTTCATTTTATCGAAGGTTTATCCCACACTTTAGTAGTGTGATGGCGCCTGTTACAGATTGTATGAAAGGCAAACAGTTTTCATGGTCAGAGGAAGCAGGGATTGCTTTTGGAAAAATCAAAGAATTGCTGACATCTGCACCAATTCTAGTGCTACCTGATTTTCAGTTGGTGTTTGAACTACATACTGATGCATCCAAGGTTGGGATTGGAGGGGTGTTGAGTCAGAAGGGGCGTCCTATTGCATATTTCAGTGAGAAGTTGTCCGGAGCGAAGATGCGATACAGTACATATGATGTGGAGTTTTATGCCGTTGTGCAATCTATTAAACACTGGAGACACTATCTATTTCAGAAGGAGTTTGTTCTTTACACTGATCATGAAGCATTGAAGCATTTGCAAGGGCAAGACAAGATTTCAGCGAGACATGCATCGTGGATTGCATATCTGCAACAGTTTACTTTTGTTGTTAAACACAAGTCAGGGGTGACAAATCGTGTGGCTGATGCTTTAAGTAGAAGGAGTCATTTGTTGACAACAATGAAAGTTGAGGTGACTGGTTTTGAATTATTGCCGGAGCAGACTGCAGAAGACTCTTATTTTAAGAAATTTGTTGAAAGGAACAATGAAGGGAAGACTGATGAGTTTATGATGATTGATGGTTTTCTTTTCAAGGGAAATAGATTGTGCATACCGGAAGGTAGTCTGAGAATGAAGATTATCAAAGAGTTACACGAAGAAGGACATGTTGGGAGAGACCGTACCTTACAGTTAATTTCTCAATCTTATTTTTGGCCGTCAATGAGGAAAGAGGTGGAAAGATTTGTTGAGAGATGTCATATTTGTCAGGTTTCGAAAGGAACTGCGACTAATGCTGGTTTATATATGCCATTACCTGTACCAATTAAACCATGGGTTGATGTGAGTATGGACTTCGTGTTGGGATTACCGAGGACACAGCGAGGTAACGATTCCATATATGTGGTGGTGGACAGGTTCTCGAAGATGGCACACTTTATTGCTTGTAAGAAAACGGCAGATGCTGTTCATGTGGCTCAGTTGTTTTTCAAGGAGATCTATCGACTTCATGGATTGCCAGAATCTATTGTGTCAGATAGAGATACTCGATTTTTGAGTCACTTTTGGTTGAGTTTGTGGAAAATGGTGGGAACGAAGCTGAAATTTAGTAGTGCTTATCATCCGCAAACGGATGGACAGACTGAGGTGGTTAATCGATCGTTGGGAAACTTGTTGAGGTGTCTTGTTCAAGATAATCTAAAGAGTTGGGATGTGAAGTTATGTCAGGCAGAATTTGCCCATAATCATGCTGTGAATCGAAGTACGGGGTTCAGTCCATTCCAGATTGTTTATTCGAGCTTACCGAAGGGCCCGTTGGATTTAACGGTAATACCACAATCAAAGAAGACAGTTAAGAAAGCTGCTGATTTTGTTGAAGGGTTGACGGAGTGCCATAGAATCGTTCAGGAACGATTGGAAAAGACAAATGAGAAGTACAAACAAATGGCGGATAAGAAACGAAGGAGTGTAGTCTTCAAAGAGGGTGATTTTGTTTACGCGGTATTGACGAAAGATCGTTTTCCAGTTGGGACTTACAACAAGTTGAAAGCTCGCAAGATTGGACCAGTAGAAATCTTGAAGAAAATCAATGACAATGCTTATCAGTTAAAGTTACCAGATCATATTCACACTACGGACGTCTTCAACGTTAAACATTTGGTTCCATACTATGGGGAGGAATTTGTCGACGGTGACAAGGGTGTGAATTCGAGGACGAATTCCTTCCAACAAGGGGAGGATGCTGCAGCACTTACCGTATTGAATCGCGGTCGACCTACCCAAGGTCGGAGACGACCTAACTTCATGTCGACCTACGACCTATTCCCAATTGCCAACCGTTCCAATTGCCGAGCTACACAAGACCGTAGACCTACCAATCCAATCGCCGACCTACCCAAGGTCGTAGACGACCTAATTCCCAAATTCCGACCTAACGATAGCTCGCAGTCAATTTCCGACCTAACACTCCACCGCGGACTGGCAAGCTCCAAGTCAATAACCTCCGACCCAACAAAAACCGACCTAACAGACTCCGACTCATCAACTGCCGACCTAGTTACTTCTCCCCAACCCTGCCCTAACTCGCGAACGAGTTATCGTCGCTCCAGCCTAATCACCTTGTTACCCATCTCCGACCCAAGCCTGAGACGATGTAAATTCTCTTACAATCTAACCCTATGTCGCTGCCGACTTCCAATAGCACACGAACGACCTTCGTCGATTTCATCTAAGTCGCGAATGAAGAAACAAGGAGGAAGGTCGCAAACGACCTTAGCTTAAGTCGGTGATGATCTAATAAGTCGCGTACGACTTAATTATAAGTCGCGTGAATATTTTTTTAAGTCGGAACCGACCTAACTACTTGTAATATTTTAAACTTTTTCTGAACTGTTGTAAATAGTATGCGACTTATGTTAAGTCGGAGATGTGATAAGTCGGTTGCCGACTTATGACTTGTACTTTTTCTATGTTGGTGTGTTGTAGCCTATAAATAGGCAAGTGAAGTCATTTGTAAACGTTGTTGAATATTGAATAAAATTCTCTTTTGTTAGCTTGTTGCTTTCAATTTCAATTGGTAGTCGAGTGTATCTCCTATCTCCACTTACGTCATTCGAGTGCGCTCGGATCATCGTTTGTTGAAGCCGATTCACGGTATCTTGTGCGCAAGATCAACGTCGAAGAATCGTAGATCTCTTTCCCGGTATCTTCGGATCAACGAGTCAGAGATAGCTAGAGTTCGGTATCTTCGGATCAACGAATTCGGGCATTCCAGTATCCATCTATCCACGAATTGTTACATTCACCGATTGAAGATCGTTTTGAATTATCCGCTGCGTCACTGTCACACTCATTTTGTAAAGCAAAGTGTGAACACAGTTGGCCATCATCATTTTATTTGTAGCTTGTACTAACCTCTACCGAGGCACGTTTTCTCTTTAATGCTTTGTACCAAAAATATAGACAGTACATTATTTTCTTTGGCTTATTCACAAAATTGAGAAAGAAAGAAAACACTGCAGCATTCTTTTGGGTTCCATTTTCTTCGGTAGCTCTGCAAGAAATATTAATGGCAGCTCCAAAATTTCGCTCCTTATCAGATCTCGGTTGCTAAATTATTCCGTAACAAATTCGAGGTGAGTGGAAACTCACATTTCTAATTAAAACTTTAGTTGAAAATTTTTGTTGTTAAGATATTTACGCTTGGATACAATATTTTTGGGTTAGGCAGAATATTATCTCAAACGCTAGAAAAACTCAGTTCTTCGTCACTTTCTTTTCTTGCATTTAATGGCGTGTGCGTATAGTGATGTCCAGATCTATATTTTTTTCATGCATGCGATATGTATAATCCCGAGCCTTCTTCATTTTTCTTATCTATACTTGTGTCAGCAATTATATGTAAATGAAGTTACGTGCATACATGTGTTTTGCTTTGGCAAATTATTTTCTTTTGTACAAATATGTTATGCACTTAATAGAGTCCAGGGTCCAATTCATTTTTTCACCCCATTTCTTGCATGGAAAATTTTAGTATTCAGGCATTTAGAGTAGTTGCGTACAGGTAGATGAAGTTATTAGTTTTGCATACACATGCACATTAAAGATGCACGCTGAATATGTGCATAAATGCAAGATGTAACTCCAGATAGTAGTATTTTTGTGTTTATATGGGTTCTACGCATTGTTTTAAATGCATAAATACAATGGAAAATGAATTATAAGTTAGGCAGTGTGTACTAATACCTACGTGAGAATAATGTATTTCAATCCACGCGTGCATCAGGAAGTTACTTCCAAACCCTTTCATTTAGTTGATTACATATTTCGTGTGTGTATCAAAAGTGTAATCCAGGTCAACGGACATTGTGTTTCATTTGCATGCAACGTCAATTGCGTGCATATTGTAATTGTTTGCACGTGTCAGTTTTTATTATTCATTTTTGGGGCAAATTTTTATGTAAGTTGTATTACATTAAACATGTTTTGAAAAGTGTAAATAGTCCAGATAGTGCAATATTTTTCGTTGACTATAGGGTAGTGCAGTCTACTGTTAAATTTACGTTGAATCGGTTTTACGTTTTAAAACGTATTTTGTTGTCGTTATTTTTATAATGGAATTTTTACGCCGGTATCATATTGTTGAAGCGTGTTGTTTTAATGAGATTTTGATGAATAAAAATTACTATTGTTTTGACTTGAGTAACCGTCAATTTTAAAGTGAATTTTCAAGCGGTTATCCCGCAACCCTGATTTGATATCTGTTTTTACGGTGTTTTGTGAAGCGCAATTTCCTCGTCAAAATTGCTACAGATGTTGCTGTTTTAATCGTGTATTTTAAAAATCGTTTTAGAATAAATGTGTTTCCAACATTTTTTACAGTTTGCGCTTTCAAAAGAATGAGGAAGCGATTTAAATGCTTCAGCAAAATTGAGGACTATGAACTCTCACTTTTACTGATTCGCTTAATTCCGGACTTGTCCGTTCGAGAACGTAAAATGTTATTTATATAAAATACACAATTTTGCACTTTCAAGGAAACGATGAAGAGATTTAAACGATTTAGCAAAAGTGCGGAGTATGGAACCACACTTTTACTATTTCGGTTAATTCCGGACTCGTTAATTGAAACATCTGTTGTTTGATGATTTTGATGATTTTGTTGGGCTTTCGAGCCACTCTGCATGACCTTCGGGTCATCTGATGGACCTTCGGGTCAATTACCAGTACTAGACCTTCGGGTCACTCTGCGGACCTTCGGGCCATCTGATGGGCGCCAAAATTTATAGTACTTGGTAGGCTTCGGCCATCTGAGATGCACGTGCGGCGTAGCTAAAACTCGCCATCTGCTGGGATCGATCCACCTTTTATGCTGATTTTTCTAGTTATCTTGTTTTGATTTCTAGATTTTTGCGACTGTTGATTTTCTAGTTATCTATTTTGATTTCTGGATTTTGTGAATTGCGGCTTTGAATTCAATTATGAATTTGGAAGTTGAGTTTGAGTATAATCTCATCTGAGATTATAAATTTGCGTATTGCTGTTTTAAATTCAATTGTGAATTTGAAAACTGATTTTGATGGAGTTTAAATTGAGATTTCTTCATTTAAACTATGCTGATTATTTATGCTGTATAGTCTCATTCGAGACTATAATTATTTGTTTAAGTGTTGTTTATCATTCACTTATTTCTGAGAATAAATTAGACTGATCCGTTTATTATTTTCTTTTAAATAATACTCGGGTCAGACCGAGTTATTTCAGGATAGTCTTCATCTCTGATTTAGTAGCAGCTTCAGCTTTTGGGATTTCGCATCATCTTTTATCTAGCCTTCGAGGAGTTCTTTTGGTTTATTAGTCCTCATCTTATGTATGTATTGATGGCTATGTATATGTATCGGTTCGTGTGAACTATCGATTGTTGTAGCATGTATTCCAGACTAGTCTTCCGCTATATATCTGATATTTCTGTTCTAATGTGATTATACTATCTGTGTTATTGTTATTATGAATTGTTCTGGATTTTTCTTAAGCCACTGTAGTTTCGCTTTAGATTTGGATTGAATATACATCTTTGGGAGTAATTTATACAACTCCTATCGATGTAATCAATACTCGTCTAAGGCATAACTTACGGATGGTCGCTTCTAACAAGCCTTATTCTTCACAATAGCGGACGTTATTCCTTATAATAACCTTTGTTATTGTGAGCATAGAGGTGGGGCGTCACAGCTTGGTATCAGAGCTGAGATTCAGAACAAATTATAATAGACACATAACAGAAACAGAATGGAACATGTGTTACAACTATTCGAGGGTTTTATTCGTGCCTTTCCTAATCTATTCCTTCATTGTTCTTAAACTTTCATCCTCTCTAACAAGTTGGAATATGTCTAGGAATATATTTCATATTTCCGTAGTATTTCAATTGTTAAATTCCTTTTCAATCTTAGATTTGAAAGTAGGACATCGAGTTTCTGATTGTCTTACTGCTCCTGAGGATCTCAAATCTAGGAAGCTTAATGTTGCTTAAGCTTCTGGTGATTCTTCTCAGCCCAAAGGTTTTACTCCTTCTGTTTTGGAAGGTTTTAATTTATTTCATGGTCGTTCTATTAGAGTTCTTTTCGATACGGGTGCATCACATTCATTCGTATCAAAGGAGCTTGTTGATGTTATTCCTTTGGATATTGTTAATCTTTGTGACCCTTTTGAGGATTGTGAATCCTATTTGTGGATTCGCTACTCTTGGTTTGTTGTGTGTTGATGTTGATATTATTCTTTGTGGTTTTCCTTTCATGCAAATCTGCATGTTATGGATCATCTTTATTTTGATATGATTTTGGGAATGGATTGGCTCGTCCATTATGAAGTTCAATCCTATGTCCCAAAAGAACTTTATACCTCAAGCATCCCGATGCTAGCGAGCAGTTATCTATTGTTTTTGAAATATGAACCATGATCCTAATGCTCTTAATTCCTCCTTCGAGTTGGAGGCTCTTATAGCTAAATATTCCAGTTGGTTGTGATTTTCTTCTGTTGTCCTTGAGCCTATTTCGGGTTTGCCGCCGAATAGGACAATTGAGTTCCATATTGATCTTATCTCTAGTGCTCATCATGTCAGTCGTCCTCCCACGAGGATGTTTGCTAAGGAAAATGAGGAACTCAAGCAACAATTATCTGAATTGGATGCTAAGCGATTTATTCGTTCTAGCTCATCTCCTTGGGGTGCCACCGTTGTCTTTCTTAAGAAGTCAGATGGTACTCTTAGGCATTGCATTGATTATCGCAAACTTAACGAGCTCAATATCAGAAAATTAGGTATCCATTACCTAGGATCGACGATATGTTCGATCAGTTAAGTGGCACTAAGCTTTTCTCCCAACTCGACCTTACCATCGGTCTTCATTTGGCTACGAGTTGCGGAAGTTAGCATTCCACTTACCGCATTCCGCACTCGTTAAGATTCTTATGAATGACTTATTATGTCATTCCGTTTGCCCAACTTATTTCATCCATTTTATGAATCGAGTATTCTACGAATATCTCGATGACTCCATTTGTGTATTTATTAATTTTGGATGAAAACGTAAATTTAAAATTTTGAAAATCTTTTTCGTAAGATTTATTTACAAGTGTAATTGGATTTGTGTTTATCGTATAGAAGATGATTTTGTGATTGTATTGCCCATTGAGTGCTTTAAGAATTCTGGTCGATGCGCTTGATCAACGTTATCGATAGGAATCTCCTAAACGCTTTGATGAGACAATTTGTTACAATAAATTGACCTATAAAAAGTAAAATTTTCTAGAAAATGATTTCATAAAAATAATTGTAACTTTGGAAGTTTTAGCTTTTCAGGAAAGAAGATTGTTTGAAACTCTTTTGCGATACTCCTATCCTTATGGTTCCGAAGGGAACCAAGGCTTCATTATTTGTACCAATACTAGCCGTATTGGTTTCGGTGTTGTTCTCATGCAAAAAGATAGAGTAGTTGCCTAGGCTTCTAGACAACCAAAGCCTAACAAGATTCGTTATGCTACCCATGATTTGGAGTTAGCCGCTATAGTCTTGGCTCTAAAGATTTGGCGACATTATTTTTGGGCGAGCGTTTTATTCTCTTCACTGATCACAAATCTCTCTTATCTTATTCAGAGTTGTAAATCGGAATCCCGATGTGATGATCTAAAGGATTTCGATATTGATGTTCATGGTTGTATTCGGAAGAAGGGAAGGTTGGTCGTGCTTAGTGTTCCTAATCTTAGAAATGACATTCTTAAGGACTGTCATCGCTCTAAGTATACTATCCATTCGGGTAGTAGTAAGACGTATGCTGATATGAAACGCTTCTACTTTTGAGAGGGTATGAAGCATGATGGTGCAAGTTATGTGAGTCGTTGCATGACTTGTCAACTTATTAAGCAGAACACCATCGTCCTGGTGGTCTATTGCCGCCTCTTGAGATTCCATTATGGAAATGAGATCAAATTTCTATGGACTTCATTGATGGTCTACCTCGTTCGAGGTCGGGCCATACTAGTGTTTGGGTGATTGTTGACCGATTGACCAAATCAGCCTATTTTATTTCTATCAAGTCCAATCGGACTGCTTCTTGATTTTGGTGGTAGTTGGGAAGACCAATTATCTCTTGTTGAATTTGCTTATTATAACGGTTTTCAATCCAGTATCGGTATGGCTCCTTTCGAAGCCCTTTACGGAAGGCCGTGTCGATCACCATCTTGTTGGTTGGAATCGGGGGAAAAGTGAGTTCTCGGCCCCGATTATATTCATGAATCTTCTGAGAGGATTGATATTATCAGGCAGAGAATGAAAGAGGCTCAGAATAGGCAGAAATCTTATGCCGATCATCGTAGGAAGCCTTTGGAATTTTCTATTGGCGATCGCGTATTCATTCGTGTTTCTCCGATAAAGGGTGTGGTGCGTTTTAGTAGCTTCGGGAAATTTGCTCCTCGATATATTGGACCGTTTCCAATTATGGAACGCATTGGCCCTGTTACTTATCGTGTATCGCTACCTATTCAGTTTTCGGGAATTCATGACGTATTTCATGTATCCCAGCTTCGTCGATGCCTTTGAGATTCAGATTCTATTATTAATCCTCATGTGTTGCAAGATCTTGAGATCTCACCTGACTTGTCTATTGTGCAAAATCCTATTCGTGTGCTAGCTTCGGAGGTTAAACGCCTTCGGAATAAAGAAGTCCCGCTTGTGAAAATTAAATGGCCTGCAAACCCCAAAGATTGCACTTGGGAAACCAAAGAATTCATCGAGCGTTCTTATCCGGGTTTTCTCTCCTCAACGGGAGGGGGTGAGCATTCTTGATCGATCCTTTCTTTTTTTTCTTTGTTGTGATGAAGTATTTGTGCTATTGACTGCTTCTAGTATGAAAATTGCGGGGACGCAATTTTTATAAGGGGGGAGTCTGTAACGACCGTGATTTTTGAATTACTGTCGTAATAAATATTTTAAAAAGAAACTTTAAAATTTTAAATTCGAAAAAAAAATGATGCAAATCATGTTGTAAAGTCAGTAGTCTTATTAGTAGTAACATGTTGTAAATAAGGTGCATTTTGGCCTTCACGTGCACAGGAGAAATATAGTTCATTTCAAAACAAGTTGAAACAATTTATACATTCTTGGCTGTCAACAATTTATAAGCAAAAGTCCATAAAGTGTTGTCACCCACACAAATTGTGTAAAACACATGAACACTTTGCATATATTCTAGCATCATTTTTGTCTTGCTGTCACACTCATTTTGTAAAGCAAAGTGTGAACACAGTTGGCCATCATCATTTTATTTGTAGCTTGTACTAACCTCTACCGAGGCACGTTTTCTCTTTAATGCTTTGTACCAAAAATATAGACAGTACATTATTTTCTTTGGCTTATTCACAAAATTGAGAAAGAAAGAAAACACTGCAGCATTCTTTTGGGTTCCATTTTCTTCGGTAGCTCTGCAAGAAATATTAATGGCAGCTCCAAAATTTCGCGCCTTATCAGATCTCGGTTGCTAAATTATTCCGTAACAAATTCGAGGTGAGTGGAAACTCACATTTCTAATTAAACTTTAGTTGAAAATTTTTGTTGTTAAGATATTTACGCTTGGATACAATATTTTTGGGTTAGGCAGAATATTATCTCAAACGCTAGAAAAACTCAATTCTTCGTCACTTTCTTTTCTTGCATTTAATGGCGTGTGCGTATAGTGATGTCCAGATCTATATTTTTTTCATGCATGCGATATGTATAATCCCGAGCCTTCTTCATTATTCTTGTCTATACTTGTGTCAGCAATTATATGTAAATGAAGTTACGTGCATACATGTGTTTTGCTTTGGCAAATTATTTTCTTTTGTACAAATATGTTATGCACTTAATAGAGTCCAGGGTCCAATTCATTTTTTCACCCCATTTCTTGCATGGAAAATTTTAGTATTCAGGCATTTAGAGTAGTTGCGTACAGGTAGATGAAGTTATTAGTTTTGCATACACATGCACATTAAAGATGCACGCTGAATATGTGCATAAATGCAAGATGTAACTCCAGATAGTAGTATTTTTGTGTTTATATGGGTTCTACGCATTGTTTTAAATGCATAAATATAATGGAAAATGAATTATAAGTTAGGCAGTGTGTACTAATACCTACATGAGAATAATGTATTTCAATCCACGCGTGCATTAGGAAGTTACTTCCAAACCCTTTCATTTAGTTGATTACATATTTCGTGTGTGTATCAAAAGTGTAATCCAGGTCAATGGGCATTGTGTTTCATTTGCATGCAACGTCAATTGCATGCATATTGTAATTGTGTGCACGTGTCAGTTTTTATTATTCATTTTTGGGGCAAATTTTTATGTAAGTTGTATTACATTAAACATGTTTTGAAAAGTGTAAATAGTCCAGATAGTGCAATATTTTTCGTTGACTATAGAGTAGTGCAGTCTACTGTTAAATTTACGTTGAACCGGTTTTACATTTTAAAACGTATTTTGTTGTCGTTATTTTTATAACGGAATTTTTACACCGGTATCATATTGTTGAAGCGTGTTGTTTTAATGAGATTTTGACGAATACAAATTACTATTGTTTTGACTTCAGTAACCGTCAATTTTAAAGTGAATTTTCAAGCGGTTATCCCGCAACCCTGATTTGATATCTGTTTTTACGGTGTTTTGTGAAGCGCAATTTCCTCGTCAAAATTGCTACAGATGTTGCTGTTTTAATTATGTATTTTAAAAATAGTTTTAAAATAAATGTGTTTCCAAATTTTTTTACAGTTTGCGCTTTCAAAAGAATGAGGAAGCGATTTAAACGCTTCAGCAAAATTGAGGACTATGAACCCTCACTTTTACCGATTCGCTTAATTCCGGACTTGTCCGTTCGAGAACGTAAAATGTTATTTATATAAAATACACAATTTTGCACTTTCAAGGAAACGATGAAGAGATTTAAACGATTTAGCAAAAGTGCGGAGTATGGAACCACACTTTTACTATTTTGGTTAATTCCGAACTCGTTAATTGAAACATCTGCTATTTGATGATTTTGATGATTTTGTTGGGCTTTCGAGCCACTCTGCATGACCTTCGGGTCATCTGATGGACCTTCGGGTCAATTACCAGTACTAGACCTTCGGGTCACTCTGCGGACCTTCGGGTCATTTGATGAGCGCCAAAATTTATAGTACTTGGTAGGCTTCGGCCATCTGAGATGCACGTGCGGCGTAGCTAAAACTCGCCATCTGTTGGGATCGATCCACCTTTTATGCTGATTTTTCTAATTATCTTATTTTGATTTCTAGATTTTTGCGACTGTTGATTTTCTAGTTATCTATTTTGATTTCTGGATTTTGTGAATTGCGGCTTTGAATTCAATTATGAATTTGGAAGTTGAGTTTGAGTATAATCTCATCTGAGATTATAAATTTGCGTATTGCTGTTTTAAATTCAATTGTGAATTTGAAAACTGATTTTGATGGAGTTTAAATTGAGATTTCTTCATTTAAACTATGCTGATTATTTATGCTGTATAGTCTCATTAGAGACTATAATTATTTGTTTAAGTGTTGTTTATCATTCACTTATTTCTGAGAATAAATTAGACTGACCCGTTTATTATTTTCTTTTAAATAATACTCGGGTCAGACCGAGTTATTTCAGGATAGTCTTCATCTCTGATTTAGTAGCAGCTTCAGCTTTTGGGATTTCGCATCATCTTTTGTCTAGCCTTCGAGGAGTTCTTTTGGTTTATTAGTCCTCATCTTATGTATGTATTGATGGATATGTATATGTATCGGTTCATGTGAACTATCGATTATTGTAGCATGTATTCCAGACTAGTCTTCCGCTATATATCTGATATTTCTGTTCTGATGTGATTATACTATCTGTGTTATTGTTATTATGAATTGTTCTGGATTTTTCTTAAGCCACTGTAGTTTCTCTTTAGATTTGGATTGAATATACATCTTTGGGAGTAATTTATACAACTCCTATCGATGTAATCAATACTCGTCTAAGGCATAACTTACGGATGGTCGCTTCTAACAAGCCTTATTCTTCACAATAGCAGACGTTATTCCTTATAATAACCTTTGTTATTGTGAGCATAGAGGTGGGGCATCACAGGTATTCATATGTGTTGATCCATTTTATTTCCATGCCCTGCCTTACCATGTGCCTTTCCATGTGTGTTGGTGTTCGCGGAGATGGTGCCTATAGTATCTCTATGTAAACTATAGTTCCTTGCATCTTGTTGCTTGTAGTTTCAAGTTTGCTGTGATTCAAACTGATGGTTGTAACAGTGATACTTTTTACATGGGTTGATCTATATGTACAGTTGTATATCCTTGTGAGCCTTGCCTTGAGTTGCTACTGTACACTTGTGTGCACTTATGTCCATTGCTGATGTGATGTATACTTTTGCAAGTTTACTGCTTTGTACATTTCTTTATGCTTGTTGCCCCCTGTTGTGTCTGAACCATGGCTTGGCTTGAATAATGTTGTTGCACCTTGTATTTTCTGCATTGAATTTTCCACTGTGTCGAGTCGGAGAGTGTGTCCGCCATCCTTGAGTTTCTTGTGTCATGACTATATTAAGTCTGTGTGCATGAGTAGGAGCTAGTTGTAATAGTCACTGATGTAGTTGACTGATTTCCTAAGTTGTTTCAGTTTGTATCCTCGCTATGTTTTTATGATGTTGTGCTTATTTCCTTGGTGACTTGACTGACCTGTATTATTTAGTTCATGCTTCTTATAGTTTGACCAGTCCACTATGTTCACTTGTATATGCTGTCATGTTGCACTTGGTTTTTCTTGAAAATGGGTGATATACTTATTGCGATGCATTTCTTATTTGCTGAATTTGCATTTGTATATGCTAGCACTTGCACTTGTTTCTCTAGTCTTGTGAGAACATAGACTTCCTTATACGTGTGCATTCAAATTCACTGCCTGTGCAACACCTTGCTGATTTTTTTTGCTTGTGTATGTTCATGTGTGTTGAGTACGACTATTGTTAAGTATAGTGTAGATGACCATGAAGTTCTTGTTGTAACTTTCAAGTGCATATGCCTGAATTAGACTTTAGTTTGGCTATACACCCTATTGTCTCACCTCTATGTTGTGATGCCAGATCTGTGCGTATTCTAATTTCTGATTTGCATGTCGACAGATTTATTCACTATATACATGTATAAATATATAAACAAATATGTATATATGTATATTATTGTACTTACTGCCTTGTTGGTCTTGTGAAATCTTGGACCTGGGGGTGTGTGTTACTTACACTTTCTTGCCTTGGCTCTTGTTTGTGATACTCACTTTAACCCGATCTTTTTCTTCATAATGGTAGCATTTATTTGTACTTGAGAATTTGTACTTGGTTGTTGGCTGCATTCCGCTGTGCTTATGGTTGATTGTGGATTGACCTGAATTGTAGGCTGAAAAAAGTTTGAACTATGAATTTTTGTTAATGAAATAATCTAAAAATTATTCGATGAGAGTTTGAATTCAAATCAAATTTGATTTGTAGTGAAATGGAGCTTTTATGTAAAATATGTGTATATATATGTATGTGTGTGTATATATATATATTATATTTATTATTGTAATTCTATAAAGTTATTCTTATTTATGGAAAGTGTTTATATACAAATAAAGTTGGAAATGGTGTAATTAAGTTTTGAATAATTAAAATTGTCATAGATTTTTCCTTATAGGAAAATGCAAGGACGCAATTTTGTTAAGGGGGACGTCTGTAACAACCCGATTTTAAATGATAATTAATTAACATTAATAATAGAGTTTTATTTAATTAAATTGGAATTTGATGGTTTATTTGATAAATTAGTTTGATAATTATTTTATAAAGGATTTAAATTGCGAAATTGTGATATTTAAATTTAAATAAGTTATAAATGTGGAAAGTATATTTTACAAAATATATAAAAATGAAATAAAATAATAACTTGGATTAAATTAAATTCAGCTTCAGAATGAAAACATACATACATACATACACACACACACATACATACATACATACATACATATATATATATATATATGCTTTATAATCAAATCTTAAGCCCAAAACCCAAAATCACTTAAACTCAAACTAAATTCCAAACTTTTCATTTCCACTATTTTACTTCGTTTATTCGTTTCCTTACAGACAAAGGAGACTATCGTCATCTTACGTTTGAAGATATCGAAAATCAAAAATATTCTCATCTTAGAAAATTAAGAAAATAGTATACGGATTAAATAATCCCCAAATTCAATTTTTTGGCTTCTCGATACGACACTTCGCTGGCGTTCAGAGGAGATCTAATGATCTTGGAGGCACGCAAAGGCTACTGGTGAGCAATGAGATGCTGGCATCGCAGTTTGGAGTGCTGGACATCGATGTAGAAGGATACGTTTTGGTGGAAGCGATGTTGTGTAGATGTCGATTGTAAACCTACAATGAAGATTGCTGGCTGTGACTATCGGCGGCGTTAGTGATTGTGCGATCGTCGTTCAGTGAGTTAATTTCTAACTAACAACTATATCTAATTATATTGTTTTCTATTTATATAATCATCCTGATAGTGATTGTAGTTGCTTGGGAAAACTAAATAATATTATTAATTAAAATATTTTATGGAAAGAATTTTTGAAGGTTGAATTGATTGGTTAAATTAGTTATTGATTACAAGGTTTAAAATTGTTCTAAATGAAAATGTAATATATTGCTATTCTAGGAATTATATTAGGAAAATAATAATATTGTTTAAGAGATTATTTTTATAAAGTTATTAAGTGAAAATGTCATTTGTAATATAATAATTTTCTTATATTGAATAATTTAAAAGAAATTGTTATACTCCTGATTGGTTTGGATATTAGGTGAGGATTTTGAATTATATTTACGTTTAGAAATAAGTATAATATACTTTAAATTATATATATATATATATATTATGAAATAATAATTAATTGTGAAAATTTATGGTAAAACTCCTATAAATATATTTGATTTATAAATTGAACTTTATTTATATAAATATGTGACTATTTGTTTTAATTGTTAAAAGAATTATTTTAGTGAGCCTTTTAATTATTATTAAAATGTTTGAATTAAAATTGAGATTTAAGTGCGATTTCTATATCTTTTGATTTCTCATATCTTATACAGATCTTGATATTATGGTTGATTCACCATTCAGTTGATTTGAATGATGAATTTAGTATGATACAGTGACGACATCCTACGATTTTATTTTATTTTATTTCTGTACGATGAGAAATATGAAAAAACAGATTAGTAATGCCGTTTGGGATGGGGCATTTGGTAATATTTTTGCGGTTATCCATTGGACTTGTCATATAGAGATATCTAGTATGGATCGAGTGTAGTTTATGAGCATTAATAATTATTCGAGTAACAAGCGGTGTTATGAGACATCGTTATGTTATTTTTTGATTATTCGTTGTAAGTAAATATTTCTCAAATATGGATCACACTAACGGTTCTATGCGTTACTCGATAAGGAGTACCATATTGTTAGATATTAACTTATGAGAGCTGCATATCAGCCTATTACTAGAGATATCCAAAGTGATAGGGTATGAGTACTGTAATGACCCGCAAATCCGCATAGTTCAGGCTGACAATAAACCACACATGTCCATCTCAAATTGAACGAAAAGATAGATAATTAGGGGAAAGAAAGAGGAAAGAAGAAAGAAAAGAAGGGAGGAGAGAGAAAGAAAACAAAACAACACATAATCTCACAACGCAGCGGAATAACATATAATATAATATCAATGGTCTTTACAAAAAGGGAACTGTAATATACATACATCAATTAGAGCAAAATAGCAAATCACTAATCATCAGCCTGGATAGTTATAACAACATGTCCTCAACATGCTGATAATCTTAAACAACCAATGCAATGGAAAATAAACATATACATGAATACAACTTGGAGACCTCCAGCTCATCTTCGGAAGCTCCAAAGCATCCAAGCTGAATACATAAATATACTCGGTCTAACCTGAGCATTAAAAGGGAATAACACTCGGATCAGTCTAGTAAACCAGCGTGAGAAAACACATCTCAATTGGATTTTTAAAGTTATAAAAACCTTTCAAAACAAAGGTATCTCATGAGACTAAGCCATACAAAAATACATACGGGTTTTTACCTTACGATAACCAAAACACTTCATATCAAGTCCTCTGATACTATAATAGTGTCTAGGATACAGATGCACATTAATTATAGCCGAAATTGTTATATTTATTAAATTCCAGCATAATAGGTTTACAACTAAAACCGTAAAGGCTCGTATTGGAGAATGGATTCCATACAATGACAAGATAAGAGACTACCTTCTCATAGTACATCTCTAGAGGAATGTACCGAGGCTCCAACCTCTACCAACACAAAACTAGCCTACCTTTACCATAGAGAGTGCGGAATATGCCATCACCTCGGTCGTTCCCGACCTATCCGTGGCCACAACATACATAACAAACCTAAAATATAGAGGGTAATCTAGAAAGGTGATGACTATATCCTAATGGGAGTGACCCACTTGGCCCAACCGCATCTACCATGTTTTTGTCATTCCCGATTTGCAAGTCTTAAGGTAACGTTTTATCTTTCATATGACAAATCCCACTTTGAATGCCACATTGTCATTTCCAACAACACGCTAATTGATTTTCACAAAAGTATAATACCCAAGTGCATACGCCTCTCAGAGAAGGAAGTTAAGTGCACGAGGGGTTACCTCCTACACCACTAAATAGACGTACGTTTGTAGAAACCAATGTACGTAGTTCTTAGAAATGCAATGTCAAACATTCGTCTATGCAATTTGTCCAGGAACACGACAAACCGAAGGCACTCTCCAACTACGTCTTGTTGGGAATCAACCCTAGGATTAGTAGCGAGCAGTCCTTGCATCGTAGATTTTCATAACAGGGCACTACTGCCCTCATATATATAATATGGAATCGCTGAGCTAGTGGAAAGCAGCCCTACATCATGAAGATCTCCGTTTTCAAAAATCACCATCTCCAAGGAATCTGCACTTTCGAACGTATACGTTGGTTCGAAGTGGTTTTCGGATAAATCTGATCTCGGTCTCTCCGAACCAATAATCAATAAGAGGGCCTCAACCTCGCATGCAAACCAAGTCTCGTAGACTTATCACGCTTCCAATTCTCAATTTGCTATCCTTTGGCCAAGAAGGAAGCACAGTAGATTGGAGTATTACAATCAGTCCGCCCTACTCGAATCATCATTCTTAACATCAAATAATAATTAAGCCTACTCATTCGGCTTCTGCTAAGTGCACGACTAATTACTTCCCACATCAAGTCAAGGAACTAAAATTGGTCAAATTTGATAGTTAGTTATTTAAGTATCAAACAAAAAATAAATCTAGCACATAAGCAGTCACTAGACCCATTTAATTAATCTTTTATTAATTAAATCACTTTCCAAATATTTACTTCAAATTATCTTTAAAATGATATATTCTCAAAACCACTTTAATCTTTCGATATTGGAAAACATTTCTATAAACTTATACCAATAGTATAAGTATATTTAATAACACTGCCATTTTGGAGACACACTAAACAGATTTCTATAACCGTACAACTCCTAAGTTCATACGCCTCCGGACGGGTGTTAAGTATTAAAAGCAATGCCCCTATACCACCAAACCTTTAATTCGATCATAAGAACCAATTCGTTTATTGCACAACAGAAGATCAAAACACATTTTATTGGATCAAAATGAATGATGCGTAGAACATCGTTACGACAACCCAAAAACACTTCTATAGGGTTACGACAACCCAAAAACACTTCTATAGGGATTCGATTAATTATATGCATACATACATATGTACATACATAAATAAATATACATACTTACATACATATACATATATATATACACATATATGTGTATATATATATATATCCCGTATACTATATAAAATATCTCCTTTCGGAAAATATTTACTATAACAAAGTGTTATAGTCCATGCCTTCCTCACTTTCCCAAAAATGTCTATTACAACAATAAATGTTGAACTCTCTGTTTTCATCATTTAACACATTTCAAATCACTTTTAAAACCATTAAATTTCATTTGAGATTATTATTTTCAAAACATTACTTTTAAAGATTATCATTTTAAAAACCATTAAAATCCATATTTAAATTTCAACATAATTCATTTCTATATTTGTAAAACTATGTTTATAAATCTCTTTTCTATTTTATAAAATTTATTTGTAAAATCTCTTTATTTATAAATCTCTTTTATTTATAAAATCCCATTTATAAATCCATTTACAACATATCGATTACAAATACATTATATATGTATATATTTCGTTTATAAATCTATTTCTTTATTTACAAAATATCACTTTTATAAATTCTTTTTATAAATCATTCAAAAATCTCTATTTAAAGTATTTCTCAAAACTATAATTTTATATCATCAAAAATCATACATTTTATTTATTTAAAATAAATTCGTTCATTTAATAATTTGATAATAATTATTAAAGACATATAAAATTCCAAAATCATTTCAATTCAAAATCATTATTTCATAGTATTTCAAAATACTAAAGATAAGGCCCATTGGTACTATAGCATTAAATAGGGGTAATCATCCATGTCATCAAATATGACATCGAACACATCATATATCATAGTATATGAAAAGTAAAATCAACAGGGTGATAAATTCAGCTGGATCCCTCCAATCTGTTCCCCTACATCACATACATTATATAATCAAATAATATAAATTAACCGCTTCGTGAAGGGATCGTATATAAAGGTCATCTACTCCTACACGGGAACGTATTAGGGTCTCATTCGCTCTAGAGACGGGAATATATCCAAACCAACTAATTAAATAGTAAATCATTCAAACAATCAACAATAAAATTACATACACTTATGTAGAAATATAAGTGGGCCAGAGAGGTGAGTTTAACTCACCAAAATTCCAATTATCGCCAAAACATTTCACTTTCGTCTAAAATCGAACAACGTTCGAATTTAGCATGAAATTCAACAAGCTCTAATCTTTATCAATCCAATTTCATAACGTAGATATCATCGATACGAGCCTAATGGGACTGACCGCGTTCGATTTGGATATAGTATGAACAAGTTATTTAATTTATAAGAATTAGAATTTATTAAAATAATTAACCTATAATTACAATTATTAACATTTAATTACCCCTGCTAAAAATGCTTAGCCCTAATCTCCCTCTCGTTAATCTCGCATGCAAACGATCCCAGGCCACGCTAATACCCAAACTCGACCGCAACTTCATGAATCCATCGTCGCCACTAGGAAGTATCACCGTCCCCCGCGAGTTGCGGGGGAAGCCCTGCCTCAAATACCTTCAATGAACCTAACGACACCCTCTTAGGTGCCGCGGATCATGAGATCGAGCCAAATAACCGCACTGACGTCGAAGTCGGATTCCCCCACCACGTTCCACCATTCTTTGATCCATAACCATAGATGAACTCGACTTGGTCTGCACACCACTTTGTAATTGAATGTTTTCTCTAATTCGGCTCCGATCATCGAGAGTATTCTCAGCCGTTAGATAAAGAGACAAATAATGGTGGCTAGGGTTTAGTTTTAGCAAATGAGAGAAAGTGAGGTCCTTTTATAAGCAATCTCTCCGACACTATTCACGCCTAAATTTCTCGAACTACAAACGAGGCGTGTCGCGTGACGTTTTATTTGTAATACCTCTATTTCGAACACAATGGAACTAGTATAGGGACCTAATTCCATCACATACAGAAGTTAGCTTTCAAAATCAAATTATATTAATTTAAATTACTTTAATTAATTAATATGCGTTTCGAGCTCGTACGACTAAATGATATGTCTGAACGCCATGAAATTCAATGACATACAATAATCTATAATTACGGATCCAATGGTACTAGTTTCGTCGAAATCCGAGATAGTGACTCGGAAGGCTATTTTCACACGTTAATTAAAACGAATTATTATTAAAAATAGTTTATTTAATTTTAATTCAAATTCAAAAGTTTACTATCTTCATTTGTATTTAAATAAAATTTAAATCAACTTTCAAAATCATTTTTATTCATATTAAATTCAAGGTTCAATTATTTAAACAATTTCAATTGTTCAAATAACCTTTATATTTGAAATCAAATCATTTAACTTATAAAATTAAATTTTCAATATTTAATCAATTAAATATTTCAAATTCAAATGACTGAAATTATGAATCGTTGCAAGTACTATATGAGTATCCAATCCACATTGTGTCCAACTTCCTATATTTTCGGGAGTGTACCAGATTGGCAAGTATTTACCCTAGCGGCTTGATCGTGGGGTCGCATCCCAGATCTACAATACCGTTATTTTGTGTCCCTTCAATGAGTATTATGAGTACCTTTGATGAGAATATGTTTCTTTGATGCACATCACAGTATTGGTAGTAGTAGATGGGTTGTTTTCCATAGCCTCTTGTGTCGCATAGGCCAGCAGCATGTTTCCATTCGAGGCAAAGAAGGGTCATGACCGGGACTATGTGTAGATAAGACACTGGTGGATAGGGTCACGATCTCCATTAAGTAACTGAACACTATATGAATAGACAATTACTCTGCAGTAGGCGAGTAGACCTGGGTTCCTGCAGCAAGCTTGTGGTAGGTGCTTGTCAGTCTCACTATCTGGTTTAGGGTACGTGTATATAGTAGATTGGTATATACCTCGAAAACTATAGGAATAGACGGTTACTCTACGGTTGGCGAGTAGATCTATGTTCCTAGAGCATGCTTACGGGAGGCGGCTGTCAGTCTCCCGTTTGATTCATGGTATATGTGTGTAGTGGATTGACATATATGTCTTGTTCCTATGATGAGTTGACTAGACTAGAGGCTGGTTGAGTCTAAAGTGTAGTCAGTTCCGGTTTGGTATTTTGGAGATAGCCTTATTTATTGATTGTGATTGATTATCTTTGTGGTTTGCATGATATTAGATATCATTTGGATGATTTAATGTGCTATCACACATTATCTATTGACTATACGATTTTATGATATTATATTAGGGCATTGTTGTGTATTAGTCCTATTTTTGGATGGTTTCATTTTCTATGATGATAATTTATATTGTGAGACCGAGAAATATTTGGGCATTATAGTGTTCTTGCCCGATTATACTTGAGGATATCTTATTATTGTTTATTTTTGGATTTAACAGTGATTTCAAGATATGGTGATTTACCCATATGATGTTGTTTTATGTGAATTCTGTTTTGATGTATTTTATATGAGTGATGACATCTTTATGCTGCGTTTTGAGAGTGGTGCTATTATAATATACTATTGTTAGTATGTTATCACCATTATATTATGTATATGCTATACTTATGTATGAGTTGATCCATATATTTAGATATAGTCTGACCATTGTGTTATTTATATAATACTCGATTCAGTCTGAGATATTTCAGGTACAGAGACAATGAGGCTAGCAAGTATTTTTCGGGCTTAGAGGAGGCTAGACATTCAACATTGTTGTATATTGTTTTGTGTTATATTGACTAGTGTATGTATTTGACAATTGAGATGTATTTCATACCTTGTATATTTTATAAATACTATATCTTGTCGCTGCGACTAACTCTGTGGACTCTATTATTTACTATATATTGTGTATTATTTTATCATGGAGACACACATATTTATTGCTTTGTGCCGATACTGTGTATGTATAGGTGTACTATTTATTTGATGTTTTAATACGTACCAGTGTTAGTCCAAGGATATATTCACGTGTGTATCCCATAATGTCTTATTATGCATATTATTGACAATATTACATAGTAGTACTATTGAATAATAAGGATGCAGGGGTGAGGTGTTTACACTTCTGCTCTTCTGTCCATTCATCCTATATAAACAAAACTTGTGTTGGCTACTGCGTTATAAAAAAAAAGATGCTGTCGTGAAGTGCAAAAGAAGGTAGCATCATTATGAAGAAAATGATGTAAATTTAACATTGACATTTTAGGAATTCAATACCGAGTTCTGAGTAAAACGGTTATTTCATTTCAATGTTGCTGGATGAAGCAGAAATTCATCATCATGTACATTCAGTCTACTGTTTTTTAATATACTTATCATATGGTACTGAATACAGAAAGTACAATTGAAGTGGTGCTTGAGCTTCCAACAAAAACATCTAAAGGGGTTGTAATTATCATAGTGACTAAATTCAACAATAATATACATGGAGGCATTCATGGATTAATAAACCAAAACTGTCATTATATTCAACATTAATATATTCAAACCATAGAAGAAAGTGATATACATTATTTCAAATAGAAGCATGTACCTAAGACTAAAACAACACTCAAAGTATCTACGTTAAAGAAAAAGTAAGTCACCAACAATGAAACATCACAACTATGAATTGGAGTTGAGAGAAAAATCACCAATAAAAAAGCATCACAACTATAGTTGCGACATTTTGAAATTAAGAAATTGTTATATTTGAAAATGTATATAATTGTCACACTTTTGAAATTAAGAAATTTCTCCAAAACATTGGTTATTAAAAACCAAATATTGGTTATAGTTTATTGAAAAAACATGTTGAAGAATAAAATATAATTTGAGTTAACATAAAGATTTACAAATTTGAGTATTTGGACACAAGAAATATGTAAAGGTGAAATGTAAAAAGGGGATGCAATTGAAGATTAATGGTGTTTGTTGTTCAAATTTAAATATGCCAGGATGGAGATCAGTGAGATTTTAATAGCATTTTGTACTTCATCTAATTGTATTGTTATAACTTCAATTTTATTATGCTCTTAGTGATATATACCCCAACCTAAAGCGGAAATAATTTTTGAATGTTCTCGAACATTGTTGACACTAATATGTCAGTGATAATTCCATTAATATATCATTACATGTGAAGACTTTGACTAATTTACACATCTAATTTTGATCCCAAAAAGGTGTAGGAAACACCCGTGCATTTATTAGAAAAAGGCTTATAAGAAAATCATATATATAATCCATAAAATTTTCAAAGGTTATAACATTTGGTTGATTCAATTTCTAATTGTGTAAATCTGAAATATATTGAAATCAAATTCAAGTTAAAATATTCTTGGTTAGAGTAATATGTATTAAAGCAATGCCATAGTTCTATAATTCATGGGTGAACATAGTTTCAAAGAAAAAAAAACTAATACTTCTGCATCACATTTACTTAAGTGAGTTCACATTATAACAGTACATTATAACAGGATTAAAATCTAATCTTATTCGGGAAACATCAAAGGACAACCTTTGATGTAACCAACATACTGAACATTAATGTTAAGGAAAAACACTTTTTAAGCAATAACTCATATTAGAATTTAAGATTTAATCCTGAAAATTTAAGATTAACCCTAAAAATTATGCAAAAAGAAGTAGAGCAAAGGTCATGTTCCAATTATTATAAATATAGAATAGATATATGTAAATTGAAGACAACAACAAGATTAATATCATAAAAACCAAAAAGCTTGTTAACATAAGCAGCTTGAAAAGACGAATAATTCTTTGAAACTTCTGTCTATACGAAGTTTATATTACAAACTGCTAAAGAAGAATGTGAAGTTCCTATATATATTCGTGTTTAAGAGCTTACTAATCTTAATAAGCAAGCAGCATGTTCTAGACTACCAAGCTAGCTATAATAAAACTACTTAAAGTAGCAGTACGTACCATAGTGATTCACAAAAACAGTCTAATATTAATTCTAATAATATGTTAACAAATGCTATGTAGAATTGACAATGTCTGCAAAATCTAATTAAAGGCACATGGGCATGCGACAGCACGAGAGAAGGGCATCAATGAGGAATCGCCGATCTCGACATAGCTGGTGGTAGCACAAAAGCAGTGGGAGGAAGAGTCGTACGAGTTACGCCGCGACCGTCCATGTTCCCACTCATATGTTCCATGGGCTAAACCATGGGCACAATGCTAGCAAGCTGACTTGAATTGCTATCCCAATCCATGGGGAGCGGCTCACTATGGGGGACCGAGACATTAACTAGCTGCTGAGGATCATATTGTTCCCACTCAGGCACCAGCTCAACTTCAGTTAATTTATCAAATTCAACTTGCTGCCCTTCCTCTTTCTCCTCACCTGATATAGTGTCATCATAATACAAGCTGGCACCTATAATCAGCCTGGAGTATGTGTTATTAAACTTAACCTTGGAATAGTCTCGCCTCCCTTTGGCCGACTTCACAACAATGGTAGCCTTCCCTGTCGTTTTCTTCCTTTGTAGCTCACCGACCCTCGTTTGGTCCAACCTCATATACCCAGCTACGTGGACGTTGGCATTTGTAATGCCCCACCTATATACTCATATTACCAAAGAATATTAGAAAAAATATTGTCGAATAATACGGAGAATAAAGTTGGTTAGGAGCGACCATCTATAACATTGCATTAGACGAGTATCGATACGTCGAATCATATGGCTAAATTTTCTCTTTCTTTTCTTACAAGTGTTAATTCGACATATCTGATCCAGACGCAAAACAATAATGTAATAGTTTAATGTAATTCAGAACAATACACAACATAGTATATAACACAGAATCAAACATCGCAACAGAAATGAAACACATCAATTACTTTTTTTAACATGTAAGTGTACAACATGAAACAGTAGATATACATACACAAATATATACTTGCATAAACTATGACATGTCTAAAAGATTATACAAGTCATCACAAGTCAATACAATAGCCAAGTATAACACGAGTCTACAAATAAGTCCAACATCTCAAAAGGGAACTCTACCACTAAGATACTACTTCATATGTGTAACGATCCAGAATTTCACTGCTTTTACAGATATTTGATTAATTTTAGATATTCAAATGATAGATATTACAATGAAAATAAAGCTCTTTTTAAATAATAATTAATGATGATGAAATCATTTTCAAATTTTTTTTACAAAAATAATTAGTTCGAAGAAAGATTGAAAATGTGACTGGAATTCGTTTTCAGGATTTTCGACTTTTCATCGACTAAAAGTTATGTGATATGTTGTGAACTCTTTACTATAAATTTACAGATTTGTGAATTAGTTAGTATATGTATATATGGATGTATTTGTTTATATGTATATATGTATTTATATTTAAGTTTACAAACTTTAAAATAAAAAAATGTCACATCACAAGGGACATTAAATACGAAAAGGTACACAAACATATTTAAACATGTCTTAGAGATTGTAACGATCCGGATTTTTCGATGTTTAATTTGAATATTTAAATGGTTTAAATATTGGATTTGGAATTTTAATTTAGTTAATGAGATTCTAAAATTGAAAATTTCGAGTGATTTCGACTATTTTTGAAATCGTCGATTTAATCGACGAGTTAAAATAGCGATCCGAGGCATAGTCTCGGAATTCACTGAAAGCAGTTCCATCGGATCCGTAATAATGTATTATTATTGGATTTCAAATTTCGTAGCTTTTGGAGTTATCGTTTGATCGTACGGGATAGAAACGCGCTGAAAGTAATATCAAAATTTAATATAATAATTGGGTCTAAAAAGCTATCATTTTTATACGATCGAATTAGGACTCGAAACCTTTTCCATTCGTTCGAAATAGGGGTATAATATTATGAACGCCTAGCGGCACACCTCCATAGGGATTGTAGATTTTCAGTTACCGATAACGAGATATTGGAATAAAATTATATATATATATATATATATATATATATATATATATATATATATATATATAATCGGATCAAAAATCAAATCAGCCCCTTCTCCATTCAAACATGCAACGTTTTCTTTCTCCCTTCAAATCACGTCTCTTTTCCCTCTTTTCTTTTCAGATAAAAGTCATGAGATCTAGATGAAAAAAGAGAGAAAGCAAATCAAAATGCCAGTCTCCTTTATAAACGACACTAGCCTTTCTCTTCTCTCAGATAAAAGGATGAAGCCAAAATCAAATTCAATCAGTAGAAAAAAAAGAAAGGGAACGAACGAAATCAAATCATTTATATGAAATAAAAACCGCGAACCAAATCGTGAGCCGGGAGGGGATTTCACACGAGGTGGCGATTGAGTGGAGGCTGCGGTGGTCGAGCGAACTGGGGAGCGGCATCGATGGGCACGTGGACGCGACCATGTTGAGGCTTCCAGTAGGCGCCAGTGCACGACGACAAGGTGGCAGTGGGCTAGGGTTTAACTTTGCAATGGTGAGGAGTTTATTTTGGGGACTTGGTCATTCGTTGAGTTGAGGAGGGGCGTTGCAGGCAAGGGTGACGCGGCACAGGGAGCAGACTGAAGGCGGTTGCGTGCTTGCCTGGGTAGGGAGGGATCGAACGAAAGCTGAATTGGGAGGGTAAGGTTTTAAATTTTAAATTTAATTTACCGTAGTTAATTAAATTTAAGTATAATCGAATGCTTATAAAATATATAACATGTTCATTCGTGGTCCAAAAATCATGGAAAATAAGTTGTGTGGGATTCAAGATAAAATAGGCTATAGTTTGGTAGCGATGCGGTGTCGCTCGGTGATAGCTGGTACATAAACTTGATGGGTTTTTCCCTTACGATAACCAAAACATTTCATAGAAAATCCAGTGATATTATAATAGTGTCTAAATACAAATACTTATTCAAATAGCCGAAATTGTTACATTAATTAAATTCTAGCATACTAGGCTCTACAAACAAAACTGTAAGGCTCGTATTGGAGAATGGATTCCAAACAATGATTGGGCCACTGGGGCAACGCCCATCACAGTACACCTCTAGAACAATGTACCGAGGACCATCGCCGGGATCCCCTGCTACACAAAACCAGCCTACCCCTAACCTGGATAGACCGAATATGTTATCACCCCGGGTGTTCCCACCCTTACAAATCGAGCGCTCCTTCTTTCATGCACAACCATATCCATAATATATATAGGTTTCCGAGGATATCTAGAAAAGTGATAACATACCCTAATTGGGTGCGACCCACTTAGCCTTGCTGCATCTTCCCTGTTTTAGTCATTCCTGGTTGATGAGGCTTGAGGCTAAGCATTACCTTTCAATAAACAATTCTACTTGGAATGCTCATCGTCCTTCAATGACGATGTTCTAATTGCATTCGTCCATACAAGTTGTCATGGGTCTGGACAAACCGAATCACCATCTTCATCATTTTCACGGTATTCATTCGTAACGTTCAAACCAGATCGAAGTGGTTTTCAGATAATTAAATCTGATCCCTGTCTCTTCGAAACGATTAACAAAATTGGCCAATATTGATAGTCGGTTATTGAACTATTAGAATAACATTCATAAGCAGTCATCGGCTTTATTATAAATTTTTTCCAAAATTTATTTTCAAAATATCTTTATAAGATATATATTCAAACCCTTCCAATATTTTAATAGTCGAAATGAAACTCAAATTCTTATATCCTTAACAGGATATTTTCAAGTCATTTCAATACTTAGAATATTTTTCTCGCTTCCAATTATAATCCATCCCTTTGAAAATATTTCTATAATTAAAATCTAGAAGTTAAATATTTTCAAATTCTTCTCATCCAATACTTAGGAATATTTATAAGCATATTCCCTAAGATCTTTTATTTCCAATATTCAGGAAGTAGTCCATTTATTTCCTATATCTCAAAATTCTTTAAAATTTTTATTTGTAAATCCCTTAATATTTCCAAAGTCGAATGCACTTGTCTATATCTCCAAATACCCATTTCTAACTTCTTTTATGAATTCTAATTCATTTTTCAAATTTTCGTATTTTTAACACTTTGGAAATTTCTTTAAGCTCCCAAAATCCCACTATAAGATTTCTCTTCTAAAATCATACTCGTTTAATAAACATCGCTTCTAATCTCAAGAGGATTTATAAATAAATTCAATCTTTTAAAATTAGATATATATAATAAGTATTTTTAAGGAATAGTAGTTTATTTTTAAAATATGTTTAAGTAAACCAAAACATTTCAAATAACATCGATAACTTATATCCAAATCCCTTTTAATAACTAATTAATTTACAAAGCTAATTAATAAAATTAGAATTTATTTCAATAAATATTAAATATTATAATAACCAACTTTTCGAAATATTCTAAATCTAAGTAATAGTTTAAGTTATATAGCATAGTAATTAAAAAATCCCATTTAAACAATTTTTTATTTCTCGACAAAAATCTATTTTAAAAATCTAATATTTCCAAATTCAGTTTATTAATCCCTCTCGATTCGTATCACATCGATTATATCTCAATTTTACCACTATTCTCTCATTTAAAAATAGATTCCACTATTTCTTTTCAAAACGATTCCCATAACTCGATGTAAATTCACACTATAAACTTATATTCCAACTTATCAACTGATATCATTTTTCCTTATTTATAACATCGTTTATAAATTTATAAACTCCTTTGAGTTTCACCTATCTATAAATAATCTTATTTGTAAAACCTCATTTATAAATCCACTTCTTAATATATTCCATTTATTCTTCAAATCCATTTTAAATATCGATTCCAACCCCTTTCTATTTTCTTTTCCGAATGTCATTTATATATTCTTTTTATATAATTCATTTTTAAAAATTTCTATCTTAAAGCAATTTACGAATAGTTAAGTACAACTTAAACAAAATTTATTATTTTATTTTCAATTCATTTTTCTTTAAAATAACCCAATTTCCAGTATAAATATTTTTATATCCAAAGTTTCTTTTTATTCCTTCGAATTCCAAAGAATAATATTTATGGTATTTTAAAAATACCAAAATTAAAGGCCAGTGCAACTATAGCATCCAATAATTCAAATTTCAACAATGATCGATAACAGATTATGTGCACACATCATATATCACTATATATGAAAAATAAACTATATATTTGAGGAACCTAGTTGGATCCCTCCAACCTATTTCCCTGCTTCCACAAATGTTAATACAACATAAAAAATACCAATCCCACTTCGAGGGGGATATCGTGGTATATCGGGTCATCCGTTATTATGCGGGGCACATAGGGTCTCATTCGCTATAATATGCAGGAAAATCACTCCAAATACTAGTATATATTACTATATATTATATAATCATAAAACAGATAATTAAAATTTACCAATTCAACTAAGAATCCAATAATTCCAATCACTCAATAATTAATTTTCAACGATTTAAATTAAAATAGTAATCCAAGATGAGTGAGGTTTACTCACCTTGATTTTAATTTGCCAACGTACAGATTTTAAATTAAATCGAATGATGTTCGATTAAATTTAAAAATTCTGACGCGGTCTTACGAGATACTTTTGTTTTTCAAAGGATTTTGATAACTTTAATAATTCAAATTGAGTGTGTTTTCTCACACTGGTTTTCAGACTAACTCAGGTGTTATTTATTATAATGCTCGGGTCAGACCGAGTACTACAAATTCAGGATAGGATGCTATGAAGCTCAGGAGATGAGCTGGATGACAAGACATATTTCCGTAGATTTGTATTTCAGTTGTGTGAGGACAAATTATTAAACTGTCCAGATTGATTGTTGTATATTGTACTCTGAATATGGTATGTATATTAACAACACAGTTCTTGTATCTAAAATTTGTTATTATATAATATATTTTGTTACGCTGCGATTGTGAGATTCTATAATTATTGTTTCTATTTTCTTCTACCCTTCCTTCTTCTTTACTCTGCTTATTCGCTCTTTCGTACAATTTGGGTTGAACATGAGTGAATTATTATCAACTCAAAGGGTACGAAACTGCGGGTCGCTACAGAGATGTTGGCATAGAAATGAAGGAGGGGGGACAAGAAGGTGGCGTTGCTTTCATGGATGGAGGAAGGCAAGGTGAGATAGAGCAAGGGGAGTGGAGGGCAAATGACGATAGGTAGTTTAGTAATTTCATTTGTTCATTTTACATAAAAGATTTTCTTTTATTTTCTTCCATTCTTATTTTCCATTTTATTCTCATTTCAACTTCCTTATTTCTAAAACTCATTCATGTCTTCATGAGAACTTTAGTGGCCTCCACAAAAAATTTCTAAAGTTTAAAATCCAAGATTCCGTTATTTTAAATCCTTAGAAACTTGTTTAAAAATCCACACTATTTTCTCCATTTATCCTCCTACTTCATCCGACCACAACTTTTTCTAGAATACACCTAATTGGAAAAATATATTTATTCAGATTCAAGATAATTGAAATGGCTACAATTTTCATGTACACCAATTTTTTAAATTTTGAATGTTAGCGGGTCAGAAATACATTTCTTTCTGACTCATTTTCTGAACTATATTTTCAAGGCCGAAAATAACACACCTTCTTTTGACCATATTTCCTGCAAAACAAACCGAATTTAGTGATTCTTCTTTTGAAATTGCAGAGAAAAGAATTTCCAAGAACTTTACTGTTGACCACTTTTCAAAATTCCGAGAGTAACATGGCCAAAAATCAAGGAGAAGATGACCCATTTTCGAATTGATTTTTGTGGTTTTCAAAGCTTTGCAAGTCCTTAAATATTTATGTTTTAAAAAAGAGTTTGCTTTGAGTTAGTAAGTTCCGTTGAGTAAACTTCTAATTTTTGAGAAAGAATATATATATATATATATATATATATATATATGATTGTTATGTGGTTGTATATATGATGTTGTTGTTTGGAATATAATATGGTTTGGATGTGTATGTATGTGCTAACTTGTGATTTTGCATTAGATTTTGAATTTTTTTGCGTTTGGAAGTGACATGGAAGTTAGTTAACAAACTAGTTAACAAATGGAAACTAATTAGTAACTGAGAAGTAAACTAACTAGTAAGTTAGAAACTAAACTTGAGAAGTTAAGTTAGTAAGCAACTAGTAAGCTAAAGGTTAATGAACCAAACTAGTTAGTAAAGTTAGTGAACTAAACTAGTGAGTGAAGTTAGTGGTAAACTTGAGTTGTCAAGTTAGCAAGATAATCAATTTTGGAAGTTATGGTATCCATAGCGATAATCGCTATGGTTGCAGTTCGATCAAAAGTCCAGTTTTTGAAAAGTTAAGTTTTTATATTTTAAAGTGCTTTTGAAACGTTTTAAAAACTTAATAATAATGATTAAGGAAAGTTAATTAAGAATTTAATAATTAATTATTAATTAATTATTTTTGATAATTAATAATTAACTAAGTATTAAATAAGGTTTGTTAATTTTAATTAATAAAAGAATAGTATTAATTAATTATCTTTTAAAAGCAAGATTTATTTTAAATAATTTTTTGTTTAAGCAAGATTAATCTTTAATTAATTATGGGTTAAGTATATGATTATTTTTAATTAATTATTGGGTTAATTATTTATTAATCAAGTGTTTGATTTATTTTTAATTGTAAACTAATTAAAGGTTTAAATTTATATTTATTTATTTATTAATAGTTTATTATTTCTTAATTATTAACTATATTAAGTTAAGATTTAAATAAGTTTAATTATATTTTGATAAATGATTTAACTTGTAATTAAATATTCTAAAAGGAAGTTTTAATTCTTGTTTTCCAAGAATCAAATTGTTTTAAAGGTACTTCTTTTCCAAAGATAGTTTTGAAACAAGGAATTCAAATGTCGATACCATTAAGTAGACAAACAATTGTGAATGTGTTATGTAAATGGTTTATTATGTGGACATGTGTTAGCAGAATAAATCCCGGTTCTACTATAACATGATTTTTTGATTGTTTGGAGATCTGATAGCAAAATAAATCCCCGTTCTGCTATAATGTAATTTTGTATTGTGTGGAAATATGTTTAGTAGAATAAATTCCCATTTTGATATAAATAGTGAATACTATGGACATTTATTTAGCAGGAAAAATCACCATCCTGCTATATTTGGACATGTATATGCTAGTTGAGTTGTATTGACATGTTATTCCCTAATTTGGATATGACTTGCATTTACATATATGTTGACTTATGTAAATAAATGATTATGTGACTTAAAAGTGAAATTGATGTTAAATGGTAACGTAAATCACTACCATTGGGATTACTTAGCTCTTTTTGAAATTATAAACTATGGTTTTGAATTAACTTCAATTCTTTAATCAACGTGGGGTTTAAGGTTTATAAATGATTTTTCAAGTTATATTATTATTTTATAAAGGTATTTATAAATAATAACTTGTTTATTAAATGGTTTTACTCAGTAAAAAGGTTTATTTAACGTGATTTAAAAAGATGAGTCCCAAAAGATATTATGTAAAGGATTTTTCTTAAAGAAAATTTATCAAAGGAGTTTTAAATGGGGAAATGTTTTATAAATGATTTTAGAGGTTTGTAAAGTGGTTTTGTAAATTGACTTATAGACTTCTAAAAGTGTTTTATAAATTGATTTTGAAAACTTATAAAGGTATATAAATGTGAAATGAGCTTTTAAAAGGGAATTTTTACAAAGGATAAGTGGATCAATTTATAGTAAGTAATGTTTTCCAAAATTTTTTTAAAAGGAGGAACTTTTCAAATGTTTTGATAATATACTTATACCCCTAAGATAAGTGTAAATATTTTCCAAGTAATAAGGGGAGTAAAGGTTTAGGAAATAGTGTTGTGTAAATAACTTTTGATCAAGTTTTATAAAGTGATTTTACTAATTAAAGATTATTTAATAAAAGCTTAGTGGATCCCATATGAAATTGAATCAATGTTTGAATGATTGTTCATTTGATATTTAGATAACCAACTATTAAAATCTGGACCTAATTTTAACTTTGGAAATATCTAGGAGAAACACATGAGTTATATGGTCAAGTCATCCCCAATGATGTTGTACTGTGCGTATAAATCTGGTTTCGTTCTTCTAGGGTAAATGATAAGGAAATCCATCCACAAACGGTTAGGAGGTGAACTCCGCTCTTTGCTTTTGCCTGCTTATTTCATATAGAACCGGGGTTGAGTTTACCGAAAATTATCGAAAGTTGTTTCGAAGAGACCGGGATCGGAAATGTTATCCCAAAACCACTTCCATCTAACTCAGGTGTTTCGAACTGAAGACTCTTGAAGACGATTAAAGACGGAGCTTTTGAAGTGCAGAGGCTACTTGCTACTAATCCCGAGGGCTATTCCAAAATGGATGTAGTATAGGTAGTGCCTTCGGATTCGTTCAGCCCCAGAACGAACTTGTGTAGATGAATGGTGGTATTGCATTTCTGCCTGGAGGACAATGTTAACATTCAATATGGTTTGCTATATAAAAAGGTAATCGTATCCTCAAGCCTCATCAATCGAGAAAATTATTAAAGTAGGGACGTACTATAAGGCTATGTGGGTTGCTCCCGTTAGGGTATGATCATTCCAAAATATAGTGTCGATATCTCTATGTATGCTTAGGGGCCCAATATGGTTGTTCGATTGAAACCGAGAGGTGATCATATTTAGCGCTATCCAGTAAGGGGTAGGGTCGGTCCTGAGTAGCAGAGGTCCAACATTTTGTAACCTCCCATGCATTTTATCTAGAGGTGTACAGATTAGGTAGGTAGACCCTTACCCTTCATAGTTGGAATCTATTCTCCAATAAGTGCCTTCGGACTTACTTGTATAACTATTATGCTGGAATTTAATTAATGTAAAAATTTCAGCTATGATTAATATGTATTTGTATCCTAGAAACTATTATAATATCACTGTATTTTCTATAAAGTGTTTTGTTTATCGTAAGGTAAAAACCCGTCCGTGTTTACTTGCGGTGTAGTCTTACGAGATACCCGTGATTTTTAAAGAGTTTTTAAAAAGTAATAATTTAGTTGTTTTGAGTTTACTCACACCAGACCCGTCTCTGACCTAGAGTTTTGTTTTCTTCTCTAAACTCTTGGGTGCTCAAATTTGTACGAGTAGCCAAGTAGTTCTGGTTTTCCACGGATGCATTTTGGAGGAGTTGGGAGCAGGAAGCTGCATCGATAGCTAGTTATTATCTTATTTTCGCTGTTTATATGTATATTATATAAGATAGGTAGGGACGGGCTGTTTTAACTGCCCTAAGGTAGAATTTGTATTAGTATGACTCTGATGTATTAATTTTGAAATGACTTTGTAAAGCATTATGTTGATTAATATAAACTATTCCGTTGTGTTGTGAGTCTGTGTTTGTTTAGTTTCTTCGTTTCTTCAATCTTTTTTTTCCATAACGATCGATCTTTCTGGCACTTGAATGCTTGGCATGTAATACAATGGACGTATTAGTGTCGATTTTCGATAGTCGAAAATTCCTAGTTTGTTTCATTTGGTACTAGAGTGCAAGGTCAAGCAAGAACCTTGGCTTTGGTGGGGCAACTCATTAAGAGATATGGTAATGGAATGCCTTATTATAAGTTTGAGTGTATATATATATAAGAGAAGATATAAAAATGATTCATATTGTGTTGATTGATCTATTGAGTGGCTTATGGATTCTGGTCAATACCAGTAGCTAACGTTATTGATAGATCTATAAACACTTGAACAAGGCCATCCAACATAGTATTGTTTAGAAATTAGGTAAATGAAATAATTTTACTTTGGCTATATCTTATATATAAAGAATGATTTTCAAAAATAGTATAGTATTTTGAGGTATTGTTGTTAGGAGATAATAATATTCTATTATTATCATTAGGGTTAGTTTAGTCATGCTCATCCAGTTTGAGCATTGACTATTGTTAGTGTGTATAGGTAGTGTCCCCTTTTAAGGTTTCGGTTGAGTAAATAGAAATAGGGAAAACATTGAAGCGCGCACCTTGTGAATTAAGTTTCACAATTTGACTATAAGGCGTTCGATGTTAATATTGGGATAAAAATTTGATTTAATAAAAAATGTTTATTAAAAAGTTAGAATATTTTGAAATAAATATTTGAAAAATGGTTTGATAAAAGTTGGTTTATAAAATGAATTTATAAGATGTCTTTTAATTAAAAGGAATTTAAGTTGAGAACTTGAGAACTTAAACCCTGGGGCTTCTGGAAAATATTTCAAGGTTTTGAAAGATAATAATAGTATTATTTGAAAGTAATTTTGGTTCAAGAATATAATTTTAGGGATGAAAATGTTAAGAAGTATTTTCTTTGGATTGGTTAGGGGGAATGAGTCTTGAATCTTTTGTGATGATCTGAATAATATTCTAAGTGACGACCAGATGTTTGCCTCGGTGAACGTTGTGCTACACCTAGTAGATTATATGCTTTATTATTGTACAATCGAAACAAGTTCAAACCCGAATGAACCAAAAGCAAGTTGGTGATAAATGCTTTGTTGGAAATATGAGAAGTATTGTTTCAAACATGGGATTTTGAAATAAAAGTAATATTATTAAGTTAACTAGTTTGAGTGGCTTGAAAATAACTTAAAACTGGAAAAGAGATGTGTTTGGATGGAAAACACTTCTCTTGAGTATTACTCTCCCTAGTAAGGGAGTGTATGATACTGTTTGGTAATACCTAGTTCCTTAGTATCTTTTGGAGTTACTTGGGCTATATGTATATTTTCTAAGAATTCGAATTACAGTACCATTTCAAAAAGCTTTTGAAATAAGACCAATATTTGGATCTTGGGTTTTCTTAGAGAAATAAGTGCAAAATGGAATAGTTGAATCAAATAGCAGTATATACTCTTAGGATGTATTGGAATATGATACAAGTTGAACCTAAGTTTAGCTTTATGAAATGTTTTCATAAATAATTTAGTGGGAATATAATTGGTATTAAGGAGAACCAATTAAGTAAGTGAGTAGGTTGGACGTAGATCATTTCTCCTCATATAGTTGATCTATGATTCAAGCACATGGCTTTGAGGCGATTCACACCATTCCGAATAAGGATTCATTACTCGATTTTTTACGATGAGCACTTGATGAGGGTTTTTGACATGGGACAAATGTTTTCTATCATAGTTACAACTATGTAAGGAGAACATAGGTTTCAAATCAAGGAACCTGTTCGGAGTCTGCACTAGAGAATCGGGTGAGCGATACTAGCTCAAAAGTGAAGTTATGTGTTCGAGTAGTGATCGAATCATATTTTGTGTATGGATGATCTATGAACATCATGTGAACTTATGAATAGTCTTAGGTGAGTATGAGGTGAAATTTCAGGGACAAAATTATTTTAAGGAGGGAAGAGGGTAACCACTAGGAATTTCACTGCTTTGATTTACGGATATTTAATTAATTTTAGATATTCAAATAATAAATATTATAATGAATATAAAACTCTTTTAAATAATAATTAATGATGGTGAAATCATTTTCAAATCTTTTTTACAAAAGTAATTAGTTCGAAGAAATATTGAAAATGTAGTCGGAATTTGTTTTCAGGATTTTCGACTTTTCGTCGGCAAAAAGTTGTCTGAGATGTTATGAAGTCTTTAGTACAAATTTACGCTTTTTTCAATTAGTTAGCATATGTATATATGGATGTACTAGTGTATGTGTATATATGTATTTATATTTAAGTATATTAGGTTTAAAATAAAATTAAAAAATGTCACATTATAAGGGACATTAAGTACAAAAAATGTACACAAATAGTTTAAACATGTCTTAGACATGTTGGCATGGAAATTAGAGGGGGGGTGGCAAGAAGGTGGATTTGGTTCATGGATGGAGGAAGGCAAGGTGAGGTGGAACAAGGGAAGTGGAGGGCAAATGACCAAGGGTAGTTTAGTAATTACATTTATTTATTTTATATAAAAGGTTTTCTTTTATTTTCTTCCATTCTCATTTTTAATTTTATTCTCATTAACTTTCTTATTTCTAAAACTCATTCATGTCTTCATGAGAACTTTAATGGCCTTCAAAAAAAAATTCTAAAGTTTAAAATCCAAGATTCCGTTGTTTTAAATCTTAGAAACTTGTTTAAAAATCCACATCGTTTTCTCCATTTGTCCTCCTACTTCATCCGACCATAACTTCCTTTTAACTACACAAAATAAGGAAATAAATTTTTTGAGATTCAAGAGAATTGAGATGTCTACAATTTTTACTTACACCACTTTTACAAATTTCGACTATTTGTGGGTCAAAAAATACATTTCTTTGTGACTCATTTTCGGACCTATATTTTCAAGCCTGAAAATAGCACTACTTCTTTTGACCATATCTCTCTAAAAAAACTAAAATTTAGTGGTTCTTCTTTTTAAATTGTAGAGAAAAGAATTTCAAGGACTTTACTCTTGACCACTTTTCAAAATTACGATAGTAACATGGCCAAAAATCAAGGAGAAGATGGCCATTTTCGAGTCGATTTTTGTGGTTTTCCAAGCTTTGCAAGTTCTTAAGTATTTCAAGTTTTCAAAAAGTGTTTGCTTTGAGTTAGTAAGTTCCGATGAGTAAACTTCTAATTTTTGGGAAAGTGTTTACCTATACACATATGATTGTTATGTGGTTGTATATATGATGTTGTTGTTTGGATTATCGTATGGTTTGGATGTATATGTATATGCTAACTTGTGATTTAGCATTAGACTTTGAATCGATGGTTCAAAAGATGTTAAAGTTATGATCTTTGTTTTGTGTTTGGAAGTGACATGAAAAGTTAGTTAGCAAACTAGTTAGCAAATGGAAACTAATTAGTAAGTGAGAAGTAAACTAATTAGTAAGTTAGAAGCTAAACTTGAGAAGTTAAGTTAGTAAACAACTAGTAAGCTAAAGGTTAGTAAGCTAAAAGTTTATGAACTAAACTAGTTAGTAAAGTTAGTGAACTAAAATAGTGGGTGAAGTTAGTCGTGAACTTGAGTTGTCAAGTTAGCAAGCTAATCAGGTTTGAAAGTTATGGTATCCATAACGATAGTCGCTATAGATGTAGTTCGATAAAAAATCCATTTTTTGAAAAGTTAAGTTTTTATATTTTAAAGTATTTTTGAAATGTTTTAAAAACTTAATAATAATTATTATGGTAAGAATTTAATAATTAATTATTAATTAATTAGTTTTGATAATTAATAATTAACTAAGTATTAAACAAGGTTTGTTAATTCTAATCAATTAAAAAATAGTACTAATTAATTATCTTATAAAAGTAAGAGTTATTTTAAAAAAAAATTTGTTTAAGCAAGATTAATCTTTAATTAATTATGGGTTAAGTATATGATTTATTAATAATTAATTATTGGGTTAATTATTGATTAATTAAGTGTTTGATTTGTTTTTAATTACAAATTAATTGAGGGTTTAAATTTATAATTAATGATTTATTTTAGGTTTATTATTTCTTAATTATTAATTAAATTAAGTTAAGTTTTAATTAAGCTTAATTATGGTTTAATAAATGGTTTAACTTGTAATTAATTATTCTAAAAGGGAGTTTTATGTTTTAATCCTTGTTTTTCAAGAATCAAATTGTTAAAGGTACTTCTTTTCCAAAGATAGTTTTGAACACATGGGATTCAAATGTTAATACCATTAAGTAGACAAACAATTGTGAGTGAGTTATGTAAAAGGTTTGATTGTATGGACATATGTTAGCAGAATAAATCCCCGTTCTACTATAAGTTGATTTTTGGACATCTGATAGTAGAATAAATACCCGTTCTGCTATAATATAATTTATTGTGCGGACATATATATAGTATAATAAATTCCCATTTTGCTATAAGTAGTGAATTTTATGGACATCTATTAGATCACCATCCTGCTATTATGTAATTTGGACATGTATATGCTAGTTGAGTTGTATTGACATGTTATCCCCTGATTTGGATATGAATTGCATTTACATATATGTTGGCTTATGTAAATAAATGATTAAGTGACTTGAAAGTGAAATTAATGTTAAATGGTAACTTAAATCTCCACTATAGATATTTCTAAGCTTATTTTGAAATTATAAAGTATGGTTTTGAATTAACTTCAATTCTTTAAGAAATTTGTGGTTTAAGGTTTATAATTGATTTTTCAAGTTATGTTATTATTTTATAAAGGTTTTTATAAATAATAACTTGTCTATAAAATGGGTTTTCCTCGGTAAAAAGTTTTATTTAAAGTGATTTAAAAGGATGAGTTGCAAAAGTTATTTTGTAAAGGATTTTTGTTAAAGAAGACTTATCAAAGGAGTTTTAAATGGAGAAATGTTTTATAAATGATTTTAGAGGTTTATAAAGAGGTTATGTAAATTGACTTGTAGACGTATAAAAGTGTTTTATAAATCGAGTTTTGAAATTTATAAAGGTATTTAAATGTGAAGTGAGCTTTTAAAAGGGAACTTTTATAAACGATAAGTGGATCGGTTTACAGTAAGTAATGTTTACAAAAAGGAATTTGAAAGGAGGAATTTTCCAAATATTTTGATGATATACTTATACCCCTAAGATAAGTGTAAATATTTTCCAAGTAAAAAGAGGAAGTAAGGGTTTAGGAAATAGTGTTGTGTAAAGAACTTTTGATCAAGTTTTATAAAGTGATTTTACTAATTAATGATTAATTAATAAAAGCTTAGTGGATCCCATATGGAATTGAATCAATGTTTGAATGATTGTTCATTTTATAGTTAAATAACCGACTATCAAAATCTGGACCTAATTTTAACTTTGGAAATATCTAGGAGAACCACATGAGTTATATGGTCAAGTCATCCCCAATGATGCTGTACCGTGCTTATAAATCTAGTTTCGTTCTTCTAGGGTAAATGATAAGGAAATCCATCCATAAACGGTTAGGAGGTGAACTCCGCTCTTTTCTTTTGTCTGCTTATTTCATATAGAACCGGGGTTGAGTTTACCGAAAATTATCGAAAGTTGTTTCGAAGAGACCGGGATCGGATATGTTATCTGAAAACTACTTCAATCCAACTCAAGCGTATCGAATAGAAGACATCATGAAGATGGGGCTTTTGAGGGGCAAGGGCTACTTGCTACTAATTCTGAGGGTGATTCCAAATGGGTGTAGTAGAGGAAGTGCCTTCAGATTCATTCAGACCCAAAATGAAATTATATGGATGAATGTTGACTATGCATTTCTGCTTGGGGGGCAATGTTAGCATTCTAAGATGGTTTGCTATATAAAAGGTATTCGTAGCCTCAAGCCTCATCAGTCGGGAAAATGACTAAAGCAGGGACGTGGAGCAGGACTATGTGTGTCACTCCCATTAGGGTATGATCATCCTAAGATCTAGTGTCGATATCTCTATGTATGCTTCGGGGCCTATTATGGTTGTTTGATCGCAACCAAGGTGTGATCATATTCGGCGCTATCCAGTAAGGGGTAGGGCCGGTCCTGATTAGCAGAGATGCATTGTGTTGTAGCTTCCTGTATATTTTATCTAGAGGTGTACGGATTCAGTGGATAGACCCTTACCCTTTTATAGTTGGAATCCATTCTCCAATAACTGCCTTCAAACTTGATTGTATAACTATTATGCTGGAACTTAATTAATGTAACAATTTCCGCTACGATTAATATATACTTGTATCCTAGACATTATTATTATGTCGTTGAATTTTCTATATAAGTGTTTTGGTTATCGTAAGGAAAAAAATCGTCTGTGTTTTTGTGCAGCGTAATCTAACAAGATACGCTTGATTTTTAAAGAGTTTTTAAAAAGTAATAATTTAGTTGTTTTGAGTTTACTCACACTAGCCCATGTTTGACCCAGAGTTTTATTTTATTTCCCTAAAACTCTTGGGTGCCCAAATTTGTATGGGCAGCCAAGTAGTTCTAGTTTCCCACGGATGTATTTTGGAGGAGCTGGGTGCAGGAGGCCTCGTCGATAGCTAGTTAAATCTTATTTCTACTATTTATATGTATATTTTATCTGTTAGGTAGGGACAGGCTATTATAACTGTCCTAGGATAGAATTTGTATTAGTATGACTTTGATGTATCATTTTGGAAATGACTTTGTAAAGCATTATGTTGATTAATATAAACTATTCTGTTGCGTTGTGAGATTCTGTGTTTGTTTAGTTTCTTCGTATCTTCTATCTTCTTTCTTTCCCATAACGATTGGTCTTTCTGGCACTTGAATGCTCAACAAATAATATAGTGGGCGTATTAGTATCGATTTTCGAGGGTCGAAAATCGCTAGTTTTTTGCAATATGTCTACTCTAGCTAGCCCAAATCCAAAGCCATTGAGTCTCTATACCTGTCAAGCCTCGGTCTGACCCGAGTATTATAAAATAAATGGGTTAGACTATCTATAAATATCAAAAAGGTGAGTACATATAATAATAAGCATGCATAGAATGAAATATTTCACTTATAAATTTCCATAAAACACAAGGCATAATAATAACTGTTAACCGGGATTTTAACCCAACAAAATCCAGAAGGAAATAAAATATTCAGACTAAGACAGAACGACTCTAGACTTGACTGGAGGGCCTAAAAGTATAAGATAAAGGAACCTTGGAAGTTTGACCCAAAAATACGCCAACACTTTGGAACGGTACTGACCTGATCCAATTGGATTGGTACCAATCCAAAAGATTGACTTGTGGTTCCTCTATACCACTTGCAATATGTTTCTACCTCTCTACTAGCTTATCTACCAAGTTTGGTAACAACCCAAGCATCTTGAGTTTGAGAAGTAAAGACTTATCGCATTCAAACTATAGTTCATTCAAACCCATGGGTGAACCATCATCAAAACAAGTCAACATGTTATGAAATTAGATGGAGAGCCTCACAAGCAAGTAAGGAAGTCAACTGGATCGAAGTTGTACAAAAATTGCACAACTCTTTGGATCGCATCCAGAAACTCCAATCGCACTATGGGCTTATTAGACAGTGCACAAATATGCAATCGGGCACTCTCCGTTTGCCCGGGCATATGGTTCAGAAGAAATGATCCTTATCGAGCTAGAAGTTCCCTCTCATCGAAGACAAAACTTCAATCAAAGGCAAAACGAGCAGCTTTTTCTTAAGTCGCTTGATATGGTCGATGAGAAGAGGGAAGAAGTAGAGTTAAGGACTGCTACTCACCAGAAAAGGGTCGCTTGATATTTCAGTTCCAAAGTTTGAAACTGTACTTTTGGAATAAGTGATCTTGTCCTGAAACGGGTCTACCCTGTACCAGGAACATTCGGACTAAACTGGGAAGGGCCCTATGTGATTGGCCAGAAGCCAAGGGATGGCACATTCAAGCTAACAACTGTTGATTGAACCTAAATTCCCCAAGCTTGGAACAGCGAAATCACTATGTCGCTACTTTGTCTAAGGCTATTTTATGTTTCCAGCAAATAAGCCATTCCGGAATACCAAAGGCATTGCAAATAGGCAGAAATTGCCCGACTTTTATTAAAGAAATTGCTTTTTTATGAACCAATATTAAACTGCGTTCACAAAAGTAACCTGCTGAGTCGATAGGGTCAAATCGACTCAAGACCATCCAATCACTACTTGAGATAGTGGAACAATGCTCAAGTATGCCACATCTACCCGCCGAGTTGACGAAAGAAAATTGACTCAAACTGTTGGATCGGCGGAACCCGATCCTTGCCTTCAAAGTACTGGTATTGCTCTGGTGACATCAAGAAGGCTCAAATCAAAGCGACTCATTTCGTAAGTTGCATGCCGCCTCTTGGATTGTGTAATCATGTCCAAGCAAACACAATAACCTAAGCCACGCATCTCGTAAGCCACGCGTCGCTCCTTGGCTCGCAAAACTACGACCATGCAGGTCTCGATCCTATTGTGTGCATTTCGTAAGCCGCACACTATAACTTGGATCAACAAAATTGCATCCAATAACGAGGAACTCTCACATTACAAAAAAATCACTTAACATGTAATCGAGTAATCGGTGTTGCTCCGACATCACCAACCGCTTAATTATGTAAATCACTTAAGTAAGTAAATCACTTAAGTGCATGAATTACTCACCGTGAGGTTGCTAAAAATCCTTATAATTATCTCAAACGAAAAATTCCCAAAGATAGGAGTTGCAGTATAAACCTGGCCAGGAGCATCTGGAAGGCTATTAGGGGCACCCAGTCTTGTATCAAGTGTTCGGAGTGAACATTCCCGTGACCTAGGGAGCGCACACACCAACACTCAACTGAAGTAGCAAATACTTCATAGTTCAGTTGCTCCAGACAAAGAATTTTGGCAGTAATTATGAGAACAATAAAACAGTGATGAATAAAAGTGCCATAAGTGCATGAAATGTAGATAAGTAGACAAATAAAGTTACAATCAAAATTTCAACAGTTTTGTTACTTATAATGTTTTTGATGTACAACAACAAACAGCGGGGGCTGTGCCCGCACAATATTAGCCAAGAATAGAAAAACAAAAAACACCACTATGGCAACAACAAGAGGAAATGCTAAGTGCAAATTTTGCACTTTTACAAAATGCAATCAAAAAACAGAAGAAGCAAAAGACAAATCATGACTTCTTCTCACCGCTTCCTCGGTTTCCTTTCCTGCATCTAATCGGAAACTTCTCAAGCTTGTCCCCTCCCGAGGTGATCTCACTCTCCGAAGCATGGCCACTGGCGAACCCTTCTTTGCTCTTGTGCTTCCGGGATCTGTGAGAACTCTTTGACAATCTCCTTTATTCCTCAACCTTCTCCTTCTTCACTGCTATCATCTGTTGCTCGGTCATCGGCTGCTCGGTCTCTACTTTATCTAGTTGCCTGGCTTGACCCACCTGCTCCTATATATCAGTAGCTGCCAAGTCTTCCTCTTGAGATACAGATGGGTCATCCAAACCATACAGTGCTACAATTTTCTCGGATTGCGAACCGGGTTACAAGCCAAATGCGGAGACGACGGTTAATCTGGTCAGAATGGTAGAAGATCTAGCATCATGATGAGGGGGTAACTCAAAAGGAAGGGAGGGTTGATCTATAATATCAGAATAAAGAATAGTTATTTCGATAATTTCATCAGGTGTAAATTGGAAGTCTTCAAACATGGGAGAGATAAGAAAATTACCTATTGTGGTGGTTTGTTCGTGTGTCACAACTTCAAAGCCTTCGCCGTTACCTTCCATTGCTTACTGCACAATTACGGGAGAAGTAGAAACGATCCCCTCATCAATACAAAGATGAAAAGACGGCTCCCCCAGACTCGAGGGAAAATGTTCAGTAACGACCCTAGCGGTGGCCATGACATCAGTGGCTTCTCTTTCCTCTCTAATCTCAAGATATTCTCGCCTTCCACTAAGGCTTGGCGGGATTCTTCGTTCAAGTATGCCTAAAACAATTTTTCTTCGATGTAAGTGCCACCCATGTCTTGAAATCGGGCCAGAATCTCCTCCCAAACTACAGCAAGCGTAAGAGGGAATAGCAGACCCAAGTAACCGAGGCTCCTCTGGTGCTGCATGGAATTAACATAAAATCCTAAGATAGTAGCATCCAAGCCTTCCATCTTCTTCGCGAAGGTGTCTTGAAGTTCTGAAAAGCTAGCTTCTGTGCTAGCTTTCTCTGTTGCTAGCTGAATTTTCTCTGTATCCAAAGTCAAAACTTGTTCGTGGAGAGAGGCAATTTCTTGGGCCTGTTCGGCGATGGTTTTCTTCTCGGTCTTAACAATCATCCTACTTATCATTAGCTTTTCTTTTAAAGTCGCCTTATCAGTGTGGCATTTCTTTATTTCATCTCTAAATATGAGTGCAACCTGATCGGTGGACTCTTTCAGCTCCTTAAAAAAAGCACTTTTACTTTCTCTCTTGAGGGCATCATCTTTCTCCTTCTTTAGCCTTTCAATCTCCACATCACAATCCGCAAGCTACTTCTCGTACTCATCCTTTTCGGACTCGAATGAGAGAATTTCTTGGTAATTGTTTGGATTAACAATGGAAAGCTGCATGCATAATTTTTCCCACCCCTCGGCTTGCCTCAAACCACTATGAATCGTGTGGAGATGGGGTGAATAAGATTCTGCACGAACCGATTTCAAATTGGGCTTATCGAAAACAACCCCCTTAAGAACAAGTTGAGAAATGCAGCCTGTAAGTGCGGGGGACCAATGGGAGGAATGTAAGGAGCATGCCTAGAAAGTAAGAGAGACGCGGCCATAGCAGCCTAAGTGGAAGAGGTCATGACATCGGAAGAAGAAACGGTTATTCCAGTAAAAGCAGGAAGCTGTGAAGAGGTTTCCTGCTCTTGGTCTCTTTTTAGCTTCTTTGATGGATCTTCCCGCTCAGTCGGGCTCTTCGTCTTCTCGTCCACTTCCTTTATCGCGGCCTTGATCTTTCTCAGCAAGGCGATGCTCTTCCACCTCCCTATCCTTTCTCCTCTTCCTTTCCTCATCAGTCTCCCAGGAAGCATGATACCTGGAATAATGTCTCTGTGAACGCTGAGACTTGAGTACTCGATCAAGGTCACTGTAAAAGCCATAAGACATCATTCATGTAGCAAATGATTAAACAACTTTAGGAATGATACATTTGATGAATTAAAACAAACTAGAAGATAACAATAATATAAAGTGTGTAATCCTAGTGAAGTGTGTGCTACAGTTTAACGACACTAGCAAAATACACAAACTAGATAGGTTACCGACTAATGTCAGGACATTGATTCCTGTAGGGATAATTTGAGTAAGCTGGGAAGGCAACCCTTCCGAAGTGAAGTCATCCATCAAGTCACCCATATTTTAAAAAATATCACTTGTATCTCCCAAGTCAATATCAGCACCTTCCGGTAAAGGGCTGAGAACGGGTTTGTTCTTGCGAGAACCTTCTTCAATGTGTTCTTTCGAAGGAGGTGAGGGAGCATGTTCAGGGTTCAACTCCGAGGCCTTGTCGCCTAAGTTGACATCACACTCATCGGTGTTAGTATCCTAATCTATTTCTTCTTCATTTAAAGGGAGCCTCTCATTGATCTCCCCTTCCTCCTTCCCTTCAATCTACGGAGCCTTGCCCGTCCATTAAATAAACTCTTCTCTCTCCTTTGGGATCAATGACATTTTGAGTAGACTGTCAACCTCGACTTGTACGTGGATCTCCTTAGAAGTCTTCTCTGACCCGTCAGATGGATCAATTTCTTCTTCAACATCATCATCATCTTCACCAGAGTAATGGGAAGAGGAAAGCAAGCGGGTCTAGGCTCTAGAGCGGGAAGGGGCGCTAATGAATCCAACGGACCTCTCTGGATTTAAAAGCCCACACTGGAAAAGATTTTCATTTGTGAGAAAGAACCTGGTTGTGCACTCCCAAACATCGATCACTTTCACGGTGCTAAGAATAGTGCCGAGATTCAGATCCTTATTAATCTTTGGAAGAACTACAAGGAATGTGCGATCGTTTAGAAGATTTTTGACAGTTAAAGGAAATTTCAAATGGGGTGAAAGAGACTTAACCCCGTGGTCCACAGACGAGTGAATCCCTCTAGGCGTTTGGCGAAAAAGAACTGATTCTTGAATGAGGGAACCTTGCTGGGAAGATCCAGTATAAGTGGCTACGTTGCGCTTCGATATAAATGAGTGATGGGCTAGCCTCTCTCTTTTTGAATAATAGAAGATATACAACTCAGTGAAACTCGAGGCACGATTAAGCATCTGCATGTACAGAACATATAAGCATGTCAGCATGGCATATCCATTCAGAAGAATTTTGAATGGAGCCAAACCTATGTTTTAAAGTGTTGTCATTAAAAAGTGATTGAATGGGGGCACTACACCACACATACACATATAGCAGTGGCAAGCCACATATCTTGAAGGCGGCCTATGAGCAAATTTCTCTCTCGATGGCAGAAGAACGTCATCCTCTGGGATACCATATTGCGAGCAAATACTTTGCAACATCCTATGTGCAAGAATTGAAGGAGATTGCTCTAGAGAATCAAGCAAAACTCTGAAGTTGGGAGGAGTGCGATCGACGATACACCCAACTGGAATCAGACGACCATATTGACCCGAAGTTATGGAAGCAGGAGACCCAACGGGGATCGACGAAGACTCCGCTTTAGAAATAGGTTAGCTTTCCTTAAATAACTTGTGCCAAGAAGATTTGCGCGTCATTCTATATAAGTAAGCTTGTGTTCAAAACAGCCAGGTATGCCAAATCTCTAAACTATAGACCCTAGCGTAGCTGATACTTGAAATTCGGAAGATAATTGACATGTACCAACCATCGATCAGATTTCAAGTATTAACCATGGGTGTGTGTGATGTGTAATCTAAGTGATAAAGGGTGCCGACATCCTGAACGCTGTGAACAAACCATTCCATGTAGAAGGCTCACTCACACCAGAAAGAGCGATCTGTATCACCCATTAATTTCTTTTCTTCTATACTTACCTGTTATCGATCAACAATTGATAACAGATCCATTGTCCGAAGCGACACAGAAAGCTCTTCCTATTTCAGGTACACAAACTGTGTAATGACATGACCAATCCAAGCGAGCAACTATAGATTGATGGGTCCGAATTGGGAAGAAAATTCTCAGCATTAGTCGATTTTAGTTCTCTAGAAAGTGATTACAGCCTGAGCTTGAGCTGCATACAAGATGCTACTCTATGCTATTATCACCTCCCAGAACCAAAATCAATCTGCAAGACATCATGCTAGGATCGACTGTGTAACTCAGTGCAACTTAATTCTAACTCTATAGATAAAGCTAGTAAAACATGTTGAGCACCAGGGCAAAAACCTAGCTTTGATCCATAAAGAACTTAAGACTCGATTTACTATCTTCTTCCACAAAGTCACAATCAGCTCGAATCTTCCACTGTATCTGTCACCAACACAACTTCATCAACAATCGATGATAATGCGCCAAAATCCAAATCACCAACCTTCTAAATGGAGAAAAGTGATCTGATCTCTGATGCAAGGCAATCCAAACTAGGGAATTGGTTGGTCGAATCGATAATACCTCGAAGTAGAGGAAATCATGGTAGTGGAACGGCCATGGCAGCTTCAGAAGGTGATGAATGATGGCGCTAGCGGTGGAGATCGATGACAGTGGCTTCCAAATGAACGACGAGCTTGGATCAGTTGTTGAAGAAGGTTGGATGTGCTGGAGGACAGAGAGATAGGATCGAACAGAAATGAAATGAACTAAGGGGGGTCGGCTCGTATAAAAAGGAAAAATGGAGGTCGCAAAATTTATCAAGTAATTAGATCGTTACTGATCCGATCCAATTGGATTGGTATTGATCCCATCCAACTAGATCAGTACCGATCCAAATTTACTCCTCCAAATTACCTCAAATCTCCTCTACTTTATCTACCCGATGTTCGTGTTATCATGTCAAGATCATTCCGTAATTACGAATAATGAGGATCCCCATTAAGGATAGGGACGGTTAGCTAGTACATCATAGGTAATTATTCAAGATGGCCATTTACGACAAATGAAACTCCTTAAAACAGAAACCAAAAGATAAACAATTCCAGAGCACACCTTGTTTTCAACGAAAGTGTGCTCTAGGGGGCAAACGTTAATTGGGGTTTTAACTCAATAGAATCTAAAAGGAGTTATAATATTCAGACTAAGCTAGAATGACTCGATACTTGACTGGAGGGCCTAGAAGTACTAGACAAAAGAACCTTGGAAGTTTTACCTAAAAAAATGCCAACACTTTGGATCGGTACCAATTGGATCCAATTGGATCGGTACCGACCCAAAAGATTGACTTGTGGTTCCTCCAAACCACTTGCAATATGTTTCTACCTCTCTACTAAGCTTATCTACCAAGTTTGGTAACAATCCAAGCATCTGGGTTCAAGAAGTATAGACTTTTCGGATTGAAACCATAGTTCGGTCAAACCCATGGGTGAATCATCATCAAAACAAGTCAACATGCTATGAAATTTCATGGAGAGCCTTACAAGCAAGTAGGGAAGCCTACTGGATAGAATTTGTGCAATAATTGCATAGCTCTTTTGATCTGTACCGATTCGATCCAGTTGGATCGACACCGGTCCAAAAAGTTAGCTTAGAATCACTCTAAACTTTATGTGCTTCTTCCTACGGACGACTACAGGTTCTGGTGCAATGGTTCTAATCCAAATGCTCACTAAATCCTATAACTACCATCCAATCTTCAACAGAAAAGGGGTCTACTCTGATCTCTGCTGAAACTCTGCCATTATTTCTTCACTTTCCTTTTCCCTCACAATAGCCATTAGAGGGGAAACTAGGATCCTTCCCGTTGTCTCTAACAATGGTGGCTTGATCTAAATTATGAAAGAGGAATCACATTGTAATCCATACTACTTTGTGACAACAGTTGATCAATAATAACTATAAAGTGGACGTTGGCTTCATTAACTGTCGAGCCACTATAAAAATCTATTGTCTTCTTACTTTTTCTGAAGTTTATTATTGATTTTTCTATTTTAATTTGCCCTGATAAACAGAGCTGGTGCTTTCACACTAAATCTAGGGTGTTGATCCATTTTTTGGGTTAACAATAACTATCTAATACATGCCATATGCAAATAAAAGACCACAATACCAAATCACCATGTCATCAAATACTCTCATGCCCATCAACGACAATCATCTCAATTATGGCGATAAGGAATTCACTTCGAAAGCCCAAGAACACAGGAAATTGCAGAACAAAAGTCAACTCTAGAAATTGTATGACTGCTTGAAATGAGTCAAAACTCAAAAGACTCGGCATAAAAGCAAGTCACAGATCATAAATCATAATGATAAACACATTGCAAGTCCAACAAAAGCAAGCACTTCATAAGCTATGGTAATAAACATGCACTTCGCATGCTAACACAGATTGATATGCACTTCACACGCCGAATAGGACAAGCACATCACAAGTTAAATTCATAAGATAGCAGTATAGACAAGTACTTCGCAAGTCAATACAAAAGACTCACACTACATGCGCTAACCCAAGAGATGAGCACATTGCAAGTCTAGACTCGTTTGTAAATAAATATCCTAAGATGGGCCTGAAAACTCATATAATCCGTATAAAACGGATCACCCTAGGATGAGTATGAAAACTTGGCAAAACAAGTGTTATATCCTTCCAAATAGTAATCATTCGAGCAACGACCGCATGTCCCATAATCACTCGGGTTTACTCAATTATTTACTATAAGTTAGTAAACTACATTCGATAAGTGTAATCTACTTTCGCTTAGTAAGTAAATGAGTTTCGCCCAATGTCCCATACCCACTTTGCAATACTTAAATATTTGCTAAACGATTGTAAATCCCACTCGACCAAAATATTCAATCAAACAAGTCCAATAATTAACTGATAAAGTAATACAATTGTTCCATACCACTTGTACTGCTAAATCATTTAATTAAATTTCTCATTCAAATTAAGATAGAAATTGCAAGAAAGAAACAAACCCAAAAGTCATAGGAAAATGCCCAAATGGCATAGAAATAGCCGAATGCTAAACACAATAGAATTCCATAAGAGTTTGCAGTTTTGAAAGTAAACATGATCAATTTAACATAGAGAAAATGATTTCCCAACACTTTATTTCTATGCTTACTTTCAAGCTTCTCATTTAAAAATCCATAAACTCATTTATTTCGAACTATATATAAATTTATTTGTTATTTGATAAAATATATATACCATAAACCCAAATAGATAACAAAAAACACACACATAGATATATATAATATATGTAGTTGTTTAAAAATCTCATGAAAGCAATTTAATTTTTCCAACTTTACTTCAAAGCCATATATATCCATTCATTCAGAAACAATATCGTTTTATATTTCGAAAACCATCCTTTAAACCCGTAACCATTCTACTAATAATAATACTTAATATATATATGTGTGTGTATATATAATTTGTTTATTTGAAGCCATTTACAAATGGAATAACATTTATATGGAAATTAGTTTTGAAGTCTGTAACGACCCATAATTTTTAATAATTAAAAATATTAATTTAAATAAGATGTTGGTGTTATTATTGGAAGAAATAAAAATTTGTGATTTATTAATAAGAAAAATAACTAGAATGTAATGTTAGTAATGTTGATTTAAGGTAATGGATAACTATTTTATTGTAATTCCAATTAATTGAAATAATTGTAAAGTTAAATTTGGTTATAGAGTGTAATTGAGGAAATAAACCAAATGTTGTATGAAACGGTGAAATTGTATGTAATTAATTGAAATTGGATAATGTAGAATAATTAATCAGTGCGTGAATTTATTAGTTTTGTTTGTTAACAATAAACATATTAATGTGTTTGAATTGGTAAGTTGTAACAATGCTTTAATTATAAATTCACTATTTAATTCATTGATAATAAATTGGGAATCAATTGCAATTAATCTACTTAATTATTGCAGTTAATGTGAATTAAGATGGTAACTGTAGAATATTGACGTATAGATGGTAAACCAATGTTAACTATGTCCATAGAGTAATGATTGATTGAATAAAAAGAGTGAAATTAAATTAAATCAATTCATTGGAATCTAAATTATAATTAATGGATTTACTGTAATTGGAACTGAACACCCTAATTAGTGTAATATTAATATTGGATTTGACAAGGGAAACTTGTTTTAAAAGATTTCAAATGTGTAGGTAAAAAAAATGTGATAACCCGGATTTTTGGGACATTTGATAATTGGATAATTAACTGTTTTTATCAATTGAACAGATAAAATTCTGATAATAAAAGATATCTGGATACGTAAATGAATTTGGAAATATAATAAGAATTGAATTATAAATATCTGAATAAAATATTTATTTGATAAATCTCCTAATTTAATTACTTAAAATTTACAAATTTTTCTTTAAAAAAAAAAGAAAACAAATAATGAATTGTTTATATATAATAATTTTTTTTTATAGAATTATTATTTACAAATTGAATTTTGTGTTTGTTTATATTTGAATTGATTTTAAATTGGATTTTAAATATTTGAATTTAAATTTGGGTTGGATATTGAATTTCAAAAGATAGATATATATCTTAAATATATTTTGGATCTTTAAATATGTATATATGATTTTGTATAAATATAGTTTGTTTATTTCTATTTTCTTTAAAAGGGTTTCCATTTATATAAATTAAGTAATGTATTATTAATTAATAAATTTATAATAAAAGCTTTATAAAAACATTTAAAAATAAATGTAACATGTATATTTACACAAGTAAGTAAAATAAATAGTATATAACAAATTAATATAGGATTTAGAACAAAATCTATAAATTAAATAAAATAAAGGGATAAACATAAATTTATAAATTAATGTGAAGTAAGGGTGTAAAACACAAAATCTTTGTTTGTGACATTTGTAAAATAAGATCATGCATTATAACAAGTGTGAGGTTTTGATAATATGAGATTAACATGTGGCAAAGGTATTTTCTCTTGAAATGATAAAGTAAATAAAATCAAAATGTTTAAACGTGGCTGCTCATTTTTAGTTCAAAAGTTTTCTCACTTTTAAAAACTTCTCAAACCTGAGAAAAATAAATACAAACCAGAAAATAAATCAAATAAAAAACATATTCAAAGTAATTTTAAAGCTGGAAATATCAAATCTGGAAACAATTCGAAGATCAAAACAGGAAGATAGTGGAAAATTCGAATGCATCTCAAACATTAGTAAGCAGTGATTCAGGAATCATCTCAGGTTAAAAGCAAGAGCAACTCAACTAAGTTTCAGATCACCAAGCATTCAAGTTTTCAAAATAAAAACTGCTTCAAACACTTTGTTCAACATCATCAGCCTGGTGAGTAAATCTATTTTAAAAACAGTTTTAACCTGATGATTATAATTGATATCAGTGATGGATTAAATTGTTTATATGGATCTGATATGGATGCATGTAGATATATAGTTGAGAAGAAATGTTATCTGTCTATTTATGCTCTGTTTTTGTTTTCAGGTTATGGTTTGATATTATAAATTCAAAATCTCACAATAGAATCTATATTTGACTTTGATATATAAATGAAAGTTGTTTGTTAGGATATGAAGATGATTTTAAAAATAGTTTCAAGATTTTTAATTCAACAAATAAATTTTAAAAAGGAAAATAACAGTGAGACCCAAATTTATGTTAAAAATCAACAGTCTTAATTCTTGATTTGAATTACATAAGTGAATTCGTAATTGCAAATCACGAATTTTAATATACTTCTCATGATTTTTAGATTGTTAAACAATGGAAATTTTCGAGTTGTTCGTTTTGGGTATTTTTGGTAATAACTGATGATTGGCGATGTCGGGGTGCTTGATGTTTGGGCTGGAGAAGGTCGGAGGCATGGGGATCTCAGGAAAATTGGCAATGCGATTTATCGTGGGCTATGGTGGTCGTGCTAGGGCGAATTAGGGTTTAGCTTGGACTTTTGCTCGGCTCGAATGTCGTGACATTGCGACTGGGATATTTGATCGGAGGCGATCGCACGTTGATGGAGGGTGGCGTGGCGATGTTGCGGTGCTTTGGAGAGTTTACCGGAGTTTCTGGTGGTCGGCATCGGAGGTTTGTGGCAGTTTTGGTCGATGGGTGATTTCTAGTTGATCTTTGAAAGCTCGAATTTGATTTTTGATTCGTGAAGATGTTTGGGTGGATTGAATCGTTAGAGGAGGCGATCGATGACTTGCCGGAGGTGGAGCAGATCGCCGAAGCGCTGCCGTGGTCCTGTGCACGTGCACGTGTGCACGATATTGTCTGGCGATGTTAAGGTTTGGGGAAGAAGCTCTTTGATAGGATTAGACTCGGGATAGTGTCGTGTAGGTTGCAAGATCGACTCGAAGAAGAGATGTACGTGAGTTTACTCGCAAGTGACTCGGGGTTTTAGTGGGGTTTACTCGGGTTGTTTTATTTAAGTAACCTGGTTTTGAAATTTAAAAGCAACTCATATCTGGGTTTTAAAATTTAAAGCATAAACAAGTTTTTAAGTATTAAAAACAAGTTTTAAAATAAATAATGGTTTGTTTTGATTAAACATGTTTGAAAATGGTTTTCAAAAATTTAAGTATATCAAAATTAAATGTTTGAATTGTTTGGTTTAAAGTAAATTATATTTCAAAATTGATTTTTAAATTTGGTTTAATAAAGTAAATACTTTGAGTAAGTATTTAAAATAAATACAAGTATTCTCAATTAGTTAAGTTGAGATTAATTAAGGATTATTAATTAATATAATAAATGATGTAATTAAGGTTGATTAATTAAGATTAATTAATCAATAATAAGTGATTAAAGAGTAATTAATTAATATAATTAATTAAGAGTAATTAATTAAGGTAAGTAATTACAAGATCGTTAATTACTATTTAAGATTAATTAAGATTAATTAATGAATGTAGTTAATTAAAGACTAATTATTTAATTAACTAGAAGGTAATTAATTAATGAAGTAATTAGAGGATCATTAATTAATATAATTAAATAAATCAATCAAGGTTGATTAATAAAAGTAATTAATTAAAGTATGATTAATTAATTATAATTAATTAAGGATTAATGCAAATAATTATAGTTAAATTAATTAATGGAAGGAAATGAAGGATCATTAATTATTGTAATTTAATGATAGTAATTAAAAGTTAATTACTGTATATGGTTAAGGATAATTACTTAAATGTAATTAAAGTATAATTAACCAAGGAAGATTAATTAAGGAAGATCATTAAGAGATGATTAATAAATTGATATGTAATAAATCAATGAAGCAGGATTAAGGTAATCCAAGTGATTAAAGGATAGTAATTAATTTAATTAAAGGTTAATTAAATTGATATGGAGTTAATCAATTCTGCTTTTGAATGATTTGGATGATTGATATTGGGTGATTGGTTGAAACTGGATGATTTGGATATGATATCTTTGATATATGTGTTATGCTGCCTTGTGAGATGAATGTTGATATGAATTATCTATTGTGATAATGTGATTTATCTATCTGTTTATATCATCCTGAATATAAGTTAAATGTTTAAACTTTTAAACAACTTGGCCTTAAAAGATACGTTTGAATTCAAAGAGACCGGGGCCGGGTATCAGTAATACCCGGAACCACTTCGATTTATAATCTACACGACTCTATATGGATTCGATGTGAGAAATCAATAGACTGAAATGGAATAATATGGACTTTGGAACCAAGTAAGGATACTTAGAATTTGATTTGTGAATAAGTATGAGCATAACAAGTAATGAACTCGTGGTGAAGTACGAGTTACCCGGGTTTTCTTTTATGATTTGATTTAGTATTTCAAATTATATGGGTTTACTCACTCTGGTTTCCAGCCTGACCCGGGTGTTACTTTGATGTAATGCTCGGGTCAGACCGAGTATTACAGATTTTCAGGTAAGGACGTTCTGGAGCTCAGGAGTCGAGCTGGATGGCAGGAACGTATGGAGTGTTTCTACTGTGTTATATTATTGTATATCTGAGACTTGATAATTGTGTATATCCAGTGTCTGTATAAATATGTAACTCTGATGTATTAAAATGTAATCGACAGATAAAATATTGTTTTGTAAAACTGTTATCATTTATTATTATATTTTATCCGCTGCGAATGTGAGATGTTGATGTTTCTGATCTTCTTCTTCTTCTGTTTCTTTCTTCTATCTCTTTTCTTTTTCTTCTAACTATCTGGAATTTTCCATTTGAAATTTCCGGGTCGTTACATTTGGTATCAGAGAGAGGTTAAGAGAACCTTGGCTCTGTTGGGATTACTCATTAAAGAATAGGGTCAATAGTACCCTAGAATGAGTTGAGTGTGTGTATATATATATATATATATGAGAGCGTACTTGTTATTTTCATATATAAAGATTTCAAATGATTTTTATATAAGATTATATATAAAGCAATATTTCTTTTTAATAAATATTAAGGTAATTGGTTGTTAAAATAGTGGAATTAAATTAAGTGGTAATAGAAATACAACCAAATTGAAATTGAAATGAAGATAAGTTTGAAAAGGATCCAAACTAAATTTAAAACATTGAATTTGTAGAAGTATTATCAGAGTAAAGATAATAATGAATTGGTTTCCAGATATGATAATCTTGGTTATTATCATAAATGGTTGTTGTGTTTAATAATGAGATGTTGTAAATGATTAAGCAAAATGAAATGTTTAGGGAAGTAAACTTTTAAGTGAGTATGACTTATAAATTGGAATTGAAGATAATTTAAAATTGTGAAGTTTTAAATCTAAATCCAGAAAACTTGAAATTGTTTTAAAGGAATTTGTTTTGAGATTAAAAACCAAGAATGGTTTAAAATTTTAAGTATGACTTGAAGGGTAAAGGAAATAAATATGTATAGATGAGGGATATACATAGTATCAAAGATAATTTAAAATAAACTCTAGAGTGATGAGTTTTTCCCTGAAGTGTGATGTAAAAACTTAAAATGAAATAAGTTTAGAACTTTTAAGAAAGAATATTGATAGAAATTTAAAATTTGAAATGGGGAATTCAAATTGAGTAAGGTTAATGGGATTAAATTGAATTTAACTTAGAAGAAGTTAAATAAGTTTAGAACAAACAACTTGAATTTGAAATTTCAAGATGAAATTGGAATTTAACTTGGAAAGTTAAATGGTTGATTTTAAATGGGAGTTATGAGTGATCTCAAAATGGGTTTGAGATCTGGAAATTGAAAATGGATAATAAATTAGAATCTGAAATTTAATTATTTTTGAATCCTTATTTGAACTTTATAATAAGTTAAGTAAAGATAATTTTAAAATGGAATTTTGGAATTTGGATTCAGAATCAAATGTTTTAAAGATTTAAGTTGTCAAATTAAAAATAAAGGTTGATTTGATTTAAAAGTAAGGGTTAATTTGATTTGAGGAATTAAATCAACATTTAAAAATTTAACTCGAATTTATATAATTCGAGATAGTTTAAATTGAGATTTAAATTGAATTAGTTCAAACTGAAATTGATTTGAATAAATGGGAATTGTGATTTAGGATGGATAACTTTAAAATTCAAATGGAAAATTTGAATTGGATTAATATGAAATAAAATTGAAGATTGAATGAGTTCAAATTTAAATGGGAATTGGGATGAATTCATATAGAAATTGAAATGATTTGAAATTGAAGTGGATTCAATTTGAAATTAGTTTGAATAATTTGTAATTGTAATTAAAATGAATATGTTTAAAATCAAATGGAATTTGATTTGAATTTGGGAAGGAATTAAGGTTAATTCAACTTGAATTGGGAAATTAAATAGTTTGGCTCTGGATTATTTTCAAAATAAATTGTTTTAATACAAATATATTTTTCCAAACTATTTACTATACAATCTTTCTTCTTAAAACCCCAAACTATCTTATACTTATTTTACAATTATTTTGGAACTATTTAACTATTTTGAAACTGTCTTATAAACTAATTACTATTTTTCAGTTACTTATATCTAATCACTCTTTTAAAAACTAGTTTGCAATAATCTAACTATTTTATGCCTACTTAACTATTATACAGCTATTTTACAAACTAATAACTATTTTTCAACTACTTATCTATTTTAAACTTTTTCAAGTTATTTTAAAATTTAAATTAGTCAGAGTTTAAACTGTTTGTAATTGAAGTAATAACTCAATGGTAAATGGAAGCAATTGAGAATAAGAGAATAGAATTAAAGGAAATATGGATAGAAAGGAGAAATTGATTTAGCTAATAATCAATAAAGATAAATACGTAGGATATACGTATATTATTCTATTCGCATAGTAATTTGATCCAGATTCTAACATAGAATTTCGGGATCCGAGTTGGGATTTTTCGCTCGATTTTCGACAGCGAACCTGGATATGGGTTTTTGATTGGTTCTGGATATTCTCTATCATAGGTGTGACTATGCAAGGAGAATGACGGTTTCTGATCAAGAAACCAGATCTGAGTCCGCACTAGGAAGTTGGGTGGACGATACTAGTTCGGAAGAGAAATTGTGTGATCGATTGAGCGATCAGACTGATATTGCGTACGGATGATATGTGTACATTGTAACGAGCCCGAAATTTAAATTTATTTAAATTAATTATTAAATGAATTTTTGAATTAAATTGAGTAATAAATAAATTTTTGGATAAAAATTTGTAAAATTTATTAGATAATTGGAGCGAGTTTCCCCGAGATCCAAATTAAAATTTGTTAAATCATTTAATTTTAAATATTGTATATATATAGGTGATTTGAATCTTAGATAAATGGTTTAAAATATTAATAATAATAATACATATTAGAATTGATGGTGAATAATAATTTGAATTTATCAATGTTAATATAAGACAATAAATATTAAAGAAAAATAAATAATTGAGTATAAATAGAAATAAATGAGGGATGAACTATAAAAATAAAAGTAACACTTAAATAAAAATCTAACAACAAATATAAAATAAATATTTAAGCTAGACATAAATTAGTTAAAATTCAAACAACATATTTTAAAGTAATATTATAAAGTGATAAAAGAAGCAAGCCAGGAATAAACAAAACAAATCTGTATATACATATTAACAAATAATATGAGCTTGTAAACAAATTAAGAGACATGCATTTATTAACATCTTCTCAAGTACACCAAACTTGTCTCTCAGCCGAGTAAATATGCAAGTTTCAATATATGAAGGCAAGGACAAGTTTACTTTTCCAAAAGCAATATGTACATGAAGAAAGCATGGGTGGGCTGCAATACAATATCTTTGATATTGTAGTAAACAAATCTTATCTCTCCAGCTCATAATGTATAAACAAGTTTATATATTCAAGTATAGTTTGTACAAAAGTCATTTATGCAAGTACACAAGATATCAGCCGAGCTAACAACAAAATAAAATAACATAACTAAAAATAAGTTTGTAAATAAAATAAGAAACAAAAGTACCTCCACCCTATCTTCTCAGCCGAAATGCAAAGATATCAGCCACCAACACTATATTTTCAGCCAACAAAGATTAAAAGATCTCTGTCTACAGTGTACAAAACCATATAATAACCTGTACAAATATACACCCTGTAAACCTCTCCCTTATATCAAGCCTTTTTATTTTATTTCGTCCATCTTAAACTTAAACAAATGCAAGCACAAGTTTCAGCTTCAACTGGAAAATCAAACAACTAAAAAACAAAGATAATCTCCAATCTTAAAACTTGGAATGATCAACTTAGCAAACCTGGAAATCAAGGCAGGCTCTGTTTTCAAGCATTTCAGGAAGATCAACATCAAGTTTTCAAACTTCAGATCAAAAACAAATGCAAGCTTCCATATTCAAATCATTTTCCAGGATTTAAAAATAATAATAATAGAATTTTTAAAACCAGATTCTCTGTTCTTCTCTGTTGCGAATACCCAGGTGAGCAAACTTCTAAACCTAAAGGCTTGAATCTGTTTACATTTTGATGATGCTTGAAATGAAGTTGTTTGACATGTTTGCATGATTTATCTTAGCTGGATATATGCTTTAAACTGCTCTGTTTTAAATGTATATATATATCTGTATAAATATATACAAACTGTCTCTGTTATCTCCATAGGTTCGAACTACTTTAAAAACCTAAATCTCCTCATACAATCAGAATTGGGTTTTGATCCTTGAATGAAATATGGTTATAATGACATAGTATCAATTCTAAAAATACTTTCAAGAATTTTAAGTTAATAACTAATCCAAAATTTAGAAAAATACAGTGATGATCTGAATATAGTTTAAAATCAATTATTTTAATTTTATGATTCGATTCCACAACCAGATTTGTAATAGCATAAGATGAATTTAGGGACTAGAATCATAATTTTTAGTTTAATATCCTCTGAGAAAATCAAAGTTGAACAAATTTTGGTTATCACCGATATCTGACGATCGGAAAAGCTTTGGGAGATGGGTCTTGGTCTGGAGGAAGTTGGTGGCATGGGGAACTCAGAAAAAATAGTTCAAGATTTTTCTGGTGATCGTTGTGGCTTTGCGAGGCAAGATTAGGGTTTAAGGTCAGAGGAACAAGCACTTGGGTTTTGGGTTCGTTTTGAGTTCGCCATTGCATCGAGTTGAACCGGAGATGGGGGAATCAGAGCGTGGGTCATCGGTGAGGCTTTGATCGAGACGGCGTGAATTCTGGTGAACGGGATTGTCGATATGAGGTGATTTTGTCGACCGAGTTTGATTTCAGGAAGACATCGACTTGCTCGATTTTGGGTTCTGGTGAGATTGATCATTCCGGGTGGTCTGAGGGTTCGAATCAATTTTAAATTAATAATAATGAATCTAAGTTAATTACTTAAGAAAAGTAATTAAATAATTGTTAATGAAGGTCATTAATTTGAGATTATTTAATAATTAATCAATGTGATTAATTTTGATAATTAATTAGATTAATTAATTTAAAATATTATTTATGGAATTGTTTAAAGTGTAATTACTAAATGGAAGTAATTAAGAAATTAATTACTTATTGTAATTAATTGAAGATAATTTGATTAGTTTAAATTAATTAATTAAGTTTAATTAATTTAGACTAATAAATGGATTGATTTGATAATAATTACTTAATGTAATTATTAAGGTAAGTTTATTTAGAGAAGTAAATAATATGATAATTACTGGAAGTAATTAGTTGAATAATGATTTTATTAATAGAAGTAATTTGAGTTAATTACTTTGAATAATTAATCAAGGGATTAATTAAGGAATTAATTGAGGAGTAATTAATTTAGTTAGTGAAAGTAATTAAGGGTAGTTAATTACTGATTGAAGATTAATCAAGAGTGATTAATAAATGTTGTTTAATTAAGGTTAATTACTTAATGTAATTAATTTAATTAAGTAATTAATAATTAAGTTGTAATTAAGGATCATTAATTAATATAATTAATGATGTAATTAAGATTGATTAATTAAGTAATAATTAATAAATGAAGTGATAAATCAATGTAATTAATTAAGGATTAATGTAATTAATTATAGTTGATTAACTTAATTAATTTTAGTTAATTAATTAATGATGTAATTAAGGTTAATTACTATAATGGTTAAGGATAATTAATTTGAGTAATTAATTAAAGGATAAATTACCCAAAGGGTAATTAGAGGATAATTAATTGATTGTAATTAATTAATGGTTAAGTAAGCAGGATTTATAAAATGAAGTAATTAATTTAATTTACTTTAAATTAATTAGAGATGAGATAAATCATTACTTATGGATGGATAAATAATATGGAATGCTTTGCATTGTTTGATCTCTGATGAGATATATGCTGTGTGATATGGATGTTTAGTTGAATTGTGATGATAATATGGATTATCTGATAATGTTGATTATCTATTGTGAATTATCTTTCTATGTGTATAAAGATAATGAATTGAATTGTTTTAACCTTTAAAACAACTTGGCCTTAAAAGATACGGTTTGGATTTCGATGAGACCGGGATCGGGTTTCCGTATACCGGATTTCCAGGTCTGGAGACCCGAATACCACATCGATCCAAATTAACGATAGGTCGTGAATCAAGTGAAGATGAAGATTCAGAGTGCAAGGGTTATTGTCGTTAACTCTGAGGGTGATTCCAAAACGAGTGTAACGAGATAATGCCTTCGGTTTCGTTCGAACCCGGAACGAACTTGTATGGATTGAATGCTTTCAGAACATCGTTAGGTGGACGATGAGCATTCTAAGTGATGTGTTCTTTTCTAAGGTAATCGTGACCTCAAGCCTCACAAACCGGGAATGGCTAAAACAGGGGAGGTGCAGCAAGGTTAGTGGGTAGCACCCAAGTAGGACAAGATTACCTCTGTCTAGAAGTCCCTTCTTATTTTGGCTTAGTGTGTGCGGTTGCTGATCCCAACCGTGAGGTATCTTGTGCGGGAATTATCCAGTAAGGGATGTTCCGACCTTGTGTTGCAGGGGATTGGGAGTGATCCTCGGTACGGTGATCTAGGCCACGTACTGTGACGGGCGGTACCCCGGTAGCCCTGCCATTGTATGGAATCCAAAATCCAATAAGTGCCAACGGACTTGATTGTATAACCCACTTTGTGGCTAGTATGCTGGAATTTAATAATGTAACAATTTCAGCTATTTCTTATTTACTTGAAAACCCTAGACCCTATTATAATACAATCGAATTTCCTATCAAATGTTTTGGTTAGCGTAAGGTAAAAACTTACCCATGTTTATTTGTGGGGAGTCTTACGTGATACCTTTTTCTTTCAAAAGGTTTTGAAGTTAAACAAGTTTAACCTGTTACTCACACCAGACCCATGTCTGACCCAAGTTGTTTATTTCTGTTTTATAAACTCTTGGGTACTCAAATTTTTACGAGTAGCCAAGGGATTCAGGTTAGCCTTGACGAATTGTGGAGGAGCAATGGAGCAGGAGGCTTCAGCGTTGTAGATATAGATAGTAGTTTCCGCTGTGTTGATCTTGTTTAGATCTTTGTTTTGTATTGAGATGTAATAACTAGATAGATGTTTATAACTGTCTAGTATATGAGATGTAATCTGTGTAACTCTGATAAGTGTTGTATATGATACTATGTAATAGTTTATGTTATTAATATAATTTATTCGTTCCGCTGTGAGATCGTTGTTGTTGTTTCTTTCTTTCTTCTTTTCTTTTCTATTTTCTACCCCTTTCTTTCTTCATAATGATGCGACTTTCTGGGCATAGGAAGTCGGGTCGTTACAATTTTATTAAACTTTAATTATTTAATTAATTAAGTATTAACCATAACTTAATTAATCTTTAATTAATATTTAAATTAATTTAAATCCTAAATTATAAATTAATTAATCCAAATCATTAATTAATTAAATTAATTGAACCATTTTAATTACCTTAAAGATTTTAATGATTTAAACTTTAAGATAAAATAATTTCTTATTCATGGTTCAATTCTCATTCACAATATTACTTGAAAATGTTCATTTCCAAATTTTACTTTTAAATTTCATTTTAAATTTGGAATTTAAAATGAATACCAATTTATCTTTAACCAAGTTTAAACCAATTTAAAACTTTTACATGTTAAAGAATTCCTATATCTTATAAAAGGATCTTTAAAAGAGTTTAAATCAAATTTCTTTTAAAATTCTGACCTCGACCAACAATCGATTTACTTATCTCCATAAAGAAGTTTATCATATTATAAGTTTTAAAGTTTGACTTCTTTATAAATTTAATTCCTTAAAGAAATTTCTCTTTAATTACTTAATTAAATTAATTAATCTATAATTACCCAAAAATCCTAATTAAATTCAAAATAACATTAGACCTATACTTTATATTTGAAACTTGTTCTTGAAAATTTGGTAAATATTTATACTTTTAATACTAATTTATTAATAAAATCATACACATATGTTAATATTTTGAATCCAAATATATTTTAAGATATTTTATATTCAAAATATTAACATATGTGTATGATTTTATTAATAAATTAGTATTAAAAGTATAAATATTTACCAAATTTTCAAGAACAAGTTTCAAATATAAAGTATAGGTCTAATGTTATTTTGAATTTAATTAGGATTTTTGGGTAATTATAGATTAATTAATTTAATTAAGTAATTAAAGAGAAATTAATTAATTAATGAAAAAGATATTAATAATTGTGGTTTAATTAAGGTTAATTACTTAATGTAATTAATTTTAATAGAATAAATAACTAAGATGTAATTAAGGATCATTAGTTTATAATTAATTAATGATGTAATTAAGGGTTGATTAATTAATCAATGATAAGTGATTATAGAATAACTAATTAATTGTAATTAATTAAGGATTGAAGTAATTGATTATAATTAATTAATTAATGAAGTAATTAAAGGTTAATTACTGTATTGGTTAAGAATAATTAATTTGTTAACTTAATTAAGGATAATTACTTAAATGTAATTAAAGTATAATTAATCAAGGTGATTAATTAAGTGGATAATTAGAGAAAGATTAATTAATTTATTTGTAATTAATTAATGATTATATAAGTAAGATTTATGATGAAGTAATTAATTTAATTTATTTTAAATTAATTAGAAATGAAGTAATTAATTTAATTCACTTTAAATTAATTAAAGATAGAGATAGTTAATTTAATTCATTTTAAATTAATTATCTTATGATTAAGTAAATCATTGCTTATATAAGAATGAATGACATTGATTGTCTTGAATGGATGTAATCTCAGAAATGAGATAAGTAATGTTGTATGGTATGAATGCTTGGTTGCATTATGATGGTAATATAGATTAACTATTGTGATGTTGATATGGATTACCTATTTGGTTATGAATCATCTGTTTAAATGATAATGTGATTATCAATTGTGATCTGTGAATTATCTATCTGAATGAATATAGATAAGTTAAATTGTTTAAACCTTTAAACAACTTGGCCTTAAAAGATACGTTTTGGATTTCGATGAGACCGGGATCGGGTTTCCGTATACCGGAATTCCAGGTCTGGAGACCCGAATACCACATCGATCCAAATTTACGATAGGTCGTGAATCTCAAGTGAAGATGAAGATTCAGAGTGCAAGGGTTATTGTCGTTAACTCTGAGGGTGATTCCAAAATGAGTGTAACGAAATAATGCCTTCGGTTTCGTTCGAACCCGGAACGAACTTGTATGGATTGAATGCTTTCAGCACATCGTCAGGCGGACGATGAGCATTCTAAGTGATATGTTCTGATTAAAGGTAATCGTAACCTCAAGCCTCATCAACCGGGAATGGCTAAAACAGGGGAGGTGCAGCAAGGCTTCGTGGGTAGCACCCACTGAGAGCAAGATAGATCCCTGTCTAGAGGTCCCTTTTCTTTTATTCGGCTTAGTGTGTGGTTGGTCGCGCCAACTACCGGATTATCTTGTTCGGAATTATCCAGTAAGGGATGGTTTCGGCTTTGTGTTGCAGGGGAGCGGGCGTACTCCTCGGTACGGTGATCTAGGCCACGTACTGTGACGGGCGGTACCCCAGTAGCCCTGCCATTGTATGGAATCCAAACTCCAATAAGTGCCGTACGTATTAGTTGTGCCCAACTATGTTGGAATGTGAGATGTAAGCATTTCAGCTATTTCTGTATTTTACTTGAAAACCCTAGACCCTATTATAATACAATCGGATTTCCTATCAAATGTTTTAGTTAGCGTAAGGTAAAAACTTACCCATGTTTATTTGTGGGGAGTCTTACGTGATACTTTTGTTTTCAAAGGTTTTCAAAGTTAAGCAATCTAACCGTTTACTCACACCAGACCCATGTCTGACCCAAGTGTTTATTTTCTGTTTTATTAAACTCTTGGGTACTCAAATTTGTATGAGTAGTCAAGGGGATTCAGGTTAGTCTTGACGAATTCTGGAGGAGCTGTGGAGCAGGAGGCTTCAGCGTGTAGATATATAGAGTTTCCGCTGTGTATGATGTATCGTATTTATGTAGTTGTGTTGTATAATAGACAGAAGTTTATAACTGTCTATATTGTGATGTATAAATCGTGTACTCTGATGTATATGATACTATGTAATATCTTATGTGATAATATATTTCTCGTTCCGATGTGAGATTTCTGATGTGTTGTTGTTCTCTCTTCTTTTCTTTTCTTCTTCTATCCCTTTCTTTCTTCATAACGATGCGTCTTTCTGGGCAAAGAAAGCCGGGTCGTCACAGAATAGGTCGTCGTCGACTTGTGAGCGAAGGCGAAGTTGGCCGGAGGGGCGGCGAGTTTGTGTGCACGTGCACCATGCCTCGGCGTATAAATGGGTTTTCTTTGGTCGTTGTAGTGGGAAGGGAGAAGACGAAGTCAAACTCGAAGGGTTACTCGAGTAGGAGGTGGGTTGGCTCGGGTATTTCTTTCGTGATTGCGTGGGGAAGCAACAGTTAAGACAAACTGTTTTTAAGAAAAAAAAATATAATACGAGGAGAGGAAGTACTCGGGGAAATTGGGGTTTGTCTCGGGAAGATGATGGCATAGCTCGAAGTTGCTCTCGGGGTAGTTAGCTTGTAGCCAAGTTTTAAAGCATAACAGGTTTTTAAAAATTTAAAAATGTAAATCATGATCCAGGTTTTAAAATCTAAACAAAGTTTCCAAAACTAAGTAAACAAGTTTTCAAAGCTTAAGAATGAAAGTGAAGTATTTATCATGTTTTGTCAAACAAACTTTAAACTTAAACTTTAAATTCAAATATGATAAATATTTATTTTGATTTGGTTTTGAAATAATGGATTAAATAAAAAAATAAAAAATAAAATCCTTAAGTGTTTTCAAATGAAGTTTCAATGATATAATTAAGTCATTAATTAAGATAAAAAGGGTTTATCTTTAATGAATTAGGGTGGATAATTAAAGAATTTAATGATAATAAAGTGATTAATCAAGATAAATGATCTATCTTTGAATTAATTAAGTAATTAAAATAATCTAAAAGGTAATCAATCACTTAAGGATAATTGCTTAATGAAAGCAATTAAGGAGTTAATTAATTATGAAATCGGTTTAAAGGTTAATTATTTAATATGATTTATAAACTAAGGTAATTAATTTGAGAATAATTAATTAAAGGTTAAATTAATTAATAAAGGTAACTAAGGAATGATAATTTATTGAGGAATAATCAAAGTAATTGATTGAAGATAATTAAATGGTGAATTAAATAATTAAAGGTTAATTATTTAATAATTAAAGGTTGATGAATTATAATTAAAGGTTAATTAATTTATTATAAATGGTTAATAAATAAATGATTAAAGAATAATTAATCAAAATGATTTGTAAATTATCAATAATTAATTAACCAGGATTAGTAATTTATTCATAATAAATTAATCTGATTTGAATTGATCAGACAATTAACTGATCTTACTTATGAATGTTTGAATTCTATTGTTTGATATCCCTGATTTGTAGTGCTTTGTGATACACCTTGATGAATGTTGTGATCTGTGATAAATTATCTGTGATGTAATTTATTATCTGTGATATTTATATATCTATGGTCTGTGCATGAATGATAAGCGTTATAATTTATATCGCTTATCAACCATATCTTGTATTTTGATCTGTGATGATTCATTGTGTTGCACTATTGTGTGAAACCCCTAGACTACACCTTTACACACACCAATATGATTTCACGTGAAAATCGGTTAAGTCACAGATAATTTAAATTTGATGTTTTTGAAATTGAAATTTTAAATTTCAATTGATTTTGAAATTGGAAATTTGGGTTTACAATGAAAAGCTTTTGAAATGGAATTTCAAAGATAAAAGTTATTTTGATAACTTAACCGAGTTTTGAAAATTTAAATAATTTGATTTAAATTTGAATTCAAGTTTGAAATTGAATCCTATAATTTGAAACTAGGGATTTAAGATGATATACATGTGTTTGTATGAATCTAAACCATTTAAAAGTAAAATTTTGAGAATTTGAATTTAACTAAAGAACCTTAACTCGTATAAATGAATCAGATTTCCAAATTGAAAACTGTTTGTTTTAAAGGAATAAAAGCTTTCAGATAAGAAATGAAATTCCAGTTTAATTAAAGGAATTTCAAGTTTGAATTGAAAATGGTTTTTCAAGTTATGAATGAATTAATTCTTTTTGAAAGCTATGAATTAAATCTGTTATTTTTTACAGATTTAAAATGATGATTTATTTAAACCATTCGAAATGAAATTGTTTTGAAAGCTACGAGTTAAATCTTTGATTTAAAGATTTAACGAGTTAAATTGAAATGGAAATTGATTTGGAAAATCTGTGAATTAAATCTTTTATTTAAAAGATTAAAAATCTGGAAATTGTTTAAACCGTTGTTTAAAATGAATCTTTTTGTTTAAAAGATTTGAAATGGTAATCGATTGAAACCATTTGAAGAAAGAAAGTTTGGGTAATAAGTTGTGACTTAATTGAAATCCCAATATCCATACGTTTTTAAATATTGCGCTCACTATTCGGGTTAGCCGGGAAAGGAACTTTGGGTCGTATAACCCATTCCGAATAGTGATACGTCGTATATGGATGGCATTTGAAGACCGGTGATGAAGACCGGATATTTTCGAAAATGAAAGGACAACCTGTCGAATGTCTCTGCACTGAGTTGCTCCGGTATAGAGATTTATATCACTCTTTTTGTGATGGGAAGTCCGGACGTGATTGGAAATTATCCGGAATTACAAGGGCTTCGTGAGAAGTGCCTTCGGTTCTGTTCGAACCCGAAACAGACTTGTATGGTTACGTGTCTGACATTACACTTTGAGATATAAAGCAGATTTCTTTCAAATACATATCTGTTTGGTGGCAGAGAATTTATTCTCTTAGCTTAACACCCTTCTCTGAGACGTATGAGCTAAGAGGTTATGTAGTTGAAATTTATCAGCGATATATCCCAATTTGGTAATGTGGCATGCTGAGTGTTGTTGTGTGATGATCAGTGTTTGATCATTTGTGATATGATCATTTGTTTGATCATTTATCTTTGTGATCATTGGTTGATCATCTGTGGACCCAAAGCGTGGCTTTTTGAAAAAGCGTAGCTTTGTGGACGAGACTTCGTCGAGCCTCACAACCCGGTAATGGTCGAAACAGGAATTGTGCGGCAAGGTTTTCAGGGGTAGCTCCCCTAGGGTATGACCATTCCTTCTGGAAAAGGGTAGTATCATGGTATGGAGCCCAGATACTTACTCATGTGGACACACTTTATTTATGACCTGTGATGTTGGATTCGAGGCGCCTCGGTTAAAGGTCCCAAAGGACCGGGGGTGGCATATCTGAGGTTTCTTTTATCCCTTGGGAAAAGGGGTAGCCGGCCTTGTTTGGCAGAGAACGGTGTGGTTCTCGGAGCGTCCCGCCAGAGGCGTTTCTTTCGTGGAATAGGAAGTTCCTTAGCCTGACCATTTGTTGGAAATCCATCTTCCAAATACGAACTTTGTACGGTATTAGTTGTAAAACCTGCCATCTACTTATGGTGGCGCCCCACTGTTTGGATGGTAGCTATAGTAGGCATAGTTCGAAATGTCTATGCTGGCTAAGATTGATATTATACTTTCGAAATTGTTTTCTACACTATGCACTAGTAATAATATCAAATGATTTGATTTTGCGTAGTAAGCATCTTTGACTATCATAAGGAGAAATCTCCTCCAATTCTGCGTTTGCATTGTGTGTGTGGCGGGAGGCCTTATGGTAGTTTCATTTTCTAAAAGCATTTCGAATTGACTTTAAATTCTCTTGCTATTTGTTTTAAAGATAAACTGTTTTTGTTGCTCACACCAGTCCCATGACTGATCCGGAGTTTATTGTTTCTTTCCTAAACTCTAGATGCTCAAAATTTTTCTACACGAGCAGTTTAGAGTTTGGGTTTTTCAGATAGTCAGATTTAGTAGGTTATCTGGAGCTAGTTCAGTCTTTGGATCGGACTGCACTTGCTTATCTTTGTGCATCGTTATTGGGAGTTCGAGCTATTTTTTTTGGATTGCTGCTTTCAAGATGAAGATTATCCGCTGCTGATGTTATCATTTTCTTTTCCGCTGCTATTTGTTGTATCATATCTCTGATGTATATTAATATTCATTGTATCACTCTGTTGTATCAGATATTGTATATCAATGTATTATTCATTTATTCCGCTGTGTTATTTACTTAATGTTGTTATAAGCTCCGGCGACTCGGATTTGAAAGGTCGAATCTGCGGCATTCGAATACGATGTAAAGTATGGATGTCGATTTTCGAGCGCGAAAATTTGGGACGTTACATTCGTACAGGTTTGAATGAAATTGATATTGAAATTTTGTGGATAAGAACTGTAAAATGGTTTTTGAAATGAAAAGTAATATGGTTAATAACTGTATAAAATATTTATCAAATTTGTATATTTGATTTGGAATAAAACAAAGTTATATATCTTTGTTATATAAGATAAATCTTCCCTTGTTAAATCTATAGTCAGAATAAAAAAGTGTTTGAAATATTTGAAGTATAAAAGAGGTTTTATACAAATTTGAAATGATCCAAAGATTTTTAAAAGTTATATATATCTATATCTATATATATATAAAGGATCTTATGAGAATGATTTTGGAAAAGGTTTTGGGAACCTATGAATTTGGATAAGGCTTTTGATTTTTGGGAAAATCAATTTTGGGAATTTGGAAAGCCTAGTTTGAGAATTATCGATTTTGGGAATCGATTTTGTGTAAAGGAGATTTTGATATAAATCATAAAGGATATGATTTGAAGATACTATAAGTGTATAGTATAAAATGTTTTGAAAATAGCTCTGGGGAAAAAGGCACTCCCTTGAAATGAACTTCTCAGGAGTGCCACTGGGTGGTACTGCCTTGAACCCCAAGGGGGGATTCTAAAGTTAATCCTGTGAGGAGTCCGGAATAAACTAGTTCCTGAGGATTATTTGTGTAGCGAAAGTAGAGGGGCTGGTGCCCATAGAGGCATTTGGGTTATGCTGTGACGATAGTTTAACTCGATGTCACTGCGATCTACTGCAGACCATAGCGAAAGTCATGTGTGCCGCTGAGAGCCAACTGTCTACGTTTGATTTTATATCGGTAGACTGTGACACTATGGTAACATAGCGAAAGTCGTTTGTGCCGCTGAGAGCCAACAGTCTGCGTTTGATTTTATATCGGTAGACTGCGACCTATGTGGGAGAAGTTTCATTTTGACAGCGAAATCGTGTGTGCCGCTGAGAGCCAACAGTTACATGGACTTTTGCTGCAACGGCAACGTAACCCTGGAATGTAACTGCGATCTGTTGTGGGTTCCATGCTGTCATCAGTTACATGGACTTTTGCTGCGATGGCAACGTAACCCGTGATGTAACTGTGACCATGGATGGGGGTGATGATTTCCAAAGCATTCTCACCAAAGATATTTCCTCGATTTCAAAACTGTTTTCCATATTTTCAATAAAACTATTTTCCAAGTATTTTCACTGAGTGTTGAAAACGGGTTTGCTAAATCCTTATAGATTTTCAGTCCTACGTCTGATCAACATATGACCGAATTTCTATGAGAACAAGGATGGATTTGTTGAGACATTGAGTTATAAAAGTATTTTTATATAAAACTATTTTTGTAATATTATATAGATTTTAAAGTATTTCAAAATTTTAATTTAAAGAGAATTTATAGTTTAAAATGTTCAACAAGAAATTTATCTGATAATAAGTAAATAATAAATTTTGGCTTCGTTCCTTTTCGGGGACGAAAAGATTTAAAGGGGGGAGGAATGTGATAACCCGGATTTTTGGGACATTTGATAATTGGATAATTAACTGTTTTTATCAATTGAACAGATAAAATTCTGAGAATAAAAGATATCTGGATACGTAAATGAATTTGGAAATATAATAAGAATTGAATTATAAATATCTGAATAAAATATTTATTTGATAAATCTCTTAATTTAATTACTTAAAATTTATAAATTTTCTTTAAAAAAAAAGAAAACAAATAATGAATTGTTTATATATAATAATTTTTTTTATAGAATTATTATTTACAAATTGAATTTTGTGTTTGTCTATATTTGAATTGATTTTAAATTGGATTTTAAATATTTGAATTTAAATTTGGGTTGGATATTGAATTTCAAAAGATAGATATATATCTTAAATATATTTTGGATCTTTAAATATGTATATATGATTTTGTATAAATATAGTTTGTTTATTTCTATTTTCTTTAAAAGGGTTTCCATTTATATAAATTAAGTAATGTATTATTAAATAATAAATTTATAATAAAAGCTTTATAAAAACATTTAAAAATAAATGTAACATGTATATTTACACAAGTAAGTAAAATAAATAATATATAACAAATTAATATAGGATTTAGAACAAAATCTATAAATTAAATAAAATAAAGGGATAAACATAAATTTATAAATTAATGTGAAGTAAGGGTGTAAAACACAAAATCTTTGTTTGTGACATTTGTAAAATAAGATCATGCATTATAACAAGTGTGAGGTTTTGATAATATGAGATTAACATGTGGCAAAGATATTTTCTCTTGAAACGATAAAGTAAATAAAATCAAAATGTTTAAATGTGGCTGCTCATTTTTAGTTCATTCTCAGTTTTAAAAAATTCTCAAACCTGAGAAAAATAAATACAAACCAGAAAATAAATCAAAGTAAAAACATATTCAAAGTAATTTTAAAGCTGGAAATCTCAAATCTGGAAACAATTCGAAGATCAAAACAGGAAGATAGTGGAAAATTCGAATGCATCTCAAACATTAGTAAGCAGTGATTCAGGAATCATCCCAGGTTAAAAGCAAGAGCAACTCAACTAAGTTTCAGATCACCAAGCATTCAAGTTTTCAAAATAAAAACTGCTTCAAACATTTTGTTCAACATCATCAGCCTGGTGAGTAAATCTATTTTAAAAACAGTTTTAACCTGATGATTATAATTGATATCAGTGATGGATTAAATTGTTTATATGGATCTGATATGGATGCATGTAGATATATAGTTGAGAAGAAATGTTATCTGTCTATTTATGCTCTGTTTTTGTTTTCAGGTTATGGTTTGATATTATAAATTCAAAATCTCACAATAGAATCTATATTTGACTTTGATATATAAATGAAAGTTGTTTGTTAGGATATGAAGATGATTTTAAAAATAGTTTCAAGATTTTTAATTCAACAAATAAATTTTAAAAAGGAAAATAACAGTGAGACCCAAATTTATGTTAAAAATCAACAGTCTTAATTCTTGATTTGAATTACATAAGTGAATTCGTAATTGCAAATCACGAATTTTAATATACTTCTCATGATTTTTAGATTGTTAAACAATGGAAATTTTCGAGTTGTTCGTTTTGGGTATTTTTGGTAATAACTGATGATTGGCGATGTCGGGGTGCTTGATGTTTGGGCTGGAGAAGGTCGGAGGCATGGGGAACTCGGGAAAATTGGCAAGGCGATTTATCGTGGGCTATGGTGGTCGTGCTAGGGCGAATTAGGGTTTAGCTTGGACTTTTGCTCGGCTCGAATGTCATGACATTGCGACTGGGATATTTGATCGGAGGCGATCGCGCGTTGATGGAGTGTAACGACCCGCCATTCATTCCACAGAAAGTCGGATCATTACAGTGGTATCAGAGCTTAGGTTGAGCGAATGCCTAAGCTTTTGGTTAAGTGAATATCAGAACACTAGGTTGAGTGAATACCTAGGTTCGGAAGGGTTGTTCATTAGAGATAGGATCTGTAGCAACCTATTTTAGTCTGAGTGTATGTATATATATATACGAGAGCGCGTATTTGTTAGTTATATAAAATGATTTTATATTGTGTTAATTGATCGGTTAAGTGGTATATAGATTCTGGTCAATACGAGTAGCTAACGATATTGATAGGGATCTCTAAACACTTGGACCAGGCCAACGGACACAATATTGTTTTAAAAAGGAAGGTGAAATAATTTTACCCAGATATATTTTCTATATATAAAAAGTATCATTTTAAAAGTATATGGTATTTATAATGATTGGTTGAGATGATAATAATTTATCATCTAAGATTAGGAGTCTGAGTGTTGAGGTTGGAAGTATTTTTGTCGAGACTGTAAACCTAATACCGTCTTGAGTAAACTTTACTGTGGTAAAGAATTTCATCGATCTCCGAAGGAAACTGTTATGGTTCGGAGTTTATCCTTGTAGTTTGGATGAGTAAAGTTGGAGCTGTCGGTTGGACAGAAGCGAGTGATGGTATCTTGATACTTCTGGAAGAAGTAGCTGCGTGATGAGATGCAGTGACTATGGATGTTCCCGAAGATGTTTTCTTTGGAACAAGTTAATGAAGTGTGTCTGCTTCGGTGTCGAGGCTGAGTTCAGCAAGATGTTTTTGTTCTGTTTGAAGTCCGAATTTCTCGAAGAACTTTGGATTGAGAAGTCTGTGGCATCTGTGGCAGTAGTGCAGCTCGGAGTGTTCTGTTTTCGGCAGAAGTTTTTCTGAAGGTGAAGTTCAGAAGCAGCAGAGAGAATCCATTTCTTCGATGGATTGGATAGTCAAGTGTGAACTGTTCTGATTGGTAAAGAGAGAACAGTTTTATTTGGCTGGGTGGATCGCAAAAGTGACTTGCGATAGTTTGAGTATTCTCTTGAGTTATCCGATATTTTCTGGGATGTGTTGTCCAGTCTGTGTTTGAGATCTTCATCAGCATTTTCATTCTACCTTATATCAGAGTGGTGCAGCAGAAGCAGTTTGGCGAGTGCTCCTGTTTATCTTTTCCAGATAGGAGAAGTTAGTTCAGTCTACTGATATGGTGAAGTAGAGTTGTGTTTTGGATTATTGGTAGATCTTGAGAGGATCATTTTTGTTGGATTATTTCTGGTCCAGTTGTTGCTAGAAGCATCAGTGAAGGTTGAGCTGATCAAGAAAGATCTGTAGACAGCTCAGGATCGTCTGAAGGATTTTGTGGATAAGAGACGATAGAATTTGAAATTCGAAATTGGAGACTTCGTGGTTGTGAAGTTTTTCTCTGGTTAAAGGGAGCAATAAGATTTGGTAAGTCTGGAAAGTCAGCTCCGAATTGTTTTGGATCTTTTCTGTGATCTAATTTGGATAAGTGCTTTGATCTACTGGATTGAATTGTCAGTTTGGATAACTGGAATTCATTGTGTTTTACGTATCTCTGAGGGAGTACGTGTTTGATCTATCTCTGGTTTTGGAACCAGCAGTTCTGGAAGATTTGGTTGTTAAGTCAGACTCGTCTGTAGTCTGATATCTTGTTTAGTTCTGTAGATCTAGAAGAGTAGAAGCTCTATAGCTTAGTAGTATTGTTTGTTGGATTCTGTAGAGCGAGTATCCCGATATATATATACCTGGGGAAACTCGAGGAAATTCTATTCAGAATTTTTCGCTGGATAGTTAAAATTGTTTGTTTGGATGATTGTTTGATATGGTTGTTAGCATATGGATGATAATATTTGTTTGTGAATTAAAAAGATTATTAAATTACCTTTGTTTTAAATTTCGGGGACGAAATTATTTTAAGGGGGAAGGAATGTAATATCCCGGAAATTTTAACAATATCAATTTAATAATCTGTTAAATAATTAAATTGATATTGATGATCTTTGATAATAAAATTTGAATTTAATTTAATAATCTGATTAAATTAGTATTAATTGGTGATTTTATCTTTTAAAAAGTTAATAAGATATTTTCTATTTGAATATATATATTTATTTATATATATTGTAAATAGAAGCTTTGGCAAATTGGAAATTTAGATTTAATTTAATATGACTTTTCAAAGATATTTAAATAAGTAACTTTATAGTTTTAAATATACTTTAGGTAGATATTTTAATTGCTTAAATATTTTTACTTAAGTTTAAAAATATATAAGAGTTAACAAAAAAAGGCTTGTTTTGTTTCTTTTTAAAATATTACTTGACAATATAATCTCTTATATAAATTATTTAATATCAAATATGTTAATTTCAAATAATAAGTATAATGTATTATTTTTATTAATATGAATGGATTTTAAAAGAATATGGAATTGTTATTTAATTGAATAAATAGTTATATATATATATAACTTAACTTTTAAATTGAATCTTAGGATTTAATTTGAACTTGAATTTAAAATTTTGAAATTCAAAGGAATAAATATTTAATTGTTTGGATATTATAATATTTGTATAAACTTTTATTTATAAAATATAATTAGTTTTAGTTTCTCTTTAAATAGATATATATATATATAAGTATTTTATAAGTAAAGAAAAAGGCTTTTTGATTACTTTAAAATAAATAGAATTATGAAAAAATACTTATAAGACAAGTGTCTTTAGCCTAAAGCTTCATTATAACATGTGTAAATAAAAGATAAACTATATTGACAAGTGTCTTTATTATTTTTAATTTTATTTTATTTTATAAATTTCAAATTCACTTATATAAACATATGCATTCTCTTTACTTGATTCTTTCTATTCTCATTTTTCAAAACAAGATAAACTCAGTTTTTCTCTAATCTAAATCTGAAACAAATCAATATTACTTTTCAAGATAATCCTCTAAACTCAAATCAGAGAATCAAATGCTCAAACTAGAAATTAAATACCTCAAACCAAATCAAACCCCTGTAAATCGTCTTCAAACCAAATCAAAGAAATCAGTCTGTAATTCTATTCAAAAATCTGGAAACAACTCAAAAGATCAACCTGCAACAATCTCATTTTCAAATCTCAAAACTGTCTGCATTTTTCAAATTCAAAGCAAAATCTCTGTAACCATTCTCCAAACAAACCTGTAATCAATCCTCTGTAAAGCTTTTTCTTCAAACCATAATCATCTTTCTTGAATATCCTGTAATTCATATTCAAATCAAGGCAAAGCCTGTTCTTCTTTTCAAAATCTGATCAAAGCCTGCATTTCTTTAATCTGGAAATAAGAATCTGGAAAACAAGTCTTCTGTCTACATTCATTTTCAAATCTGGAATTTTAAGCAACATATCAACAAGATTAGCCTGCATGCAAGTTTTTAGCAAACATTCAAGTTAAAAGTTTTCAAAAAGGACAAAGGCAACAGGAAGTTTTCAAAATGACCAAAAAACTGTTTCAAGGATAGGCTCTGTTTCAATATATATAAGGTGAGTAACACTTTGTTTTAAACTTATAACTTGAGACAATATGGCATGTTTTTCTTTGTCCTTCTCTGTGATGATATGCATCTGATATATATATATGACTGTGCAAAATCTATATGCCTCTGTTATCTGTGATACATGTTATCTGTTTCCATGTTTTTGGTAAACATGAAAACCAACCTTTATTACTTGATCTAGCAATTATATGAATGTAAATCATAAACAATAGTTGTTCGTTTATCTAAAATCTAAGTGTTAAAAATTTATTTAAGATTGAAGCAACTTATATTTTTCTCTGGGGATCAAGAAGCAGGTACAACTTCAAATAAGTTAAAAATCAAACTTCATGTTTATGGGAATCAGGAGTATAAGTTGGAATTACATACCAAAATAGGATTTTTAAGACTAGAATTACAATTTTTAAAACTGGGGTTGAAGAGCAGTTTTAGCGTGATCATTTTCGTTTTTTCGAGCTGCCGTAGACAATCTCGTCGCCTGTAGACGTCGTGGTTCATCCTGGGGGAAGAGGAGCTATCAGTGATTAAGCGAAAAATAGTAGATGGCCGTATAGATGATCGTGGCATTGGGTGTTGGTCGATTGAGTTTCGAAACCTAGTTTTGGGGTGTGCTCTAAATTTTGATCGACATGGAACCTCTGAGTGATCGAGTCCTATAGTATTCACGGAGGCCATAGCTTGGACGTGGAAGAAGGGTTAGACGGAGTTTCAAAGCCTCTGATGGCCGGAGATGTGAGGACGAAGTGGTTTCAGGCATGAGAGGTATGGGTTCAGTTTGGTTCCGGGTTGGATTAACACTCGAATTCGATCGTGGAGCTTGTTTGAGGGTTTGGGCGATCGAGATCGTGAGTGGTGGACGTGGTCGATCTGCTCGGCATCGCGTAGTTGATCGAAGTCGAACATTGGTGGTGTGCACGTGCACGGTGATGATGTGGATACTGGTAAGTTGGGTTTGAAGGAGAGAGGGGTACTCGTAGAGATGCGTGAGTGACTCGAAGTCATACTCGAGTATTTGAAGTTTTGGCTCGGGATCGTTGTCGAGAAACTCGAGTGGGTTAGACTGTTTTAAATTCTAAGATAACAAAGTTTAAAATAAAATAGAAGGAAAACTCGAAGGGATACTCGGGGGTTTTCAACTTTTTCTCGGGTATTTTGTTGTTTGGCTCGGGTCAGTTGGGAGGTTGCCTATTTTAAAAACCTGACAGCATTTCTTTTATAATTTAAATTGAGTTAAACTGAAAAACAGTTTTCAAAACAAAGTTTTAAAATAAAATGTTAAAGTATGGATTTAAATTCAATTTGTATCCTAGTTGAAGTAAATAGTTTATAAAATTTTAATGTTTTTAACAAAATGAAAAATGTTAAAAGTATAATTTTATGAAGGTTTGAATTTAAATAAATTTCCTTTATAAATGTTAAGTGTTCTTAACATTTGGATTTAAAAAGATTTTGTAAATTAGGTTTAAATTTGGTTAAAAGTAAAATTGTAATTTATTTTAAAGCTTAAATTTAAAATGAATTAAAAGAAAGATTTAAAGTAAAATGTTATAAAGCTTTTGTTAATAATAATTAAAGTAGTTAAAGGTTAATACTTTAGTTCAGAAAGTAATTAAGATTTAATTATATAGGAATAATTAAATTAATAAGGTAATTAAAGAACAATTGATAATTTAATCAATTAATTGGTAATTAAGAGTTTATCAAATTGTATTGATAAATAATTGATTAAAACTTAATTACTTAAAGAAGTAATTAAAAGGTTGTTAATAATTAATGAGGGATCATTAATTAGGGATTTTTGAATAATTAATTAATGTGATTAATTTTGATAATCAATTTGATTAATTAATAAATGATGATCATTTGTAAAATTTGTTAAGTATAATTTACTTAATAAAAGTAATTAAAGAAATTAATTACTTAAGGTAATTAATTAAATTAATTTGATTAAGTTAAATTAATTAGTTAAATTTATTTAAGATAATCATTTAGAGATGTGATAAATATAATTACTTAAATGTAATTAATGAAGTGAAATTACTTAGGAAAGTAATTAAGTTAATTAGTGGATGCAATTAACTGAAGATGATTTAATAATAAAAGTAATTTGAGTTAATTACTTTTGAATAATTAATCAAGGGATTAATTAAGAGATAATTAATTAATGAATAATTAATTTATGGAAGAGTAATTAAGGGTAGTTAATTACTAAATGAGATTAATCAAAGGTGATTAATAAATGTGACTAATTAATTATTAATTTAAATAAGATAATTAATTAAGAATAATTAAGGATCATTAATTAATATAATTAATGATGTAATTAAGAATTGATTAATTAAGATTAATTAATAAATAATAAATGATTAAAGTAATTAATTAATTATAATTAATTAAGGATTAATGTAATTAAATATAGTTAATTAATTAATGAAGTAATTAAAGATTAATTACTTAATGGTTTAAGATAATTAATTTGTGAAATTAATTAAGTATTAATTACTTAAAGTAATTAAAGGGTAATTAATCAGGAATGATTAATTAAGATGGATACTTAGAGTAATGATTAATTAATTGGTTTAAGTAATAATTAAGTAAGCAGGATTTATAGGATAAGGTAATTAATTTAATTCACTTTAAATTAATTAGAGATAATATAAATCATTACTTAAGAATGGATGAATGATATTGAATGCTTTGCATTATTGATATCTCTGATAAGAGATGTGCTGATCTATAATATAGATGTTTGGTTGGATTGAAATGATAATATGAGTTATCTATTTATGATGATAATGTGGATTATCTATTGAATTATCTATCTGTGTGTAGTATAGATAAGAATTGAATTGTTTTAACCTTAAAACAACTTGGCCCTTAAAAGATACGTTTTGGAATTCGATGAGACCGGGATCGGGTTTCCGTATACCGGAATTCCAGGTCTGGAGACCCGAATACCACATCGATCCAAATTAACGATAGGTCGTGAATCTCAAGTGAAGATGAAGATTCAGAGTGCAAGGGTTATTGTCGTTAACTCTGAGGGTGATTCCAATACGAGTGTAACGAGATAATGCCTTCGGTTTCGTTCAAACCCGGAACGAACTTTTATGGATTGAATGCTTTCAGAACATCGTCAGGTGGACGATGAGCATTCCAAGTGATGTGATCTGATTAAAGGTAATCGTGACCTCAATCCTCATCAACCAGGAATGGCTAAAACAGGGGAGGTGCAGCAAGGCTTCGTGGGTAGCACCCACTGAGAGTAAAGTCATCCCTGTCTAGAGAGTTCCTTCTTTTATTTCGGCTTAGTGGTGCAGTTGGCGACGGCCATCTGTGGGGTGATTTTATTCGGGATTATCCAGTAAGGGATGGTTCCGGCTTTGTGTTGCAGGGGATTGGGAGTGATCCTCGGTACGGTGATCTAGGCCCCGTACTGTGATGAGCGGTACCCCGGTAGCTCTGCCATTGTATGGAAATCCAAATTCCAATAAGTGATAACGGATTTGATTGTATACTTATGTATGCTGGAATTTAATAATGTAACAATTTCGGCTATTTCATATTTATTTGAAAACCCTAGACCCTATTATAATACAATCGAATTTCCTATCAAATGTTTTGGTTAGCGTAAGGTAAAAACTTACCCATGTTTATTTGTGGGGAGTCTTACGAGATACCTTTTCTTTCAAAAGGTTTTGAAGTTAAACGAGTTTAACCTGTTACTCACACCAGACCCATGTCTGACCCAAGTTGTTTATTTCTGTTTTATAAACTCTTGGGTACTCAAATTTTTACGAGTAGCCAAGGGATTCAGGTTTAGCTTTGACGAATTATGGAGGAGCAATGGAGCAGGAGGCTTCGGCGTTCGTAGATATAGTATTCCGCTGTGTTGATATCTGTGTTAGAGTCTTGTATTGTATTTGAGTTGTAATATCTAGACAGATGTTTATAACTGTCTAGTATGTGTTGTATAGTTGTGTAAACTCTGATAAGTGTTGTATACTATGTAATAGTTTATGTTATTAATATAATTTATTCGTTCCGCTGTGAGATCGTTGTTATTGTTTCTTTCTTTCTTCTCTTCTTTTCTATTTTCTACCCCTTTCTTTCTTATTAACGATGCGTCATTCTGTGGAATGAGTGGCGGGTCGTTACATGGAGGGTGGCGTGGCGATGCTGCGGTGCTTTGGAGAGTTTACCGGAGTTTCTGGTGGTCGGCATCGGAGGTTTGTGGCAGCTTTGGTCGATGGGTGATTTCCAGTTGATCTTTGAAAGCTCGAATTTGATTTTTGATTCGTGAAGATGTCTGGGTGGATGGAATCGTTAGAGGAGGCGATCGATGACTTGCCGAAGGTGGAGCAGATCGCCGAAGCGCTGCCGTGGTCCTGTGCATGTGCACGTGTGCACGATATTGTCTGGCGATGTTAAGGTTTGGGGAAGAAGCTCTTTGATAGGAATAGACTCGGGATAGTGTCGTGTAGGTTGCGAGATCGACTCGAAGAAGAGATATACGTGAGTTTACTCGCGAGTGACTCGGGGTTTTAGTGCGGTTTACTCGGGTTGTTTTATTTAAGTAACCTGGTTTTGAAATTTTAAAAGCAACTCATATCTGGGTTTTAAAATTTAAAGCATAAACGAGTTTTTAAGTATTAAAAACAAGTTTTAAAATAAATAATGGTTTGTTTTGATTAAACATGTTTGAAAATGGTTTTCAAAAATTTAAGTATATCAAAATTAAATGTTTGAATTGTTTGGTTTAAAGTAAATTATATTTCAAAATTGATTTTTAAATTTGGTTTAATAAAGTAAATACTTTGAGTAAGTATTTAAAATAAATACAAGTATTCTCAATTAGTTAAGTTGAGATTAATTAAGGATTATAATTAATATAATAAATAATGTAATTAAGGTTGATTAATTAAGATTAATTAATCAATAATAAGTGATTAAAGAGTAATTAATTAATATAATTAATTAAGAGTAATTAATTAAGGTAAGTAATTACAAGATCGTTAATTACTGTTTAAGATTAATTAAGATTAATTAATGAATGTAGTTAATTAAAGACTAATTATATAATTAACTAGAAGGTAATTAATTAATGAAGTAATTAGAGGATCATTAATTAATATAATTAAATAAATCAATCAAGGTTGATTAATAAAAGTAATTAATTAAAGTATGATTAATTAATTATAATTAATTAAGGATTAATGCAAATAATTATAGTTAAATTAATTAATGGAAGGAAATGAAGGATCATTAATTATTGTAATTTAATGATAGTAATTAAAAGTTAATTACTGTATATGGTTAAGGATAATTACTTAAATGTAATTAAAGTATAATTAATCAAGGAAGATTAATTAAGGAAGATCATTAAGAGATGATTAATAAATTGATATGTAATAAATCAATGAAGCAGGATTAAGGTAATCCAAGTGATTAAAGGATAGTAATTAATTTAATTAAAGGTTAATTAAATTGATACGGAGTTAATCAATTCTGCTTTTGAATGATTTGGATGATTGATATTGGGTGATTGGTTGAAACTGGATGATTTGGATATGATATCTCTGATATATGTGTTATGCTGCCTTATGAGATGAATGTTGATAAGAATTATCTATTGTGATAATGTGATTTATCTATCTGTTTATATCATCCTGAATATAAGTTAAATGTTTAAACTTTAAACAACTTGGCCTTAAAAGATACGTTTGAATTCGAAGAGACCGGGGCCGGGTATCAGTAATACCCGGAACCACTTCGATTTATAATCTACACGACTCTATATGGATTCGATGTGAGAAATCAATAGACTGAAATGGAATAATATGGACTTTGGAACCAAGTAAGGATACTTAGAATTTGATTTGTGAATAAGTATGAGCATAACAAGTAATGAACTCGTGGTGAAGTACGAGTTACCCGGGTTTTCTTTTATGATTTGATTTAGTATTTCAAATTATATGGGTTTACTCACACTGGTTTCCAGCCTGACCCGGGTGTTACTTTGATGTAATGCTCGGGTCAGACCGAGTATTACAGATTTTCAGGTAAGGACGTTCGGGAGCTCTGGAGTCGAGCTGGATGGCAGGAACGTATGGAGTGTTTCTACTGTGTTATATTATTGTATATCTGAGACTTGATAATTGTGTATATCCAGTGTCTGTATAAATATGTAACTCTGATGTATTAAAATGTAATCGACAGATAAAATATTGTTTTGTAAAACTGTTATCATTTATTATTATATTTTATCCGCTGCGAATGTGAGATGTTGATGTTTCTGATCTTCTTCTTCTTCTGTTTCTTTCTTCTATCTCTTTTCTTTTTCTTCTAACTATCTGGAATTTTTCGTTCGAAATTTCTGGGTCGTTACATTACGATAAAAATTGTTAACTTTTAAAAAGAAATGTTAAAGATGATTTAATTAATTTAATAATAATTTATTTAATTAACGTAAAAATAGCCATTTTGGCCACTGTCTAAGATTTCGACGAAACTAGTTTCATTCGATCCGTAATGGTGAATTATTGTAAGGTTTCAAGTTTTGTAACGATCGAACTTGTCGTTTGATCGTACGGGCTTGAAATGCGCAGAAATCAATTTAATTGGATTCAATTGAAATAAGCTAATTTTAAAAGCTAACTTCTTTATACAATGGAATTAGGACTTGAAATCTATTCCATTGAGTTTAAAAACATCAAAAACATCTATTTTGATATATGGGATGACCTGCTTTCGTTCCGGAAGCAAAACAGGCTTTTTGGGTCGCTATTGTCATTCGTACCAATTCGATATGTGTTTATTTTCTTATCGGGCTTTGTTCATATAAATAGTTTTGTTCTAGCCCTAGCAAGCTTTTTTTTCTCATCACTGTACATACTGAAATTTCTATCGTTTATTTCTTCTCAATGGCAGAAACCAATTCAAACTCAAAACCCTAAATTCAATTTCCAAATCAATTTCAAAAATCAAACTCCTCAGAACCCTAACATATTATATATCGTTGGGAAGCTCTCGACGAGCACAAACCAAATCTGTAATTCGTTTTTAATTTTGGATCATAGTTTAACCGAAAATTGGCTATTTATCCACGGCCGTTCGTGTGTGGTCGTTGAGATTCAATGGCGGATCTACGACTATAGGACGATCGGGTAGCGCCATTAGATAGAGGAGGTCGAGTAGTGATCATCAGTGGTTGTCGTTCATCATCAGGTGACCAGAATTTGCCAGAAAAAGTCAAAGAACGACGACGGCGACGAGTGTCTCTGGTGGAGCCGAGCATGGCCGCGTGGGTGGTCTAGGGGCGGTTTGAGGTGGCGAAGATGATGGGAGGCTCTGATATGGTCGTAGGCTTGTGTAGGCGCGGTAAAAAATCATGATGTAGTGGCGGCATTGACGTTGAGATGGGTTCAGGCATGATTTGTTTAGCTAGGGTTTGACTGCGCATTTGAGGTGATGACGTGTAACTTCTTTTTTTATTTGTTTTAAATAAAAAATGGTATAACTTCTAATCGTTATAACTTTTACGTACGAGGTCGGATTTACACGCGGTTTGTTCCGTTGCGATCTTATTGAAATTCCAGACATTGTTTTGATTTTGATTTTATATTCTTTGAATTATTTTTGTTTGATTTTTGTGTGATTTTATTTTGTGTGTGTTTGCAATTAAAAAAAAATTATTTGTGTGATTGTTGTTTGATTTTTTGTGTGCATTTGTTTGTGCATTTGTTGTTCTAGTTTCCTTAGTATTTGCAATTTATATATTAAAAAAAAAAAGACAAACCCAATTTCAAAACAAATTTTTTATTATTGTCTCTTTTCATTTACAAACTGCTACAATTTACATAATCAAAATTTTACATTTCATTAAACTGTTCATTTACTGTTGCATTTACATACACTGTGCACATTTCATTTTATTGCATTTCTGCTTGAGCCATCCTCTACACACTGCCTCCAGTGTAAAACCACCCATCCCTCAGCGATCACTTCTGTTCACAGACCCCTACCCTTCATCATCACCTTCTACCTTCCATCACCTCCAAATGCTCATTACTACCGTATAACAATACTGTGCATATCTTTGTGCAAAAAGCCTTCACTACATTTGCACAGTACTGATCCACTAACACTTCAAAAATCCTGCCCTTCATTTTGCTCCTGCTCAAACCATTCACCAATTTTTCTACACCACATCACATCTCTACCCTTCAAACTGCCCTCTGCAGCTAACTTTCAACTTCACTTATTAATGCTTCTTCCATACTTCACCTTCAACTCATCACTCATCCCACTGTTCCACATACTTTCCTACTCCAATACATACTCCACAACATACAACTGTCTTCAAAACTAACTTTCAGCACTTCCCAAACCTCCTTACACTGCAACATCTACTGTGCAGTTACCCCTTGCCTTCACTTCCATGTCACAACTGTGCCATCACCTTACTACAGTCAGCAACATTGCAACAAACCTTACTCCCCACTGCAGTTGTCCTCACCATCTCTCAAATTCGCAACACTCTTCATTTACCTACCATATATCTACCATCCCACTGCAATTCTCGGTGAACGACCTCTGTTGCACTCAAATACCACGACATACCACTATCAATTCAAGTACCAACCTCCACCAACACTTCCTGCTCTCCCCTTGCATTCAGTCAACCCCAAATATCGACCACAGTCTATCACCACACTTCACCTTACCGTGACAAACAATTGCAGACTGCTGTCATAGCAGACCATCGATTCCCCTACTGCTTTTACAGACAACAGCCACATCCTCCACTTAAACTCGTATGCCCCAAAACCAAAAGTCGACAATCGCCTTGAACCCACGAACAACTCAATCCCCAATCGCCTACAATCACCCATCACAAACCATTGCAACTACCTACACCATTCACCCCTCAATACATATCATACTTCTCCTCCCCGATCAACCTGACAACTACAACAATCATCACTTCTGAACTCCTCAAAATACATAACCGCAGCAAGCAACTCCCTTCACATCTTCCATAAACAAGTGCCGACAACCTGCTTTCCTGCCACTTCTTCTGTCATCACTGCTGCGACTAACTCTTCATTTTTCTGACATACCTCCTCTGCCATTGTTCCATCAACCAGCCATTGCCCAAATCAATCTCCTCATCTGTCGACAAAACTACCCCAGCATCAAGAAAAAAATCCTCACTGTCAATCTTAATCATTGCAAACATTGACTTCACCCACAATCACCGTGACCTAAGATAGCATCAAAACCATCTCCTCCAACACCACGCAACTGCCTAGACTCCTCAACTGTGACGACCCGGCTTTTTCTCCACAAAAAGTCGTATCATCAAGAAGAAAGAAAGGGATAGAAAAGAGATAAGATAGAGAAGAAAGAAAGAAACACATCAGAATCTAAACAGCGGAACGAATAAATTATATTAATCAAATAAGATATTACATTGTATCATATACATCAGAGATACACAGCTTATACAACACATACTAGACAGTTATAAACATCTGTCTAGTCATTACAACTCAAATACACATAACAAATGACTCATACAGACTAACACAGCGGAACACTATATCTACGAACGCTGAAGCCTCCTGCTCCATTGCTCCTCCAAAGATTCGTCAAAGCAAACCTGAATCCCTTGGCTACTCGTAAAAATTTGAGTACCCAAGGTTTAATAAAACAGAAAATAAACACTTGGGTCAGACATGGGTCTGGTGTGAGTAAACAGGTTAAAGTTGCTTAACTTCAAAACCATTTGAAAACAAGGTATCACGTAAGACTTCCCGCACATAAACACGGAAAAGTTTTTACCTTACGCTAACCAAAACATTTGATAGGAAATCCAGTTATATTATAATAGGGTCTAGGGTTTTCAAGTAAAATACAGAAATAGCTGAAATGCTTACATCTCACATTCCAACATAGTTGGGCACAACTAATACGTACGACACTTATTGGATTTTGGATTCCATACAATGGCAGAGCTACCGGGGTACCGCTCATCACAGTACGTGGCCTAGATCAACGTACCGAGGATCACTCCCAATCCCCTGCAACACAAGGCCGGAACATCCCTTACTGGATAATTACCGCATAAGAAACCCCGTGGTTGCGGCCAAACAACCACCCACACAGCCGAAATAAAAAGGGACTCTAGACAGAGGAATCTTATACTACTTGGGTGCTACCCACTAGCCTTGCTGCACCTCCCCTGTTTTAGCCATTCCCGGTTTGTGAGGCTTGAGGCTACGATTACCTTTAATCAGAACACATCACTTAGAATGCTCATCGTCCACCTGACGATGTGCTGAAAGCATTCAATCCATACAAGTTCGTTCCGGGTTCGAACGAAACCGAAGGCATTATCTCGTTACACTCGTTTTGGAATCACCCTCAGAGTTAACGACAATAACCCTTGCACTCTGAATCTTCATCTTCACTTGAGATTCACGACCTATCGTTAATTTGGATCGATGTGGTATTCGGGTCTCCAGACCTGGAATACCGGTATACGGAAACCCGATCCCGGTCTCATCGAAATCCAAAACGTATCTTTTAAAGGCCAAGTTGTTTAAAGGTTTAAACAATTCAATTCAATTCAATACTTGAATTCACACAGCATTAACATAGATAAATATCACACATTTATCACGGATATATCCAATATCATATCACAGAATATCATAACATATCATCCAATAGATATCATCCAATTTAGATATTCTATATTAACAATCAGCTATAAGCAACAATTATTAACCCTATATTATAATTAATTTAATTATCTTAAATTAAATTAATTACTTAAGAATTAATTATCTAACCTTGCTTAATCAATCATTAATTAATTACAAACCTTTAATTAATTAATTACTCATTAACTATTAATCATCCTTGATTAATTATTTATTAATTACATAAAGTAATTATTCTTAAATTAATTTTACAAATTAATTATTCTTAACTATTAACAGTAATTAACCTTTAATTACTTTCATTAATTACATTAATTAATAATCCTTAATTAATTACTTTCATTAGTTAATTAACTATAATTAATTAATTACCTTGATCCTTAATTAATTACATTAATTAATTAAACTTTAATTAATCATTTCTATTAACCTACCTTATTTAATCATATACAGTAATTATCATCCTATAATTACTTTCCTTAATTAATTAACTTCTTAATTAATTACTTTAATCCTTTAATTAATTACCAAATAATTTATCCTTAATTACTTTTATAAAGTAATTATACTTCAATTACTTCTCATTAAGTAATTCCCTTTAATTAATTACATCCTGTAATTTATTTATTAATTACTTACTCTAAGTAATTACACTTATCAATCTTATTAAGTATTTATACTTAATTTCTTTATCAAGTGATTATCTTTAATTAATTTACAAATTAATTAACTTAAATTAATCACATTCATTTTACTAATTACACTTGAGTAATTCATCCCTTAATTACCTTTAAACAAATTAATTAATCTTTAATTACAGATTAATTATTCTTTTAATCATTAATTAATAAACCTTAATTATCAATTAATAAAACTTAATAATAAATTAATTAATCCTTAATTATAAGTTGATTAATCTTTAAGTATCATTTAATTACAAATTAATCACCCCTTAATTAATAATTAATAAAACTTAATTACTAATTAAGTATTTCTTAATTACCAATTTATTTACCTCTAATTACAATTTAATTACTAAATTAATTAATCTCTAATCATAAATTAATAAATCTTAATTACTTAGTTATTTTATCTCTAATCATTAATTAATCAATCCTTAATTACCAGTTGATTAATCCTTAACTACCATTTATAATCAATTAAATAATCTTTAATTAAATAAGTATAACCCTTAATTAATAAATTAATTAATCCTTAATCATTAATTAATTTAATTAATTAATTATACTTAAATTACTTTATTAACTTTAGTAATTTCAAATTATTAAAACCTTAATTATCCTTTTTAAGGTAAACCATTATATTAATTAATGACTTAATTTTCATTAAAAACATTTTTATCTTTAAAATTAACTTCCTTAATTAAATCATTTAATTAAGTTTTGAAATAAAATAAACATTTAACTTGATAAATTAAAGTTACCAAATCATAATTTTCTTTAAATACTTAAAACATTATCAAGTAATAGTTTAAAACTTCAAACTAGGTAACAATTAAAACAACCTGAGCCTAACAAAAGAAAACCCGGAGCAAAAACACGAATCACTCGCGTTCACTTCCTACTTCAAGTCATACGCGAGAAAAATCAAGGAAAACCCCGAGCCTAACATCTTCGTTCCCAAACCCAGAACTTCTCCTGTCACCAAAACGTATACGTGCACGTGCACGGAGAATTGGTCAACTCCGACACCTCGCCGACCATGCTCACCAGTTGACGACGATCACCACCAGTCCCCCGACCATCCAGCTTCGTCAAAGTCACCAGGATAACGAATCGGCTTCTCGAGACCATAGGAACCCAAAACCCATCGTCGGAAAACTTCCAATCACCGTCGATTCCGACCCCGAGGACCCACGCCGACCTCACCAGAACTCCGCCTCGACTCCAGCTCCGATTTCCCCCTATCGCGATCGAGTATGGGTAACTGACTTTGTCGAGATTTCCTCGACATCCAACTTGACCAAAATCCATCATCAAACCCTAAATCACCTCCGCTATGTCGCCTCGCTCAATGGAAAAATCTCCATCCATTTTTCCTGACTTCCTCCACTCCACATCTTCCTTCAGACCAAACCCCAAAGAGAATATCGCCGCCGATCAACACCAATCGACGAAAATGCAAAAATCGATCATCCCTGAATATCTCAATAATTACTACACTAAAATCATGATTTTTAGTGTCTAAATTCATCATTTTGCTCCACGAACCAGATTATATAATCAAAGATTGGAATTGGCATTATCGATTTAAACCCATTTTTAATTTTCACTGTAATTTATAAAGTTCTGAGATAAATGCTTAATATAAAATCTTGAATCCATTTTTAAAATTTATAATACATTGTTAGGGACCTTTTCCATTTACAAACCCTAGACTAAAATCAAATGGATGGGAAGATAGGAATTTTTCTTATAAAATCTGAAGCCTATACTGTTATAAACAGAGATATGCACATGGTTACAGACATGCACACTTCAACACATTCATATATTCAAGAATCTATATACATGCAAGCATAATTTCTATCACACATTAACAGATCATCACATGAAAACCAGTGATTCAAACAAACTCAGGTTAAAATACGAGCTTACTTACTTTAAACAAAGAAAACTTGAGAAGTTTTCAAAACTGGAAGCTATACAGGGAGTATCTCACGGTATCTCTGTCTATAAAAACATATATTTTCTTTAAAGTAACATGCATGCAAAATTTTCAACCATACATCACAATTTTAAATCTAGCATTTATCACAAGCATATAAACAAAAACCATTTTGTTTAGTTTACTCACTAAAGAAAACAGAGACCAGGTTTTGTATATACAGACCTGCTCATACTATATGTACATATATGTCAACACAGTTTATATTCAAGTGAAAACATCATGCAACAAATTTTATCCACAGATTTATCACATGCAGTAAAGTTTAGTTCCAGGTTTAAACTGTTTTTAAAAGAAAAAGCTTACTCACCAGACATAAGCAGAGAACAGTTCTGTTCTTGTTTTCCTGGAGCTTTGTATTTGAATCTTATTATTGAATTGATCCTTATTGCTTGCTGTTGTTGAATTTGAACCGAAGTTGATTTACTTGTTTCTTCAGTTTGAGAATGTTTTACAGGCTTTAGTTTTTGAGAATGCTTTTAAACTTGAATTTGTTTTTGAGGAATGAATTCAGGTTTAAATATCAGAGTTTTGTATTTGAGATGAGGAGTATGTCAGGTTTTTGGGTTTTGAGGAAGTGATTTGTAAGTCTGGCCATATTTTCTTGTTTGAGAAAGTTTCAGGTTTTTGAAATGAGATTAGAAAAGAAATAGGAAGGGAAGATGAATGATTATATAAACTAATTTATGGTTTATTTAACATTAAAGAAATAAATAAATAAAATAAATTGTGTGACACTTGTCTTTTACCTTGATTAATATGTTAACACATGGTATTTAAGAGGTTTATATACTAACACATGTAACTTTACATGCATAATTAAATTTTAAATGATTTTTAAAGCTTTTAAATTAAATTTCCTAAATAGATAAATACATATCTTATTTAATAAATGCTTTTCTTAATTTATAAAAATAAAACCTTTAAAAGAAAATAAAATAAAAACCAATTAGATTTTAACTAAATCATATATAGTGTATTTAATCCATTTTAAATGATAATATGAAACTTTTATATTTATTTACTATTAACTAAATACCTTATAAATTCAAATAAATAAATTCCTTTAAGGAAAATGATATAAAAGAAATCGTATTTTTAAATAAAAACTTTTATTCATATATTTTTAAATCCAAACTATATTTTTAATTAACTCTTTATTAAATTGTTTGAAAATAACAATTTTACCAATTAATTTAAAAGATTATCACATTTTAAATTCCCCGAAATCCCGGGATATCACATTCCTTCCCCCTTAAAAGAATTTCGTCCTCGAAATTTAAAACAAAAGATAATCTAAAGTTTTTATTTTATTTTAACCAATTTTAAAACAATTCAAACCTACTTATCAACCATACACTATCAACAAACAACTATTCATCCAAACAAACAATTTTATCCAAACAACTATACTAGCTACCCGGACACAGATCCGGATAAGCTTCCTAAAATTTCCTCGAGTTTTCCCCAAGTATATATATACCGGGATACTCGCTCAACAGAATCCAAAACTAGCTATACTACTGAGCTACTGAGCTCCTACTCATCTAGATCTACAAAACTAAACAGGATATCAGACTACAGACGAGTCTGACTCTACAACCAAACCTTCCTGAATTTCTGATTCAAAACCAGAGATAGATCAAACACGTACTTCCTCAAAGATACGCGATATACTCCGAATTCCAGTTATCCAATCTGGCCATTCAATCCTGTAGATCAAACACTTATCCAAATCAGAATATAGAAGAGATCTAAAACAACTCGGAGCTGACTTCCTAGACTTACCCAATCTTATAGCTCCCTTTTACCAGAGAAAACTTCAACAACAACGAAATCTCAAACTTCGAATTCCAAATTCCTCCGTAATCCACAGAACTCTTCTGACGATCCTGGGCTGCCTACATCCTTCTTGATCAGCTCATCCTTTGCCGATGCTTCTCGAAACAAACAGGACCAAAAACAATTCAACAAATGATCTCCTCAAGATTAACTAGAATCAAGAAACACAAACTCTACTCCTCAATATCAGAAGATTACATCTTACTTCTCCTATTTGGAAAAGACAAAACAGATGCACTAACCAATCTGGACTTAAATCCAGAAATATTTCCTGTAGAAATCCTCTAATCCAAACACTGCAACTTCCGGTTCTTCCAGCTGTCACCTTGCTTCCGCTACACAACTCTGATCTGGAGAAAATGAGAAAGCTGTCGATGAACTCGAGCACAGACTAGACAACTCATCCTGGAAATATGGTTCCACAGATCCATAAAGAGAAAACTCAGAAGTTCCATGAAATACTGAGCTGCTTCACCAACCTATCTCTAGGAATCAACCTTCAACTAGTTGAACCACCGGTTCCAATCCTGGAATCCTAGTTGATAAGAAAACTCAAATCTACAGATGCTAAGGCAAACCTCTAACTTCCCTGAAGACATCCCGAAAAATCTCTGACTACTCAAGAGAACACTCAAACTATCGCAAGTCACTTTTGCGATCAACCCAGTCCAGTATCCAAAAATATTGTTCTTTCTTAATAAATCAGAATAGCTTATGCTTGACTTAGACAATCCATCGAAGAACTGGATCCACTCTACTGCTTCTGAACTCCGTTTCCAGAAAATGCTCAGCCAGAAGACTTCCCGCCGGCACACAGATTACTCCGAGCTGCACTGCTGACCCAGATGCCAAGACTCCCTATCCAAAGCTTCGAGAAACTCGGACTCCAAACCAAACAGAAAAGACTCTGCTGAACTTAGCCACAACACCGAAACAGACACATTTCTTCAAACTTGCTCCAAAAGAAAACATCTTCAGAAACATCCAGTCACTGCATCTCATCACGCAACTACTTCTTCCTGAGATTTGTCAAGATACCATCACTCGCTTCTGCTCATTCGACAGATCCAAACTCTCAAAAATCTGCTCACACGAGCGCGATCCAACTTACCCTACAATGATGGACTCCGAACCTTAACAGGTTTCCTTCAGAGATCAATGAAATTCTTACACCACAGCAAACTCACTCGAGACGGTATTAGGTCTACAGTCTCGACAGATACACTTCCAACCTTAATACTCAGACTCCAACCATTGGTAGTCGTGTTACACACACCACTACCATATCTACCTTTATATCTTATATTGGGAAAACCCGAACAGGTAACCCAACAAATAGGTAGAATAAATATATATATATAGTTATATAAAAATTACAAATACGCTCTCTTAAGATAGATAGAAATCAACTCAGAGCTAGGTATTCACTCAACCTACAGCTCTGATACCAAATGTGACGACCCGGCTTTTTCTCCACAAAAAGTCGTATCATCAAGAAGAAAGAAAGGGATAGAAAAGAGATAAGATAGAGAAGAAAGAAAGAAACACATCAGAATCTAAACAGCGGAACGAATAAATTATATTAATCAAATAAGATATTACATTATATCATATACATCAGAGATACACAGCTTATACAACACATACTAGACAGTTATAAACATCTGTCTAGTCATTACAACCCAAATACAACTCAACAAATGACTCATACAGACTAACACAGCGGAACACTATATCTACGAACGCTGAAGCCTCCTGCTCCATTGCTCCTCCAAAGATTCGTCAAAGCAAACCTGAATCCCTTGGCTACTCGTAAAAATTTGAGTACCCAAGGTTTAATAAAACAGAAAATAAACACTTGGGTCAGACATGGGTCTGGTGTGAGTAAACGGTTTAAATTGCTTAACTTCAAAACCTTTTGAAAACAAAGGTATCACGTAAGACTCCCCACAAATAAACATGGGTAAGTTTTTACCTTACGCTAACCAAAACATTTGATAGGAAATCCAGTTATATTATAATAGGTCTAGGGTTTTCAAGTAAAATACAGAAATAGCTGGAATGCTTACATCTCACGTTCCAACATAGTTGGGCACAACTAATACGTACGGCACTTATTGGATTATGGATTCCATACAATGGCAGAGCTACCGGGGTACCGCTCGTCACAGTACGTGGCCTAGATCAACGTACCGAGGATCACGCCCAATCCCCTGCAACACAAGGCCGGAACATCCCTTACTGGATAATTCCCGCATAAGAAACCCCGCGGTTGGAGCCAGCAACCGCCCACACAGCCGAAATAAAAAGGGACTCTAGACAGGGGAATCTTATACTACTTGGGTGCTACCCACTAACCTTGCTGCACCTCCCCTGTTTTAGCCATTCCCGGTTTGATGAGGCTTGAGGCTACGATTACCTTTAATCAGAACACATCACTTAGAATGCTCATCGTCCACCTGACGATGTGCTGAAAGCATTCAATCCATACAAGTTCGTTCCGGGTTCGAACGAAACCGAAGGCATTATCTCGTTACACTCATTTTGGAATCACCCTCAGAGTTAACGACAATAACCCTTGCACTCTGAATCTTCATCTTCACTTGAGATTCACGACTTATCGTTAATTTGGATCGATGTGGTATTCGGGTCTCCAGACCTGGAATACCGGTATACGGAAACCCGATCCCGGTCTCATCGAAATCCAAAACGTATCTTTTAAGGCCAAGTTGTTTAAAGGTTTAAACAATTTAATTTAATTCAATACTTGAATTTACACAGCATTTAACACAGATAAATATCACACATTTATCACAGATATATCCAATATCATATCACAGAATATCATAGCATATCATTTAATAGATATCAACCAAATCAGATATTCTACACAACCAATCATCCATAAGCAACAATTTATTAACCCTATGTTATAATTAATTTAATTAACTTAAATTAAATTAATTACTTAAGAATTAATTATCTAATCTTGCTTAATCAACCATTAATTAATTACAACCCTTTAATTAATTAATTACTTATTTAATATTAATCACCCTTGATTAATTATTTATTAATTACATAAAGTAATTATCCTTTAATCAATTTCACAAATTAATTATTCTTAACCATTAACAGTAATTAAACTTTAATTACTCTTATTAATTAATTACATTAATCCTTAATTAATTAAACTTTAATTAATTACCTCCATTAATTAACCTTAATAAATTATAAACAGTAATTATCATCCTGTAATTACTTACCTTAATTAATTAACTTCTTAATTAATTATATTAATCCTTTAATTAATTACACCAAATAATTAATCCTTAATTACTTCTCCTAAGTAATTATCCTTTAATTAATTACATCTTGTAATTATACATTAATTACTTACAGTAATTACACTTATTAATTTCATTAAGTATTTATACTTAATCAGCATCAAGATTATCTTTAATTAATTTACAAATTAATTAACTTAAATTAATCACATCCATTTACTATTTACAATTGAGTAATTCATTCCTTAATTACTCTTTAAACCAATTAATTAATCTTTAATTACAGATTAATTATTCCTTTAATTATTAATTAATAAACCTTAATTATCAATTAATAAAACTTAATAACAAATTAATTAATCCTTAATTATCAGTTAATTAATCCTTAATTATCATAAGAAAACATTTTTATCTTTATAACTAACTTCCTTAATTAAATCATTAATTATCATTAACATAAGAATTTACTTAAGACTCTTTAAGTTTCTTAATAATAAAAATCATTTCACCTTCTTTAACTATTTGATTACATTATTTAAACTTATTTAAATAATGGTCACATAATAAAATACTTTAGCTTAATTAGTTTTAACATTTTAACCCTTGAAACGTGCTAGGAAATTTGATCAATATCTTGCTTTGAAACTTGGTCAATATTTTCTTTGAAACATATTTATTTCTTTTGCTTTATTTTATAAAACTTGATTAAAACAAAAGAAACCCGAGCCCATAGCCAAAACTCCCCGAACAATTACTCGAGCCAACATGTTTTTTTTTTTTTAAAACTGTTATACAGCTCAAAACACTCGCGAGGCAAACCAGCTATCTCCCCGAGTATGACTTCGAGAAACTCCTCTTCTTCCTTCCTAACACATCAATACCCAAATCCCCTGACACCTGTGCACGTGCACAGACGAGCGCCGTAGCTTCGTTCATCGCCACCACCTCCAACAAGTCACCGATCACCTTGCCTAGGATTACGACCACCCAGAACACCGTATGACTCTCGAACTCGAAATCGAGCACACACAAACCCACTGGAACAAAATCGATCGTCCAAGAACCACCTCGACCCGACACCCACGACCACCAGAGCCTTCGCGATCCCAACCATAGCTTCACCGACCAACCACGCTCCTATTCCCCCACCACCGGTCAACTCCGATGCATTGACGATGGCGCAGTAACCCAAAATCTGCCATCGACCAAAACTTGGGTTTAAACCCTAAATCGACACCGTGCCGCCGCCACGATGGTCAATAAATCCATCGAACATTTTTCCTAGGATCCCTATCGCACCAGCCTCCTCCAGCAATGATCTCGATGATCATTTCTTCCACGATTGCCAGAAATCGACGAAAAAGTGATTTCCGTTCAACTCACTATATCTCGACAATCATAAACTTAAAAATCTTGTTTTGATTATATAAACTGTTTCGAATTGAAAAATGTTGAATTTTAATAATCAAAACAAGATTTTTAAGTTTATGATTGTCGAGATATAGTGAGTTGAACGGAAATCACTTTTTCGTCGATTTCTGGCAATCGTGGAAGAAATGATCATCGAGATCATTGCTGGAGGAGGCTGGTGCGATAGGGATCCTAGGAAAAATGTTCGATGGATTTATTGACCATCGTGGCGGCGGCACGGTGTCGATTTAGGGTTTAAACCCAAGTTTTGGTCGATGGCAGATTTTGGGTTACTGCGCCATCGTCAATGCATCGGAGTTGACCGGTGGTGGGGGAATAGGAGCGTGGTTGGTCGGTGAAGCTATGGTTGGGATCGCGAAGGCTCTGGTGGTCGTGGGTGTCGGGTCGAGGTGGTTCTTGGACGATCGATTTTGTTCCAGTGGGTTTGTGTGTGCTCGATTTCGAGTTCGAGAGTCATACGGTGTTCTGGGTGGTCGTAATCCTAGGCAAGGTGATCGGTGACTTGTTGGAGGTGGTGGCGATGAACGAAGCTACGGCGCTCGTCTGTGCACGTGCACAGGTGTCAGGGGATTTGGGTATTGATGTGTTAGGAAGGAAGAAGAGGAGTGTCTCGAAGTCATACTCGGGGAGATAGCTGGTTTGCCTCGCGAGTGTTTTGAGCTGTATAACAGTTTTAAAAAAAAAAAAAACATGTTGGCTCGAGTAATTGTTCGGGGAGTTTTGGCTATGGGCTCGGGTTTCTTTTGTTTTAATCAAGTTTTATAAAATAAAGCAAAAGAAATAAATATGTTTCAAAGAAAATATTGACCAAGTTTCAAAGCAAGATATTGATCAAATTTCCTAGCACGTTTCAAGGGTTAAAATGTTAAAACTAATTAAGCTAAAGTATTTTATTATGTGACCATTATTTAAATAAGTTTAAATAATGTAATCAAATAGTTAAAGAAGGTGAAATGATTTTTATTATTAAGAAACTTAAAGAGTCTTAAGTAAATTCTTATGTTAATGATAATTAATGATTTAATTAAGGAAGTTAGTTATAAAGATAAAAATGTTTTCTTATGATAATTAAGGATTAATTAACTGATAATTAAGGATTAATTAATTTGTTATTAAGTTTTATTAATTGATAATTAAGGTTTATTAATTAATAATTAAAGGAATAATTAATCTGTAATTAAAGATTAATTAATTGGTTTAAAGAGTAATTAAGGAATGAATTACTCAATTGTAAATAGTAAATGGATGTGATTAATTTAAGTTAATTAATTTGTAAATTAATTAAAGATAATCTTGATGCTGATTAAGTATAAATACTTAATGAAATTAATAAGTGTAATTACTGTAAGTAATTAATGTATAATTACAAGATGTAATTAATTAAAGGATAATTACTTAGGAGAAGTAATTAAGGATTAATTATTTGGTGTAATTAATTAAAGGATTAATATAATTAATTAAGAAGTTAATTAATTAAGGTAAGTAATTACAGGATGATAATTACTGTTTATAATTTATTAAGGTTAATTAATGGAGGTAATTAATTAAAGTTTAATTAATTAAGGATTAATGTAATTAATTAATAAGAGTAATTAAAGTTTAATTACTGTTAATGGTTAAGAATAATTAATTTGTGAAATTGATTAAAGGATAATTACTTTATGTAATTAATAAATAATTAATCAAGGGTGATTAATATTAAATAAGTAATTAATTAATTAAAGGGTTGTAATTAATTAATGGTTGATTAAGCAAGATTAGATAATTAATTCTTAAGTAATTAATTTAATTTAAGTTAATTAAATTAATTATAACATAGGGTTAATAAATTGTTGCTTATGGATGATTGGTTGTGTAGAATATCTGATTTGGTTGATATCTATTAAATGATATGCTATGATATTCTGTGATATGATATTGGATATATCTGTGATAAATGTGTGATATTTATCTGTGTTAAATGCTGTGTAAATTCAAGTATTGAATTAAATTAAATTGTTTAAACCTTTAAACAACTTGGCCTTAAAAGATACGTTTTGGATTTCGATGAGACCGGGATCGGGTTTCCGTATACCGGTATTCCAGGTCTGGAGACCCGAATACCACATCGATCCAAATTAACGATAAGTCGTGAATCTCAAGTGAAGATGAAGATTCAGAGTGCAAGGGTTATTGTCGTTAACTCTGAGGGTGATTCCAAAATGAGTGTAACGAGATAATGCCTTCGGTTTCGTTCGAACCCGGAACGAACTTGTATGGATTGAATGCTTTCAGCACATCGTCAGGTGGACGATGAGCATTCTAAGTGATGTGTTCTGATTAAAGGTAATCGTAGCCTCAAGCCTCATCAAACCGGGAATGGCTAAAACAGGGGAGGTGCAGCAAGGTTAGTGGGTAGCACCCAAGTAGTATAAGATTCCCCTGTCTAGAGTCCCTTTTTATTTCGGCTGTGTGGGCGGTTGCTGGCTCCAACCGCGGGGTTTCTTATGCGGGAATTATCCAGTAAGGGATGTTCCGGCCTTGTGTTGCAGGGGATTGGGCGTGATCCTCGGTACGTTGATCTAGGCCACGTACTGTGACGAGCGGTACCCCGGTAGCTCTGCCATTGTATGGAATCCATAATCCAATAAGTGCCGTACGTATTAGTTGTGCCCAACTATGTTGGAACGTGAGATGTAAGCATTCCAGCTATTTCTGTATTTTACTTGAAAACCCTAGACCTATTATAATATAACTGGATTTCCTATCAAATGTTTTGGTTAGCGTAAGGTAAAAACTTACCCATGTTTATTTGTGGGGAGTCTTACGTGATACCTTTGTTTTCAAAAGGTTTTGAAGTTAAGCAATTTAAACCGTTTACTCACACCAGACCCATGTCTGACCCAAGTGTTTATTTTCTGTTTTATTAAACCTTGGGTACTCAAATTTTTACGAGTAGCCAAGGGATTCAGGTTTGCTTTGACGAATCTTTGGAGGAGCAATGGAGCAGGAGGCTTCAGCGTTCGTAGATATAGTGTTCCGCTGTGTTAGTCTGTATGAGTCATTTGTTGAGTTGTATTTGGGTTGTAATGACTAGACAGATGTTTATAACTGTCTAGTATGTGTTGTATAAGCTGTGTATCTCTGATGTATATGATATAATGTAATATCTTATTTGATTAATATAATTTATTCGTTCCGCTGTTTAGATTCTGATGTGTTTCTTTCTTTCTTCTCTATCTTATCTCTTTTCTATCCCTTTCTTTCTTCTTGATGATACGACTTTTTGTGGAGAAAAAGCCGGGTCGTCACATCAACCTTCAAATCATCAGTCGCCAAGCACCAAGATAACGACATCACGAAACTCTGACCTCTTCGTACAAACCACCTCTTCTTGCCACTACAATAATACACCTCGCCCATTACAACAAACATCGCCATAATCGAACCCATCCACTACTCCACATCCAATTTTGAGCATCTCAAACGAATTACTTTTGAATTGGTGATCTTGAAATCACATTGTTGCTTGCAGTATACGAGTTTTGGAATTAAAAGAAATTTCTGAAGTGTCGAATTCGCCATTTAAAAAAGAAAAAGAAAAAAGAACGATAGAAGAGAAGTGAAAATGGGATTGGAGATTTCGTATCTTATTTTTTTTTAAAAAAAGAGGAGTTGGGCTGTTGTTTCTAAATGGGCCGAGTTATTTTTTTTGTTTTTTTCCTCTTTGTTTTAAATTGTTTAAGTCTTAAGTTTCATTTCAAAAAAACAATTTTTTTTAAAGTAAAACTTCACTTATAAGTTTCCTTTTCAAAAAAAACTATATATGTATTTTGTTTTTATTTCAAGTTGCCAAAGCAGAATTGCAGAAGGAGCAGAAGGGCTTGCTAAAATAAATTTCTTGCGTGCTGAGCTTGCCAAAAAAAAACTGCTTGCTTATTTATAATTTTCTCTTTATTTGCCTTGCATTGTATATATCTATTGTTTTTGTTTGTCTTGCATTGTTGTTTACTTGCATTTAAAAAAAATATTCAGAAAACCAAAAAATAAAATAAAATAAACAAACAAAAACAAAATCCATTCGTAGTTGCATTGTTAATACACGTTTAATTTCTGCTTTGCATTTCATCTTAGATTTTGATTAATAATAACGGTTAGACATCAATAACTTTTAATTATATATTAACAACTTGTCTTCTTTGAACAATTTAATTTCTCGGTGTCTAGGCTACGGCAGAGCAATACTCAGTTATAAATATTACGGTGGTTCGTAAATATCATACTGAATTGTTCCTTTGAAGGTACTTAAACCTTCGGCTGCATTGCTACGGTGATTCGTGGTGCACCGATAAATCCTGTCCGATATCTGGCTGAGAACTATCTTATTGATTTAAGACAGAGTGTGATTATACAATTTTGGGTTAACTTAATATAATCATTTGTAATTAACCATTGCATTAATTTAGTTGCATTAGTTCATGCATATTAAAAAAAAACAAAAAAATTCAAAATCCAAAATAAAAAAATTGTAAATATTCGTTTCCAAATTTTTAAATCCTTTCTTTTGAATTTTTTTTAATCAAAAACAAAATTCCAAAAAAAAATTTTAATTAGTTTTTTTTTAGAAAATCAAAAATCCAAAAAAATATAAAATATTTTCAGCAAAAAAAAGAATTGAAAATCCAAAAAAACAAAAAACCAATTTCCCCTTTGAAAAATTTTATTTGTAAATATTATTCCTTTATATAAAAAAAAGAAAATAAAAACATTCTTGAAAATGTCCGAGTTTCCCCACTCATTTGAATTTTACAATAGTTGTGAAAATCAATATAATCCATATGATTTCACTCCAAATTCGTATGGATATTTTAACGACAACTATTCTTTAAACAATTCGAATTTTGAACAACAAAGTTTTCAAAACGATGACCAACCCTCAAATCTTGAAAATAGCATTTCGTCTTTACTTGAAATCTCTACACAACAAAATCAAATGATAAATGATTTGTGTAATTCATATTTGGGCAATGATTCAAACCAAAGTTTTCAAAATAATCAAAATTTAAATTCACTTCAAAATTCAAACAATTTCGAGTATAACCCATGCCAATTTAGTTTTGAACTCCAAAATGAATTTCAAAATCAAAACGAAAATGTGATCCACTTTTCAAATAATTTTGGCAATGGGAATAATCTTGACTATGATGCAAGTGAAAATTTTTGTTCTCAACAAATCCAAATCAAAAATCCTCAAGCTAATAATTATAAATTGGATTTTGTTGAACAAATGAACGAAATTTATGATGATCACACGGATTCCTTGTTTGAAACTTATATGAAATAACGTGAACAACAAAATCAAATCCCCACGTGTGACGAGCCAAGTGATAATCCACCTTTTACCCAAATCGACGATTTTCAAATAAAAACTTTTGAAATTGAAAATGTAAATCTTAACGAAGTTATTGAAAACATGGTAATTGAGTTGGATTTCAATTCTTTTGAGGGTGTGGAACCAAATTTAAAATGCGATCTTCCTTTTCTCTATTTCGAAAATTTGAATACAACTTTAGATTTTGAACTTGAGATACGCAATGAAGTTGTTGATAATCCAATAAAGGAAGACGAATTTAACGAACACGAATTTTTTGGACTTTTCGATGACGAGTTGTTAAATTCCGACGGGGAAGATTTACATCACCATTTTGATTTTGAAATCAATAATTTTGAAGAAGTTTTCAATGATAAATTTGAATTTCAACTTGGTGATAAGAAAATTGAATTTCAATCAATTATTCTATCAACCCCGAAAATCATCGAATATAAAACAACTCGTACGGTTTTCAATAAAACGACATTTGTTTTTCCAAATCAACATTCAACTTTGAAATCTTTTACGATTTGGTTTTTCGAGCTTATACTATGTCTCGTATATTTGATGAGGCAAATGAATCGGTTTTTGGAAGACCTTTTCATTTACGCTTTGACGATATACATTCTGATCCCATGTAAATACCATTCATTTTCATATAAATAAAGGCCATTTTTATTTTTATTTTTCTCCTTTCACTTGGGTTGATTGTGGGGACACAATCAAAATCAAGTGTGGGGGGAGACTCATCATCATTTTCGATTTTTTCATGGTTTTTTTTAAATTTTGAAAAAAAAATCTCAAAAACAAAAAAAACAACAAATTTTATTTTTTAAGCATTTTTAAAGAAACACTATAGGATAAATATATGGTTTTGGTTTATTAAATTGAAAATTTTGAAAATTTATTCGTCTTAACAAATATAAAAATGAAGTTTGATTACAAATAAAAATGGTTTAACTAGTATATAGGAAGATTCATACGTGATAATTATGAAATATATCCTAATTGAAAATCTTTGTTTTAAAAAGTGGTGAATTTAAAGTAAAGGATATAACATTTTTTTGTCTTCTAAGTTAAATGGTGCTAAGATGATTTTGCAAAACTCTCTCTTCGAAAAAAAAAAGAAAAAAAATACAAAATACCAAAAAAAAAACATTTGAATATATGTATATATTTTTAACACCTAGAGTTAGGTGTTCACACTCATGTGTTCACTCCCCATGCTCTGTACCCTTCTCACGTAAGCCCAAAAGGTAGTGCACGATCGGTATATCTGGCCTCAGTTTATCCGAGTTAGGTGTATATATATATAAAAATTGTTTTTAATAACGCCTACAGTCAATAGGTGTTCACACTCGTGTGTTCACTCGCCACGCTCTCTATTCCCCTCACATCAGTCCGCAAGGCAGTGCATGGGTAATATATCTGGCCTCAGTTTATCTGAGTTAGGCATATGTAAATATTGTTAATATCAATAAAATTTTCAAAAAAATGGAGAGAGTAAGCAAATGAAATCCAAGCACTATTTTAACTTATTTGATTTGATTTGTTATTGAAATGAAATGAAATACCACTTTAATAAACTTTGATAATCAACTAAGGACCTATTTCTTGGTTACACTTTGTTATCAACTGAAACAACGAGTTAAACTATTGTCTATTTGTTATGATAACTTAATTTTTGTTGGAAATTTTGACGAGTAAATGACTTAAATTTCAAGATAATGACCAAACCTATATTTAACTTATTTGTGTTAATTTAAAAGTAAATCCTTCATTCGTAAATATTTTCAAAAACTTGCATTCACATCTTTGTAAATAAATCTTGCATTTTTTAAATATTTTATCCTGCATTTGGATTTTGTGGGAAGTATCCGCTGAAAACCCTCACGAGACAACACTCGTCCTACCGGGGACACCTAGTGGTTTAACGGCTTGTTGCATACGCTCAATGCAATCATGCTCCCTACGAAAACGGATTTATCTTAGTTTTTCTTTATTCGAGGACGAATAAAAAGATAAGTGTGGGGGTATTTGATGTGCACGTAAATATGCATATTTTTAAAACCATATTTATTCTATTTAAATTAAATAAATGATCATATCGGGTATTTTAACTTGTTTAAATCAAAATTCAAATTATTTCAAATTGTCACATATTCATCTTCATCTAAGGGTAAAATGGTCATTTTTGTGCATATATTAATTTGAGAAAATTTAATTAGAAATTTATATATTATTTTATAGGAATTTGGCTTCATATACAAGTAGTTTCATGAAGATGTATGCATGCACAAAGAAGATACAAAGGAATGGAGATGGAAATAATTCAAAGGCATGATAATGGAGGACCCCACCTACCCACCTTCCTTCATGTACAAATTAGAGGCTAATGCACATGCTTATGGAATTAATGGCTTCATGTACACTTAAATGATGATTAATTGAAGCTAATGATAACTTGACCACCATACTTCCTTCAAGGGCATTTTGGGCATTCCCCAAAAATATGCATTAGGGTTTCTAACTTGTTTAAATACCCCTTATGTTTCATGTAACCCTCTCCCTCAGTCTCTCTTTAGTTTAGTTTAGGCTCACAAATAAACAAGCACTTCTCTGTCTCTTTTCATGGCTACTTAGCCATTTTTATCTTCATGTAATTTTTCTTTTTTATGCAATTTAATACATGATCTTCTCCTTTTCTTGTTTATTTCCTTTTATGTTGTAGTGTAGATCTCTTTTATTTTATGCAATTAGAATAGTTTTCCTTTCATTTTGCTCTCTTTTTCCTCTTGTTAGTTTCATGTTGATTTCTACATTTGTTCATATGATAACAAATATGAGAGGCTAATCCCTACAATTTTGGGGTAATGAAGCTCTCTAGTATGTAGATGCAACATTTTTGATGTTTATGCTCTCTTTTTGTGCTTAATATGAAGTGGTTTAACTTGTTGTTTTTGATGTGAATTTGATAGCCTATATTGTTGACAACAAATAGGCTATGCTTAAACAATCACAAACAATGATTACCTCTTCATCTACATATGATGATGGTAATGAAGTGATTGTTGAAATTAAAATTTGATGGCCTATATTTCTAAACAATAGTTAATAGGCCATGCTTAAAATAGATTTTGCTTTCAACTTTGTTGTCATATTTCATAAGAGATAAATGTGTATTAGTGGTTGTGTTATAGTTTGATGGTTTATATTGTGCTAATTAATAGCACAAATATACCATACTTATGATAAGCACATCAACTAATTACACTAATGACAAGAAAAGAGAGATCATAACTTCATTCTGTTGATTTATGTGATCTAGAGAGTGGAAATTGCCTCTAAACTGCCTTCACACTCTCATATTTTTATCAATTTTCTTTTACTAGTTTTCTACATTTTTAGCTAATCACATTTTGAAATTTGGTTAATTTGATTGAATAGAGATTTAAAACCATCAGTTCCCTACGGATCGACCCGTATTCGCCACGTACTACAAGTGTACGCCGTGCGCTTGCGGTTATTTTTTTAATTTAAATTCGTTTGACGGTTTTCTAAACCGATAGAATTTCCGTCGACGAACAAGTTTTTGGCGCAAACTAGTTTGGACGAATTCTGAGACTGTTCAAATTTGGGCCTTATTTTGGATTTTAAATCGATTTGAAATCAAAGGTGAGTTTTTTGACCAACTCACAACTACTGGATTATCTTATGTTAGCTAATTTGAATTTATGATTCGATTAGAAATTGATTGTTCGATGTTTGGTATATTTAAATTGTCATTCCAGTTAAATCTGACTTTTATTGAATATTATCGTCATTAATTAAATATTAAATTCTAAACGCCAGTTAATAACCGTTATTGATAATCAGTCACTTGTTATTGTTTATTGATTTGTTTGAATGGTGATTGTGATGAATGTTGATTGTTGATATTGGATGACTTGATGTTATATTTTATATTGTTATAACACTGCAAGTTCCCTATGGGTTGAAATGATACATAACCGAACGATCTGATAGATTATGAAGAAATCATTATGGGTTGAAATGATAGACTGAGCGATTTCATGGATTTGAAGTAAAATTTGGGATTGCGGGTTGAAATAATATATACCCATAAAATTTAAAACATTTGCGGATTGAAATGATAAATATCTGTATCACTTGACCATAGGGTAGAAAATTATATACGGACACCGGATTGGTTAAATTAACGATTTTAAACCCTTAAATCTTGAATTTGGTTAAATGATATTTTGAAGGAAATTGATTTATATAAACTGAATTATTTTTGAAAATCCAAGTTTAAATGTTGGAAATGGAAATTGGTTTAAATTAACAATTTTAAGTTGTATTTGAAGTATAAAAGAAATTTACCGAAATTGAGTTATTGAAACGTTTGAAATTGTAACTTTGAAATCTATTGGAATCAGAATAGCTTAAATTGATATATCAAGATTTGAAATTGGGTTTTGATTTGAAATCCGGATATGGTCCAGATTTGTTGAAACGGAAGAAATAGTTAAATTTGATGTTAATTTCAAATCTATTATTTTAACATAAACTGTTTAACAATATATCATTTTGAAAAATCCCGACTATTAAGATTTTCAACTATTAAACTGATTTAATCTATTTTAAACTATTTTAATTTATTTCAACCAATTATAATCTATTTAATCCAATTTAATCAATTTTTACCTATTTTAAACTTATTAAATCTATTAAATCTATTTTAAATCTATTTAATCTATTTTAAATCTATTTAATCTATTTTAAATCTATTTAAAACTATTTAAACCAATTAAACTATCTTAAATCCATTTAAACTATTTTAATCTATTTTTAAACTATTTTAGAGTATTCTAACTTTTTAAAAAAAATTATTTTTAAACTATGCTAAACTATTTATAACTATCTAAACTATTTTCTAAATTTCAGATTATGTAAAGTGGAAGTGTTTATATTTAAATCCTTGATTTAAAAGCGAATATGGTTAAATGATGTTATAACCTAAGGGGGGATTTAAATGATATGTTCTGATGAAATGACATATTTGATTGAATATGATGATTTTGAAATGAGATTTAACCTATTTTGTCGATATGATTTCGAAAGTGAATATAATTTTGAAAGTGATATGTTTGAATCGAATATGATATTTTGATATCAATTATGAATTGACTTTTGAAATGTAAAAGAACCATCCGATGTGAAATAAGCGTTTGGTTGTTAAAGAGATCGGGATCAGATATTTCATACTCTCTGCCAATACCGAAAACCACTTTAACAACTGTGTATGTGGTGGAGACTCCAAAATGAAGTAGGATGGTTTGGCAAACGATTCTGTATGAGGTATTTACGTAGCCTTGACTCCCATAAGTTAGCTTGATGTAACTAAAACAGGAGCCACGCCGGGCCAAGTGAGGTTGCACCTCCGATCGGACATGCATCTTTGATACCATATTATGACTTTGTGATTGATCTGGTGGCCACCCCTCGATTTTGATTATGGGAGTGTGTTCCGTGGTAGACGGTAGTAGCTGCTATGCGTTACCACCACTCCGGATCCGCAAAACAGTAGTATCCTACCCTGGGCATTGCCTTGCGTACCTTGTCACATGCCTTATCGCGCCTTCTACGAGTTTGGTTCGTGACGTACCTATGGAGTGCTCCCTGATAGCCCACCAGTTTACGGTGGAGTTTACAGTACTGTATAGACTACGACATTATATCAAATGTGTTAAGAGGGATATGGGTAACACCTTAACACTATTTTAATGCTTTACTTTACTGTAGACACTATTATAATAGCGTATTGTACTATGTATGTAGATAGTTTAACGGATCCTTAGGAGATGGTATCCCGAACATCTCTAAAGTTATTGCACTTATGTTAGACACTGGATAGGAGATGTCAAACCCCGTAAACATCTTCGACGCCGTCACACTCATATTTATTTACTGTTGATTTGACTTACAAAAGATCTTTTAGTTTTGACTCGAGTGTTTTGTCTTTTCAATTCGCCCGGGTCAGTCTGAGTTTTCAGTGCATCGAAGACTGCTCTTCTGGAGAATGAAGATGAAGATTTAGTACTATTATTATTTATTATATTCATTCCACTACATCATGTTGTTCCGCTACATTTAATTATTTTTTTATTTCTGTTGTACGTAACTCTGATCTATATTGTAAAGGTGTAATCAAATGTATTTGTAAAATAGCTTCATGAACTATTATTTGATTATTATATTTTGTCATTCCGCTATGAGATTCTGTGTTTGTTTTCTTTCTTTTCTCTTCTTTTTCTTATTTACCCCATAAAAATCCTCACTTTCGAATGATTGGAGTTTGACATGTGTGGTTTATTGTCGATTTAAACTGTCCAAAAAGGTGGGTCGTTACATTTGGTATCAGAGCTAGGTTTAGCGATAACCTTAGCTCTATGGGGTCTGACTCATTAGGGATAGGGTAGTAATACCCTAGAACAAGTCGTTGAGTGTATATATATGAGAGAGCGTATTTGGTAGTGTTATAAAAGGCTTTTGTATTGTGTTAATTTGTTCAGTTTAGTATTTATAAATTCCATTCGGTACATAGGACGCTATGGCATCGATATGGATTTCTAAACACTTAATAGGGCAGACTGACACAATATTGTTTTGAAATATAGGTAAATGAAATAATTTTACCTAGCATTGTATTTTGTATATATAAGAATAATTTTTATAAATGATATAGTTGGTTGTGATATATTTGTTTGTTAGGAAGTGAAATTTATAAATATTGGTTGCAAAATGAGATTATAAATAAAATGAATATAAATTGAAATTTGAGAACTTAAGTTTCGGGACTTTGAAACCGTTTTCAAGGATTTGGAATATAATATTAGTATTATTTGGAAGTATTTTTGGATAGAAGTATTTTTCAAATTGATTTGAAAGATATGTTTCAAAAAAAGTTTTAAAGAAAATAAGATCTATACTCCCCTCTCTGTCGTTGGAAAATAATTCCGGTGATGAGTGCACGCATCATCGACGTTCATTTTCGAGTTTCAGAATGGAAAGACCACTATAGTAGTTTTACTACACACTTGTTTTGATAACAAATCTTAATTTTAAATTTCTAAATAGGATTTGGATATGTAAAAGATATGACTATATATATATATATTATTTTAAAATGATTTGAAAGTGGAACTTGGTATTTAGTTCTTAAGTTTCTGTAAATTAGTAGTTTCAATTATTTTAATGAAATGAAATCTTGACTATATTAATAATTGGAAACTGCTGAAATGAGAAAAATAAGAATTTGAGGCTAAGTGATTAAAAAAATATATAGGAAAATGGAAATTTGTAACTTGTAAATAAAAAGGTATGAAAAATAAGAAAATGTAACTATTGAACATTTTATTTACTAAAATGAATAAGATAAACTTGTGTAACATTTAATTACATTCTAAAGACATGTATATAAATTACCAAAATGTTAAAGGTTGAAATGTTAATAGAAACATGTAATAGAATATTATACAGGTAAAACTTAGGAAATGAAAGTGTTCAATGGAATTATGTTTATAAATCAAGAATTAAGATGTAAATGAATATTATAAACTTAAGTTAATAATTTGAAATGATAAGTAATTGAATTTAACATGAATACTATAAGTAAATGATTTTAAACTTAAGTTAATGTTGGAGCTATTTGTAATTAAAATGAATAGTAAAAGTGAATACTATATATGAAAAAAATAAATGTGAAAAGAAAAAGAATAAAGATTTAAGTATGAGTTGCTTCACAAATGAATATTGATATAAAAAGGAAATCAAAGTAAATAATAAATGTGAATTAAACTAAAAGAAAATGTATGCAATACTCTAATAATGAATCCATTGATTATTTAAATAAATAATTGAATGGAAATAACTTATGTAAGTAAATGAATGTAGGCTAATGGAAACATTGCATTGTATGAATGAAATGGGAAATGAATCTTTGTAAGTATGAATGTAAATTAATGAAAATAAGCAGTGTATGAATGAATGAAATTGAAGAACAGTAAATAATGTGAAAGGAGATTAATAAGAATAAACTCACATGACATTTGAATTTATTGGTCGTTTGGCTTATGGGATGATTGGGAAGTGATATTTTAGATCGTTTAGGATGGATAAATAATCTATTAAGTTTTATCTGAGACTGTTGAGTGTATGGTATACTAAGTAGTTTATTTATCATTTTATACGATTAAAAGTTTCTGAACCTGAACAAACCATTTGTTTGGTTGTTATGGATGGATGGCTGATTACTTTGATTGCATATGATGATTGTATGGTTTTGTATGCAAGTGACTATTGTTATGTTGTGTTGATTTGTTTGTTACTAATTGAAACAACTCAAGTATTTCTCTTTTATATAATTCTCACTCTCTGTATTATATAAGTTAAATACAAGTTATGGAAGAAATTGCTACTGCTTTTGGTTTCATAAATAAAGCGTTGTATGCTGGACAAATAGGTACGTTCTTGGATTACGGTTTTATAGCGACATTATATTGTTTCTCCTTTGGTTTGGGATATTTATTTTGAAATATGATATATATTGTTATTATTGATATTATTATTTCTCCCGGACCGCTCCGTACAAAGGAGACTCTGGCAAAATTTTGGACTTAGAAATTTTTTATGAAAGTGGAAATGTTTTTCAAACTTTTATTGAACTTGAATATGAAAGGATTTAATTGTTTATAAATTGATATATTTTATTTCAATTATTTAATTTTGTAAATTAATTGTTTATAAATTGAATACTTTGAATAAAATATATTAATTCCTTCCTTTTCCTTTTCGAGGATGAAAAGTTTTGAGTGAGGAGAGTGTAACGACCCGTAATTTTCGATAATTAAAAATATTAATTTAAATAAGATGTTCGTGTTATTATTGGATGAAATAAAAATCTGTGATTTATTAATAAGAAAAATAACTAAAACGTAATGTTAGTAATGTTAATTTAAGGTAATAGATAACTATTTTATTGTAATTCCAATTAAATAAAATGAATGTAAAGTTAAATTTTGTTATAAAGTGTAAATGAGGAAATAAACCAAATGTTGTATTAAATGGTGAAATTGTATGTAATTAATTGAAATTGGGTAATGTAGAATAATTAATCAGTGCGTGAATTTAGTAGTTTTGTTTGTTAACAATTAACATAGAAATGTGTTTGAATTGTTAAGTTGTAACGATGGTTTAATTATAAATTCAGTATTTAATTCATTAATGATAAATTGGGAATCAATTGCAATTAATCTACTTAATTATTACAGTTAATATGAATTAAGATGGTAACTGTAGAATATTGATGTTATAGATGGTAAACCAATGTTAACTATGTTCATAGAGTAATGATTGATTGAATAAAAAGAGTGAAATTAAATTAAATCGATTTATCGGAATTTAAATTATAATTAATGGATTTACTGCAATTGGAACTGAACACCCTAATTAGTGCAATATTAATATTGGATTTGACATGGGAAACTTGTTTTAAAAGATTTCAAATGTGTAGGTAAAAAAACGATAAAAATTGTTAACTTTTAAATAGAAATGTAAAAGGTGATTTAATTAATTTAATAATAATTTATTTAATTAACGTGAACATAACCATTTTGGCCACTGTCTAGGATTTTGACGAAACCAGTTTCATCGGATCGGTTATGGGAATTATTGGAAGGTTTCAAGTTTCGTAGCGATCGGACTTGTCGTTTGATCGTACGGACTCGAAACGCGCATAAATCAATTTAATTGAATTCAATTGAAATAAGCTGATTTTGAAAGTTAACTTCTTCATACAATGGAATTAGGACCTAAAACCTATTCCATTAAGTTTAAAAACATCAAAAACATCTATTTTGATATATGGGATGACCTGCTTTCGTTTCGAAAGCAGAACGGGCTTTTTGGGTCGCTATTGTCATTCGTACCAATTCGATATGTGTTTATTTACTTATCGGGCCCTATTCATATAAATAGTTTTGTTCTAACCCTAGCAGCCTTTTTTATTTCTCATCACTTTACGTACTGAAATTTTTGTTGTTTCTCTCTCCTCAATGGCAAAAACCAATTCAAACTCAAAACGCTAAATTCAATTTCCAAATCAATTTCAAAAATCAAACTCCTCAGAACCCTAACATAATATATCGTTGGGAAGCTCTCGACGAGCGCAACCCAAATCTGTGATTCGTTTTTCATTTTGGATCATGGTTTAACCGAAAATTGGCCATTTATCCACGGCCGTTCATGTGTGGTCGTTGAGATTCAACGGCGGATCTGCGACTATAGGACGATCGGGTAGCGCCATTGGATAGAGGAGGTCAAGTAGTGATCATCAGTGGTTGTCGTTCATTGTCAGGTGACCAGAATTTGCCAGAAAAAGTCAAAGAACGGCGGCGGTGGTTAGTGTCTCTGGTGGAGCCAAGCATGGCCGCGTGGGTGGTCTAGAGGCGGTTTGAGGTGGCGAAGATGATGGGAGGCTCTGATCTGGTCGTAGGCTTGTGTAGGCGCGGCAAAAATTCATGATGTAGTGGCAGCATGGACGTTGAGATGGGTTCAGGCACGATTCGTTTGGCTAAGGTTTGACCGCGTATTTGAGGTGATGACTTGTAACTTTTATTTTTATTTGTTTTAAATATAAAATCGTATAACTTCTAATCCTTATAACTTTTACGTACGAGGTCGGATTTACACGCGGTTTGTTCCACTGCGATCGTATCGAAATTCCGAACATTATGGGACTAATTTTGACAAATTCTAAGACTGTTAAAATTTGGGCCTTATTTTGGATTTCAAATCGATTTGAAATCAAAGGTGAGTATTTTGCCCATTTACAACTACTGGATTATCTTATGTTAGTTAAATTGAATTTATGATGCGATTAGAAATTGACTGGTTGATGTTTGGTATATTTAAATTGTCATTCCAATTAAATCTGACTTTTATTGAATATTATCGTCATTAATTTAATATTAAATTCTAAATTGCCAGTTAATACCCGTTATTGATAATCGGTCACTTGTTATTGTTTATTGATTGGTTTAAATGGTGATTGTGATAGGTGTTGATTGTTGATATTGGATGACTAGATGTTATATTTTTATATTGTTATAACACCGCAAGTTCCCTATGGGTTGAAATGATTCATACCCGAACGATTTGATAGATTAGGAAGAAATCATTATGGGTTGAAATGATAGACTCGAGCGATTTCATGGATTTGAAGTAAAATTTGGGATTGCGGGTGGAAATAATATATACCCATAAAATTTAAAATATTTGTGGATTGAAATGATAAATATCTGTATCATTTGACCATAGTGTAGAAAATTATATACGGACACTGAATTGGTTAAATTAAACGATTCTAAACCCTTAAATCTGGAATTTGGTTAAATGATATTTTGAAGGAAATTGATTTATATAAACTGAATTATTTTTGAAAATCCAAGTTTAAATGTTGGAATTGGAAATTGGTTTAAATTAACAATTTTAAGTTGAATTTGAAGTATAAAAGAAATTTACCGAAATTGAGTTATTGAAACGTTTGAAATTGTAACTTTGAAATCTATTAGAATTGGAATAGCTTAAATTGATATTTCAAGATTTGAAAATGGGTTTTGATTTGAAATCCGGATATGGTCCAGATTTGTTGAAATGGAAGAAATAGTTAAATTTGGTGTTAATTTCAAATCTATTATTTTAATATAAACTGTTTAAAAATATATCATTTTGAAAAATCCCGACAATTAAGATTTTCAACTATTAAACTAATTTAATCTATTTTAAAATATTTTAATCAATTTAAACTATTTTAATTTAATTTAACCTATTATAATCTATTTAATCCAATTTAATTTATTTTTACCTATTTTAAACTAATTAAATTTATTAAATCTATTTAATCTATTTTAAATCTATTTAAAACTATTTTAAACCTATTAAAACTATCTTAAATCCATTTAAACTATTTTAATTTATTTTTAAACTATTTTAGAGTATTCTAACTATTTAAAAAAATTATTTTTAAACTATGCTAAACTATTTAAACTATTTATAACTATCTAAACTTTTTTCTAAAATTTTAGACTATGTAAAGTAGAAGTGTTTATATTTAAATCCTTGATTTAAAAGCGGATATGGTTAAATGATGTTATTACCTAAGTTGGGATTTAAATTATATTTTCTGGTGAAATAAGCGTTTGCTTGTTAAAGAGACTGGGATCAGATATTGTCATACTCTCTACTAATACTGAAAACCACTTTAATAACTGTGTACGTGGTGGAGACTCCAGAATGAAGTTAGACGGTTTGGCGATTGATTTTGTATGAGGTATTTACGTAACCCTGACTCCCGCGAGTCAGCTTGATGTGACTAAAATAGGAGCCACGTTGGGCCAAGTGAGGTCGCACCTCCGATCGGACATGCTTCTTTGATACCTTATTATGACTTTGTGATTGATTTGGTGGGCACCCCTCGATTTTGATTATGGGAGTGTGTTCCAAGGTGGGCGGTAGTAGCTGCTATGTGTTACCACTAGTTCGGATCCGCAAAACGGTAGTATCCTACCCTGGGCTTTGCCTCGCGTGCCTTATCACATGCTTTATTTCGCCTTCTACGAGTTTGGTTTGTGTCGTACCTATGGAGTGCTCCCTAATAGCCCACTAGTTTACGATGGAGTTTACAAACTGTATAGACTACGACATTATATAAAATGTGTTAAGGGGGATATGGGTAACACCTTAACCCTATTTTAATACTTTACTTTACTATAGACACTATTATAATACCGTATTTTACTATTTATGTGGATAGTCTAACGGATCCTTTGGAAATGGAATCCCGAACATCTCTTAAGTTATTGCACTCATGTTAGACACTGGATTGGAGATGCCAAACCCCGTAAACATCTCTGATGCCGTCACACTCATATTTATTTACTGTTGATTTGAATTACATAAGATCTTTTAGTTCTGACTCGAGTGTTTTGTCTTTGCGATTCGCTCGAGTTAGTCTGAGCTTTTCAATGTATTGAACACTGCTCTTCTAGAGAATGAAGACGAAGATTAGTACTATTATTATTTATTATATTCATTCCACTGCATCATGTTGTTCCGCTACATTTATTTATTTCTGTTGTACGTAACTCTGATCTGTATTGTAAATGTGTAATCAAATGTATTTGTAAAACAGCTTCATGAACTGTTATTTGATTATTATATTTTGTCATTCCGCTGTGAGATTCTGTGTTTTTTTCTTTCTTTTCTCTTCTTTTTCTTATTTACCCCATAACAATCCTCCCTTTTGAATGGTTTGAGTTTGACATGTGTGGTTTATTGTCGATTTAAACCGTCCAAAAAGGTAGGTCGTTACAAAGTCAATATATTATTGTAGCCAACTTTTAAAAAATGCTTCATTCAAACAATATGTTTATAATAACTAGATTTATATAAAAATAACTTCACAAAATCATAAGAACGAAGAATCACCAATTTAGAGAAATGAAACTTAGGAAATCCGTAAGTAAAACACACTGAACATAGTCAAAATGAGGTAAAAAAAAGCAGGTCAAGTGTACAAGATGGGGAGGAACCAAAGCACCTGGAATTTGTGTTCCAGGTTAATGACCGGTCGACCGGTAACCTATGACCGGTTGATCGGTATGTACCTGGAACGCACGTTCCAGGTACTTCATCTTCACCACCGTCGACTAACACCACTCTGGCGTGACTACTTAGCATTATACAATAGCAATCTAGGTTCAAAAATAAGCATGCTTTGAACCAATGAGTAAAAATAGAAATCAAAATGCTCAATGGAGTTAGAAAACCATTTTACTGTAAACTGACAGAAATCAATAATAATAGCAAACCCATTTAAACTACAGAGACAGAAATTATCAATACAATTCTCAACATTCAAGATAAAATTCACAAGCACGCAACAAGATAATCAAAGATAGGTTGTGTGAGGGTTAACTCACCTAATTCACCAATTCAATTTGCCAAAACACTTCTATTTCAGCTCTGCAAATCATATTTCAGCAAACCCTAGTATTTTGCCTTAACCAAAAGAAGAACAAAAAAAAATCAAAACATATTATAAACTAAAATCAATTGGACTAAGGAGCGAATTAGAACTAGGAAAATTTACTTAATTTTATCACAAGTTTCTAGAATTTATTCCTATTTTATTTTGTTGTTTTTGCTTCTAGTTTAAAGGGGAGAATTAGTTTTTCTTTTTTACTTTTAGTTTTTTGGACATAGAGAAGGAACATACATGTTATGAGAAAGAAGTGAAATCTTCTTTGTTAACATTACTAATGGGCTTAAACCCAATAGGAACTAATTAAATTCCTTAAATTAAAAGAAATAATTTTCTTTTACTTATCTAACTAAAGCCCAACTTCATATTTTAATTAATTACTAATAACTTCATGAATCAAAAGACCAAGTATTTAAACTATAGCCCAAAGAAAAAATAACTTCATAAATGTATTTAAAACATGAATAACTTATAAAAGAAGCATATATGTCCCAAAATCCCTTTTATTTAAAATAAAAGATTCAAATAAACTAATTATTTTCTTTTCAACTTGAATTATTAATTCTACAATTCCAATTTTTTTACAAATAACAATATTTCTCAATTTCACAATAATTTAGAATTAATCATTCTAAAGAAATTATCTTTTTATAAAAGAGCACAAATTCTTGATTAATGATTTAAATTCCCCAACTTAAATGATTATGCAATTTATTTTTATTATCCTAAAAATCAAGGTTGTTACTAATTCAGAGAAAAGTCTATAATAAATTTTTAAAAATTCATCAATTGATTTTCTCTTTATTCTTTAAATTCAACCAAGCATCACTAGAATAAAATATTATTTTAACTAAACTCCATTAATTTAAAACCAGGATTTAATTCAACATATTAGTTTACAGAAATCAACATCTCATTTATCCTTATTTTCTAGGTTGGAAATATGTTCATATCAACATTTCACATTCTTATAAAATATTACACCTTTATAGTCTAAAACCCTAAGCAATTAAGGTGTTAAGAAGATATCCATCTTATTTAAATCTCTTAGAATAAGAATGTGAAAACACTATATAAAGACTTCCTTTATTTTACATCTTAAAATCCGACTATTTAATTTCATTTTACGGAAAAGAAACCATTTCTTCTAGAACTAAATTTTATCATAACATGAAAAATTATAAATATTCATCCAAACTTAACTTTTAATTTCATTTCAATTCAAATTCTTATATTAGAAATTCATAAACTAGGAAAACTAATTCCTAGTAAAAAGTTACACCCATGCTCAAACCAATAAAATTTTCTTTCCTTTATTAAATTATTTAATTCATCAATATTCAAAGATTTCCTATGATTATAAATAAATTTTAATTTAGTATATGCCATATCCTTATGCTAATAACTCAAACTCATTTATAAATCTCTTCTCTTGATTTAAAAAAGAACTTCTATGATCTTATTATTATTTTGTAAAGCTATTTAAATTTGAAACATCTTCACTAATTTGTCATGCCAAAATTTATCAATCATCACAATCAAGATAACACTCAACTCAAAATCATAATAATCATCAAGCATATAAAGGATTTATGAACAGCGCTTTGCATGTCCAATCCTAAATGCAAGCACTTCACTTGTCTGCACAAACGACTACTCTTCGAATGTCTGATAAAAGCAAGCTCTTTGCTTGTCAACATAAAAGACATATGCCCAATTATTCCTTAGAATAAGAGTGGGAAATGGTTTAAAAATTGCCCTTTATTCTGAATATTTTAATTCAAAATTTCAGACTTTCAATTACTACTTCAATAATTCTTTTCAAAATTTACATAGAGTAACATAACTTCTTATGATAATTATTTGTACCACGTCTTATTTATATAATCCATTTTTTAGATTTTCAGATAATTTATTATTTTGAACTTCTAAAATTGATTAACACAATTACTTACATCTTTTATTTTAACTTCTTATAGTCTACAGCTCAAGCATAAAAATAAGCTTCCATTCAAATCATAAAATGATTTGCACAACAAATCAAAGTATAATGTAGAGTTTCTCTTAGCATATATATTAAAATAAACATTCACAATTTACAAATATCAAATAATTTAATGGCGTTGCTTTTCCATCTGTTTATAGCGAATCGCTGTGTCAAATGGCTGTGATGTTGACTTTGAAGTCAAAATGGCCTCGTCACTTATCTCTGCTATTGCTGAGATTACATGGCTGCACACGTCATCTAATATTAATACATAAAATTCATTTTTACAATTTTTATTATAATTTTTCTAACCAACAAAATTTTAAACACATATATACCTATAGATAAATTTTTCTTCTATATTTATTTTTCAAATCATCTTTCCACAAAATATTTTATTTTCACAACTAATAATATTCAATTTCAAATCATTTACTAAGTATTATTAACAAAACTTCAGTAATGTGTCCTTTCCAAATAACAATATAGTTCATAATATTTTCTTTCAAAATATTATTATTCTTTAAGATACTTGTTTTTAATATTATCACCTTTGTATATGCATGTGTACATTCTTTTTCACAAAATATCCTTTTATTTCTGTTTATTACATATGCATATAAATATTTTTCCAAAACATTTATCCCATTTTTAAAATAATATTAAACTCACTTAAAACCTTATTTCCTTCTTAAATATTATTATAACTCATTCACAATTACTTATAATACTTTAAATATTATAACTCAAAATTTATGTGTCTTACTATCTCATCAAAGCGTTTGGGAATCCCTACCGACCCCGTGACGTCCTACGCCTCGATTAGAATTTATAACACACCCAACAGTCAATTTAACACAATGTTATTTCCCAAAATTTATAAATATCTATATTCTCATACAAATGAAAATCTATTAATAACAATTCAAATATTCAAGCATTCATCCATGCATACAACGTTTAATCAATCATAAATAGACAACTAATTACTATGCTCAGCGGAAATAGTCTATTTGCTTCCGCTGCGCAACTCTGATCACTAACGGATTAGAACACTACTACGCAACACTTAAATTTTAAAATCATTTTATAAAAATAATTTGTAAAGTAATTCAAAATTTCCATAAATACATCGCAATGTTTATTCCTATTAATCATTTATACTTCTATTCTAAATAGGAAATAAGTCCTAATTCCTATGTGTCGCACCCAAAGGACGGGACTCTAAGCCTTTCTAGACCAAGATTCGTGTTTCTCATATTCTATATTGTTTTAAACCTCTGCTCTGATACCAACTATAATGCCCCACCTTTATACCCATATTAACCAAGAATATTATAAGAAATGTTGTCAAATAATATGGAGAATAAGGCTGGTTAAGAGTGCCCATCCGTAATATTGCTTTGGACGAGTATTGATATGTCGAATTATATGACTAAATTTTCTCTTTATTTTCTTACAAGTGGTAATTCAACATATCTGATCTAGGCATAAAACAATAATACATTGGTTTAATATAATTCAGGACAATGCACAACATAATATACAACAAAAAATCAAAAGTCGCAACGAAATCAACTACTTCTTTTAAAGTGTAAGTCTACAAAATGAAACACTAGACATACATACACAAATATATACTTGCATAAACTATGATAGGTCTAAAAGAATATTCAAGTCATCATAAGTCAATACAATAGCCAAGTATAATACAAGTCTATAAATAAGTCCAACATCTCAAAAGGGAACTCTATCACTAAGATACTACTTCATATGTCTACTCTAGCTAGCCTAAATCCAAAGCCACTGAGTTCTTGTACCTGTCAAGTCTTGGTCTGACCGAGTATTATAAAATAAACGGGTCAGACTATCTCCAAATATCCAAAAGGTTAGTACATATAATAATAAGCATGTATAGCATCAAAGATATATAAGCTCAAATAGTGTATCACACTAAACATCAAAAAGTCTCTCTGCAAAAAATTTCACTAATAAATTTGCATAAAACACAAAGCGTAATAATGACAATCTAATATATGCCATATGCAAATAAAAGATCACAATACCAAATCTCCATGTCATCAAATACTCTCATGCTCATCAACGACAATCATCTCAAATATGGTGATAAAGAATTCACTTTGAAAACCTAAGAACACAAGAGATTATAGAAAGTAAGTCAACTCTAGAAAATATTAGATCGCTTAAAATGAGTCAAAATCCAAAAGACTTAGCATAAAAGTAAGTCACTGATCATAAATCATAAAGAAAAGCACATCGCAAGTCCAAAATAACAAGCACTTCGCAAGCTATAATAATTAACACGCACTTCGCGTGCTAACACAGATAGACATGTACTTCACATGTCGAATAGGACAAGCACATCACAAATCAAATTCATAAGCTAGTAGAATAGACAAGTACTTCGCAAGTCAACACAAAAGACACACTTCATGCGCCAACCCATGAGACGAGCACTTTTGTAACGACCCGCCACTCATTCCACAGAATGACGCATCGTCAATAAGAAAGAAAGGGATAGAAAAGAGAAAAGAAGAGAAAGAAAGAACTAAACAATATCAGAATCTCACAGCGGAACGAAACAAAATATAATATATCACATAACTATTACATAGTCTTTACATAATCAGAGTTACACAACTTATACAACACAAAATAGACAGTTATAAATTTCTGTCTATTATACAACTCAAGATACAATTCAAACAAAAGACTCAAAGAAACCAACACAGCGGAATACTATCTATCTACGAATGCTGAAGCCTCCTGCTCCATATCTCCTCCATAGATTCGTCAAAGCTAACCTGAATCCCTTGGTTACTCGTAAAAATTTGAGTACCCAAGAGTTTATAAAACAGAAATAAACACTTGGGTCAGACATGGGTCTGGTGTGAGTAACAGGTTAAACTTGCTTAACTTCAAAACCATTTTGAAAGAAAAGGTTTCACGTAAGACTCCCCATAAATAAACATGGGTAAGTTTTTACCTTACGCTAACCAAAACATTTGATAGGAAATTCGATTGTATTATAATAGGGTCTAGGGTTTTCAAATAAATATGAAATAGCCGAAATTGTTACATTATTAAATTCCAGCATACTAGCCAACAAAGTGGGTTATACAATCAAATCCGTTGTCACTTATTGGAGTTTGGATTCCATACAATGGCAGGGCTACCAGGGTACCGCCCGTTACAGTACGTGGCCTAGATCACCGTACCGAGGATCACGCCCAATCCCCTGCAACACAAGGCCGGAACATCCCTTACTGGATAATTCCCGCACAAGACATCCCAGCAGTTGTTGCAATCAACTGCCCACTCAACCGAATAATAAGAAGGGACCTCTAGACAGGGATAATCTTGTCCTACTTGGGTGCTACCCACTAACCTTGCTGCACCTCCCCTGTTTTAGCCATTCCCGGTTGATGAGGCTTGAGGCTACGATTACCTGTAATCAGGACATCACTTAGAATGCTCATCATCCACCTGACGATGTTCTGAAAGCATTCAATCCATACAAGTTCGTTCCGGGTTCGAACGAAACCGAAGGCATTATCTCGTTACACTCATTTTGGAATCACCCTCAGAGTTAACGACAATAACCCTTGCACTCTGAATCTTCATCTTCACTTGATATTCACGACCTATCGTTACTTTGGATCGATGTGGTATTCGGATATCCAAATCTGGAAACCCGATCCCGGTCTCATCGAAATCCAAAACGTATCTTTTAAGGCCAAGTTGTTTTAAAGTTAAAACAATTCAATTCTACTATCTATTTACACACAGATAGATAATTCACAGATTCACAATAGATAATCAATATTATCATTATAAACAGATAATCCATATCATCATCACTATGCAACCAAAGCATCCAAATCATATAGTATCAATTATCTCATATCTGAGATCTCAAACCATTCAAGGTAAATCAATATCATTCAATATCCTTAAGCAATGATTTATTAATCACCATATATAGTTAATTTAAAATGAATTAAATTAAATAATTCATCTCTAATTAATTTAAAGTAAATTAAATTAATTACTTTCATCATTAACAATCTTGCTTAAGTCACTATTAATTAATTATCAATTAATTCATCCACCCTTATCCAATTATTCATTTTAATTAATCATCCTTGATTAATTACATTTATTTACATTCAAGTAATTAGCACTTAAATTAATTTCACAAATTAATTATTCTTAACCACTTATAGTAATTAACCTTTAATTACTACATTTATTAATTAACTATAATTAATTATCTTACTCCTTAATTAATTACATAAATTAATCACTTCATTTATTACTTATCCCTAAATTAATCAATTCTTAATTATATCATCAATTATTAACTAATGATCCTTAATTACATTTTAATTAATTACTTTATTTAAATTAATTACATTAAGTAATTAATCTTTAATTAAACCATAATTATTAATCACTATTGATTAATCACATTCAGTAATTAACTACCCTTAATTACTTCTTAAAATAAATTAATTATTCCTTAATTAATTTCTTAATTAATCCCTTGATTAATTCCATTAAGTAATTAACTACCCTTAATTACTCCATTAATTACATCAGTAATTATCCATTAATTACTTTCCTAAGTAATTATACCTCATTAAATTACATTAAGTAATTATACAAATCATTAAGTGATTATCTTAAATTAATTAAACTTAATTAATTAACTTAACCAATTCAATTAATTACAATGAGTAATTAATTCCTTAATTACTTTCCATTAAGTAAAACAATTCAAAAATGATTAACCTTAATTAATTTATTTAATTAATAAAATTAATTAATTAATTATTTAATAATCCCAAGTTAATGATCTACATTAACTATTCTTTAATTATCTTTCTTAAATAATTAACATTAATTAACCATTATTAATTCACAACTTAATTAATTCTAATTATCTATAAATTAATCTCTAATTACTTAATTAATTAAGTACTTTAACAATAACTTAATTAAACCTTAATTACTTTAATAATTTTTATTCCTAACCATTAATTTATAATCTTAACTTATAAAATTAATGATCCTTAATTCAAATTAATTAACCCAAGTCATAAATTAATTAATTTGATTAATTATCTTTTAATTACCTTAATAATTTATTTTATCCTAAATTATTAAATCTCAATTATCTTTAAGATAACATTTTATTCTTATTAATGATTAAAATATCATTAATAAAGCACTTAAAACAATTTATCTTTATATTTACTTTTAAATTTCATTTTAAATTTAAGATGAAGACAAATTTAACTTTAACAAAGCTTTAAAACTATTTAAATCCTTTTTAAATTACATGTTAAAGAAATACTTACTTAATTAAAGAAATTTAAATCCAAATTCATTTTAAATTCAAATCAATTTAAAATACACTTTAACATTCAAATTGTTTAAAACAAATTTTAAATTTAAAAACTTCTTTTTATTTCAATATTTAAATGCATATAAACTTTGATTCCAGATAAATCTTTAGATTTTGAAACCTATCTACAATTTAAAATTTTATCTTTAAAATTCAAACTTCTTAACCCTTAAAAAGTAGTTAAGCCAATTCAAATTTTAAAAACTTTATTTTATTTGAAATTGAGATTTAAACTTAAATTCCAGATTAAAACTAGACTTAAAACTTATTTAGACTTTGCTTTCCATTTAAACTCAGCTTTTAAATTTTTATTTTAAAATTTAAAAATAGAAAAGCAGGTTTCTGTTAAAACCTGTCACCCAAAATATACCCGAGCCTATCTTTATTTGCTTCGAGTCTCCAACCCAATTTCACGAGAACAAACCCGAGCGAAAACCAAACAACCCCGAGACAAAACAATCCCATACATCACCGTGCACTCGTGCACGTGCACGCCGTACTCACGCCCCTCCGACCAATGCTCCACTCCTCGACATGTCGCCGATGATCACCACTAGTCCTCCGACCATCCAGCTCCTACGATCTCATCACGAATCGAAAACGAGCCATCCGATTTCCACTGGAACCCAAACCATCCACTGAAAATCGCCTCGCGCCATCCAAATCCGGTCACCAGAATCGTCGCCATCTTGTCCATTGCTTCGCCATGATGCCACACTTCTTTTCCCCCGGGTGCGAACGACCCAATTCCCTCAACGACGTTGCAGTGACCACATAAACTCAGTCGACAAAAAAAAACTCGTCGAACCCTAGTTCGACGACGTGACAACGCCACGGCGATGTTAAAATTCCATCTCCATTTTTCCATTGATTCCCACTGTTCACCCTACCTCCAGGCCCAAACTCGACGGCAATCATAACGTCGATCACCAGAAATTTGATGAAGATACGTTTCTCGTTCAACTACAAATTCCACATTTAATATTAACCTAAAATATTTGATTTCATTATCAAAATTCAGCATTTTCATATACAATTCGAATTATATAATCAAATCGAGGAAATATGATAATCGAATTTTTGGATGTTCTGAGTTTTTTCTATATTTCCAGATTTCCAGATAAAACTTAAATGGATATTTCTTAATTTTATTTTTTAGAAGTTAAATCAGGTTTAAACAAACAAATCTTGTTTTGATCCTAAAGTCTAATAGTGATCATAGAAAGAGAAGTTGCTTTTTGAACAGGCTTGATGCCTGTAAACCTGAAACAAAAATGCATGTGTCTGTTTTCCAGACATGCACAGCTAATCCATACATATATTCATACATACTTGTATACATACAATAATTTATCACTTTACTTCAATCAGGGTTCTCAAACAACAAGTCAAAAATCTAGATTTCAAAAGTTTACTCACTGGAAAACTAGAAAAGAGCACTTATAACAGTATGCACACAAATAAAAAAATTCACATCAGACATTCACTTATATATATACATGCAATACACATTCATATTCAACCATACTAGCATGCAACCAAATTATGCTTTAAAATTTAAAAGTTACTCACTAGATCTGAAGAAGACAGAGCACTGTGATTAGAAAATAGCTTTTGGACCTTAAAATTTGTTGCTGGAAATATCTTTGATTTAAAATTGAAACTTGCATTGCCTCTTGCTTTAGAAAATCTTAAACTTGAATGCTGGAAAGATGCTTGCAAATCTTTGTTTCAGGTTGCTTCAGACAATTTTCAGAGTTGAAGAAAATTTCAGGCTACTTTGATTAAATCTCAGAGTTTAGAATGCATGCAGGCTTTGATTTCAAAACAGAGAAGTTTGATCTCTGCTTTGATTCCAGGTTGAAGAAGAGATAGGCTTGACTTGATTTGAATATGATTTGCAGGTTTGAAGAATGTGTTACAGGCTTTCATTTGAAACTGAATTACAGGTTTTAGAATTGAATAAGTTTTCTGGTTTGAGGAGGTATAGATTATCAGATTTGTTTAGAGGAAATGGTTTGAGTTTCAGATTTTTGTTCTGAGATTTTTGGTTTGAGTTCTTCTTGGCTTTGAATTGAAAAAGATAGGAAAGAAATGAATTACAGATCTGTTTTGAGATTATACAGCTGAAACTTTCTTAGTTTTGGAAAAAAAATAGAAAAAGAATGGAAAGGAGAAAGCAATGTTTTTATAAGTGAAAATTGTGATTTATCAAAATAAAAGAAAAAAAAATTAAAGATGACATTTGTCATTAGTATGGTTTATAAATTTACACTTGTAATATATGTGTCTTAATTTTATTACACATGGTCTTTTAAGTAATTAATACATATATTTATTTATTTTAAAATGTGAATAAAAGCTTTTATATTAGTTTACTATTTATAAATACTTACCTAAATGTATATATGCATTTCTCTTTTAAAGAAAATGTAACTAAACAAATTATATAAAATTAAAAGCTTATCCAAATATTTTTGAAATGTTTTCTTCTTTTAATTTCTATTATAAATTCAAATTCATATTTTAAATCCAAACTAAAAATCAAGTTATATATATGCATATATAACTACCATTTAAATTTAAAATAACCATTCTATTTTATTAAAGTCTATTTATATTTATAAAAACAAAGTATTATAATTATTACTTGAAAATATCAATTTGACAATTTTAAATAATTTATAAAAGAAATTATAAATTACTTTTATTATTAAATGAATTGATACCATATGTAAATTGTATTTTAAACTTCTATTTTTAAATCATATATATCAAGTAATATTTAAAATAAAATAAACCTTTTATTTAAATTTAAACTTAAGCTAAAATCTATTTTTAAACAATTAAACATTTATCTTATGTATTTTAAAACTATATAGTTATTTATCAAATATTTTGAAAAGCTTAATATTATTTTAAATCATATTTCCAATTTACCAAGATATTAGAAATTTGAAAACATAATTTTATTTGTTAAATTCAAACCAACTCATCTATTTACAATATATACAGTTATATATATATTATAAATAGAAATCATTCTATTAAACTTTTAAAAGATAAATCACTAATTAAATATTTATTTAATTAGATTATTAAATTTATTCAAATTTTATTAACAAATTATCAAATCAATTTAATTTTAAATACAGATTATTAAATTGATATTGTCCAAAATCCCAGGATATCACATTCCTCCCCCTTAAAATAATTTCGTCCCCGAAATTTAAAACAAAGGTAATTTAATAATCCATTTAAATCACAAGCATATACTATCATCCATATGCTAACAACCATAGCAACCAATCATCCAAACAAACAATTCTAACTATCCAGACAAAATTCTGGATAGAATTTCCTCGAGTTTCCCCAAGTATATATATACCGGGACACTCGCTCTACAAACAATCTAAACTATGAAGCTATAGAGTTCCTACTCATCTAGATCTACAAAACCAAACAAGCTATCAGACTACAGACGAGTCTGACTCAACAACCAAATCCTCAAGAACTGCTGGTTCCAAAACCAAGAACACTAACTTTACTCCTCAAACAATAGAAGACTGAACTAACTTCTCCTATCCAGGAAACAAGACAGATGCACTCCCAAACTGCTTTCGCTGCACTACTCTGATCTGAAGTAGATAAGAATACTGATGAAGAACACAACACAGACTGGATAACCCATCCCAGAAATAAGGTTCAACAGATCCATAAAGAAAACTCAGATACTCCATCAAAACCTGAGCTGCTTCACCAAACTCTATCTCTAGGAAACAACCTTCCACTAGTCAAACCACCGGTTCCACTCCTGGAATCCTAGTCGATAAGAAAACTCAACCTCCAGATGCAGACAAACTTCTGACTTCCCTGAAGACATCCAGAAAAACTCTGATAACACAAGAGAACACTCAGCAATCGCAAGTCACTTTTGCGATCAACCCAAACCAAATCCAAAGATAAACTGTTCTCTCTTAACAAATCAGAACAACTCATACTTAACTATCCAATCCATCGAAGAAATGGATCCACTCTGCTGCTTCTGAACTCCAACTCTAGAAAAACTGCTCATCCAGAAGACTTCCTGCCAACACTCAGAATACTCCGAGCTACACTGCTGCCACAGATGCTAAGGACTTCCTAATCCAAAACTCTTTGAGAAACTCAAACCTTTAACAAAACAGAAACACTATGCTGAACTCAGCCGCAACACCGAAATAGTCACACTTCCTTAACTTTGCTCCAAAAGAAAACATCTTCGGAGACATCCATCTGCGTCTCATCACACAGTTACTTCTTCCTGAGGTTACCAAGATACCTTCACTTGCTTCTGCTTAACCAACTTCAAAGATAAACTCCGAACCTTAACAGTTCCCTTCGGAGATCGATGAAATCCTTCACCACAATAAAGCTTACTCGAGACGGTATTAGGTCTACAGTCTCGACAGATACTTCCAATCTCAACATTCAGATTCCTATTATAGGTAATAGTCGTGTTACACACACCACTACCCCATCTACCTTTATAACTCATATTGGAGAACCCGAACAGGTAACCCAACAAATAGGTAGAAATATTTATATATATAGTTATATAAAAATTACAAATACGCTCTCTCAAGATAGACACCACTCCAGAGCCTAGGTATTCACTCAACCTATTGCTCTGATACCACTGTAACGACCCGCCACTCATTCCACAGAATGACGCATCGTCAATAAGAAAGAAAGGGATAGAAAAGAGAAAAGAAGAGAAAGAAAGAACTAAACAATATCAGAATCTCACAGCGGAATGAAACAAAATATAATATATCACATAACTATTACATAGTCTTTACATAATCAGAGTTACACAACTTATACAACACAAAATAGACAGTTATAAATTTCTGTCTATTATACAACTCAAGATACAATTCAAACAAAAGACTCAGAGAAACCAACACAGCGGAATACTATCTATCTATGAATGCTGAAGCCTCCTGCTCCATATCTCCTCCATAGATTCGTCAAAGCTAACCTGAATCCCTTGGCTACTCGTAAAAATTTGAGTACCCAAGAGTTTATAAAACAGAAATAAACACTTGGGTCAGACATGGGTCTGGTGTGAGTAACAGGTTAAACTTGCTTAACTTCAAAACCATTTTGAAAGAAAAGGTTTCACGTAAGACTCCCCACAAATAAACATGGGTAAGTTTTTACCTTACGCTAACCAAAACATTTGATAGGAAATTCGATTGTATTATAATAGGGTCTAGGGTTTTCAAATAAATATGAAATAGCCGAAATTGTTACATTATTAAATTCCAGCATACTAGCCAACAAAGTGGGTTATACAATCAAATCCGTTGTCACTTATTGGAGTTTGGATTCCATACAATGGCAGGGCTACCGGGGTACCGCCCGTTACAGTACGTGGCCTAGATCACCGTACCGAGGATCACGCCCAATCCCCTGCAACACAAGGCCGGAACATCCCTTACTGGATAATTCCCGCACAAGACATCCCAGCAGTTGTTGCAATCAACTGCCCACTCAACCGAATAATAAGAAGGGACCTCTAGACAGGGATAATCTTGTCCTACTTGGGTGCTACCCACTAACCTTGCTGCACCTCCCCTGTTTTAGCCATTCCCGGTTGATGAGGCTTGAGGCTACGATTACCTTTAATCAGGACATCACTTAGAATGCTCATCGTCCACCTGACGATGTTCTGAAAGCATTCAATCCATACAAGTTCGTTCTGGGTTCGAACGAAACCGAAGGCATTATCTCGTTACACTCATTTTGGAATCACCCTCAGAGTTAACGACAATAACCCTTGCACTCTGAATCTTCATCTTCACTTGATATTCATGACCTATCGTTACTTTGGATCGATGTGGTATTCGGATATCCAAATCTGGAAACCCGATCCCGGTCTCATCAAAATCCAAAATGTATCTTTTAAGGCCAAGTTGTTTTAAAGTTAAAACAATTCAATTCTACTATCTATTTACACACAGATAGATAATTCACAGATTCACAATAGATAATCAATATTATCATTATAAACAGATAATCCATATCATCATCACTATGCAACCAAAGCATCCAAATCATACAGTATCAATTATCTCATATCTGAGATCTCAAACCATTCAAGGTAAATCAATATCATTCAATATCCTTAAGCAATGATTTATTAATCACCATATATAGTTAATTTAAAATGAATTAAATTAAATACTTCATCTCTAATTAATTTAAAGTAAATTAAATTAATTACTTTCATCATTAACAATCTTGCTTAAGTCACTATTAATTAATTATCAATTAATTCATCCACCCTTATCCAATTATTCATTTTAATTAATCATCCTTGATTAATTACATTTATTTACATTCAAGTAATTAGCACTTAAATTAATTTCACAAATTAATTATTCTTAACCACTTATATTAATTAACCTTTAATTACTACATTTATTAATTAACTATAATTAATTATCTTACTCCTTAATTAATTACATAAATTAATCACTTCATTTATTAATTATCCCTAAATTAATCAATTCTTAATTATATCATCAATTATTAACTAATGATCCTTAATTACATTTTAATTAATTACTTTATTTAAATTAATTACATTAAGTAATTAATCTTTAATTAAACCATAATTATTAATCACTATTGATTAATCACATTCAGTAATTAACTACCCTTAATTACTTCTTAAAACAAATTAATTATTCCTTAATTAATTTCTTAATTAATCCCTTGATTAATTCCATTAAGTAATTAACTACCCTTAATTACTCCATTAATTACATCGGTAATTATCCATTAATTACTTTCCTAAGTAATTATACCTCATTAAATTACATTAAGTAATTATACAAATCGTTAAGTGATTATCTTAAATTAATTAAACTTAATTAATTAACTTAACCAATTCAATTAATTACAATGAGTATTCCTTAATTACTTTCCATTAAGTAAAACAATTCAAAAATGATTAACCTTAATTAATTTATTTAATTAATAAAATTAATTAATTAATTATTTAATAATCCCAAGTTAATGATCTACATTAACTATTCTTTAATTATCTTTCTTAAATAATTAACATTAATTAACCATTATTAATTCACAACTTAATTAATTCTAATTATCTATAAATTAATCTCTAATTACTTAATTAATTAAGTACTTTAACAATAACTTAATTAAACCTTAATTACTTTAATAATTTTTATTCCTAACCATTAATTTATAATCTTAACTTATAAAATTAATGATCCTTAATTCAAATTAATTAACCTTAAAATTAATTTAATTAATTCTTCATTAATCAATTTTAAACCCTTAATTACTAATTTATTAACCCAAGTCATATATTAATTAAATTGATTAATTATCTTTTAATTACCTTAATAATTCATTTTATCCTAAATTATTAAATCTCAATTATCTTTAAGATAACATTTTATTCTTATTAATGATTAAAATATCATTAATAAAGCACTTAAAACAATTTATCTTTATATTTACTTTTAAATTTCATTTTAAATTTAAGATGAAGACAAATTTAACTTTAACAAAGCTTTAAAACTATTTAAATCCTTTTTAAATTACATGTTAAAGAAATACTTACTTAATTAAAGAAATTTAAATCCAAATTCATTTTAAATTCAAATCAATTTAAAATACACTTTAACATTCAAATTGTTTAAAATAAATTTTAAATTTAAAAACTTCTTTTATTTCAATATTTAAATGCATATAAACTTTGATTCCAGATAAATCTTTAGATTTTGAAACCTATCTACAATTTAAAATTTTATCTTTAAAATTCAAACTTCTTAACCCTTTAAAAAGTAGTTAAGCCAATTCAAATTTTAAAAACTTTATTTTATTTGAAATTGAGATTTAAACTTAAATTCCAGATTAAAACTAGACTTAAAACTTATTTAAACTTTGCTTTCCATTTAAACTCAGCTTTTAAATTTTTATTTTAAAATTTAAAAACAGAAAAGCAGGTTTCTGTTAAAACCTGTCACCCAAAATATACCCGAGCCTATCTTTATTTGCTTCAAGTCTCCAACCCAATTTCATGAGAACAAACCCGAGCGAAAACCAAACTACCCCGAGACAAAACAATCCCATACATCACCGTGCACTCGTGCACGTGCACGCCGTACTCACGCCCCTCCGACCAATGCTCCACTCCTCGACATGTCGCCGATGATCACCACTAGTCCTCCGACCATCCAGCTCCTACGATCTCATCACGAATCGAAAACGAGCCATCCGATTTCCACTGGAACCCAAACCATCCACTGAAAATCGCCTCGCGCCACCCAAATCCGGTCACCAGAATCGTCGCCATCTCGTCCATTGCTTCGCCATGATGCCACACTTCTTTTCCCCCGGGTGCGATCGACCCAATTCCCTCAACGACGTTGCAGTGACCACACAAACTCAGTCGACAAAAAAAAAACTCGTCGAACCCTAGTTCGACGACGTGACAACGCCACGGCGATGTTAAAATTCCATCTCCATTTTTCCATTGATTCCCACTGTTCACCCTACCTCCAGGCCCAAACTCGATGGCAATCATAACGTCGATCACCAGAAATTTGATGAAGATACGTTTCTCGTTCAACTACAAATTCCACATTTAATATTAACCTAAAATATTTGATTTCATTATCAAAATTCAACATTTTCATATACGATTCGAATTATATAATCAAATCGAGGAAATATGATAATCGAAGTTTTGGATGTTCTGAGTTTTTTCTATATTTCCAGATTTCTAGATAAAACTTAAATTGATTTTTCTTAATTTTATTTTTTAGAAATTAAATCAGGTTTAAACAAACAAATCTTGTTTTGATCCTAAAATCTAATAGTGATCATAGAAAGAGAAGTTGCTTTTTGAACAGGCTTGATGCCTGTAAACCTAAAACAAAAATGCATGTGTCTGTTTTCCAGACATGCACAGCTAATCCATACATATATTCATACATACTTGTATACATACAATAATTTATCACTTTACTTCAATCAGGGTTCTCAAACAACAAGTCAAAAATCTAGATTTCAAAAGTTTACTCACTGGAAAACTAGAACAGAGCACTTATAACAGTATGCACACAAATAAAAAAAATTCACATCAGACATTCACTTATATATATACATGCAATACACATTCATATTCAACCATACTAGCATGCAACCAAATTATGCTTTAAAATTTAAAAGTTACTCACCAGATCTGAAGAAGACAGAGCACTGTGATTAGAAAATAGCTTTTGGACCTTAAAATTTGTTGCTGGAAATATCTTTGATTTAAAATTGAAACTTGCATTGCCTCTTGCTTTAGAAAATCTTAAACTTGAATGCTGGAAAGATGCTTGCAAATCTTTGTTTCAGGTTGCTTCAGACAATTTTCAGAGTTGAAGAAAATTTCAGGCTACTTTGATTAAATCTCAGAGTTTAGAATGCATGTAGGCTTTGATTTCAAAATAGAGAAGTTTGATCTCTGCTTTGATTCCAGGTTGAAGAAGAGACAGGCTTGACTTGATTTGAATATGATTTGCAGGTTTGAAGAATGTGTTACAGGCTTTCATTTGAAACTGAATTACAGGTTTTAGAATTGAATAAGTTTTCTGGTTTGAGGAGGTATAGATTATTAGATTTGTTTAGAGGAAATGGTTTGAGTTTCAGATTTTTGTTCTGAGATTTTTGGTTTGAGTTCTTCTTGGCTTTGAATTGAAAAAGATAGGAAAGAAATGAATTACAGATCTGTTTTGAGATTTTATACAGCTGAAACTTTCTTAGTTTTGGAAAAAGAAATAGAAAAAGAATGGAAGGGAGAAAGCAATGTTTTTAAAAGTGAAAATTGTGATTTATCAAAATAAAAGAAAAAAAATTAAAGATGACATTTGTCATTAGTATGGTTTATAAATTTACACTTGTAATATATGTGTCTTAATTTTATTACACATGGTCTTTTAAGTAATTAATACATATATTTATTTATTTTAAAATGTGAATAAAAGCTTTTATATTAGTTTACTATTTATAAATACTTACCTAAATGTATATATTCATTTCTCTTTTAAAGAAAATGTAACTAAACAAATTATATAAAATTAAAAGCTTATCCAAATATTTTTAGAATGTTTTCTTCTTTTAATTTCTATTATAAATTCAAATTCATATTTTAAATCCAAACTAAAAATCAAGTTATATATATGCATATATAACTACCATTTAAATTTAAAATAACCATTCTATTTTATTAAAGTCTATTTATATTTATAAAAACAAAGTATTATAATTATTACTTGAAAATATCAATTTGACAGTTTTAAATAATTTATAAAAGAAATTATAAATTACTTTTATTATTAAATGAATTGATACCATATGTAAATTGTATTTTAAACTTCTATTTTTAAATCATATATATCAAGTAATATTTAAAATAAAATAAACCTTTTATTTAAATTTATACTTAAGCTAAAATCTATTTTTAAACAATTAAACATTTATCTTATGTATTTTAAAACTATATAGTTATTTATCAAATATCTTTGAAAAGCTTAATATTATTTTAAATCATAATTTCCAATTTACCAAGATATTAGAAATTTGAAAACATAATTTTATTTGTTAAATTCAAACCAACTCATCTATTTACAATATATACACTTATATATATATTATAAATAGAAATCATTCTATTAAACTTTTAAAAGATAAATCACTAATTAAATATTTATTTAATTAGATTATTAAATGTATTCAAATTTTATTAACAAATTATCAAATCAATTTAATTTTAAATACAGATTATTAAATTGATATTGTCCAAAATCCTAGGATATCACAACTTTACAAGTCTATTTGTAAACGAGTATTCCAAGATAGGCCCGAAAACCCATATAATCGACAACGGATCACCTAAGGATGAGTATGAAAACTCAACAAAATAAGTGTTATATACTTCCGAATAGTAATCATTCGAGTAGCAATCACATATTCCATTATCACTTGGGTTTACTCAAATATTTACTATAAGTTAGTAAACTCCACTCGATAAGTGTAATATACTTTCGCTTGGTAAGTAAATGAGTTTCATCCAATATTCCGTAACCACTTTGCGATACTTAAATATATAATAAATGATTGTAAATCTCAGTCGACTAGAATATTCAATCGAACAAGTCCAATAATTAACCGATAAAGTAATACAAATGTTCCATACCACTTGTAATGCTAAATTGTTTAACTAAATTTCTCACTCAAATGAAGATAGAAATCACAAGGAAGCAATAAGCCCAAAAGTCACATGAAAATACCCAAATGGCATAGAAATAGCCAAAGGATAAACATGATAAAATTCCATAAGACTTTGTGGCTTTGAAAGTAAACGAGATCAATTTAACATAAAAAAAATTATTTCGCAAACTTACTTTCAAGATTCTCATTTAAAAATCCATAAACTCATTTGTTTCTAACTATATATACATTTATTTGTTCCAGGTACTTCATCTTCCCCACCGTGGACTACCACTACTCCGGCATGACTACTTCGCATTCCAACATCGTAAAATAGAATTTTAGGTTCTAAAATAAGCATGCATTGAACCAACGAGTTAGAATAGAAATTAAAATGCTCAAAGGAGTTACTATAAATTGACATAAATGAATATATTGACAGCAAACCCATTTACAGTAAACTACAGAGATATAAACTATCAATTCAATTCTCAACCATTCAAGATAAAATTTACAAACATGCAACTAGATAATCAAAGATAGATTATGTGAGGGTTAACTCACCTTATTCACTAATTCAACTTGCTAAAACAATTCTATTTCAGCTTTGCAAGTCATATTTCAGTAAACCCTAGTATTTTGCTTCAATTAAAAGAAGAACAAACAATATTCAAAATATATTATAAACGGAAATCAATTGGACTATGTAGTGAATTAGAACTAGGAAAACTTACTTTCATCTTATCACAATTTTATGGAATTTATTCCTATTTTATTTTGTTGCTTTTGCTTCTAGGATAAAAGGAGACTTTGTTTTCTTTTTACGTTTAATTTTTTGAACTTAGAGAAAGAACGTAAAGGTTATGAGAAAGAAGAGAAATCTTCTTTGTTAACATTAATGATGGGCTTAAACCCAATAGGAACTAATTAAATTCCTTATTTATATTAAAAGAACTATTTTTCTTTCACTTATCTAATGAAAGCCCAACTTCATATTTTTGTTAATTACAAAAACTTCATGAATCAGAAGACTAAGTTTTCAAACTATAGCTCAAAGGTAAAATAACTTCATAAATGTATTTAAAACATGAGCAACTTATAAAAGAAGCCTACAAGTCCTAAAATCTCTTTTATTTAAAAGAAAAGTTTCAAATCAACTGATTATCTTCTTTTCAACTTGAATTCTAAATTCTACAATTTCATTGTTTTACAAATACTAATATTTTTAAATTTCACAATAATTTTGAATTGATCATTCTAAAATAAAATATCTTTTTATAATAGAACACAAATTCAAGACCAATGATTTAAATTCTCCAATTTAAATCATTATACAATTTATTTTTATTAACCTAAAAATCAGTGTTGTTACAACATTGGCCAACAGCTTCTTTAAGTTTTGATGCTTCAGGGCGACCACCTTCATTCGGTACCGGTTCTCTGTCAATGTAGTCAAGTTGACACCATGAAGGTCAAGCACATCTTCTGTCAAGTAACGCATTAAGCAAAGGAAAGCAATGACTAAGGTGGAAGGTGTAATGACCTGCCTTTTCGAACCTCAAAAGTCAACACTAATACATCCACGGTATTCACATGCCAAACAGCTAAGTGCCGAAAAGACAGATTGTTAAGGGAAAGAAAGGAGATAGAAGATAGAAGAAACTAAACAATCACAGAATCTCACATCGCAACAGAATAACATATATTAATCAACATAATGCTTTACAAAGTCATTTCAAAAATGACACAAAGAGTCATATTAATACAAATTCCACTGTAGGACAGTTATAACTACCTGTCCCTACCTAACTGACACAATATACATATAAATAGTGGAAACAAGATAGTAACTAAGTATCGATAAAGCCTCCTGCACTAAGCTCCTCCAAGATGCATTAGTGGAAAACCTGAACTACTCGGCTGCCCATAAAATTTTTAGCACCCTAGAGTTTTAGAGAAAGAAAATAAAACTCTGGGTCAGACATGGGTCTGGTATGAGTAAACTCAAACAACTGAATTATTATGTTTAAAATCCATTTTAAAATAAAAGGTATCTCGTAAAACCATGCCGCACATAAACACGGACGGGTTTTTACCTTACGATAACCAAAGCACTTTTTATAGAAAATCCAATGATATTATAATAATGTCTAGAGGTCAAAGTAAAATATGAAAATAGCCAAAATGCTTGCATCTCACATTTCAACATAGTTGGGCACAATCAAAACTGTACGGCGCTTATTGGAGAATGGATTCCATATAATGACAAGGCACCAGGGTACCACCTATCATGGTACATGTTTTGAAAATGTACCGAGAACCTTGCCAGTATCCCTTGCCAACACAAGAATGGCCTACCCATGATAGGATAGTATCGAATATGTCATCAGCCCGGTTGCTCTGCAACCCTTTTTATTTGAGATCTCATGCACAACCAATCCATGAATATGTAGATGTATATAGAAAGGTGATGGCATACCCAAATGAGAGCGACCCACTTAGCCATGCTGCATCTTCCCTGATTTTAATCACTCTCGGTTGATGAGGCTTGAGGCTATGCTTACCTTTTGAATAGCAATCCCACTTGGAATGCTAACACTGCCTTCCAAGCAGTAATGCAGTGCCAGCATTCATCCATACAAGTTGTCCAGGATAAGGACAAACCGAAGGCACTACTTCTACTAAATCCATTTTGGAATCACCCTTAGGACTAGTAACAAGTAGCCCTTGCACTTCAATGCTCCATCTTCGATTACATATTCTTCAAGGCATTTTCAGTTCGAAACACTTGAGTTGGATCGAAGTGATTTTCGTATAACATATCTGATCCTGGTCTCTTTGAAACAACTTCTGATAGTTCCCGGTAAACTCAATCCCGGTTCTTTAGGAAATAAATAGACAAAAGATAAGAGTGGAGTTCACCTCCTAACCGTTTGTGGATGGATTTCCTTATCATTTATCCTAGAAGAACGAAACGAGTTTACACGTACAGTATAGCACCACCGACGATAACCGTACCATATAATTCTCAAATTTCTCCTAGATATTTCCAAAGTTACGTTTAGGTCCAGATTTGATAGTGGGTTATTTAAGTATCAAATATACAATTATTCAACATTAATTTGATTTCTTATAGGATCCATTAAGCCTTTATTAATAAATCTTTAATTAATTAAAACACTTTGCAAAACTTGATCGAAAGATCTTTCTAAAACACCATTCCAAAAAACCTTTACATCCTTTTTATACTTGGAATCATTTTTTACATATCTCAAAAATATAAGTATTTACCAAAAACATTTGGAAAATTCCCTTTTCTCAAATTCCATACAAAATGGCCAAGAAATTCCCTTTTCAAAACATCAGTAGCTATAAAATCCATTCACTTTATAAAACCCATTCACTTATCCCTTGTAAAAATTCTTTTTATAAGTTCACTTCATATTTCAAAGCTCCTTATAAATCTTCAAACTAGATTTAAACTTCTTTCTAAATGATTTATATAATCTCTTTCCATGTATAAAACTATTTATAAAATTTCCTCTACAAAATATCTTTGATGTTACAAAATATCATTTACAAAATCTTATTTTTAAATCACTTTAAATAAACCCATTTTATTAAAACAAGTTATTATTTATAAGTGCCTTTATAAAATAATTATATAACTTGAAAAAAATATCATTTATAAAATTTAAAACCAAAGTTGATTAAAGAATTTAAGTTAATCTTAAACCAAACTTTATAAATTCCAACCTACACTTTATAAATTAAAAAAGTGGATTAGCAATCCGAATGGTACTATTTAAGTTACCATTTCAGTTCAACTAAATTCCAAGTCACTTGTCAATTTATCTACATAGGTCAACATATATGTAAAGCCAATCCATTATCAAACCAGGGAATAACATACCAATACAACTCAACTAGCATGCACATGTCCAATAACATAATAGCAGGATGGGGATTTGTCTTGCTAAATAGATGTCCAAAACAATTCAATCAATTAATAGCAGAACGAGGATTTATTCTTCCAGTCTGTCCATATTAATCAAATCAATTACATTATAGCAGAACGAGGATTTATTCTACAATTAGATGTCCAAACAAATCAAACAATCTACATTATAATTCACTCACAGTTATATGTTTCCTTAATGGTATCGACACTTGAATTCCTTATGTTCAAACCAACTTTGAAAAAGAAGTACCTTAAAAACAATTTGATTCCTAGAAAACAAAGGATTCAAACTTAAAACTTCTTTTTAAAATAATTAATTATAGTTAAACCCTTTATTAAACCATAATTAGACTTAATTAAATGCTAACTTAATTAAATTAATAATTAATAAATAATTAAACAATAATTATCTATTAAATAATTAAACCCTAATTGTTCCTTTATTAATTATTCAATAATAATTTAAGACTTCATTAATATTTAACTATTAATTAAACTCAATTAATTAATTTAAAAAAATCTTTATGTAAACCTAAATAATAAATTAAACCTTTAATAAATAATTTCTTAAAATTTAAACCTTATTAAATTTATAATTAAAAATAAATAAATAAATAAATAAATAATTACCCTTATATTAAATTAATAATTAATTATAAATAAATCATATACTTAACTCATAATTAATTAAAACTTAATCTTACCTTTAAAAGATAATTAATTAGTAACTAATCTCCACTTAATTAATGAACCTTGTTTAATCTTAATTAATTACTAATTACTAACTAAATTAAATTAGCAATTAATTATTGAAAACAAGATTAACCTTCTAAAATATTTTTATTTAGTTTATAAAACTTTTTAAAAACATTTCTAAGCATAAAAACTTAGTTTTCAAAAATCGAACTTTTCAAAATGAACGGTACCCATAGCGACTATCGCTATGAATACCTATAATTTAAACTTGTTTTTAACTTTCTTTGAAACTTAACACCATAAGGTTTACTAATTTTTTCCCAAAACATAAGTAAGTTTTTAACACTAACAAAGATAAAAAAGTTTGAAATCAAAATAAAGTTTTAGACATTGATATCCTTTTAGTAAACAAACTAGTAAACTTCTTTTGATTTTTCCAAAGATCTAATGTCACCTAAACAATTCTAGTTGTTAACTTTTTATCATATGCACCTCAAGTACATACCATAACCTAACATACAAGCTATACTTCAAACCATAAGGATTTCCACAACTTCCAACCTCACCACTAATTAACTTACCTTCTCAAATTCATATCACATCCAAACGCATAAGCATACACTCAAAACATCATCATTTTCTATCCAATCCAACAATGATTTATCAAATCATCATAAATATACACAACCAAAAAATATATTACACAATAAAACATAACAATAAAGGAAGTTAAATTCTTTACAAAAGATAAGAAGATTTACTCACCAAAACTTTGACCAAAACAAGTTAAACTCTCACTAACTTTTGTAATAACTTAGGATTTTTGAAACCCATGGGAAGACTTGACCATTGCTTTGGAAACATGGAAACAATCTTAGCCTAAGCACTATATGGTTCGGCCTTGAGTGTATATGGGTACGGCCTTGTAGAGTTTAGGTGAATGTGTGCTTGATTCTTGGAAGTGAAGTGTTTAAGTGGATATAGAAATGTTTAATAAGTTTTTGGAAGGGATTCAAAGTAGAAGTTAGGATTTTTATAACTTAGAAAAGGTTTAGGAAGCCATGAAATTTTGTTCAAAGTCTTAGGAAGTTTTGAAAATTGAAAATGAGAAATGAAATAAAAATTATGAAAAATGGTTTTTATAAAATGTTAACAAGGTGAATTACCAAAATGACCTTGTACTTTGCCCTCCACTCCCTTTGCTCCACCTCACCAAGCCTTGTTCCCTCCCTTAAATTCGAAATTATCATGTCTCCCCTCCCATTTTCCAATGCTCCAACATCCATTTATTACAAACTGTACTTTATGTACTTTAAGTCGCCAAAAGTCACATCATGTTCCCTTAAGCATCCTATCTTTAACACTTTATTAAATGTCACCTTAAACCCTAAATTAACCTAAGTACAAATACATATATACATACATTAATACACACACAAATATATATATACTAACTAATTTTACAAATGTATACTTATGCTAAAGAGTTCACAACGTTCCCGATAACTTTTATCCGGTGAAAAGTCGAAAATTCGAAAAACAAATTCCGGTCACATTTTCGATTTTTCTTCGAACTAATTATTTTTGTAAACAAATTTTGAAAACTATTTCCCCATCATTATTAATTATTTAAAAAGACTTTTATTTTCATTATAAAAACTATTATTTGAATATTTAAAATTAATTAAATATTCACAAATCAAAAGAGTGAAATTCCAAGTCGTTACACTCTCCTCCCTTAAAAGAATATCGTCCCTGAAATTACACCTCAACCTAACCCAGAAAATGCTTAGCACTATATATCAGTTCGTATGATGTACATAGATCATTCATATAAAAAAATATGATTCGATCACTACTCGAATACATAACGTCATTTCCAAATTAGTATCGCTCACCTGATTTTCTAGTTCGGACTCAAATCAGACTCCTTGATTTAGAACCTTTGTTCCCCTTGCACTGTAACTATGATAGGAAACATTTGTCCCATATCAAAAACCCTCATCAAGTGTTTGTCGTCAAAAAAGATCGAGTGATAGATCCTTATTCGGAATGGTGTGAACCACCTCAAAGTCATGTACTCGAATCTTTGATCAAGACTATATGGAAGGAGAAATGATCTACGTCCAACCTATGCACTTACTTAATTGGTTCTCTCTAATGCCAACTTTATTCAACTAAAATATTTATGAAAACATCTTATAAACTGATTTAGGTTCGACTGGTATAATACTTCACAACATCCTAAGAGTATATACAATTATTTGATTCATCTATTCCATTTTAAATTTATTTCCCTAGGAAAACTCAAGAGCCAAATACCCAGTCTTATTTCAATAACTTTTTGAAATGAAACTTTAATATATATTAATCATAGAATATATATATAGCTCGAGTTAATCCAAAATGATACTAAGGAACTATGTACTACCAAACAGTATCATACATTCCCTTACCAAGAAGGTAATACTCAAGAGAAGTGTTTACCACCCGAACACATCTCTTTCCCAATTTTAAGATATTTCCAAGCCACTCGAACTAGTTAATCTTAAAAGTATCTCCTTTATTTCAAAATCCCATTTTTTGAAACAATACTTTACAGTTTCCAACAAAACATTTATCACCAACTTGCTTTGGTTCCGTTAGGATTTGAACTTGTTACGATTGTACAATGATAAAGAGAATAATTTACCATGTACCCCACATCGTTCGCCTAGGCAAACATCCAATCATCACTTAGAATATTATTTAGATCATCACAAAATAATCAAGACTCATTCTCCCAAACTAATCCAAAGAAAACATTTTTTACTTAACCTTTTCATTTCCAAAATCTTATACTTGAACCAAAAATATTTTCAAATAATACTATTATTATTTTTATAATCCTTGAAATCCATTTTCAAAAGTCCTGGGATTTTAGTCCTCAAATTTCAACTTAAATTCTTTTTTATTAAAGACACCTTCTTATAATTTCATTTTATAAGATCAACTTTTATAACATTTTCCAAATATTTATTTAAAATATTCTAGCTTTTAATAACATCTTTATTAAACCAAATTTTTAATTCAATATTAACATCGAATGCCTTACAGTCAAATCGTAAAACTTAATTCACAAGGTGTTCGTTTCAATCTTTTTCCCCATTCCTATCTACCTAGCCCAAATCTTAAAAAGGAAAACTATCTACACATACTAAAAATAGTCAATGCTCAACTGGAAGGCATGACTAAACAAACCCTAAATGATAATAATAAGATATTATCACCTCCTAACAACATTGCCTCAAAATATATACTATACTATTTTTGAAAATCATTCTTTATATATAAAATATATCCTGGGTAAAATTATTTCATTTACCCAATTTCAAAACAATACTGTGTCAGTTTTCCTTGTTCAAGTGTTTAGGAACCCCTATCGACACCGTGGCGTCCCACGTCTCGACCAGAGTTCTTAAGCTACTAACAGATAAATCAACACAATATAAAACATTTTATGTCACTAACAAATATACACTTATAATACATTCATACTCATTCTAGGGTCTCACTTACCCGATCTCAAATGAGTTTACCCCACTAGGGCCAAGGTTCTCGCTTAACCTTGCACTCTGATACCAAATGTAACAACCCGCCTTTTTGAACCTCAAAAGTCGACGCTAATACATCCATGGTATTCACATGCCAAACAACTAAGTGCCGAAAAGACAGATTGTTAAGGAAAGAAAGGAGATAGAAGATAGAAGAAACTAAATAATCACAAAATCTCACAACGCAACAAAATAACATATATTAATCAACATAATACTTTACAAAGGCATTTCAAAAATGACACATCAAAGTCATACTTGTTAGTCCCTGAGGAGTTGGTTTTGATGACAACAACCTTAGAATAGATTATAAAATATAAATACTAACATTACAAGTTTAGATATATATGTATATGCAGGATCTAACCATGCAGGTATCAAGAATGAAGACTGTACAGTATAGAGATTCAAGATATAGAGGTAGAAGATTCATGAGTATCAAGATTATCAAGACTATCAAGAGTTCAAGTTTAAGTTTGTTTTATTAGGAATATTTGTTAAAACTCGTAGAAAAGCACTGGCATCTTAATATCCAATTTATTCGTGGAATGGAATCCACTTCGAGCCCGTTAAAGGGATGGAACCCTAAGTAGGATGGAACTTACGAAAATCTAGTGGGACATTGTTTTGTATCCACTAATTTTAATTCAAATGATTTATTGACTGAATTTGAGATGGACCAAATAAATCAAGATGAAGTAACTCAAGGGGTTTTGAAGTTGAAATCATATCTTTTAATTTAAAAGAACTTTTTCTAAGCTTTCCTAATTGACATGCATCACATAAACTATCTACTTTAAAATTCATTTTAGAGAGGCCTCTTACTAGATCATGTTTTGACAGTCTAGATAAGAGTTTGAAATTCAAATGTCCAAATCTCTTATGCCAAATCCAAGGGTCACTTGTATTTGCCAGAAGACATAGGTTATCATTTGAAACTTTCGTACTAAGAATATAAATATTCTTTTTCCTAGCTCCCTCAAATATTATGGTTGAGTTATTATCTTCAATATGACATTATCTTTTTCAAATTTAATTTTATATCCTTTATCACAAAGTTGACTTATACTTAGTAGATTGTGTTTCAGATTCTTATCTAGCAAAACATTAGTAATAATAGGAGTTTCAGAGTTACCGACATTGCCGATGCCAATCACGTATCCTTTCGAGTTGTCTCCAAAGTTAACCAGTCCTCCGTCTTTGTATATAATATTATTCAGCATATCCGGATTACCAGTCATGTGTCTAGAGCATCCACTATCAAGTATCCACTTATCCCTTTTGATCTGCACAGATTGTCCATTGTGGATTGATTCCTTGATACCCATAAAGCATCTTTCCTGCACATTATAAAATTTGGGTAGACAACTATGATTTGAATAACATTCATATGCAGACTCATGGAACAATGATAATTTAAACAATTCTAAACTAGTTTTAACAGATTTTTCAAAAATAGCCATTTTAAAACTTTTCAAAATTCAGATTATGAAACTTTTGAAAACAAAGCTCTGATACCAAATGTGAGAAATGCGGATTAAGGATCTTAAGGCTAGAATTAACACTAGAGGGGGGGTGAATAGTGTTTTAAGAAATCTGTTAATCTTTTTGAGTTTATCTAAATTTGTTAACAATGTATACACTAACCAGACACAGATATGAACACAGAATCAAACACAAATGCAAATATAAAGTAAAAGCAGTAAAGGAAAGAACACACCGGATTTTATACTGGTTCGGAGTTACCCTACATCCTGTGACGCCCCACCTCTATACCCATGCTAATCAAGAACACTACGATGTAGTGCTGTCAATTAGCACGGAGAATAAGGCTGTGGAGGAGCGACCATCCATGTAACTTCTTTGTGCGAGCACCAATATGTCAGATAGAATAGAATGCATATCATTTAAGGAGGAAATCCGACATACCGATACAAACTCAAAGCTATCACACAGTGGCTATATATATAATCTTCGGAAACAAACATAGAAATAAACATAACATAAACCAGTCACAGACATCCATATCACAAAGGCGGAAGAAGATATGAATATATATATATATAACACATGAAAGTGTACATCAGAGTAGTGGTTAGAAAGATCCACGATAATACAAAAGAATAGCAACACGTGCTATACAAAAGAATAAATACACAACATAGAGTCTATATCTCAAATGTGTACAACCAAAAACTACTAATCTAAGCAGTTAGCCAAAAGTCAGAATAATCCAGAAGAGAAGTCAAGCAGAAGCACCTGTAACATCTCGGTCTGACCCGAGTATTATTTATAAGAAAATAATAAACGGATCAGTCTAACTATAAATATCAGATGACATGATATAGAATAAGGGGTATGGCATAAACATATAATAACCATAATGGCACTACTATAAGTATGTAAATGATAATCAACAAGAGATTAATCAATATCACAAGAATCTTCTCTGAGATCCAAACCCATAAAAAGTTAATGACACACGAATTCACCAATACACAAAAGTTGATAAAGCATATCAATGAAAACCACGAAAATTGGTGAAGCACTAAATCCAGAAATCAACACACGAAATCCAGAACAAATCCCAGAAATCAACACACGAAATCCAGAAATCACAAAAAGGGGGAAGTCCGAGCACACGGACGAGAAGCTATCTCATGGAAGCTATCCATTTAATTTTTCGAACACACGAATGACCCGAAGGCCTTTGACACACGAATGGCCCGAAGACCATGGGGTGCTACCCCATATATGTGATGGTGAAACATCATAAAAGCGGGGTCTAGTCTCCCTCGCAGACAAAGAGACATCGCTCAATCGCTAGTCTAAATCACAAAAATGATCGTCATGATCATGAGGAAGTGTCGATCACACCAAGCTAGTAAATATATGAGTTTAGCTTCATGTCCCATAACCACTTGCTTAACTTAAATATTTACGAACAAACTGTAGATCTTCACTAGAAAATTGTCACAAAAAGGTTCAATCGAACAAGTCCAAGAATTAACCGACGAAGTGAATGCAAGCATTTCATACCACTCGTTTTACTAAGCCGTTTAATTAGATTTCTCATCCGAGTGAAGTAAAGGCTTGTATATACTAGTAGATTGGAAAACGGTTTGATAAACGAGTTTGGTATTTAAAAATAGAGTTGAAAATGTTTTGATAAAAGAGTTTTGATATTTACTACTAGTATTGAAACCTTCATATTTTTAAAGTGACAAAACACAAAAATGATTGTAGAACAATCAATCACAGAAATTCACATACGAAGACATGAATAAAATGCAAGGAAATCAGCTCAAAATACATCAAAGTGGAAGTTCTGTTGAATGTTTTTCAGATAAGATCCCCTACGGAGGGGGGGGGGGGTCCAGGGGGGTGGCCACCCCCCAAGGTGGGGGTGTGGGGGCAACACCCCCGCTACGGACCTAGTGAAAACAAGCTACCTAGTGAAGCCAAGCGACCTACGACCTAAAGGTAAAGCGGGCGAGCGACCTAATGGATAGGTGGTCGAGCGACCTAGTGGAATAGGTGGTTGAGCGAAATAACGAGGTTAATAAGGCCGAGCGACCTAACAGGGAGGAGCCGAGCGACCTAACATAAGGCGCGACCTATAATGTCTGAGCGACCTAAAGGAAGTGAAAGGGGTCAGCGACCTAACTAGGTTGCACATGCCGAGCGACCTAACAGGGGGGAAGCCGAGCGACCTAGGGCCAACGACCCAGTGCAAACGACCTAAATGCAAATAGGACAAACGACCTAAAGGAGGCGCGACCTAAGGCCAGCGACCTAAAGGTGAAGTGACCTAAAGGAGTAGCGACCTAAGGAAATGCAGGCCGAGCTATTGCCGAGTGTGACGCCCCACCTCTATACCCACGCTAACCAAGAACACTACGGGGTAGTGCTGTCAATTAACACGGAGAATAAGGCTGTTGAGGAGCGACCATCCATGTAATTTCTTTGTGCGAGAACCGATATGTCAGATAGTATAGAATGCATATCTTTTAAGGAGGAAATCCGACATACCGATACAAACACAAAGCTATCACACGGTGGCTATATATAATCTTCGGAAACAAATATAGAAGTATGCATAACATAAATCAGTCAAAGACATCCATATCACAAAGGCGGAAGAAGATATGAATAAATATATATATCACATGAAAGTGTACATCAGAGTAGTGGTCGGAAAGATCCACGATAATACAAAAGAATAGCATCACGTGCTATACAAAAGAATAAGTACACAACATAGAGTCTATATCTCAAAGGTGTACATCCAAAAACTACTAATCTATGTAGTTAGCCAAAAGTCAGAATAATCCTGAAGAGAAGTCAAGCAGAAGCACCTGTAACATCTCGGTCTGACCCGAGTATTATTTATAAGAAAATAATAAACGGATCAGTCTAACTATAAATATCAGATGATATGGTATAAAGTAAAAGGCATGACATGAACATGTAATAACCATAGCGACATACTACTATAAGTATGTAAATGATAATCAACAAAAGATTAATCAATATCACAAGAATCTTCTCAAAGATAAAATAGGGTATCATACCCTAAACTTGTATTCATAACAAGTCAATAACACATGAATTCACCAATGCACAAAACTGATATCATATCAATGAAAATCATGAAAATTGGTGAAGCACAAAATTCCAGAAATCATCATCAGAAATCTAGAAAAACACATAAAGGGGGGGGGCCTAACACATGAATGGGAGCATGAAAACTCACCTACGCGTAAACACATGACGAGAAGCTATCTCATGGAAGCTATCCATTAAATTTTCACACAGGAATGGCCCGAAGACCGTAGGGTGCTACCCTAGAAATGTGATGGCGAAACATCACATGATCGGGGTATAGTCTCCCACGTAGACAAAGAGACATCGCTCAATCGCTAGTCTAAATCACAAAAATGATCGTCATGATCATAAGGAAGTGTCAATCACACCAAGCTAGTAAATATATGAGTTTAGCTTCATGTCCCATAACCACTTGCTTAACTTAAATATTTACGAACAAGTTGTAAATCTTCACTAGGAAATTGTCACAAAAAGGGCTCAATCGAACAAGTCCAAGAGCTAACCGACGAAGTGAACGCAAGCGTTTCATACCACTCGTTTTACTAAGTCGTTTAAGTCGATTTCTCATTCGAGTGAAGTAAAAGGCTTGTATATACTAGTAGATTGAAAATCGGTTTGAGAAAACGAACTTTTGATATTTAAAATAGTGTTGAAATCGCTTTGATGAAAGAGTTTTGATATTTACTATTAGTATTGAAACCTTCATATATCTTTAAAGTGACAAGTCATAAAACGATTGTAGAAACAAATCAATTCACGTTCGAAGACGTGAGTAAAGTCCAAAGAAGTCAATCCCAAAACCATCAAAGTAGAAATTCTGATAAATGCTTTGTCAGATAAGATTGCCTACGCAGAGTAATTCGGGGTTCGACCTAGTGAGGGCAAGCGGTCCAGCGACCTAAGGAAAAATAGGTCATACGACCTAAGGAAATCGCGAACTAAAAAGACCAAGTGTAAGGTCGGCGACGACCTACGACTTACAGAGTCCTGCGACCTAAGTGGGATGCGACTTAGTGGGGCATAGGTCGGAGACGACCTACGACTTATACTGGCCGACCTAACTCGAGCGACTTAAAGACTTAGCAGAGTCGAGCGACTTACGAGCTACGACCTAAGGGGACGAGGACGTTATGTCGGAGACGACCTAACACATGACTCGCGAACGACTTATGGAAAAGAAGCTTAGGTCGGAGACGACCTACGAGATAAGCCAGTGCGAGCGACCTAAAGTTCGCCTGGGGGATTATAGGTCGGCAACGACCTAAGGTTTTGCCTGGAGATTATAGGTCGGCAACGACCTAAGACTTAACAAAATTCGAGCGACTTAGTGGTTTGCCTTGGAATTTTAGGTCGGCAACGACCTAAGGTTTAAAGTTTAACTCGCGAACGACTTAACTTTGCCTGGAGATTATAGGTCGGCGACGACCTAAGAAAGTGGAGACTTTTCAACACGCGAGCTAGCAGCCTGGACGACCTAAGGAGGGCAGAACGACCTAGGGCCAGAATTTGCAAACAACACTGAAACTTGAGTTTCTCACCAATTCAATCCAAACCAGTTGCAAACATTAATGCTAAAGTGATAGGAATTCATTTCCAACAACCCAATGACAATTATAGGCGAGATGTGAGATTAAAAATCTCACCTTTTCACGGAATTTGATGAAGATGGAGATTTGAGAGCAAAGCAAGAACACCAACAAGCTTGAATCAATGGTCTTCACGTGAATTTGATGTTGAATCTCGGATTTGCAATAGAATTTGTGTTTGGAGTTTTAATTTCCACTTCCCACCACCATTTTTGACAAAGCTTGAAGTGTTTTGATAGAGTGAGGAAGATGGTTGGGCTGAACTAAAGGGGTGCAGTCCAAACCAAAGTCAAAGGCGGGAAAAAGTGTTGAAAATTTCACTATCTCCAAACATATCGAAGTTTACACTCAAAAAGATCGCAAACGTCATTTTGAACTCAATGGGGGTGGTCTCGAGTCCTAATTTGACCGTATGCAAAAAGTAGCTTTTCGGACTAACATCCGACTAACGATAAAATATTTAAATAAAATATTTAAATATAGAGTCGATAGATATGCGGGTTGTTACACCGAGCGACCTAACGACCCTGTGGCGAACGACCTAACTCCGAACGAGCTAATATGGGCATATAAGGTCGAACGACCTAGCTGCAAACGACTTAAGGCCAAACGACCTAAAAAGGAACGACCTAAGCACGCGAGCGACCTAAGTCTAGAACGAAGGTTTGCACGCCTGTCTTCACCAATGCCGAACGACCTAAGCCCAGAATTTTGCCAAAACACTAAAAAATTTGGTTTTTCACCAATTCAATCCAAACCAAATGCAAATACATGTGCACAAGTGATAGGGAATCATTCCCAACAGTCCAATGATAGATATAGGCAAGATGTGAGATTAAAAATCTCACTTTTTCACTAAAATGGATGAAGATGAAGCTTGAAAGCAAGGAGAAGCAATCCAAAGCTTGAATCCAATATCTTCTACTTGAATTTGGAGTTGAATGTTGGATTTGTAATTGAATTTGAGTTTGGAGTTTTAATTTCCCATTCCCTCCACCATTTTTGATAAAGCTTCAAAGTTTAAGAAATTAGAAATGAAGTATGAATAGAAGGAAGGGGTTGGGCTGAGTTAACAAGTGGTTCAGCCCAAATTAAAGATCCAAAGCAAAAAGTGACAAAATTTCCACTTTCTCCAAACATATCGAAGCTTACACTAAAAAAGATCGCAAACGTCATTTTGAACTCAATGGGAGTGGTCTCGAGTCCTAATTTGACCGTATGCAAAAAGTAGCTTTTCGGACCAAAATCTGATTAACGATAAAATATTTAAATAAAATATTTAAATATGAAATCGATAAATATGTGGGTTGTTACACATCCAGTCCCGTACAAATAAGTACGGATTTCCTTTCAAAAGCAATTCAACAATTACAACAATCGATTTCAAGGCTACGAGGTACACCCTCCAGAATAACAATCCTCTGGGTAGAGATACTTGATTTCCAGGGCAACAAGTTCACCCAATTGATTTCCAAGGCTACAATCACACCTTTTCTCACTCAATTGATTTTCAAGGCTACAATTACACCTTTTCTCGCTCGATTGATTACAAAGAAGTCTATAACTCAGATTAGAACTTGGATCTTGTAGAGATAGTGATGGAGAATCACACTATAAATAATCGAGTATGATTCGATGTTGATTTCGGCAGAGTAATGGTATGATTTTGTATTTAGAAATGTGGAAGAAGAAGAGGAGTGCAAACCAAAAAAATATGATTGAAAATTCGTTGAAACTGACCCCTATTTATAGAAGAACAACAGTCATGTCCATTCGTGAAGAGTTATGGCGAATAGACACTTCTTTTGAAATTTGAATTTTGAAGCTAACTGACACTATGTCGACATGGGGTATATGGGTATGTCGACATCCCAAAGGGATTTTTGGTGTTTTGATTTTCTTTGAAAATAACCTCTATCTTATATTAAAATTATTTTAAACTTTATAAATATACTTAACTATAGTTAAAATACATAAGTAAATATAAAGAACAATATATACATAATTTAACTATAATTTTATATTTAAATCTAAGTATAAATATTTAAAAGTTAAATATATTATTTGAAAAGATAGTTTAAAATCAGGAGTAATTTGACTCTGAAAATAAAGATGTTTTTGAGGCTAAAATTATTAAAAATCAGGACATAGAGTTTTGAATCTTTTAAAAGGAAAGTTTTGAAATCATTTTGAAAACAAGATAATTTTGTAAAATCATTTGAATTAAATTAGTGGATACAAAACAATGTCCCACTAGATTTTCGTAGGTTCCATCCTACTTAGGGTTCCATCCCTTTAACGGGCTCGAAGTGGATTCCATTCCACGAATAAATTGGATATTAAGATGCCAGTGCTTTTCTATGAGTTTTAACAAATATTCCTAATAAAACAAACTTAACCTTGAACTCTTGATAGTCTTGATAATCTTGATACTCATGAGTCTTCTACCTCTATATCTTGAATCTCTATACTGTACAGTCTTCATTCTTGATACCTGCATGGTTAGATCCTGCATATACATATATATCTAAACTTGTAATGTTAGTATTTATATTTTATAATCTATTCTAAGGTTGTTGTCATCAAAACCAACTCCTCAGGGACTAACAATCTCCCCCTTTTTGATGATGACAACCTTTGTTTATAAAATATTCCTTCTATCCTAATAACTTCTCCTAAAACTAACAACTCCCCCTTAATCTATGCCTAACTACCCTATTTTATATTTATGTAAATATAACCATATTCATAATAAATAAACTCGTGTTCTTATATGTGTTAGTATTATTGTGAATTCTTAGTTAGGATAGTTGATAGTTTAGGATTATATTTTAGTTAAGTACTGATTATGTATGATAACACTATCATTATAATCACAAAGTAATGTAGTCTTAGTTTCAGGGGGAGTTATATAGAGCTATATAGAGTTATATAGTTTTTGTTGATGACAAAGGGGGAGAAATATAAAATAGGGTAGTTAGGCATAGATTAAGGGGGAGTTGTTAGTTTTAGGAGAAGTTATTAGGATAGAAGGAATATTTTATAAACAAAGGTTGTCATCATCAAAAAGGGGGAGATTGTTAGTCCCTGAGGAGTTGGTTTTGATGACAACAACCTTAGAATAGATTATAAAATATAAATACTAACATTACGAGTTTAGATATATATGTATATGCAGGATCTAACCATGCAGGTATCAAGAATGAAGACTGTACAGTATAGAGATTCAAGATATAGAGGTAGAAGACTCATGAGTATCAAGATTATCAAGACTATCAAGAGTTCAAGGTTAAGTTTATTTTATTAGGAATATTTGTTAAAACTCGTAGAAAAGCACTGGCATCTTAATATCCAATTTATTCGTGGAATGGAATCCACTTTGAGCCCATTAAAGGGATGGAACCCTAAGTAGGATGGAACCTACGAAAATCTAGTGGGACATTGTTTTGTATCCACTAATTTTAATTCAAATGATTTTACAAAATTATCTTGTTTTCAAAATGATTTCAAAACTTTCCTTTTAAAAGATTCAAAACTCTCTGTCCTGATTTTAAATAATTTTATCCTCAAAAACATCTTTATTTTCAGAGTCAAATTACTCCTGATTTTATACTATCTTTTCAAATAATATATTTAACTTTTAAATATTTATATTTAGATTTAAATATAAAATTATAGTTAAATTATGTATATATTGTTCTTTATATTTACTTATGTATTTTAACTATAGTTAAGTATATTTATAAAGTTTAAAATAATTTTAATATAAGATAGAGGTTATTTTCAAGAAAATCAAAACACCAAAAATCACTTTGGGATGTCGACATACCCATATACCCCATGTCGACATAGTGTCAGTTGGCTTCAAAATTCAAATTTCAAATTTCAAAAGATTTGTCTATTCGCCATAACTCTTCACGAATGGACATGACTGTTGTTCTTCTATAAATAGGGGTCAGTTTCAACGAATTTTCAATCATATTTTTCTGGTTTGCACTCCCCTTCTTCCATATTTCTTAATACAAAATCATACCATTACTCTATCGAAATCAACATCGAATCATACTCGATTATTTCTAGTGTGATTCTCCATCACTATCTCTACAAGATCCAAGTGCTAATCTGAGTTATAGACTTCTTTGTAATCAATCGAGCGAGAAAAGGTGTAATTGTAGCGTTGAAAATCAATTGAGCGAGAAAAGGTGTGATTGTAGCCTTGGAAATCAATTGGGTGAACTTGTTGCCCCGGAAATCAAGTATCTCTACCCAGAGGATTGTTATTCTGGAGGGTGTACCTCATAGCCTTGAAATCGAGGGTTGTAATTGTTAAATTGCTTTTGAAAGGAAATCCATACTTAGTTGTACGGGACTGGATGTAGGGTAACTCCGAACCACTATAAAATCTGGTGTGTTCTTTCCTTTACTGCTTTTACTTTATATTTGCATCTGTGTTTGATTCTGTGTTCATATCTGTGTCTGATTAGTGTATACATTGTTAACAAATTAAGATAAACTCAAAAAGATTAACAGATTTCTTAAAAACTATTCACCCCCCCCTCTAGTGTTAATTCTAGCCTTAAGATCCTTAATCCGCATTTCTCACAATACTAATACAAATTCTACTATAGGACAGTTATAATAGCCTGTCCCTACCTAACCGACACAATATACATATGAACAGCAGAAATAAGATAGTAACTAGCTATCGATGAAGCCTTCTGCTCTAAGCTCCTCCAAGATGCATCAGTGGAAAACCTGAACTACATGGCTGTCCATAAAAATTTGAGCACCTAGAGTTTTAAGGAAAGAAAATAAAACACTGGGTCAGACATGGGTCTGGTGTGAGTAAACTGAAACAACTGAATTATTATGTTTAGAATCCTTTTTAAAACCAAAGGTATCTTGTAAGACCATGCCACACATAAATACAGACGAGTTTTTACCTTACGATAACCAAAACACTTTTTATAGAAAATCCAATGATATTATAATAATGTCTAGAGGTCAAAGTAAAATATGAAAATAACTGAAATACTTGCATCTCACATTTCAACATAGTTGGGCACAATCAAAACCGTATGACGCGTATTGGAAAAGGGATTCCATACTATGACAAGGCATCGTGGTACCACCTATCACGGTACACGTCTAGAAAATGTATCGAGGACCTCGCCAGCATCCCCTGCCAACACAAGACCGGCCTACCCCTGACATGATAGTACCAAACATCATCACCCTAGTTGCTTTGCAAACCTTTTTATTTGAGATCTCATGCACAACCAATCCATAAATATGTGGATGTATCTAGAAAGGAGAAGACACACCCTAATTGGAGCGACCCCCTTAGCCTTGATGCATCTCCCCTGATTTTAGTCATTCCCGGTTGATGAGGCTTGAGGCTACGCTTACCTTTTGAATAGCAATCCCACTTGGAATGCTAATACTGCCTTCCAAGCAGTAATGCAATGCCAGCATTCATTCATACAAGTTGTCCAGGATAAGGACAAACCGAAGGCACTACTTCTACTAAATCCATTTTGGAATCACCCTCAGGACTAGTAGCAAGCAACCCTTGCACTTCAATGCTGCATCTTCGTTTCCATATTCTTCAAGATGTCTTTAGTTTGAAATGCTTGAGTTGGATCAAAGTGGTTTTTGGATAACATATCTGATCCCGGTCTCTTCGAAACAACTTCTGATAGTTCCCGGTAAACTCAACCCCAGTTCTTTAGGGAATAAACAGACAAAAGATAAGAGTGGAGTTCACCTCCTAACTGTTTGTGGATGGATTTCCTTATCATTTATCCTAGAAGAACGAAACGAGTTTATACGTACAGTGTAGCACCACCGATGGTAAC